>JAVRXN010000002.1:32749214-33381214 GCA_033556935.1 Timema podura
TAGGGGATGCATTTTACACCACCCTCCTACTGAGAAGTATTGCTAATTAATTATTGAGGTAAAGAAAGAGGTGGCTATATGGTTTCATAACTTAAGGCGGGATGGAAAGGGAACGCGTGTTAAGATTAGGTGTTTTTTTCCAGTTTTTATTACAAAATACATTTTATCGTTAAAATGAATTAAGTGTGACTTTATTAGATAAGTTTAATTTAATTTTCAACACAAAATATCCTAACCGTTTTTAAATATCTTTCATTGGCATTGCATAATTTGATAAGGACTCTTTCTCTTCATTTATAAAGTTTCTGGTCAAATGCTGCAATACTCATTTCAAATATTCAAGATTTATTGATATCACAGGAATGAGGAAACTATATAAATTTACTGAATACTGAAGCAAAATTTTACTTATTTTGGCTAAAATTAGTTTCTAGTTATAAAAAACTGCAAAAATACTTGCCAAAATTCGCGTTCTCTTCTTTCCCACCTTAATAATAACGCTACAAACTATTCATAAGGTTTTTTTTTAGCATCGCTTCTTACTAACCATTCGGATTATACGCCTATGTACTAATTAATGTGTTAGGAGTTAAGAAGGCTACATTTAGAGGAATTTTACCCGCAATTGCGTGGAGGGAGAGTGAAAAACCATTATGGATAAACCCCCCTCAGTACACCCGACCAGGATCGAACCCCGATCTCCCCGTCTTGGGCAGTCTAGTCTATTACGATAGTAGCGCCTTAGACCACGCGTCCACCAAAATGGGTCATACGATTATTAATAAAACACATAAATAAACGTATGTGACATAATTTATAACAGATTAATTGCTGTTTTGAAACGTTCGTGAATTTAATTGGTACTTGGTCATTATTGTGACAGTGAAAACTAATTAAAAAAATATACAAGAAGTATTATTATTATTATTAGCACCGCGTCTTACTACCCGTTCGGGTTATACGCACTTACGCTAATGTGTAATGATGGGTGATTGTGAGATGAAATGGAGGACCTACAGTTTAACGTGGAATCCGAACCACGGTGGAGGCCTGGCACTCCTCACATTCACAAGTTGTGATTAATACACGTCTTGTCAGAGGTGAAGGTACAAGAAGTAAAAACTTATTATAATTCCTCCTGAAATGATCAGCGTTGGCGGTTTTATCCGAGCAGAAATGTTTGCAAGTCCCGTGTACACGCACGGGGTGTAGGATGATACCGGGTGTGGAAGGGGGGGAAGGGCAGAAGGGGAGGGGGGGAGGAGAGAATAATAGCTACAGTACGGGGGTAGAAGGAGGCGCGCATAGCACAGCTAGAATCGCGCGGCGTGGTTGCTGGTTGCCATGGTCTGCGATCGATCCTAGTCCATCCACCCACGTGTCTTCCGAATGCCCTACTCCCACACACACACATACTTTCACCCCTTCCTCTCCCCTTCACCCATCCTACTCAACAAATCGTTACCCCCCTCTCTCTCTATAATGTGCGCCTGCGTGGATGCTTACCCTGTTTTTTCATGTGTATCTACCCTCTGGTCTCTCTGCGATCCCCTTTTTTAAGTAGGCAAACTTTACACCAACCAAATGTTCACGTATGATTTGTGAGATAGCGTTTTTTATAGAGTTTTTTTTTTAAACTGTTAGTCTGCGATAAGAATTACAATAAGTTTCTTGATTTATTGACTTTTGAAATGTATTATGAGATAAGTTGTAAATTTATGACTACGTTGTTAGTAATATTCTTTCATTTTTGAAGTTTACCAAGCAATACGCTGCCTAAAAATGATAGTTTGTATAAAATAAGTTTAAATCAAGTGTTATTATAAACCCCCCTTGACCCCACCACCACGTTTTAGTCGGTAGAGTTAGGTGTGCATTGGTGTGCGTGACTGACCTTGGAGATCTGACCTGACCTGGTACGCAAGGGAAATGTTTCTTAATATGTGGATACCTACCCTCTTAACATTTGAGTAGGACTATTAGGTCAATTTAATAAAAAGTAAACTAATTAAATCTCCTTTAATTAGATAGCGAGCTCAGTACTGCCCATCAAGCTTAATTTAGAGCGTACTTTGTGTGTGTTAAGCTTCTTTCACACAAGTTTGGGCTATACGGAACCTACTAATTCTTTTGGAAATGCACATAAATGTTTTGGAGAGTGAATATAAAAACGCTTATATGGGGGGGGGGGGGGGGGGGAAACCCACTATTTATCCGCCTAAACGGAATTCAAAATTCTTTCTAATGGGTCAGAGTGCTAGCGCTGATAGAACTATTAGGGTAAAGTACATATTAAGATAATTAATTGAAGTACCAATTTTTAATAAATACTTAATAGTTATAAAAAATCACGCCCCACGTCTAACTACCCGTCAGGGGTATACGAATGTTTAAACTATTAGGGCAGGGATTAGAAAGGTAGATTTTAAAGGAAATGTACCTATATTTGCGTGAAAATAGAGTGGGTAACCATTTAAGAAAATACACCTCTATACAGCCAGCTGGGATTTGAAATCTAATATTCCCCATTATGCCAAATTAAACGAAATTGACAACTGGTATGGATTGTTTATGAAAATATCCTTTAGTCAATGGCGTGGCGTGTTTTCAAAGTAAGCATAGCTTGTTTGTTTTTAGCACTGTCTTTTACTACTCGTTCGGGATATACGCATATGTACTAATTACATCAATGGGTTAAGGATTAGGAAGGTTGAATATAGAGAAAGTGTATTTGCTCTAGCATGAAGGATAGTGAAAAGACATTTAGGATAAACCATCCTCAGTACACACAGCCGTGATTCGAACCCCCAATCTCCCCGTCATTTGCAGTCTAGTCAATTGAGAGAATGACGCCTTAGATCATGCAACCATCGAAATGAGTTCCACATTTTGTTGAAACTATACCGGTGATTTGCTTTTACTCTCTCAATCTCCATTTAGCCAATCGTATATATAAACTCTGCTCTTCACACGTCACATGGGAATGTATAATCGTCGATACCCGGCCAATGAATGTTCTATTGATTAATGATAACCATTCACAGGTACAGTTTAAACAAACTCTGATTATCCTGGCTACCAAATAAAGCACGCCACTGCCAATAGTAATTAATAGCATTTATATATAATTTCCTAATATGTGTGTGTGTATCGGTCGGTATAGCTCGGGTTGACGACATGGAGACTTTTGTGTGTGTTTTTCCACACCCTTCAGAAGCCCCTAGAAGACCTAGAAACCTGAAACTTTACACACTTGTAGCACATACCACGTGACATAACCTGAATCAACACTTTTGTTTTGTTTTTCAATTTTGATTTTATTTAATAAACATTTAATTGTTTTTTAGTTCACTCTCACTTTATCCACCCTAACGTAACAACTGATAGAAATATACTTTTTCTTACAAACAAAATCCAACTTTTCATGCGGATATTAATAATTTGAGGTAAGGTTTTATTAGATTCGTTATAATATTATATTCAGCAGCTCATAGTCAGTCCTTAAAACTAGGTACGAATATTTATTGTTATTAATTTTTCAAATACAGCTTCGGCTTGCAGTGATACGAGTAGAATTTTGTCCAACAGACTTTAAATCTGTACATTTCTTAAACAAAAAATTGCATGCCAACAAAACTAACACATATTGTGCAAGTAGTTATCACGTCTAAATCTGACCCGGTCCAGCCGGGGCTCCACGCAGACCGAGGACATTGAGAACTATTTTTTTCACAATGTAGTTACTATCCGCTCTGTAATAACGGCTTGGTTAATGGTTTATTTATCTAAGGTGGTCTGGAAAGGAACGCGGGCTAAGGCCACTATTTTTTTTGCAGTTTTTATGCCAGAATATTTATTTTAAATAAATAAAATGCTGCTTCATTAGATGCGTTTAGTTTAATTTTATAAACATATTCTGACAATTGAAAAATGACACCTGAATACGGGAATCGAACCCGTGTCCAGGTGTCATTTTTCAATTTTCAGAATATGAAATCTAGATGGAGTAATCCTCACTAAAAGCATATATAAAAGCTTTGGCTATTTGATTCTTTATAAACATAGTTACCCCAACTTTTTTGAATGTATGTCATAGGCATCCTTGAATTAAATGATCACTTTTTTTTCTAGTTTAAAAGTTTCTAATTTATTTCCATTATGTTCATGGCAAATATTTAAGAACTCTTGTAATTGCTATGTGTAAAAAACTCAACCAAATGTATCTAATGAAACACTTTTTTCTAAATGTTATTATTATTATTATTATTATTATGGCTTACTACACCTCAGTTTTAGCTTCTGTGGTGCTGACTGACAGCTCACAGCTGACTTCTGACGGCTTTGAAAAGCTACCAGACCAAATTATGTATCCCTACGCCGAACCATATGATCAGCAAAAAATATGTCTTTAGTAGTTGTCACTTCTGACAGTCAAAATTTAGGTATATACCTAACTGTTGACTGTCAGAAGTCAGCTGTGAGCTGTCAGTCAGCACCACAGAAGCTAAAACTGAGGTGTACAGATCCGTTGCCTTGTTCAAACTGAGTCCTTCAACGTGTACTATAAGTAGCTTCCTTTTTTTATTTTTTTAGATCCTGAAACTTAATCTCCTTTCCTTGTTTTAGGTCATTGGTAACGCGAGAAAGGTTCAGTATTTTAGCAGTTTTTACAGCGAAACCTTTTTGGCTAAAATGAATATACTATTTCTCCAGTAAAAACATAGAGTTTAATTCTCTTCACATAGTGACTTCAACAGTTTTTGAATGTCTGCCAAGGGTGTATCGGAATTTAATCACAGCATTTTCATTTCATTTAAAAAGTTTACCATCTTATACCGCTATACTCATAGCAGATATTCAACAACTGTTGGTATCACCAAGGGAAGAAAATTAAACTTTATATTCCTAATGGAGCATAATTTTATTTATTTTACTAAAATTTTTTGTTTTGCTATAAAAACTGTAAAAACAATTCTTTTAGTTAGCCTTCCCTTCCACCCAACCTCAAACTCCATACAACGTGATTCTCCATATGTAACACTTAACCTGTTTCTTCCTCAACTGCAGGTACAGTTTTCTGATTAGTAACACCTTATTCTTGTTGAAAGTAGACTTGGCCATTTCTAGTTTCGACTTAATATCTATGTGTACTGTGCGTCTGTCTCATTTAAACTTCCTAAATATTTGAAATGTTCCACATTTGCAGCTGCTGATTTTTCACCGCAATGTTCAGTGGTTCTTCTCTCTGGAATATCCTCATTACCTTAGACTTCTCGATGTTAATTTAAATTCCATACTCTTATTATAGTTTCAACTAGTTATTTTCATATTAGTTTGAAACTCTTCTTCTTCCTTCGCCAGTACTATCAAGCCATCTGCGTATTTCACTTTACTCTTCGCCATTTTTTTTTCTCTATAAGAACTGAAAAAAAATACAGGCTCTAACTCGCGTATTCTTCCACTCCACCCTAAAACTCGTCTTCTTTACCCTGCCCCCTTAGATTAAATAAGCTGCTTATAGCATTACGCCATTACTTAATCTTATAATGATAAATAATTGACAACTATTCAAATTTGCTCTCTTTGTACACATTAAAAATAGACACATAAATATATTCGCTATGAAAAGTTTATATTTTTCTACCTCCAAAAACATAAATCTGTTGCAAATGTTAAGAGCTATTTCAGACTTGTATTTTAAGTATTTACATTATCTAGTATTGACTCTGTTCTGAAGAAGAAGACTTTTGGGAGGATTTTAGTTGGAATTAGAAAAGTTTCAAAGTACGGTATTCCACTGGTGGAAAAGATTGAAGAAAGAAGCTGTTTGCAGAGGAGTAATATTCCCTCATGATGAACTAAGCTTCCTCTAGTGTGTATTCCCTTCGGTGATGGTTATGACACCTAAAGTTGCCTCCTTTAAATAAGATGCTTCGGAGAAGTTAATGCAGCTTTAATAAATACAGAGGTTTGGTATTAAAAACTTTCTTCATCTTGAGACAAATTCATTGAAATGTCTGAGTCGAGCCTAAAATGGTTTTGTCCTTCAGAATATATATATATATATAGAGAGAGAGAGAGAGTAAGTAACACTGAACAAACGTAACATAAATTTCACTCCAAATAATTGAAAATAGAGTGAATTTAGGATGAAATGATTTATATAGCAGAACATTTTAATAACTCTTTCAGATAGTTGAAGCTTTTTCAAACTTTATGTTAAGCTAATTAGAAGAAAACTTGATCGTTTGTTCACTTTTAAACTAAACTTCTGCTAATGATAGATTATTAAGAATTGATATTTACTTTTAAAGAAAAGTCTATCCTCTTTTACTATCTTTCCGAGAAGTCTACATATTTACACTAATAAGGGAAGTAAAATCTAGATGAAATATACCCGCGTTTCCATGTAGAGAGAGAGAGTGGGGAACCATTTAGTAAAAACTAGCTCAGTTCAACCAGCCGGGATTCGAACCCTTACCTTCCCACTACCGGCAAACCAGGCATAGTGAGACTGACTTATTTGTGTGCGTGCTCGCCGTTGATGGTTTCGACATAATTAGAATTTTCACATTGAATCTCTATAGTTTGAATCTACAAATTATTATTTATATTCATATAAATAGCCATATATTCGTGTTCATTACCAATATTGATTGGATTGCGCTAGTTTATTACAAACAAAATATGTTTTCGATAAAAAAAAACGTGTAGATAGATGAGCCACCACCACAACCACCAACACCACCAACATCAGAATAAACGGTTCAGTTTTGTTTGTCTAGTTGTTAATAGTAAAATATTAATGCTAGACCGATGGCCACGTGAAATAAATGTCAAGCTCATTTACCCGGTTTACCAGTGATGCTAAGGTCAAGGAGGTACTGAAGGCCTCCTAAATATTATCAAACTCTCCCTCCACCCAAATTTTAATACGTTCTCTCTAAATTATAACCTCCTCATCCCTACCCCATTAGTATAATTAAATGCCTAAAGCCTGGATGGGTAGAAATATGCGTAAAAATAAAATTGTAAGTTTAAGAAACAATGCCTTCAAGTTTTTACCCTACATTGCTGTGTGGATTTTTTGTTGGTTCAAATATCGGTATTATTGCGTCTTTGTTTTCAGTTTTCTCAAAGACTGGAAGATGTATTGATTGAAGGGTAGCGTCTGACCTATTTACCGGCTCAAATATCTTCTCCGCTGCGGATACAAAATTGAGAGCTTGATCAAAATTATCTTAAATGATTTTAGGCTATAGAGCAATACTGTGTTAGGGTATTAATAAACAAACCATTTATTTTCTAGCAGTATTAATTTACCGTCAGTTGGATTAAGTCTGAATTTGGAGGTCAAATTTCGAACGTTTTGAACCATATAAATGCTGTATTACAAATGTTTTGATTCATAGAGGTTGGATTATGGATTACTCGAACCATGGATGTGTTGGATATGTAATGGTCTGAACCATGGTGGTTGGGTTTCAAAGGGTCTTAACTATAGAGATCTTTTATAAACTGAACCTTTGGAGGCCGGATTACGAATGACTTGAAACATGGATGTGATGAATGTCTAATGTTCTGAACCATGGAGATCGGATTACAATTGGACTGAACCATGAATGTGTTGGACTTAAAAAGTTTCGAGCCATGCTGGTTGAATTTTGAAGGGTCTAAACCGTATAGATCGTATTAAAATGGTCTAAGCCTTAGCAGTCATATTTTGAATGGTCTGAACCAAATATATGGGGGATTTTGAATAGTTTAAACCATTGTGGTTGGATTTCGAATGATCTGCTGAGTCATGGATGTGTTGGATTACCAATGGTATGAACCATAGGTGTGTTGGATTTCTAATGCTCTGAACCATGGAGGTTAGATTTCGAATAGCCTGAACCATGGAGGTGTAGCATTTTGAATGGTCTCAACCATAGAGGTCACTTTCTTGGTGAAGCACTGCAACCAAGATAGAAAGATTTTGGTGGATGGGCATATTATCTGTTGCTTCTTACGCAGGTATTTGTAACTCAATGTTCATGTTTAGTGAGATTCAAGGTAGGCCCACCATTTTCTATTGTATAAAGACTTATTTTAGTTTTTATTAGAAAAGCGTCTTACTACCTGTTTAGGTCATACGAATATGTACTAATTTCTCTAATAAATTAGGGATGAGGAAGGTGGAATTCAGAGAAAGTGTACCCACATTTGCGTGAAGGGAGAGTGGAAACCTATTTAGGAAAAACCTCCCTCAGCACAGCCGACCGAGATGCGAACCCCGATATTCCTGTAATCGTCAGTCTAGTATAACGTGAGTGTGACACTTTAGTCCATGCGGCTACCGAAGCAGGTATATTTTAGTTTGATCTATTCATTTGCATTCTTCCCACGTTTTCGTTCAAAAAATTTGGCTGATTTTTTTCTGTTGTAAGTTTGAAGTAATTTTTAGCTTTTTTTTTTTTTGTAATTTCTTTTACCATAGCCTAATTAGGTTATCAAACCCAGTCCTTGATAGCAACTTAAAAATAAACTCCAAGTATCTGATGCCACATCAGTTGGTTTTTTTTTCCTCTTTCCAGAAATTGAGCTCTCAGGTCACATATATCTCTAGGGAAGAACCTTTACTAACTCTACAAAGCTGTTGAACTAATATATAATAGCAGAGTAATTACGTACCTCACACAAACCAGTGAAAGCTGCAGACGTATATACAACACAACAAACAAAGACACGTTTTCGACAAAAGCCATCTACCAGGAAGAACCACAGCCTTACTTCCCATGCCGCGTAAACAAAGTTAGAAACCAAGGTTTAGAGAACTGTTCGTCTCCAAGCTTTTACCTCGAGTTAAGCTCATAAACCACAACCGTCCTCGTAGTTCTCACGAGGGAAAATGGAGGATAAAAGTCTTGTAAATAAGCTTCAGTGCCAATGTACTGGTCGGCTATTAAAGACTTATCTTAATTATTTATAACTAGCATACGCGGTAACCAGATCTAAGGCTTTTTTTTTTTTTTAGCGCCGTGCCTTACTACCGATTCGGGTTATAACGCTTATGTACTAATTACGCTAGTGGGTTAGGTATGAGGAAGGTTGGATTCAAAGGAAGTGTACCTGAATTTGCGTGGAAAGAGAGTGGGAAAAACATTTAGAAAAAATCATCCTCAGTACACTTGACCGGGATCAAGCTATAAGATCTCCCCATCATCGGCAGTCTAGTCTCTTGCGAGAGTAGCGCCTTAGATCATGTTGCCACCGAAGCGGGTCCTAAGGCCGTTAATTTGGTATTTAGTGAAAGGGGCCCAACTATATTTTGAAGTTATAATTCCAGTTTAAATTACATGTCGAAGAGCAGGTTTAGTGCACCAGTCCGGGATTAGATGCTGAGCTCGTGGCTTACTGCTCTATAATACAGAGAAAGTTTTGTAATCGTGGAGCCTGACGTCTGATCTCAAAACGTTGGGCTTACTATGCTTGTCTGTCCCCATGTCTGTCTGTCTCTCTCTGTCTGTACCCGGAACTTCAACCGTAATGGTTTGATGGAGTTTGTTCAAATTTGGTATTTAGATAACTAATAATCATACCGCCAGTGATTCTAATTCTAGCTTTAAAACTAAGGATGGCTTAGCTGATTTTTTTTGGTATTTTTTTTATTAGAATGGCTGTAATAATAATTTTGTTTAAAATGTAAATCTAGGGAGTGAAAGTGTGCATAAATGTACATGGTAAATAAAACTATATGGCTACTTTTTTTTCAAGCAAGAAAATTAATATAAGAATAATTATTTACTGACTGACAACTCTTTTTGAAATTGCTCAGTGTTTTTTTTATCACCACGTCTTACTACTCGTTCAGGTTATACGCAGAATCATAATTACTCTAATGGGGTGGAGATGAGAAAGTATGTGCGGCTCACTGAACCATTAATTGCTTTAGTAATATTTTCAACACAAGGCATATTACATATATAGTCCAAGTAATAAGAGAAATAATAGGTGTAACTGAGGGAAAGTGCACTCGCACTAGCGTGGGTATTGGATTAAAAACTCACTCTCTGAGCACCAGGCCGTGGTTCAAGCCCCGACCTCCTCGTCAGAGGAAAACAAGACCTTATTAGCCTGATGCCTCTTTTCGCGTGCTTGCCGGCCAGTATACCATTGCCCGTGTCACTCTACATAGCTATGTTATTTCCTTGTCTGTGTACTAGGAGGTGAGGCAATACACCGACACACGAGGACATTTCAATGTGTGTACAGTATATATATACATACAGTCAAGGCCGTAGTCAAGGGGGGGTTTGGGGGTTCAAACCCCCCTGAAATTATATGAACAAAATATATATGGCTTTATTTATGGTTCAAACAATATCAAAATTAAGGTACAAGTACAAATTAGGGGGCTGTGTTACCATAAAACGCACTTAAGAGAGCTTTTAGAGGTGTTTAATATTTATAATTTTGTCTAGCCTTCGACAGTTAGTGGGTTATGTTGCCATAAAAACACTTCAGATAGCTTCTAGAACTGTTTATCATTTAGAAATGTTTCCAACCTCCGGCAATTGGGGGATGTGCCCACTAACCCCCCCTTGAAATTATTGGCTGGATACTGCCTTGCATACAGTACACACATTGAAAGATGTCACATTTATATATATATATGGAAAAGAGGACTACCTGGCGTGGTTCTTGAAGGAAGTCTCCCAATAGGGATTGGCGAGAAATTTCTTTAAAAATAAGTTTTTCTTAAAGCAATTTAAAGTATTTTTTTAAACATATCTAATTGGGGTTGTGACTTGTAAATGTTATTAATTATTTCTACATAATGATAAACTATAGTGTGCTGTCAACAATGATGCTCTTATCACATGTGGAATGTAATTTGAGTGGAAACTGTTTTGATCTTCTCTAAACAAAAGAATCGGAGAACAGAACAAATACTTTAGGCACCCATCTCAATTTTTAGAGGCAGCTGGCAACCCCCATGTCCCACCCCGTTACTACACTCAAGTTATAAATATAATAAGCCCGTTTCTGGCAATAGAAATTACGAGGAAATGACTGAAAATATTTTGACAAACGACCACTCATTTTAACGGTTATGAGTCCAGGATGTTGGAAAAAATAGTGATTTTCCACAAAAACCCGATTTTCACAGAAAATGTTCAGTTTTCATTCTTTGTTTGATAACCATGGCACTTGGCTATAAATCTCTAAATAAAATATATCTCTTTGGCTAGAAAATAATAACTCAATCTTTATTTGTTGGTCCAAACACACAACAATTTTCTCTTTGGATTAATATTTCTCCTTGGATGCCTGTCATAGCACATCTAAATTAAGATTCCTAAACTGGGGAAACATTTGTTTTTTATTGGAATTTTGTTATCGTTAATTCGCATTTAAATCAATAATGTTGAGCATAATTCGAAAATTAAAATGTTAAGTTGTTAAGTTCGTGAACATATTTCCTACGTTTTGTTTCGCACCTGATAAATTTATTTAAAAATATGTTTTGGTCTGTATTAGAAGCTCAAAAATAATAAAATGATTTTGAATCATGTTTAAAAATAGCGTGAGTGTTGGTATAATATATTTTTTTTTTTTTCCAAATAATGGGTTTTGATGTTTATTTCATTCAAATAATGGGTTTTGATGTTCATTTTAGTAAATAATAACACAATACAAATATATAAGTTAAGTTATATTTTCATTTTACCGCTTAATTTTGAGGATATTATATTTAAAAGTAATGTTTTTTGTACCCCATCTATTTTTTCACATTTTTACAAAAATACAGTAAACTCAGTTATGTTTCCATGTTGATATGTACTTAATTTTGAGGGAATATTTCAAAGTATCGTAATGTGTTGTGTACCACATCTATATTTCCACATTCTCTCTCTCTGACACTCTCTCTCACGATCTCACACACTATTTATCACTTTCTCCCCACACACACACACACACACACACATACATACACAAACACACACACACATATACACACACAAACACACACACATACACATACAAAAACACACACACACACACACACACATGCTCTATAACACACCATCTTTCATATTTAATCTTCTCTTATTCTCTATCTCACACTTTATCCCCCACACACACTCTTTACCCTCACATACACTCTCTATCACACAATATTTCTCAAATTATCTTTATTATACTCTTTCTCAAACGCTATCTATCTCTAAAACACTCGCTCTCTCTCTCTCTAACTCTTTCTCAAACGCTTTCTCTCTCTCTCGAACTTTTTATCTCTTGAACGTTCTCTCACAAACGCTTGCTCTCTCTTACAAACGCTCTCTCTCTATTTCAAATGCTTGCTCTCTCTTTCAAACGCCCATTCTCTCTCAAATGCTCACTCTCTCCCAAAATCCCTTTCTTTCAAACTCCTTTGATCACAAACTCTCTAAATTACTCATTCTCTATATCACTTTCTCTAACCCAAACTCTATCTCACTCAAACTTTCTTTCTCTTAAACTCACTCTCTCAATTTCTCTCTAAGTCATTCTCACTATCTCTATCTCAATCTCACTATCTCACGCTCACTCTCTCTCTCAAATTCACTCTCTCAAACTCACTTTCTCAATTTCTCTCTTTACCTTTCTTTCAAACATTCTCTCTCTTAAACTTCCACTCTAACTTTATCTCATTCTTATTTACTCTCTATAACTTTTTTTCTAAAACTCTCTTTCACACGCCCTTATATTTTTGCTCTCTTTCAAACAATATCTTTCCCAAAATTTTACTCTCACTCTTGATTCAAGGCCTAATAAATCGGTACATTTCGGACGAGTAAGTTTTTTAGTATAAAGTTGAGTAAGGAATAATTATATAGCTATTTTCCCAATAAAAAGTTTAGAATACATTTTAGAGCAATAATCTGCAGCCATCGCTGCAACACTCCATTAGTCAAATAGAAAGTGGAACAACAAAGTGCTTTAATTATAGCTGGTAATTCTTTATTAAGAATCTCTTGTTGCATTCAAAACTTGTTCTTATATAAGAAATTGTCTTATTGAGAGCGCCGTGTCTTATCAGGAAAGCTGAATGTAGTTTATTGTTTCAAGACAAGAACCTTCTTATTTCTATATACCTTTCCTCACTTCTTTACGGGGGGGAAACTAGACATATTCCTCTCAGAATGTAAATCTTACAAAGGACACAGGTAATGGGATGAAATTAATGTGCGGAAGATTCATCTACCTTCCACTCACTAACATTCTAGTCACGTAGTTTTCAAAGTTGAACGTGGGAGAATGTATCTGTTTAACTGTTTGATAGAGTATAACCCACATCGGTGGTTACGAGAACTAAATATCAGGCGCACATACTCTAGATTGCTGATGACAGGAAGGTCAGGGCTCTAATCATTGTCATGGGTACTTAGAATGTCATCATCATCATCATTATCATCATCATTATCACCATGAAAATCTTCCAGCCAATGGCTGGGTCTGATTGGAACATATAGCCTCTCCAAAGCCTCCTTTCCTTCCACCACCTCTCTCCCTCCACCTTGCCTAGTCTTCTCCTCTTCCCTCCACACTTCTCCTTAATCCTTTCAGTCATCTGTGCCTTGGTCTTCCTCTCAGCCTCCTAATCCCCCCCCACCGTATCCAAAATCCTTCTAGGCATACCTTCCCTCGACATTCTTCTCACATGGCTAGAATGTAAGTTTCCTAAATGGTTTCCCAATCTCCTTCCACGCTTATATCTTCTTTATATTTACCCTATTAGCGCAATTAAAGGGTATATATCCTGGACAGGTAATAAGACCAGGTGGGGAAAATAAATTTACCTTATCTCAGTTTGATAGCATATCTACCTATTGATCTATGGATCCCGGACTCGATTCCTGGCATGGTCAGAAATGTATCATAGCCACCTACTGGATTGGTGCTAGGCTAGTTTGTAAATATGTTCTGATAAAATCAGTTTGCTTAGAAAGTGCATGTTAAATATCCAAATACAAATAGACAGGCCTAAGTAAGATAATAAATATATCCTCGTGTATATCAAATAAGTGATCTTGTTTTAAACCAATCATAATAAATTAGTAGTTTTTTATATACATAGAAAAACAATTAATTATATTACTAATTTTTAGGGGTGTAGTTTCAATGTCAATATTAGACACTTTATTTTTATTGATGTAAAATTTATTTTGTTACATTTAGGTTTTGATCCTTTAGCAAATAGTAATATTAATTAAGTACCTTGGTGTCACCTCGCTAACCTGCGGCTTAAATTGACTTTTAAAACCGCTTTTGTTTAAAATAGCAATTATAATATTAAATCAACAAATAATATTACTTACTACTAGCGGACCCGACAGACGTTGTCCTGCCCGAATTTTGGCTTTTCGTTTGGGTGGCATAGTTGATTTCGATAATAAAACAAATACTATGTGATCATCACAATTACAAATTCACAATGAACTTCAATTAGCGAGTTACACAAATATTACAAATTCAGTGTTTGTCAAGACAACATACAAAATAAAACATCTATTCATTTTTGGAATTTTGCCCACAACTCCACAAATATCAGCTGTCTCGAAAAAAGTTGCGAATCTTGCTTACAAATTTTTATGCCGGGTACAGTTAATTTTATTTTATTGATCCCCCAAACCCCCCAAAAATCCCTAAAAAATAAAAAAAAATCATAGAACCCGATTGCAGCGCCACCTACCGGGTCCAATTGTGAATCTAAACCATCCACGAACCCACTCAAACACACACAAAAAATTTCATCAAAATCGGACCAGACAACCCCCCCAAAAAGCCCCTAAAAAATTAAAAATTATAGAACCCGATTGCAGTGTCACCTACCGGGTCCAACTGTGAATCTAAACCATCCACGGACCCACTCAAACACACACAAAAAATTTCATCAAAATCGGTCCAGCCAACCCCCCCCCCCCCCAAAATCCCTAAAAAATCAAAAAAATCATAGAACCCGATTGCAGTGCCACCTACCGGGTCCAATTGTGAATCTAAACCATACACGGACCCACTCAAACATACACAAAAAAGTTCATCAAAATCGGTCCAGCCGTTTAGAAGGAGTTCAGTGACATACACACGTACAGAAGAATTATATATATTAAGATAAGATTAGCACTGTGTCTTACTACCCGTTCGGGTTATACGCACAATATATCCCGAACGGGTAGTAAGACGCGGTGCTAATAGTAAATAATATTATTTATTGATTTAATATTATAATTGCTATTTTAAACAAAAGCAGTTTTAAAAGTCAATCTAAGCCGCAGGTTAGCGAGGTGACAACAGGGTACTTAACTCGTTTGTTATCATACTCCTTAGCTAAGTAGGTAGCTCAAATGGCTATTGAAATAGGAGTCCCAGTTTCAGTTCCCAGCATGGCTGAGAGCATTTACCATTGGTTAAACTGTCTCTTCCCCTTAAACAGCGATGATGAATTGACGGCCATGTTGTATCTGTTCTAGAATCTATTTTTTTAACACCAGCTTTTATCAATCATTCGGGTTATACGCACGAACATGCACTAATTACGCTTATATGTTAGGGATGAGAAAGGTTGAATTTATAGGAAATCTACCTATATTTTTGTGGAGGGAGAATGTAAAACCATTTAGGCAAAAACACATCTCACTACACTACACTCGGATTCAAACTTCGATCTCCCCATCATCTGCTGTCTAGTTTATTGGGAGAGTGTCACCTTAAGCGGCCACCGAAGCAGATTATTCTAGAATTAATTTAGAGTGTAAGTTGTGTGCTGATATGATCGGTTGGTTCAGAAAGTGCACTTTAAATTCCACAAATAAAAACCTACTTTTTTTTTATACATACCGGCCTATTGTTTTCAAGTCGCGTGGGCTTAATTAAAACTCTGTGTATAGTCAAAATTTAAAGCCTTCGTATATGAACAAAATATCGGAAAGAAGGCTATGCCTGTGCACTGAGTATTCAACAGCTGCCTTGCAATTACGACAGTTTAGCGATATGACGCTGCCGGCTTGCTGCTGATGGACTCACTCCAGTTTGTATACAAACACGTTACACGCTGCATCTCTTCGCTACGATCTGTGATTTGGTGGGCTATTAACTGTTTATAACAGTTAATTTTAATTATAAGTGCTTTATTTACTTCAGCTATGCAAAAATGTGACGATTGAAGTGCAGTTCATACATTGACAAGTTAAAAATAAACACATTGATTTGATTTACAATGGAAAACTCGCACAATGAAAATGGTATGAAACCTAACATGACATAATACGGGTATACCCGTACGTTTTGTTGAAAGCCTTCTTTTGTGAGTATAGTAGGATTTTGGTAGTAAGACCGTTTAGAAAATACTAACATATTTATTGTGGCCAATATTAAAAAAAATGTTACTATAATATTAATATTATTTAATAGGTATTGATGTACAGTTTCGAAAGACTAACTATGAATAAATAAATTAAAATTAATTTAGTAGCTTTTGCAGCTTTCAGACACAGTTTTTCCTACTAGAATCCTACTATAGCTATATAATCCTTTAAAGTACGAATATTACGTTTTGATAGAAAATGTTCTCCATCCACCTGTTATTATTATATATTATAGACCCGTCTTATACCCGTTCGGTTATACGCACTTACGCTAATGTGCAATGTAGGTGATTGTGAACGAAATGGAGGACTACAGTTTAACGTGGAATCCGAACACGGTGGAGGCCTGGCATTCCTCACATTCACAAGTCCATCCACTGTTAAAAGTCTTCTTTCTCTAAAGAAATGATTTTGTTATTATTATTATTATGATTATTTCTTTCAAGGAAAGTTTTTTTATAGTTTTTTTTAATATATCTACATTGGCATGAAGAAAGGATAGAAAACAAACTCAGTGAAAATCAGTGGGTATGTGTACAAAGGTATCAGTCTTTTACTCTCTGGCTTAACGGACACTGGGACACTCTCCCACACAATTTCGGGTACACGCATCTCTATAGGCTTCCTTCCTAATCCCTAATATATATTATTTAAATTTGTGTTTAATCCTAAAAGGTAAAGAGATGGAGTGCGCGAATAAAAGTAACTGACTTTATCTTGGATATTTACTCTTTTTTTATAAGTAAGTTAGTTTGTAGGTAGTATGCTAATTTAATTTATTGGATCTGGAAGGACATCTTAAATAAATACCCTTATTTATCTTTGACTTGACAAATTATATATTTTCATTTCAATGATTGTTAAAATACGATCTAGTATGTTTTATCACTTTCTTCATATACAAAATGTGTTTTGTCAAGGGTGTCCTGGAATTTAATGAAAAATTTTCTTTTAATTTTAAAAAAGTTTACAGGTGACCTGGCGGTCTAGGGGCAAGGTGTCAGACATCTTTGCTGGTGGTCCGGGGTTTAATCCTCGGCTCCGGCACAGATTTATCTGATTGCCAAATCCTTCCTTCACCTCTGACAAACGTGTATTAATCACAGTTTGTGAATGTGAGGAATGCCAGGCCTCCACCGTGGTTCGGATCCCACGTTAAACTGTAGGTCCTCCATTTCATCTCACAATCACCCTACCATTACACATTAGCGCGAGTCCGTATAGCCAGAACGGGTAGTAAGATACTGTTCTACTACTACAACTACACTACTACTACTACTACTACTACTACTATAATAATATAATAATAATAATAATAATAATAATAAGTTTACCATATAATGCTGCAATGCTCATGACAGATTTCAACAGTTGTTGATCTCAACACGTAAAGAAAATTAAAATCTCTATTTCTACTGGAACAATATTTTATTCATTTTGGCTGATAAAAAGTTTTGCTATAAAAACTTCAAAAACAATTGCCCTTTTCTCACTTCCCCCACACTCCCGCCTTAACCACTATTCATCTTCTTCCTTTTTTGGGTGCAGACTCACAAACCTTGCCTGGTTAAACAGGCGAACTAGAAGCTTTGTGGGGAAATGAGGACCAAATAAATATTTGGTCTTCTCAAAGGTCACTCACTATGAATGGTGTATTCTTAAATCAACAAAGGAGGGATCAAAGAAGAAAGAAATTACAATCCTCGACATAACTAACCCAACAGTATAAATACTTGGCTAGCCCGAATGGGTAGTAATACACCTTGAACGAAAATAAATTAGTATTCTGTAAGATAAAATTAAGTTCTAAGATATAAGCTGAAATGTTGGAAAACTACTTGGTGTAAAAATCCCTTATCTTGACATGAAACATTTACTGAAATATTTGTTTATTCTTAGACACTGACATAAATTATCTGCGCTTCAAGGAGCTTATAACAAATAATTTCATATTTATTTTTCTTTAATACTATATTTTATTTTAGCTTCCAATATTTCACATATCAAATGGTCCCATTAGATTCGATAAATTAGTCCTTGTAGAAATCGATTATTATAAAAATAGTTTTACAATTACTGCTCTTATTATTTGTGCGATTACTTTAATAGTTAATATTAATGGTGTGGACTGTGAAGATTAGCTCAATAACATTTTAGAGGAAATGCGCCTATTAGCTAAAACAAGTCACGTCCAGGAGAATAATTGTATAATTCAACTTTCTTGCTTGTCCAAGTCATCGGGCTTGTATTAAATCTCATAGTAAGCTTACACGCTTTTTTTATTTCGTGGTCTAGGGGTCAAAGTTCCTGCCTACAGATCCATAGGTCTCGGGGGTGCTTCAAAACTTTATTTGTGAAACAGTGGGTCTGGAACGGGTCAAACTCAGCTTCTTGAGGACAAATGAGGAGCTATTTTAATAAAGAAGTAGCAGTCGGTCTAGAAGACTTGAAATTAACGGTTGGAGGGGCTTGTTGTGCTGACCATATGACACCTTCTATCCGCAAAATATTGGCACTATAATCGCTAACGCTAACGGTGGCTGATGCTTGGTCGGTATAGATCGCTTCCAGGCTCATACCATGGAGGTTTTTTTTCCTTCACTCTAAGACCTTTACTTTTATGTTTTATAAAAAAAATATGTTGGGTGGAACTTTGAAAAATTTTTGTCGAAATAAATGGTCATTTTCTGGAATTGCGGCTTCTCCTGATTTGAAATTTTAGATTTTTTTGATTATATCTTTGTTGTATAAGCTTGCATTAAAAATAAAATTATAAAAACTGGTTAGTTATAACTTCGGGAATCATTGTCGGAAGGAATTAGCTTAACATTTTAAATAAAAAATATGCCACTATCCCAGACACCTAGTAATACACGGTGTACAAAAAACAATCAAAAGCTAGTTTCGCCGGATCAAGCCTGACTCCTCAATAAGGTGTAACACAACTGAGACATTGAAACCAACAAAAACATGAAATATGAGTTATGGATATAGAAATAAAAATTCACATTTGGTGTTGTGTCAACAACATTTTTTTATTGACACTAAACAACAATAACAACAACCATAATATTCTATGTACAGTACAGATCACACCAAGTGTTTTCACAATTTAACAACATTATTACTTTCATTTAAGAGATGAGAGGGTGGGATATGGTATAGAGGGGGGGGGGGAGATTGGATTCAATTCTTCATTCATTAATGAGTGCTAGCTCTGACCAGCAGGTTGGCTTTTACTGGGGTCGGTACTATGTTATGACATAAAATTTGTGGTAATTTTTACAAGGACTAGGCATTATTCATTTTCACACATATTTCCCCCCCCCCCGAAATGTTATGTAACGTAGAACACATACTTTAATCTCATAATATGTGAACATGATTTTATATCTATGATGTTTAAATTTAGTCATAGTTTATTTCTTCGAGACTTATGCTTTTTTTTATTGTGACTTCTTGAATGAAAAGTTAAATTGATCTTTTAATGAAATTGTTAGTGATAATTCTAGAAGTGTCAAATTTTGCCATTACTTTACTTTTTTTCTCAGTAATTGCCTTCCTTTCTTCACACTAGGCTATTTGTACATTTCCCCCATCTGTTATCTTCGGTGACAGTATTATTTTTACGAGTAATTATTGATTAGTAATCCCTGTGTTATACTACTAGTTTAATACAATTAATTTCGTTTGAACATTATTTTATTCCAGATGTAACTTAGATACAATTATGTACTTAATCGTATTCATTACGTAGATATGTTCAAAATTTGCAATGAATGTTACTATTTAAAAATTACTCCTTACAATATTAAATCACTGAAAAAACCCACATTAATAATGCTTCTATACTCTTATAGTTAAATAATGTTGACAATATTTCTATTTTTGTTATGCTATTTTAGCACGCTAGAACATATTTTTTAATCATACATAAAATACAAATACAAAGTAGTACACACTTTTAGGTATTACTATTTACATATTATACGTATAGAGCTCAATTTTAAATCAATATTTAAATTTTACTTTTTTGAATTTTCATAAATTGATAAATAATGTTAGATAAACTTGCCTACTGGTTAAATAATTGAAAATTAAAAATATGTATTATTTACCATAGTTAATATTTTGAATATTGCCTAATAAACATCAAGTATGCCTGGTAAAAAATTCTTACAGCATTTTACAATATTATTGTTAATATATTTTATAAGTATATCAATTAATAACACTGTAATTCAATTATCTATATTAGCTTTGAACAAATTTTATTTGTATATTCTTTAAACTTAAAAATGACACCTGGACACGGGAATAAAAACCCAGGACCTTTGGCTTAGTTCACTTCCTGTGTACAGGTGTCATCTTTCAATTTAAATAATATGAGATTTAGAGGCGGCTATAACCATAACTAGCAAATATAATAACTTAGCTATATAATCCATCAAATTTTATTTTTGATACAAAGCTTTGGTTGACTTTTGGCTTGAAATACATAACTTTACTCACAACTTTGTTAAAGGTAATGTTAATATTTGAATTTACAAAACAACCTTTTAAAAAATATATATAGTTTTATCAATTTATGTTCATGGGGAAACAAAAATATTTTACATTTTTCTTCAATTAGGTAAGAATAAAATTGTATAAACATACAATTATTATATATTTTAATTCGATTGTTCTATGATGGAAATATAACATTAATTCATGTGTATTTCTGACTTTTTTTCTGAGTTTAGTCACGCACAAGTATTTATCCAAATGTATATTTCAAAACGACTCGTGGATGCGGCAATTGAAATGAATCCCGGACATTTCGTTTAGAGTGCTATAACTGTCTAACCACTGAACTATGCCTATGATAAATAATCAATAATTATTTAAAGCTAGCTATGTGTGTGTGTGTGTGTGTTATATACAGGGTGTATTGATTTATGTGGGAAGTAACTGGGGATGGATAGTCCACCTCAAAATAACATGAAAAGTCCTTATGAACGTATGTCCTATGTTAGATGATTCCTGAGATAAAGCCTTCCAAGTTTCTGTTGGAATTGTTAATATCACTATCCTGTTAGGGTATATGTAGCCCTGTCTGTGTATCACCAGTGATACATCACTTACAAAAGGTGTAACAGGGCTGTATCAAGTAGTGCTAGTAACAATTCAAGAGAAACTTGGAAGGTCCTTATCTCGAGAACCATCCAACATAGGACATATGTTCATGAGGACTTTTTGTGTTGTTTTGAGGTCTACTCTCCCCACCTCTGTTACTTCCCACATAAATCAACACACACCTGGTATATTGTTGCCTACTTAAACCACTCTATAAAATTATATTGTACAAACGGCCTTGTAAATTGCAACCTTGATAAATTGGTACTTTTTTTATGGTTTCAACTCTATTGTGATCCTAAACGTCTATGTCAGGGTCATCACTCACCTGGGAATTTTGGCACCTAACTGAAATATTCAATAGTATATACTGTATTAATCTAAAAAAAATCAATGTATTCCCGCACCCCGTACCCCCCCAGACCACCCCACTGATATGACCTTTCTAAAACCATAGTGCAACCTATAATCAAGTCATTCAAATATTAAGTATATAACAAAGATTGTACTTTTGGCAACTCATCCTTGAACCCCCCAATCCCAGAAGTATTTTTGGCTCCATTTCTCCATATAACTCTTTGTATCAAGGTCAAATCATTCTGTTCCAAACACCAATGGCATATTATTTCACACTCTACATTTTTTGACAGACAAAACTTAATTCCTCCCTCAAAAATAAAGTTCCAGGAAAAATTGTGATTCCTTCTGGAAACAGTAAATAACGGGGAACTATACAGTAATGAAATATGGCATCCCTGCAAATGTACACACTCGGCATAAAATAATGATTTATATTGGTTTTTCAGGAGATATTACTTCATAAGTAGCTCAGTGGTAAGTATTTTGACGCATCAACTCGAAGGTCTATCCCCCGTACTTGTGACAGCTTTTGAACATAGGTAATTTAATTTAAATTTATATTACTGCCTCTAAATTGAACTATAAGCAACATTTTGTCAGTTACAAAGTGTACTTTATGAAACTATAAACGTAAATATAACCTTTGTTCTGAACTATACATTTAAATAATAACTTACTGAATAGCAGGATGGGTTTTTTTCCCACATTTTTAAAAAATACTTACAATTTTATAGCTTCTCAAAATAATTACTAGCACACACAAACACAACATATCACACACGTTACATTGAAAATCACAAGCCAACATTGTGCATTTAAGTTCTGTTTCCATCAATTTTTATGTGAAGGAAAGGCGAGTGTCGAATCGTTGGGTTTGGAGAGATAATAATTATTGTTATAAATAACAGTTCATCACGTGTACACATATTAAAGTCCAATTTCCCTAGAAAGAGCTTTTTACAAAATACAAACATATTTTTTATACTCAAAACTGATAATATACTATATTATTTGTATTATTTTATATGAATTGATATTTAAAAAAAATACCACTGTAGATAACATGACTTGCTGTATAAATACGTGAGGGTAAATTTAGTAACTTTTTTATCTGTGAGATAATAAAATGAGTTTATACCCGGACGTGTAGACTTTCTTAATCTTCAGGGATAAAATTAATAGATTCATTTCACTATTATCTTTATCTTGACATGTCTTTTTTTTAATAGAACATTGGGATGGACTTCTTCTAAAATTTTAGCGGTTCTACTTTCTATGTATATTCTTTTACTTTGATCCTTGGTACTAAATTTTACTCGATATATAAAATCTGTTAAATTAATTCCAATGTCACGGTTTTCAAAAAAATAAAGCAGTAAACTAGACTTGGACGAGTTTTTCTAGTTTGAGCGTAGTATTGTATTTAATTTCTCGGTTAATCAGCCGTGAGTTGGGCTCTTTGAGTTAAGAAACCTACCTTCCCAAAATCACTTAACGAGGTTGAATTAAAATGCAGTCTAAGGATGAATGACTAGACATTTCTAGAATTTATTTTTAATTTACTCATTTATAATGGGGGAAAAAAGTATTTACCACTATTTTGATAAGAAGTACGTTTTGAAAGGCCTTATTTCGTAACAGAATCCTACTCTATAATAGTATTTTAGTAGGATAAAAAGCAATACAGATTGGAATTCCTTCTACCGTTCTGGAAGGTCTTCTAACCTACCAAAATACTACAATACAGTAAAATTCTGGTATAAAATAAGGCCTTCCAGAACGGACTTAATACCAAAATCAGGGTAAAGCTATTAAAACTACAAAGCTTAGCCTTTACCATAATCATTTAAGTTGTGCAACGACCTAAATATTGTATTTTGAGAGCCATATTTGCTATTGTAGGTATTTTTTTTAATGTTGTGTCCACCTGCTGAAAATATTTGTACAGACGGAACATCTAATTCTTAGTAAAATACAGGTGTCGGGTGTTATTTAAAAACATTGAGATTATTGTCTGTTCCTAACCTGAGTAGGATACAAATCAGACGACAGTAATAATTAATATAATATAATTATTAATATTTGATGACAATAGTAACCCCATTCATAGCTAACACCAAAATAAAATAATTTTTCAGTCTTGGGAACAAAATACAATTTTCTAATAATATACATATTTCCTGAGGATTTGGTATTGAAAAAAAACCACTTGATTTGCAATGGCATGTACAATTCTGTGTGGTGAACTAGAGAAAAATTAATTGAATTCACTAAAATTAATAAATAAAAAACTATTTGTTCTTGTATTTCTTCATATAGACTATTCATACATACCTACCGAACATTTTAAATATGAAAATAAAAATACCATATATTTTGGAACTTTGCTTTAAAATATATTTCTTTGTCGAATAGTGAGTGTATTACTGGTGACAGTTCAAGTTTAAATATATTGTGTTACTTAATAAATTGATTTGAAAATCACACAGTATTTGATTTAAAAAAAATACTACTTTCAGAGTGAATATAAAATAATCAACTTTTTTTTAGATTTCTCTTTAATTGTGATGAGAATGTACATATTGCACCTCGTAGATTTAATATACTCACATTAAAAATTAGATTATTTGTTTTAATCATATGGAACGGATTACATGTTATTATTTCTATAAATTTGGGATATTCTCAGAGTTCACACACACATTTTAATTTAGTGTGCTGGCCCTTCATATTGGGTAAGTTGTCTATTAATGACATGTGTCCAGTCCTTGTGTAGTGTCATATGTATATATTTCCTTTCAACTTAAAATAGGAGAAAATATTGCATTTGTACATCGTTGTGTATTCGGACATGGACCAATCACATCATTTTCTGTGACATTTGATGGGGTTACTAGAGTCTTACTTCTACACAAATAAGGTAAAAGGTGCAAATATTTACAATTATTGTCATAGGTTGCCATTTCTAAAGTGGCGTGTATCACATTCAAAAAATTGGTAGTAAGACTATCTCTTAGATGATGAAAAGAGTGTAGTAAGGTACAGGAGGCGAGGAAGACTTTGAAAAAGATAATTTAACACAAACATTTACAATAGCTAGTTGTTTTTCATAAGAAATATTTAAAAAACACTACAGTTCAATGAAAAAATGGCTTAGGCTGTATCAAGTCTTTCCTTGCGTAATTTACTTTAAACATTTTTTTAGATACCATTGCGTTTATGTTAGTTTATATATACTTTTAATAAATTTGGTAACTTTTTGTATGGTTCTTTAAAAATAAATTAAAACTAGTATTGTAATACAATGTTAACTATACCATCAGTAGGAATAATGTTGCGTGTTAATACTATAACTTTTAAAAATCACAAATTTGGATTGGTTTTTGGTGAAATGTTGATTTTGTGAACAACTCTGAGAAAAAAGGTTCAGATTTAGAGTGCTATGTGCGCCATTATTCCTCTGTGAACATAGTTTCTGAAAATGTGACTTATACAAGCACCACCATCCCGACACATCATAAATTTGGTAAATTTTTTTTTTAATTTTGCACATCTATCAAACCTTTTTCTATAGCTGATTTATTTTTAAATAGTTTAATACATTTCATTTAACACATAAAGCATTATAGGGGAAAAGAGGCAGTTTAAATTTTGGTTCTTGAATGGATTTGAGGAATCTACATATGTTTCATAATGATATGTGTTACACATAAATTATATAACGATAAATTGGATTTATGTGATGAATACATAATGATATGTGATAATTATTTCGATATGATTATATTTAGGATATGATAAAGTCATAATAAAATAGCATATATTGAATATGATAAATATTTGACATGTTGGATATTTTAACAATCCAAATTATCTGTGGTTGCAAAGTTAGGTGTTCGAATAATTCAAGGAGAATAGGGAAAGCAAAACTATTCGTTGAATTTTCAATGTTACGTTACTAATCATAGTTTTTTTTATATCCTTCTTTATCTGACACATACTAACTTAGATATAATACTGTTAGGTCAATACATACCCAGAAATTTCTACGATAAAGGGGAGCTTTACTTAGACCCAATACTCACTATTTTGTAATCCGTACATAAGATAATAGGCTGATTAAAATAAAAATCGATGTATTTGGTATCTTCTTAAATATTCCACTTTTTTCTTTGACCATTTAAAATGTTTAAAATTTCATAACAACTAAACGTTTGACTGTTGTCATCTGATATTTTTTTAAATTCAAATTATAAATAAATACATTTAAATACGAATATAACTTCAATTCAATCAATTTATTTTTTATTTTCTTAAAGAATCGCCTTCATTTGGGATACATTTCTAAGTATTTCTATGACAGCGAAATATTTCACTGCCATTATATTGTAACTATTTTAAATTATAATGTTAACTAACGACTTAAACCTGGAGCAAGTCTTTTTTTTATGTCATCAAACCTTCCTCATTTGATATTTTCACTCAGATAAAAGTAAGTATATTTAAAATTTTCATAAGGTAGAAAATGTAGGCAATATAGGAAATGTTTGTCCACTGCCTTTCTTCAACTACTCATCTTGGTACAAGTTGCTTTTTGGTAGTCTAAAAAGTAATATGCTTTTAAATATAAATATACTTTAGTTGAATTTTATTAGTTTAGTACTTTTATGATATTTTATAATTTATTATAATGTTATAATATTTTTATGATCTTTAGCAGCACCTGACACAATATTTATTATATAATCAAAACAATAGATTTTTGTAGCAAAACCAAAATTAAAATAATTTAACAACTATTTGAAATAAACAAGTTATTTTCATTACTTTTTTTACAGAAAGAATTAACTATCGCAAACATCCAAATTATTTAATTACTCGGCAAACTTAGCTCTAAATAAGGAAGCTTAGCTTTAGTTTAAAATTTTTACTTCCCTAATTCTTTTATTTGTTGGTATCATAATCAACGTTTTTCTTTTGTATCACTCTATTGAGTGACAACACTTAAGGTTGGAGGGAAGGGAACACGAGTTAAGGATAGTATTTTTGGGGTTTTGGTATCAAAACTTCTTTTTTGTCAAAATAAATCGGAAAGTTCTCCAGTAAACATAGAGTTTAATGTTATTCACATGGTGATACCAACAATTGTAGTTGTTTGAATATTTGTCAAGGGCGTACTGGAATTTCATGACAACCTTTTTATTCATTTAAAAGGTTCTTCATCTAAAGCCACTAGGCTTATGACAGATATTCAAGAACTGTTGAAGTTACCGTGTGAAAAAATTAAACTCTATATTTCCACTGGATCATTATTTTATTTATTTTGCCCATACAAATATTTTGCTATAAAAAAAACCCCTCCAAAAACACTGCCCTCAACTTGCTTTACCTAAATGTACTACTCTCCACTCAATAGATACATCTCAACGCTATAAGTTCACCAACTAAGTATTATAGATAACAAAATAACTTATTTTATTTTATGCAAGTTTATTACCTACATTTTATTTACTAAGATTTTGTCAAATCTAATCTGAAAAAAAAAAAAAAAACCCCACTCAATTTGATTGCATACCACCAGTTTTGTTTGTTGGTTGCGTCAAAGTTGTGAACATTTCAGTCGACTTTTTGATCTGCTAATCATAGATAGGCCATTCAGTGGAGTAACACGAATTGTTTTCAAGAGGTATATCTTCTTCTTCTCTTTTTTTTGTCTAACTACAGGTACATTTACTTTATGGGAGTGAGAACATCTTTCAACGGTGACTCCCATCACAGCTACAGTTAGACAAGGAAGCCACTTATGTGTGTGCGACATTTTGGAGAAGGCTTTAAGTCCTAATCACAGATTTAGTTCTAGTTTCATTATCAGACTTGTCTAGGCACAAATACACACAAGAAATGTAAATGAATAATACAGGGTGTTTATAAATCCCTCCCCCTCAACCCTATCCCCTCGTTATCTTAAGAGCTGTATTCAAATGGTTTGCAATGATTAATAACACAACTTAAGAATTTTCTGTTTTAATTGAGTAAAGTATTACAGTTCATTCAATAATTTAGTAAATCAGATATCTCTTAAAACAACGAATTTATTAGGGCTTACGATGGGGGTGAATAATTTATGGACACCTTAAATTTTTTCAAAGGGTTTTTTGAAATTATTGTTTTCCTTACACGTGTCAATGGTTTGCGTTTTTAAACCTTTTTTTTTAACTTAATCATGCAAATTTGTTTTCCAAGTTTACTTATTATTTTTGATTGAAATAAAAATAAATCATCACATCTAAAACGAATTTTTTTTATAGAAGATATTAACTTTTCGATACATAGTTTACCAGTATAAATGTAGCTACGGCCATGTTGAATTTAAATTGCAAGGTTTAATATTCGTTCACAGTGCTACCTTGTCACTCACAATTCTTAAGATAGTAGTGGTTAGGGTAAGTATTTACAATGTCCTGTCTAGGTAACAAATATTTGTTCTAGCTCAAATCCACAATTATTATGTTAAATATTTAATAATGATACATCAAGACATTATTGTCAACCACTATTGTATACAAAAAAAGAATCAGAACATTTGATCATAATAATGAATATCACTTTGATTTTCCTAGAGTATCACAAAATTATCTTAAAATTTGAAAACATCAATGGATATTTTTTTATATAAGATTACTATAACAATGTAATTTAATATAAGTATTAATAACATATATGAATGCAAAGTACCTGGCAAGTACATAATACAAATTATATTTTCCATTTAGTTGAAAGCATTAAAATTTCGTACGCAACACTATTTTGCACAGAAAACCAAAATGTTCAATTTTTTCTTTTTAAAACAATCCAACATATTTATCAGAAGTTCTAATTTGAATAATTCAACATAATATTGTATCTAGTATAAATTATTAATTCTATTACACAATCAAAACAATAAAATACAAATAATATTTTTCTATCACATAATCAAAACATGATTTAATATAATATTTTTCTTTGAAAAACAAAATTAATTTATAAGGATAGGACAATTCTGACTCAAATATTATTTACATATGGCATAGAATAATAATTACATTAGGAGTGTTTATATAATATGAACACATGGTAGATTTTGCTTTTATTGTGAGTACTGATTATGTAACATCTTTGTATTAATTTATTAAATTTATTGTTTCCATCTTTAATCGTGTGCATTAAATTGTCAAATCTAACAAACAGATCTATTGGTAAATAATTCTCAAACTGAATTACATATTTAAAGTGAATATTCCTCACTTTTTATTTAAGCTAGACCACTTTTAGATTCACTAAAAAAGTGTTCCTCAAATAAGTTCGCACAAAAATCTACACAGTTATATTATAAACTGTCATATTCTTGTTTTACATCAAATTTCTTTTTTATAGGTATTTTTTCCTGTGAGACTATTATATATTTTGTGTTAACATGTTATAACGAACGCTATTAATAGAAGGCAAAAAATTATCTTTTAAGTTTTTTTTATCAGATCTCTATTTAAAAATTATTGTCAATGTCGCTTCAAATATCTACAAATTTGTTTTTAGTTTGAAGCATGGATATTCTTATCGTTTCACAGTCCACTCACCAAGATATACACATTTCTTTTGGTGCCATAAATTAGAAAAAATAATAATTTTGATTTCATAAGATATATTTAAAATATTGTGCAACACATCACCTTTCAACATTTAACTAAGCAGGGACATATTGTTTCTGGTTGCTTTACGCTTCTATTTACTTTTTATCTTTAATATTAACTGTAGTAAGGGTAACCCTTCTAACTTGATAACGTTTTGTCTTATTTTGATCTACTTTATATAAATATGTTTTAACTTTATAACCAAATAAAAAGTTTTCAGTATATTTTAACATCTCAATAAATACAACATAAAAGCTTTACTCATATCACACTAATTAAAATGTTTTAAAATAATCTTAGGGTAGTCTATGACAGTATTCAAGTAAAATTATGTGGTATATGTTGGTGATTGCTCTTGAAAACCTTAAGATGAAACTACCTTAACTTTTAGTCTGATTAGTTCAATGATTCTAGATTAAATAAAAAATGTAAAACGTTGAATTATTACATAACTGGCTTGCATGCAAGTAATATATGTGACGCACATAGGCTTGTTACACATATCTGCAGCATAAATATTTAATTGTAACTAAATATAATGGGTGACTTTTAAACTAGACTACAAGGAAATTCAAAACTTATTATATTAGGAGCTGTGCATAAATCACAATTATTATTAGTGTTAACTTGATTCACACCGACAAGTGATGATTGGAAACATATTTACAACCAAACACCGTTGGCTTGTGATGGCTTATTAGTAAGGCAACCTTATTTTCTGTAAATCAAGCTTTATCAATATTTCCCCTTCAAAGGATTTAATTTTTCTATACATTGAGATATTTTTTTAGGATAATTTGTATTTAAACCTCAGGCTTTAATATTTGTTTATGTTTCTTGATGGTATAATTTAAACACTGCTCACTGAGAGAAATGTTTCAATCAAGTATTGAAAAAAAAATTGTTATGTGTTTGTGAAATTAAATTTGAAGTTAAATAAATGTTTAAATTTTAAAGCTTTTATAAAACTAAAAATTTGGGTGATAATTTTATGTTTGGGCGTATTTGAAGCAATAAAATATAAAGTTAGAATGTAAAAACCTCTCATATGAATTAAAGTCGTTACTTTGTAGTATGTTTATATCTAACTTTATACATGATAATATTTTTGAAAAATATTTTTCAAATTTTAATGATTTTCTGCAAATTAAAATTAAAAGTATATTTATAATATTATATTAGTAAAATATCTCACAACCATCCTATATAAGTAAACAATTGAACTGGAAAAATAAATAAAAACAAAATATTAAATAAAAATTCTTGAAATAAATAAACAACTTCAAATAATTACTAAAATTAAGACATAATTAAAAATAATTATGAAATAAAAAACAGGCAGGTGTTAAAAGATACTTTCAATACTTTAAACCATTTTAATTCAATTTATATTTACAAAATGTTGAAATTTACAAGATAGTTTTCAAAGAATTATGTTTTATTTAACGTGGTATTTTAAATCTTTTGAGACAGTATATTTTGTGAAGCAACTTATGGACGGCCCCTCATAAAGTATTTGTAATCCTAATAAAATATTAACAGAATTATATTATATTGTGCACGCTTTCATACTTTATGGGGTTATTTATAGAGGTTGTGATCCTATTTAACATATACATTTACTAAATATCTCTAACGGTAGTATAAACTGATTCGGCAACAGCCACAGGCTATTTTATTTTGTAATTGACCGTTCCTATTGGACATTAAGTACATTAAATAATGATATAAGTTTTATATTTATTTTGAGACAGGTTACATAGTACAAAATATTATTCCTCATGTGAGCCTCTCATTCTTGCCAACAAAAAATTATAAAAAAATACGTGCGTCAAAACTTTAAAGGGATGTACAGTTTAGGCATTGCTATATAATATAATAATATGTTAAACACATTGTATAATAATTATCATAGGCCTTTCATGTTGGTGTGTTCCAAACGGTATTCAAAGAGTTTCGCTGTGTTATGTATACACTCATTCTTTATTGCTATTTATATTAACACTCTATTGTAAAGAGTTCAGTCAAGATTATTGGGAATCAACGAAAATTGTGGCTGGTACAATAATGTCGAATCAGTTTTTAATACCTCGCGCTTGTGTAGGGTTAATTTTTTTCTATGATGGCGTTTAACATTAAAAAGTATTTAATTTTTCCCAAGTTAAACACGTTACAATAATAGATGCAACCCTTTTTTTTTCAACATCAAATGTAATATTTGTTAAGGGGACCGCCTACTGATGTACAGGGATGATTTTCAGACGCTCAGAAATCACGCATTATTTAAGAAGGTGTTTATTATTCATGGGAGGACAATATTTGGTATTAATACACTTTAATTTTAAGTTTGATCATTTATATAAACAAACATTAAAAAACTATAACAGTAATTTATTTTCAACAAGCTATCGCGGCATTACTGTAGCTCTGAGATTAAGATAAACGGTTATAAACATATAATCTAGTCTTTTTCAAACAAAGTGATTTTTTAATAAGTCCCAACAAATTATTTTTATTCAATTAGTAGTGTGCCTTCCTACCGAGCTAAGGGCCCAAGTCTAATTCCAGGGATGACCAAAAAATGTATCATTGGTGATTTGTGGACTTACCTTTTCATAGTGACTAATTAACGGCAGGGGGCTGTTTGTTATGTCTGTTCTAGATTTACGTTTTTAAGTGTGTGCTAATATTATCAGTTGTTTCAGAAAGTGTACTTTAAATATCAAATATAAATAATAGTAAATTTAGAATGGGTTTAGGGGTTTTTGAGCTTAAACAGCCATTCTAATTAAGAACGACCACAACCCTTCAGATAGGCGGCATCCTCAAACAATAAGCCATTCAATATTGACCTCTACAATGATCTTAACTTCGTTCTTTGTCGGTACATGGGGCTGGGAGTGGAGAGGGAAGTAGTTGCCATCATAAAACAACAGAAGCGCGACACGCCAGGTGCTATGTGAACTAGGGCGGATAGTCGAGGCCGGTTCACTAAGTGTCGTCCTCGTCCGTCCCGCCCGTGGGGCAGCAGAAACCCTCCGTGCCGTCCTCTCGGATGCAGAAGAGCATCTTCTCGGAGGCTGTGACGGTGTGCGGCACTATACCGTGGAACTCTCGTAGGTCCTCCGCGGGGAACCACGCCTTGTCGTTGTCGTCATGATGACCACCCCACACGCCCTGCAACATCACAGCACATAGCCAGGACTAGCATTCACGCGTCCTACTACCCGTCCAGGCTATCCGTATGTTCACAATAATAGTTATATACAGGAGGAAGGTATAACATAAAGGGAATAGAATAAACAAGCTGTGTTTTGGGAAGAACATTTAGGAAAATGCACCTCAAAAAGGGAGTGACCCAATTTCACTAATTATATATATTTTTGAATAGAGCCCAGGATTCTCACTCGGTAAGTAGACGCGTTACCGATTGAGCCAACGTGTCAAATTAACACTCAAACAGATGAAGATCTTATAAAACCTTTTTACAAATGACCATACAATTTTCCCAGACCTCAGAATGAACAAAGGGTGTTTACAAGATTTTTATGGGTTATTAGTATTCACAACAAATAAACAAGTTTGTGAGTAGTCACATTTTTTATTTACGTATGCAAGATCCCTGCACTAGTGGACTAAGTGACAGCTCATATATTCTGGTTTGCCCGTCACGAGGAATTCGGGATATTAATCCTAGTCGGGGGTAATGATGGTATTTTTATTGAATGATTCCTTATTACCTCTTACAGATACTGATACTCATTATGATTTTATACCTCCCTCCTTCCTATTCCATTAGCATAATTAAAATGCTTCTAGCCTGGATGGGTACACACACACGAACACGAAGATCTGAGTGTCGAATGTCAGTTTTTTTTTAATCCCCGCGTCTTACTGTTCAGGATGTACGCATGTATGACAATTATTCTCATGGGTAGGGATAAGGAAGGAAGAATTTTAGAGGGAAGCTACCCGAATTTGCTTGGAAATATAATGGGAAACCCTTAGGAAAATCCACCCTCAGTAAACCCGACCGGGATTCGAACCTCGATCTTCCCGTCATTGGCAGCCCAGTCTAACACACGTGCATCATTTATCGACTGAAACGGGTGAACGCCAATTGAAGCCTCTTACCTGCATAAAGCGACGACGGGAATCCACAGCACGGAGATGAGCACGAGGAACGCGATGAGGATCAGGGCCCACACCGGCCACTCGTGCCTCTCGCTGGTACCCTTGCTGGCGACCCACGCGGGGTAACCGCTCCCGTCCATGGCGATCTCCACGATACTGGCCACCAGGATGGAGAGCATAGCCAACGGGGACAAGTACTTCCAGCAAATCAGCCAGTACAGGCCAGGCCTCTTGCCCGTCATCAGCTCGATGTCGTCCGCGAACCTGGAGTAACGATATGTTTACAGATAGGGTGGCACTCAAGAACGAGGGTGAAGTTTACTATATTTGTAGTGTAGTTTTACTCCAAGCTCCAACTCGGCACTAAAGCTCCACTCATGATTAGGCGCCATTTATTGATAAAATTATTGCGCATCTTTTTTAACGAGCAGATCTCGCCACTTAAGGTACACTAACCCTTAAATAACACTCAGCCTCGTTTATTGCGAACCACCCTTTAGTCTGGTACCATTTGTTTACTCTGGAGGGTATCATGCTTACTTTGCATGGTTCCAGTATGGATTAGCTTATAAGATCCGGTCATAGTGTAATACGTCAAGGTAAGCCTGGTACCGTTCAGGGTGAGCGGAATGTACACACTACTATTTCAACCATGTGTCCAATTAGTCAGGCTTATGAGCACCCTATTATAATTCGACCATGTATCCAATTAATCTGATCTATGAGCATCCTATTCTAATTAGATCATGTAGCCAATTAGTCTGGTTTATGAAAATCTTATTCTAATCAACCACATGATCGGGTTTATGTAAACTCTTTCAGCAGTGTAGCTACATAGCCTGGTATCTAGTTCAACCCTGTATACATAATAGTTTGTTTTATATGCTCTCCGTTTATCCTGACTTATCACACTATGGCCATATTTCATTTGTTAAGCCGGAGTGGAACCAAGCAGGGAAGGCTTTCTATTGCTCGGTATAAATGGAGCTTACGTCCTGTTATAATTCAACTGTCTACCTCCTCTCCTTATAAACAGGCGTGCTACTGACCAAGACAAGGTGCAACACCTACTTCAGCACTCAAGTAAGTGCGCTTAGAAGTTTTCTTACAATGTATTGTAATTTACTTGATCCTAAGGAAAAAACATTTATATAAGATACATTGAAAATACTCACCTCTTTAATCCATAAACGTATGAAACACCTATACACTCAAAGAAGGCTATGATAAGCAGTGGAAAATTCCCGCTGAAATTATCGAAGAGAACGAATACGTAGCTACCTGCGCCGTGGGCAAAACCCATCGAGATGCCACAGCAAATTAGGCAAATCACACCTGAAAAATACCCAAACAATGGAGATATTATAGTTTATGAGCTTAAAAGGGTTGCCCGTGGATGGCGTGGCTAACCCTTGCATTGTTTTTTTTTTTTCTTTGATTCAGACAGAATTCGTTTTTATTCAAACCCAGTTTTTAATTAGTTAAAAAAAATTACCTTTCAGAATTCCGGCTTCGAGGTACACATGTTTGTGCACAGGGGTCACTAACATTTAAATATCAGACATCTGTGGGCAATAGATATTGCTTAACGCTCATGACAGACACAAACTCTTCATTTTATTAATATTGATAGTTTCAGTCATATCTCTAAGTCTGACACTCTAGCCCAGTCAGTGGCACTTTGCTTACTGAGCTAAGGGGTCTGGGTTGTGATCCCTGACACGACCAAAACATCTATCCCTAAGCAAATTGGACTTTACCATTTTCACAGTGAAAAATTAACAGAACGACCAGAGGACTGATTGTTAAATCTTTTTTAAAAGGTAATTAAACTTTTAAGGAAGATTTGGAAGTTGATAAAGGCCTAAAAAAAATACAACCGGTTACTTAATTTCTTCTTACATGAGTGATACATCACTTTCTTCATAATTGAAGTTAATACTTTGCAAACATTTTTCAAGTTAAATAGTGTCCGGTAAAAACGTGAAATTTCATTTTTTAATATTAATATTTAAAAGAAATATATTATAACATACTCATAGTTAGGGAACAGCGTCACACATAGGTAGTGAAGGTGACTATATCCTTCAGACTCTCGGGTGTAAACAGCAACAGAAAGAGCAGTACATACTAGGACTACAAACTGACCTCATGGCGTAGTGGTCAGTGCACCTGATTATGAGCCTAGATGTACTGGGTTCGACTCCCGGCTGGCAGGTTAGGTATTTTTCCTGAAAGGTGAATTACTCCAACGGTCACCAGAGTTTGGTTAATCAGGCTTAAGCTAGGTTTAAGTGATTTTACTGGTTCACACACCATCATCTCATCTCATCTGGACATGGAAAGAGCTTCCACGGAAAGGATGTACGATTAGTACATTAGGGAATCCCTTGGACAAAGGTATAATATTAGTACTCGATAATCTTTCCACCAACTGGGCTAAGCGTGATCCCAGACGCGCAATATTCTATGACCAGGACTACATGAAATAACACCAAGCAGAGGTGACAGACCTGTGAGGATCTCCTTGCGCAGATTAGGGAACAGCTTCATGTCGACGATGGAGGTGACGACTCCTTCCAGAGTCCCGAACTGCGAGTCTATCCCGAGCGTGAACAACATCAGGAAGAACAAGATGGACCAGAACTGAGCCCCTGGGAACTGATTGATTGCCTCCGTGAAGATGATGAACGCTAGACCCGTGCCTGAACCTGACTGGGAAGGGGGAAAAACACTTTTAAAGAAAACGTGAAGTTTTTTTCACGTCTGGGTTTGTGCACTGTATCTAAACTTTACATAATTTGAGGACAATATTCATGATTTTGAGTTACATTAAAGCAATCTTTATCAACGAATTCATAAAGTTGACTTTGATTAATTAGCTTCAATTACATTAGGCAGTAAAATAAGAAGGCTTTTGCTATAATTTAAAAAAAATTGGAATGACACAAATTCTGACTGTTGATGTTTTAAATTAGTTAACCATATACAACAAAATCATAAGAAAGGATAAAATACTTTATCAATATTAATCTATAAAGAGTATTTAAAAAAAACATTGTGTAAATATTACTCAAAATTTCAATCGGTTCGGAACAAAGCACGATTTCTTATTTAAAGTCAGACATTCTACGAATTGATCAAACACTGACGGTTTTATAATACATATTTTAAAATAATATATATTAAATTCCATTTAAGTTTTTTTTGTAAAATTAACTAAAATATAAAAAGTGTGAATAATTTTAGATATAGCTGTTGAGCAGCTTTGAACATTTTCCAAACAATTTTGAGAGCATATTCTGAAAATTTAAAAAAGTCTTCTGGACATGGGAATCGAACTCGAGACCTTAGACTAAGTTCGTCAATTTTCTAACCACTGAGCTATCCAAGAATCATTCCGTGTTCAGGGTAATTCTTCACTCATATTTTAAGGCAGAGTCTATGACGGACGTGCGGAAATCGTCGGCTTCAAATGTGTGATTTTATTAAGATCACGAGCTATCAGATAACGCAGCCAACTTTGACTCGGTAGTTGGCTTATTGCTGCCACTCGTACAATTATTATAATTGTAAGAGATTGCATATTTAAGAATTAAATAGCCGAAGCTATTATTTATGCTTTAGTGAGGATTAATTTAATTTTAGCACCGCGTCTTACTAGCCGTTCGGGTTATACGCTTAAGTACTAATTACACTAGTGGATTAGGAATTGGGAAGGTTGAATTTAGAGGAAGTGAACCCGCATTTGCGTGGAGGGAGAGTGGAAAACCATTTAGGAAAAACCCCCCCCAGTTCACCCGACCGAGATTCGAACCTCGATCTCCCCGTCCTCGAAGGTCTGACTCAACACGACTGGCGCGTTAGCCAACTACGCCACTGAGGCGGGTTTTAGTGAGGATTACTCCATCTAGACATCATATTATGAAAATTGAAAAAAATTAGACCTAGACACGGGAATTCTGGATAACTCAGCGGTTAAAGTATTGGCGTTCTGAGCCAAAGTTCCCGGGTTCGATTACCGTGTCCAGGTGTAATTTTTCAATTTTCAGAATATGATATCTAGATGGAGTAATCCTCACTAAAGCATAAATGATAGTTTTGGCTATTTGATTCTTAAATTCTGAGAGCAGTTTATAATTTAAAATAGAATAGGACGAGGATTATTATCTACTTAGCTCAAAAGCAGGAGATGTAACGTCAAGGTCAGAATGTAGTAGATGGGTATTATAGCCCCAGTTGCGTTAGAAAAAAAAACTTTAGGGATGATCTTGTTAATTTGAATTTTACAAAATGATGTTTTAAACAAAATGTTTCAACTTTATTGAACTCAAAATATTGTTTGCGGGTACGGAAGATGCCTTATACAGGGTGGGAAATTTAAAGACTACTAGTGGAGGAGATCTCCTAGATGGTGCTGGTGGGAAAGTGGTTGTGAAGATTTTGAAAAGAGTGAATGAAATTTAGGGACTACTAGTGGAGAATTTACTTATACGATTTATAGAGCCCAGCCATAACATTTTCCTTTATAAACTAGATTTATTTCTTTAGTCTAGACACAATTGCAATATTCCAACATCCTCAGTGTCTTCTGGCAGAAAATAAAGTTGATAAATCATCGTTTTTACTCAATGAGTCGGAAAAAGATCTCTATTTGAGAGCTATGATCGCACAGGACTGATGCGCGTAAGAAAACAGTTTAAGCAGGGGTGGTCATACATGTTGGATGCTTGTTAGGAAATAAGCCCTACGTTGTTGTTGTTTTTTAAAAGAAATATTAGGTTTCTATTTAAATGTTATATATAAACATTTGTTTTTAGCTTGACTCAGTAAATTGACCTACGTTGTCGAGTTCCTTCTGCAGGTCGCACTCTGGTAAGACAGGCATGAAGATTGTCTCCAAGCTACCGTTGACGTTCTGAATGGTTATGGGGCTTCCTTCAGGAGGCAGCGCTGTTGGTTCCAAGGCAGAGGTCCCGAACAACGACATTAGAGTCGCGTTCCTGTCGTCCAGGCAGCGTTCATAGATCATCGTCGCTTTGAAACCTACACAGTAGAACGCCGAAAAACCGGTGACTTTCAATTGATCTTTGTTGTTTAAAGTTAGATTAGAGCACAAAGGGAGTTATCTGTCTGACCAATGTGTACCTTATTTTAATATTACATTTTAGCTAAGCACAAAAAAAAAACCTCCATGACGTGAGCCCGCAAGCGCGCTATACCAACCGAGCGGCCGCTGTCGTGTGCGATGATAGCACCAACATTCGCAGATAGATGGTGTCATTTGGTCAGCACAATGAAAACTCCGGCTGTTAATCTCAATTTTAAAGACTGGAGCTGATACTTTATTATTATCATTATTATTATTATCACCTCTTCTTACTACCCATTCGGTATGTACGCACTTACGCTAATGTGTAATGGTAGAGTGATTGTGAGATGAAATGGAGGACCTACAGTTTAACGTGGGATCCGAACCACGGTGGAGGCCTGGTATTCCTCACATTCACAAGTCTTGTCAGAGGTGAAGGAAGGGTTCGGCAATCAGATAAATCTGTTCCGGGGCCGAGGATTAAATCCCGGACCACCAGCAATGAAGTCTGACACCTTACCCCTAAACCACCAGGTCACCCGAGCTGCTACTTATTTATTCAAGTCACTCTTAGTTTGTCTTCACAAGTCTCAGTTTGACCCCGTTCCAGACCCCCGGTTTCATAGAAACGTTCTGGAAAGGCCGGGGAACGAGCCCAGGAACTCTGACCACTAGACCACACAGAGTTAAGCACAAAGCAAATGAAATAAAGTAAGGATAGACTACCTGACAGTCTTGACGGCTAGTTGCCTGACTACTGCTGGCAGTTGCCAGGACATTACTGTACAATTTTTTATATTTTTTATTTGCTATCTTGTGTAATGATATTGTTATTAATATTAAGTTTCTCTCGCTTCGACTTCCACTGTAACAAAAATTAACTAAGATGGATGAAAGATCAATCTTAGAATACAGTGAACACATTTAGATTTGACAGATCTACTTAATGGAGAGGGTAAGGGGTGATTGTTTACTTAGAGCGGTGGTATTCAACCTGGGGTGTGCGAACCCCCGGGGGTACGCGAGGACATCTTAGGGGGCACGTAAAATTATATATATATATATATATATACATTTATATATTTATCATTTAAAACTTATTATTTAATACATTATTTTTATGTGATTTATTATATTTGTAGATTATATGATATGTATAATTTGCATTATCTAGTAACAACTTTGGGAGTACAAAGTTGAAGAGAAATTATATCTGGGGGTACGTGAACAAAAAAAGTTGAATACCACTGACTTATAGGGTATCACTGAAGATCGGGCGCCATTTTGTGATAGCTGTCGGTATCTAACCCTTAATTCACGAGTCAGAGTAAAGAGTGCCAATTTGTTGTTGTTGTTGTTGTTGTTAAAAATACGACCTTATCTCGCGTCTCCTTCCACTACCCCTCAACTTCCTCTGTGTTTCTCCTCACCTATGATGGAAAAGACGACGATACCGGCGAACATGGAGGTGAAGCAGTTGGTAAGGGACACCATGATGGCGTCCCGGTAGCAGTTGTTGTTGACGGGGTTGTATGACGAGAAGGCGATCAAACCGCCGAACGCAAGGCCCAGCGAGAAGAAGATCTGAGTCCCCGCTTCGAGCCACACCACTGGTTCTTTCAGCATGTACCACTGTCGAGGGAAGAGGGAGGGTTACATTACAGATAAGTTCGTGAATCGGTTTGTTGGCACTTGAACGATCATTAAAATTGAATTTCATGGGTACATGACTTACAAACTAACTTTACTCTTTACAAAACACGCAATTATACAGTTAACTTTTAATAGGAATGGTCTTATCTGACAAATATAAAATCTACTGGATCTACTTTCACGTATTTATATGGCAAATCAGGTGATCTTCTTTCACGTTTGAAATATGTTATTAATTTTGGCCGCAAAATATATGTTTGTATTTTCTAAATGTCCCTTCCTTTTAAAATTGAACTGTAGCTTCAGTGGCGGTCGAATACTTATCGCTCTTGTACTTAAAATAATTTATTTTAAAATATAAACTCTATTTCCAATATTCAAATATCCATTTAAAAAGTTAAAAAAGTTCAATACTTATGCAGTTACAACTATTTCGTAATTATTTTTTCTTAAGCACCTAGTGTATGCAAGGCCGTAGAATTAGGGTGTTCAGGGGGTCCAGACCCCCCTGAAATTTTATGAATCCCCTTTGGTGAACAGTGATGTTTATTTTTTTCTCAATTTGTTTCTGTAATAGAATATATTATTTCATTTATGTTGTTTGGTAGAATGTGATGCTCTTTTTACCATTATATTTATACAATAATTAATTATCCACTGGTTCAATTATTATTCTTTCACCAGGTAAATTCCAGAGTTTAGCTTTCTCGTTCTATTTCCTTAAAGTATGTAAATTAAGTCGCTTATACACACACTTAGCATTTGGCAGTAGTATTAAAACAAATAAATTGGTTTAGAATAAATTAAATTGTTTATTTGAATTGATATGATTAACTTAGGTTTTCTTACGGGAAAATAAGTATTTTAACCCAACTTAGCTCAGTCGGTAGCGTGTCTCTCTACTGAGCTAAGGGTCCCAGGTTCGATTCCCGACATGGCCTAAAAATGTATCATTGGTGAAATGTGGGTTTACCCTTTCACAGTGATGAATTAAAGGCTGGAGACTGGATGTTGTGCCTGTCCTAGTCTTATAAGGAATATGAAGCTACGACAGGCTTAACAAGCCGGCAGTGGAAAATATATATGGCTTGAATAAAAAAGTGACCCAGGTCATAGGCTAGAAACAGTAATGGATGTAAAGTAAAAGTATCTTAGCCATATAAATACTTTTTTATAGAAACGTTTAGTCCAAAAATAGTTTTCCAAGGAATAGAAGTACTCTTCTTTTATTTTCGCCGCAGATTAGTACTCGTTTAGGTTATATGTATACATTGACTATGCAAATTGGTAGGTATGAGAAGGTATCATTTTAGAGGAAATATACCCACTATTGAGTGGAGGGCGATTGGCAAGCCATTTAGTAAGGACTACCCTCGGTAAAACCAACCGATATTATAGTTCCTATCTCCCCATAGCGGGCCACCCAGTCCAACAAGAAAGTGACGTGTTGGACCACGTGATCACCGATGCCGGTTACTAATGTATTCAAATAATTACCTTAGGAGTGAAGAGATGCTTTAGGCCATCAGACATTCCTCTTAACGTCACCCCTCTGAAGAAGAAGATTATGAGGACGATATAAGGGAATGTCGCTGTTACATACACAACCTGAAACAATAATAATATACAATAATTACTCTTAGCCTAGTTGGTAAGAAGATAACCCAGTACTTACGTACCATTGCCTAGAGGATGCCCGAATGTACTAATCGTACATTATTTTGGTGGAAGCTATTTCCATGTCCTAGAGGTGATGGTGATAGTGAATATAAGGGTGTACAACCAGTAGAAACTCTTGACCTAACGTAAAGCCTAATCATCCATATCTTGTTGACCTTTGGGATATTTCCCCTTTCCAGGAAAATAAACATGGTACCGCCGGGAATCGAATCCTTGACCCCAAGGCTGGTAGCCAGGTGCGTTGACCACTATACCAAAGGGCCGGTTACATTAATATTAACATTACATCTTAACACGTAAAGATGTTAATCTATAAATACCTTTTAAAAGCAACATGTTAAATGATATGAATACTCCTCGGCATTTCTAATAGATGTTGAAAAATGCATTGCGGTAGTTATATAAATTAATGTATTTATATTTTATTATATCACCGTACCTTACTACCTGTTAAGCTTATACGCATATGATAATTGCTTTAATGGGGTAGGGTTGAGGAAGGAAGTAATTTAGAGGTAAGCTACCAGCATTTGCTTGGAAGTATGGTGGGAAACTATTTAGGGAAAACTACCCTCAGTAGACCAGACGGGATTCAAAACCCAATTTCACCGTCTCCAGTAGGTCAGTCTAACACAAGTGTGATGCCTTATACCTTCCGGTCATTGAAGCGGTTATATATAAACATATATAAAATTGTTTTGAAGGATAAGCTTTGGATTGAAGCAAGGGGAACGGAAAGAAACATAAATTAATGTTAACAATACAATTTTAAAAATCTTACTAAATATATTATTTAAATACGGTACCTTCAATATGGTTTCCCATCTTCTCGATAGGGGAATGCTGATGAATAGTTTTAGATTTCACCCTCATCCGGTTGTATTAGTTTGGTTATTCATCATCATCATCATCAACTGTTTACAGCCGGTGGCCGGGTCAGTTTAGTAAAATGCCTACATCTTCCACCATTCTTCCTCTTTTAATTGCTCCCATTCTTATACTCTCATTTGCACACTTTCTGTTACCTGTTTCAGCCATATCTTTCTTGGCCTCCCTTGCAGTCTTTTTCCTACATACTTCATTTCCATCATTGTCGTTGGTATTCTCTCCTTTTCCATCCTTATTACATGCCCATACCACATCAGCATTGCTTTCTATACCATCTCATGTAAGTTACTCCCTGTACTCTCACTATTTCCCAAATAACTTTCTCCTCCTGACAGCTAACATGCTCCTCACAAACATCATCCCCATGACCTCCACTTTCCTAGTCTCTCTTACATTCAATGTCCATGTTTCTGCTGCATATGTGACAATGGGTACAAAGTACGCCCTATACAACACTTCCTTGTTTAGTGAAAATATGTAACGTGTTCTAATATATATATGTGTGTATGTGTGTGTGTGTGTGTATGTGTAGCTTGATGTGTGTCACGCTTTGTGTGAAGTGCTTTATGTGCAAGTTACCTCTCTGTACGGGTATGTACCACGTAGTATGCCTTTGTAACGCTCTTCAATATGTGTAGCAAACGCTGTGTGTACCAACCTGTGTGTAGTTTATAACGTTATGTGTGCAACACTTTGTGTGATGAATGCTGTGTGCGCAACAATAATACGAAGGGTACAAGGGAAAAGGGATGAAAGTCCAATCTTAACTCAAATTTAGTTAGTGCTGCCATCTATTAGAAAATCATGAGACTTTTCTAATACACTTTGTACTATGGTTAAAATAGGTAGCTGTCATTTATATTTAGATATATAATTATGGTATCTTTGTGGGTTTGAGATATAAAAGTTGTTGCCTTGAAAAACGATTAGTGTGACTTCCTCTGCCTAAGAAAAATAAATCTACATACCCAAGACTTGACTTGGAAATTTTTGTTCCGCTGTTTGGGTAGGGGGTTACAGAGCACGGACTTGTTTCTCTGCCATTCGTGTACACCTACTTGAACAGCTCATGTCCTAAAGGTTTCAAGAGCCCTCACCTTTCCGGAGGACGCTATTCCCTTGATCATACACATGTAGACCAAGATCCATGCGACGGCCAGAGATAAGGCAATCTTCCAGTTGAACAACTGTGGGGTGTTGATGTCCTCTGACACCATCAGGGTGGTCCGGTACCAGAAGTACTGAGTGGGGGTGCTTGTCTGGAAAACAACAAACATGCACACGTCGAATTACTCTTGTTGATTTTATTCACCTCCTTGAAATAAGTTTAATTTGTGAAATATAATTTTGCTCATACCATATTAAAGATACGGGGGAAAAGGAGGGAAATTCCAATTTTAACTCATATATAGCTAGTGATGCCATCTGTTAGACAATCGGGAGACCTTTCTAATACGCTTTAAATTATGGTTAAAAGAGGTATCTGTCACTACTTACCTACTAGCTCTATGGCATTAGGAGCTCGAAAGCTCATTGCGGTACTTAAATAGGCCACCTATCCCTATCTTGTACTAGTTCTATCCAGTCCACCTCATTATACCCTATATTTTCAGCTTCATTTTAATGTTACTCTCCCATCTACGTCTGGGTATTCCCAATGGTCTCTTCTCATTGGGTTTGCCAGTCAATACCCTGAACAAGGTTCTAGATTCTCCCATTTGCGCTTCATGTCCTGCCCACCGTAATCTATGCCTAACAATGTCTTGTGATGAGTACAGGGTATGTAGCTCATCATTATGTAATCTTCTCTTCTCCCAGTAGCTTCATCCTTTTTTTTGAATCAAATATCTTCCTAAGCACCTTGTTTTTGAAGACCCTAAATTTGTTTTCGTCATTTGAGGCAAGAGACCAAGTTTCACATCGGTAGAAAGCAAAAGGTAAAAATTATTGTTTTGTATATTCTTAGTTTTACATTCCTTGTAATCAGGTAAGTTGTCAACAACTAACTGATCGTGTAATAGCATTCATTTACCCACTGTAATTTTTTTCCTGATTTCCAATCTAATATCGTTATTGCTCGTTAAAATTGATCCTAAATATTTAAACCCATTAACACTGTAAAATATTATGTCCACAGTAATTTCTAAGTTATCATCCCCAACTTTTGTTTTTTGTGTGATCATATACTTAGTCTTTTCAGCATTCCCTTATAAACCTATTTACTTACTAGCCTCTAGTAAAATGTTTGCACTTAATTGCAACAGCTTCCTTACTATTGCCCAACAAAGCTAAATAAATAAATTCAACAAAACATAGGTACTACTTCAATTTTAATTGGAATTATCATTCAAATGAGGTATAATTAATCTATTATTATTATTGATTGATTAAAATATGTTGGTCACTGTATTACACTTTATTGTATCCATTTACTAATCTAAAATTCTGTCTAATTATAATTGATTTAATATATAATTATTCAATCCGTAACTGTATCTTTATGTTTGTAGCTGTCCAAACCTGTTATAAGTTTTGTTGATTTTGGTTTGAATTATAATAAAGGAAATGTAAATTATTTACTTTACAGGTGCTTTACCAATGTGTCTAGATTAGAACTTAAGAGTCTATTTCACTCCCGATTAAGCAGGAATAAAGCTAAATGATTAGGCTCAAACCAAAAAAACTAATCGACGTGAATTTTTCTACATTATTTACTTGACACGACTGCTGTGAAAGTAGGAGGGGAGCAGTTGAAGATAGTGGAAAGCTTTAAATACCTGAGGACGTAATATGTACCCATATTGACATAAACAGCGGAAACGTGGGTGAAGAAGAAATAAGATTGAAGAAGAATTCAAGCCTTTGAAATGAAATGTATGAAAAGTACTATAGGAGTGACAAGAATGGATATGATGAGAAATGAAAGGGTGATATGAACGGTTAAGAAGGAGACAGTGCAGGACAGGCTAGCAAAGGCACGACTAAGGTGGTATGATCATGTGAGGAGAATGGAGGTGAAGATAGCAAAGAGATTGTTGGATATGGAAGTGGGGGACAGGAGGTTAAGAGGAAGACCAAGGCACAGGTGGCTGAAGGGAGTGCAGAGAAATTCGGAGGAGAGAGGAGAAACTTAGGTCATTGTGGGAGAGAAAGGATGTGTTGGAGAGGCTTTTGTTCCAGCCAGTGACTGGAAGATTTTCATGATGAGGATTATGATGATCAACTTGAAAAAAAGAGAAATTTGGATCAGCGGAATAGTTTTTTTTTCATTTTAAAATAACTATTTTTTACAATATGGTAAAACGATTTCACTTGTATTGACATGGCACCTTTCACAGAGATTCGCAGCGCATGAGGTATATAATGAATGATAAATGATTTGCCAACAAAACATCCCCGGTACGTACCACACATTCAGGCTCCACGGCGTATGAACCGTTCTCGAAGTACACATTTGGACACGTCGCCCATGGCAACTCAGACTGGAAGCTCTGGAAAACGAAAGCGCATGAACTATTGTAAATGTTCAGCATGAAATATATTTGTATCACTAATTTTGAAATCATTAATGGCTGTGGGGACTAATTGGAAACTTCAAATCCCAAATCTAGAGTGGTGAGTCGTTTGACTACCGACCAGCTCATTACTGATGCCTTGTTGGGAAGACCTAAGGCAGGGTGGTCCATCGTTTTTAATCCTAAGGGCTAAAGTTAATAATCAGTTTGCACCGCAGGCTGAAGATATATTAAAGTAGTTCCATCAATTTAGTATAGGCCTAAAAACACTTAATAAATTATTATTTTAAATACATATACAGATTGTATTTTTGGTTGGTAGAATATTTCAGATTTTACTGCCCCAAAATAAATTTACTAATCTCCCAAAAATATATTATTAAATAAGGGCGCACCCACACACATTTTCACAACACAGTTATTTATTAATCAATTAAATCCATTAAAAAATGCAATCATGACCCTTTTAAATACATATGTTTATTTAAATCATTAGCTATTCCACATCTTCCATTGAGGGTTTCCCTTTAAATTTCCTCCAAGAGGACCGTATTTTCACTGAACTGAACAACACTGACCTAAAGGATGCATCTGTGGTTTGTTTTTTATCGCGTCTTAGTACTCGTTCAGGCTATACGCATACATTAATAATTGCGCTAATGGAATAGGAATGAGGAAGATATAATATTAGAGAAAGTAGGCCTATACCTGAATTTGCGTAAATGGAGCGTGGGAAACCATTGAAGAAAAAGCACCCTCAGTACACCCAAGCCGGGATTCGAACCTTTATCTCCCCGTAACGGATAATCCCGTTTATTTTGAGAGTGACGCGTTTGATTATACGACTCCCGATGTGGGTGTCACGCATTCATGACCCTCTTGGGTTTGTTAAATGCCTATATATCTGAAATCCCTTTAGCAAGACAATCTACTGAATACATAATTTAAATTAATCGGGGGGTATATAAACGCTATTATGTCAGGATTCTGGATGTTATGCAAAAAAGTTGTTGGAGGATATATATTAAAGAGTCATGAACTATATATTTACACGATGCAGGGAAGGGGGAGGAGTAATTCCATCCAATCGTCCCTCCTACATCCGAATCGACCACTGCTGTTCGGTTGTCAATTTTCTATATTATTTACATAAACATAGGTCAGAGTAAACGAAGGGTTCATCGTGTGTAGTAGCTACCTGCACAAAGTAGAAGAGGCACCACGCAATGATGGTGTTGTAGTAGAGGGCGACATTGAAGGACACCACAGCACTGCTGATACCTATACCTCCCAGGTAGGGAGACACCTGGTTCCAAACCCCGATGGCACCCTTCCTCAGTCTTTGACCAATAGCCAGTTCCAGGTAGAATATGGGAATCCCCTCGATAGCCAGCATCACAAAGTAAGGGATCAGGAAGGCTCCTGAGGATAAACAAATCATTTACCTTCATTAATGAATGTTTAAAGAACTTTTAGCTAGTGATTATTAATTTGTTGTTTCCATTCGTTTGGAATCCATAACATGTACGATCAACCGGGATATTAAACACACAATGACGCTCGGACAAAAAAAATCACATTTAAGTGCTGTTTTCTGTGTTCTTTACTTGACAAAAATAAAATTGGGAACAGTTTAATGGGTTTTTTTTCAATTTTGTTGGACTTTTTTTTTTAAATATCAATAAATTATTTCACTGGTCTCAGTTTCATTTTAAAAAAATTAAAAAAGACAACTGTACTGTAATACGACATTTAGTGCTAGCTGTATTACCTACCTAGGTGATATCCGTGAGATGAAAAAGGCGGGGGGTGGGGAGGTGGGGTGTTTCTTAAGGATGAATTTTCGCAAATTAGCTTCACTTAACATTTTATTTGATTGCTAATTAATTTGAGATATATTTAAAAAATTTACAACGCATATCCCAATAGTGAGATATTGATGATGATGCTAAAATCTATCATCATAGTCTTCAAAATAATATGATACTACAGATATAATATACTTTGTTATAAAATATATTTAATAATTTCCTTCACTTGAACTGTTTTATTGGGTTTTTCTTATTTTATTTAAGTATAACACTATTACAAACACTTTTGGATAGTAAAATCCATTAACATGAACGCTATGTAGAGTGAATCCTATGTAGAATTGGTTAAATAGGCTGAGAGAATTATAATAGTTATACGTTTTTACGGCCTCGTCCATCCCTTCTTGAGGATGGCTGCCATAGGAAAGCGCACAAGAGTAGATAATGTTCATCCTTCTGGTGTACAAAAACATTTAACCTAAACTGTAAGGAAAACGCACCACACGGCTCAAGGTTCGTTAACAAAAAATGTTGCAGAACAATATAATTTTGTAATTTGTTACATTTGAATGTTGTACAAAACTCATTATAAAACATTTGAAAAAACGACTCAAAACTGTCTAGTAAATTACAACATTTTTTTATCTAGTCTGCATCATGGCGCCTGAGGAAGATGTTCTTGTTTTGCGTAATATTGTGCAGGGAAAAAAAAGGCAAAGAGACGCTTTTGGGTGTGCTAGTGACCTGTTATCTGATCTCCAGCGTAATCTCCGTTAACTGTGGAACTCAGAACTGATGGAAGTTAAAGGAACTTTGTTCGGTTGACAATCAGGACTTTGAGTACCTAATTAATTTGATTTATAATCGAATAGAGACATAAAACACCTTTTTTAGGGATGTTATTCAAGTGAAAGAAATAGTGGCTGTAAAATTAAAAGCACAGAGCACACTGCACACACGATGGAAAGGGGAAAACTGGGAGGTTAACTCTAGCTACTGGGCTGGGGGAGCAGTTTAGCCAACTTGTTACATAATGTAAACAGTCTTGTAAACGGTGCAACATATTAGGAAACAAAAATTACATATTTTTATTTGATACTTACAGCCACTGGACGGGAAACGTTAAACTTTTTTTAAAACACAAAAAAATGTTATAAAATATCAATGTCTTATAACATTTGTCATTTGATTTTCTAACAAGTTGTAAAATGTTGTTGTGGAACACAAAGAGTTACAAGGTGTAAGTGGACCTTAATAACAGGCAGTTACAAAAGGACTCTTAAATAAAACTGAAGTGCTTATTCCTGGCTCGCCTGGATAATATTAAGGCGTGTCTAATAGTGAATTTTTAAAGTCCAATAACATGGTAGATTTAGGAAATATAGAGAGTGTACCGTAACATGTGGGACCCACTTCAGAGGTGAACAGGAGACACAAAAAACAATGAAAAAGGTTCGTGTAGACATGTCTCCCATTTGAACTTGTTTAAGAGTTACAGACAAGTGATTCCACTAAACTGTTTTGTTGACTAGGTGTGTTCTATGGGTTATTTCTGTTTGGGATGGATAGGTCATGCATAGAGATAGGGTAAATTCGCTTTTGCGAAAAACGCGAAAAGAAAAAAAGGGTCGAAAATAGGGTATTTATAAGTTTTCTTTGCGTTTCATGGCATTTGAAAGTGTTTAAAGCGATTTTTATTTCGCGAATTAACGCGAAAAACGTGATTTTGAGAGTATTTTAGCTAAATTATTCTATTTAGCTAAATAGACGCGAATTCCTTGAAAATGCTGGGATTTTCTATAAAACGATGTTTATCAACGGAAATAAGTGATTAAAAAATCATTGGGTTTAACTCGTCTTTGTGCTTCAGCTCGGGTTTTACTTGCATCCTGTGCCTTCCACAGCCCATCCGGCTAATCGCCACATTCCGTTAGTCGTTGCTTTTATCATAAACCCTTTGTATAGGCCCTAAAAACATTGACGAAAAATATTTTTACCTATTTTGCTACAAAATGCTAAATTGTGCCACAAAACGCTAAATTTCCAATAATTAATGCTAAAAAAAACTGAAAATTAATGCTATTTTACCCTATCTCTAGTCATGCAGGACCTACTGGTTGTCCTGCGCGTTCCCTAGAGATACATCCAATGGATTTTTATTTGTGGGGCTAACTTGAAATCAATTGTTTACTCAACACCTATTGCCAGGATTGATATACTTCGTCAACGTATACAAGAAGACTGACAACCAATTCAACAAACACCTTTTTTTTTGTGTGGCTATTTTGACTGTAGTACAAATATGACTACAACTTGGAAACAAGGTAAAATGGGACACTTGCTTGTATACATATTTTCTCTTTGTTTATGTCTCCTGTCCACCGCTGAAGTGGCTCCCACATGTTACGGTACACCATTTATATATATAGTGGCTCTAAATCAATACAAAGTTAACCTAATCTTTGTATCTTTGTTTTTTATTCATGCAACACGAAATTATATTATACAGACACTATTTATCTCTATTAATTTACTAGCACTAAGGGCAAACTCACTTTTAACATCTATGTTTATATATATTCACCAAAGACTTGAGAATATCAGGTGGACAGACAGGGTGACAAATGAAGAAGTCCTAAGAAGAGTGGGTGTGAAGAGAACAATTTTGGATGTGATTCTTTGGTGCAAAGCAAACTGGATGGGCACATCCTTAGGAGGAACTCTCTTCTGCACGAAGTCATGGAAGGCAAGGTTTTGGGAAATAGGAGCTTAGGAAGAAGGAGAATTCAAATATGGATGACTTGAAGGAAATAAGAAAATTCTGGTAGCTTAAGGAGGAGATAGGACAGGGTGCATTGGCGGTCTAAGTAAACTGACAAAATAAATGGACCTGTCGTAAGACAAAACACATAATAATAATAATAATAATAATAATAATAATAATAATAATAATAATAATAATAATGTGCATTTTCCTAAAAAAAATATTGAGGTAGAGGGTTTTGTGCGCTGTTCTATAAGTTTTACGTTCGTTTTTCTTACAGAAATGTTTGAGCATGTACGCTTTGCTAGATCACCGTCTGAGAATGTCTGGGAGTTATAACTCACCCCCTCCATTCTTCTGGGCAAGGTAGGGGAACCTCCAGACGTTGCCGAGTCCGACAGCGTACCCCACCGTGGCCAACAGGAAGGTGAGCTTGCTGTCCCACGACTCTCTCTCTTCTTCACCGGACTCTGGCCGGAAAACCTGCTTCCCTTCTCCGGAGCCCAACTTGCTGCCTCCACCTTTACCTCCCTGGAACGAACAGAACATATTCTTATTACTTATTTACTGCTTACGTATGTGTGTATAAGTGCTTCACGTATTAAGGCTATCCGCAAATTACACTAATAAAGTAGGACTGAGGAAGATAAAGCTTTAAAGGAAATGTAACCACATTTGCGTGGAGCATGAGTGGGTAAACGTTTAAGAAAGACAACACCCTAAATACACCCGAACGCTATTTGGAACTAATATCACTGTCACCGGTAGTCCGAACTATCGTGGCGATATTGGAGTCTTAGTTCATTCAACCACCAAAGCGGGTTCTCCAACAATGTTAATTTTAGAAAAAAAAATTTTTTTTGTTGGAAACAATTCAAAACTCGCTTGAACATCCTTAATAGAGAATTGAGTGAAGTGTAGTTAGTATTTTTATTTTTTAAAAGTCAACAGTTCCGCATACCAGAGCTGCAAAATTGTTTTAAAGGGTCATCAAATTTCTATTCAAGTTACATATAAAATGTTTTTTATGGCTCCAGCACTTTCAATTTATTTTTTTTTACACATTACTATACGAATAATATTGTATCTGGGTAAATATGCACAGAGGTTTTTTTTATAAAAGGAAAACAATTTAATTATTTTCTATTTTCAATGGCAGAGTAACAGGACATCAGAGAAATGTGCTTAAATAATGGAAGCATTATGCTCTACTTCTGTTAGAAATACATTGTTACTCGTAGAAAGATTTTCCTCCAGTTCAATAAACCGATTTACATACAATAATATCCTAGTTTTATTTATGTCCTAATGTCGTAATAGTTATCTCTGTCAAAAGTATAAACTTTATAAATATTATTACTAATATACTTACAATTATGTTCGTATAGCCTTATTTAGTAAGTATATTTATAACTAAAAAAAGTTGTACCTAATAAACAACTTTGTAATGTGTCTTTACCCTACCAAAAAATTCGTCTATGATGAATTTCTATTAAAGTATTTCTAAAACTGATAAAATTAACTTAACTAGAAAGTCGTCTGGTCTTAAAACATTTACCTTAGGTAGTTTCTACGTTTTCATACATTAATCCAATCAATATTTTACTTACTCTATGGCATAAGGAACCCAAAAACTCACTGCCGCACTTACAAAAGTACGCCACCTATTCTATTTTGAGCTTGTTTTATCCAGTCCACCTCATTACACCCTATTTCTTGAGGTCCATCCTTATATTATCTTCCCATCTACATCTAGGTCTTCCCAAAGATAATGGGGTGGGTGTGGATTATTCATGTTTTATATGAGAGATTGTTGGCTTGATCAACGTCGGTTCGACTAGAAGAAATTGTAAACAGGTGGATTGGGAGCTTCATGGTAAAATATTAATTGGAAATGAAATCGCCAGTAGACTACAGTTCAGTCAGTATAAGCCAACCAGCCAAACGTTTGCTACTCTGTCAAGTATGTCCAAGGTAGAAATAATTCTTGGTTACAAGAGGAATAAGGCTACCATGGGAGGGAGATCATGGTGTAAAGTAGCAGTGCCCAATCCCCCTTGGGGCGAAAATGTATGTGGTAGCCTGGGGTCAAAGGCAGTGCCCTGGTAATGCAACCAATAAACTGGTAAAATAAAACTATCCCCATCAACGGAGTAAATAGTTTTTTGACATCAGGGGCGAAATATAAATGCCACCTCCCACGCCCCAATCTCCAGTAAACCTAAAAATTATTAATTAAATGTTCACGCCGTTTACGCTGAAAAGTAACAGTCTTAACCTTGGAAGGTTACACTATGGGCATATCTTATAAGCTGCGTCATAGTGTAATCCGATAAGGTAAGAATTTCACTGTCATCTTTAAGGCGAGGTGGAAGGTAATTAATGGGAGAACATGGCATTTTTTTTTTGCAGTTTTTATAGCAAAACTTTTTTAACCAAAATAAATCACGTATTTTTTCAGTAAAAACATTAGAGTTTACTTTTATTCAGACGATGATACCAACAGTGGTTGAATATCTGTCATGAGCATAGCAGCATTAAATAACAAACTTTTTAAATGAAGAAAGAAGGTTGTCATTTAATTCAAGGACATTATTGACAGATATTCAAGAATTTTTTAGGTCATCATATGAAAAAACAATTAAACTTTGTGTTTCTACCGTAGCAATATTTGATTTATTTTCACAATTAAAAAAAAATACTTTGCTGTAAAAACTGAAAACACATACTTTTTCTCACGTTCACTACATCCCCACTTTTAGGATCAACAGAATAAGCATGAGGAGCCCTTATTTGAGAACAGAGAGTAAATTATAAATACCGTGACTTTTTAATGAATGGACACTTGAAGCACCTTTTATAAAAAACAAACATATTTTGCTGTCAACATTGAAAGTGTTTAACTATAGAATTAGTGTTGTTTTATACGTATTGATACTATCCATGAAAGTTGGCAGCTGTAGACCATATGAGCTGACATGAATGTGTGAAAGTAGATATACTAACTTATTTCTAGCCATAAATCATGTCCAATTGTAAGTAAATTGGTGTAGACATGGACATATTTTGAATGTATCTGGATTGATCTAGCCTAGCTTTGTTTAAAATATACATGATTTTGAGCTCAGTAATCGGCTCATGACTTTGACGAAAAAACCCATTTACTTTAAATATTAGTAATTCAAAGGATACAAATGCATATACATAATCTTTGAAGCCTTAAAAAAAAGGAGTTAATAGTTCAACATAAATAATTAGGCAAAAAAAAGTTTCCGAACATTAATTTGTCTTCCTTCATTTTGACGCTCAGACACCCTAGCTACTGTCCCTGGTCAAAGTAGTACCTCTGTAATCTTTCAACGAATAGCTATCCATTTTACTTCTAACATTTATCGCTCATTTTCTTTAATATTTTGACTTTCCTCTTTGAAAAAAAACCTACATAAATCTAACACATGAACTAACAATAAATTACAGAACATTTAATTGCATCAACATTTATAAAGTCGTAGGGATACTTTTAAAAACTTATTTTATCACTAGGCCTAAATCCAGATACATCAATAAAGCTACCTCGAAAAACATAGTTAGTGAACATGTTTTCTAAAATAGTTTTAACACATGTTCAAATTCATGTACGTTAAAAAGATATAACCACTAAAATGAAGTATATCCACTTTTCAAGCTCATTACCTGTTTTGATTCTCCTTTCAAGGACACTTTACACTCACTTGTTTTGGCAACATACTTAATTGCTACCTGGCACTTGTCTTTGTTTTTAAAACTCCCATTAGGTTCCTCGTCGCCCGCCTTGTTGTTCTTAGCGCCCTTTGACACCACTTCACATTTCTTATCTTTGTCAGGGCCCTTCAATGGTTCTTTACACTCGCTGTTTGCACCGTCTTGAAGAGTCCTTTTCCTAACGATCTTCACTGTGGACATTGCGACACTAACGATATGTAGCCTTTTTAAAATAAAACGACCAATCTATCAAACAATGTCACTGTTGTACTTTTAAACGAATGTCACTGGAAACAGCGAATCCTTAAATTATTAGTAAATTACGTCGTGCAACAGCAATAGACTAAATGTTTCAAAATGTGCTCTCTTTCTGTTTAAGTAACTTTGTTGACATACTAATTTTAACTGGCCATGTGAATGAATGAATGGTCATCATCTGTGTGACGAATAGTCTTGAATATGCATACGAGCGTGGTCAGTTCCAATGTTTCACAACTAATCGGATGTGTTAACAACTAATTTGTTTGGTTGTTAATGTTGGTTAATTTACCAGACTCGTGCAAAAATGATATATGTTCGTGGATACATAAATACAAACTCTTAAGTGCAGGCAGCGGCAGTCTCCATTTTCTTATAAGTTAGGATGTAAGAAAACGCGAGTTAAGGTCATTATTTTCACAGATTTTAAAACAAAAATCTTTTTGGACGAAAATAGATACAATTTTGCTTAAAGTAATATGTTTAGTTTAATTTTCTGCACATAGTCATCTCAACATTCTTTAGTATTTGTCGTGACCATTACGAAATTTCAAAATAACTTTTCCACTTCGTTTAAAAAGTGTCTTATTAATACTATGCTCATGACAAATATCCAAGAACTGATAAGCTTCTTTATGCACATTTTTTTTAACTAAGCGTATCTACTGGAGCTATATTTTATTTAATTATTTTGTCTAAAAAAGTTTTTTCCCATAATAATTGCAAAAATTACTTACTTTATCTGGCGCTCCCTTTAAAAATAAATACTAGGAATAGGTTGTTTTAGTTATCCAGTTCCTAGGTTCTTAGCTCCAAGCATTACATAAATTAATAAACAAATACACCCACCTTTGTGACGTAGATGCCGAAGATGGGGAGATCGAGGTTCGAATCTCGCTCGGGTGAACTAGGAGTGGTTTTTCCCTAAATGGTTTTCCACCCTCCCTCCACTAAAATGCGGGTCCATTTCCTCTATATTCAACCTTACCAATTCCTAACTCATTAGCGTAATTAAAACTTAGGCGTATAACCCAAATGGCTAGTAAGACGTGGTGCTATATAAAATAAAAAGAATACAATGAAATTAATATAGTTAACATGAAAACTGTTTTTAGACAAACTGTTTTTTACTATTTAAATATAATTACCTACCGTATGGAGAATTTTACAAATGCTCATATTACATAAATATGAAAATAAATGAAGACCAAAACTGTGTATATATATATATATATACATATATACATATATGTATATATAAATATATAATATATATAATATATATATATATATATATATGTGATTAATTGAATTTGAAACCGAGAGCCGAAATAATAGAAACGGAAACGGTGAAATATTGGAACAGATTCCTTAATAAAAAATATATATCCCTAAGTTAAATTCTATCACAACCTTTCTAATTTAAAAAATAAAAAATCGATCAACACTTTAATATTTTTAGTTTCGCACTAGATGTACTCCTCCCATGTTAATTTGAAGCTATATCAGGGCTAACATTTTATTCTACTATGTCATTTAGCGTGTTGTTCAACTGAGTCAAACTCTTCATTATGACCTGAATGTGACAAAGAAACCGGTCGTCGCTAATTGATTTGCTAATTAACAGCCTCATCTATTCTAAGGAGCCTCAAGACACGTGATATTCTCGTAATTTTTACCTCGTACTTTCGTTCAAAATCAATTCGTACCAGTCACGGAAATAAATGCTCACTTTCTCTGCCGGTAAAAGAAAATCTTAAAGACATTTTCGTGTCGGTCCCGCTGATAACAGTGTTTGTGGTAAGAGCTTTACGCTTTTAGGGAACATAGAACATAAATTGTGTATAGTGTAGTATTGATTTTACCCACACCGATGAGTACGTGGATAATGGCGTTAATCTCTCCTTGTCTGGTTTGCTGGTGACGGAAAGATCAGGGATTTTGAATCCCGAATAGGTGTGCCTATATATTTTTTTTTTTTACATTCTCCACCAAACGCAAAGGCGGGTACATTGATATTTAAATTCGGCATTCCTTATGAGCTACAAACTTACAACACAACGCTAACTCACCACTTACCTTGGTGTTCGGACTGCTGTCATCAAAAGCGACGTTGGTAGCGCCGTAACTATTCGACATGCTGTTGTTGCCGTTCTCGACGACGAGTCTACCTCTGAGTTCCTTCATCTCGAGCCGGTCCAAGGATCGCTGAGGGTTGAGGTTCTGAGAGCTCTGTCTCCTGACTAGGTGTGCCGTGTTCGCCATCTTCCCGCGGGCGTAGTAGGGTGTGAAGGCGCCTTACGCTGTGCCTTTAGCGGCCACGTATCGGGGCACACCCTCCGACATTATCTCTGGGGACAAAAGATGTAAACGTTGTTTTAATCGTACACCTCCGAAACAAAAATTATATCAACACGCGATATGCAAACTAATTTAAGGCGGGAGTGTAGGGAACGCGAGTTAAGGGCAGTATTTTTGCAGTTTAGATATCAAAACATTTCTTTGGGCAAAAAAAATCAAATGATTCTCCAATAGAAACATAGAGTTTAATTTTCTTCTTGTATTAATCTCAACAGTTTTTGAATAGGTATCTGTCAAAGGTGTTCTGGAATTTAACTAAAGTTTTTTTCTCTCTGTATTTAAAAAGTTTCTCGTCTAATGCCGCCATGCTAATTACGAATATTCTACTGGAGAAATATTTTACTTATTTTGTCTAAAAACATTTTGCTATAAAAATTGAAAAACACTGGTCTTTACTTGCGTTGCTATACTCCCACCTTAACTTGTTAAATTGCGATTAATGCTTCACACCCTTCCTTAGTGCTTAGCAAGGGCGTAAAAAGTTAATTGTTCTAACGGAGTCTACTAGAGAGAAGAAATAATGTGTCAAATATTATATAAACAGACCTATACACGAGGGGAGAAGGGGGATGTCTATGCATGTATAAGAATATGTATACCTCAGTTTTAGCTTCTGTGGTGCTGACTGACAGCTCACAGCTGACTTCTGACGGCTTTGAAAAGCTACCAGACCAAATTATGTATCCCTACGCCGAGCCATATGATCTGCAAAAAACATGTCTTTAGCAGTTGTCACTTCTGACAGTCAAAATTTAGGTATATACCTAAATGTTGACTGTCAGAAGTCAGCTGTGAACTGTCAGTCAGCACCAAAGAAGCCATGGAGCTACTGTAGATGGGTTGGATTCTAAAATGTGAAGTGCACCAAATTAATCTTGACCATCGAATATCAAAAATAGGAAGGTTCTATAGAGCTTTGACACTATTGACCTGACACCCTTAGTATGATTATCAACTGTAACTGTCTCAGAAGTATTTGCTGATGAATTGTCTCTCTTAATCGTTTTGTAATATAAATATTGTCGAAGTAGACAGTCAACTGTCGCCAACAACAAATCTACTTCCAAACAATAAAAGTAAACAACATGGACAATGTGTTTATTTAGTTTAACGCCGAGTAGGCTTGTACAGCCCTTAATAAAACAATAATACTTGCAGCCCAAAAATACGCCACTTCTGTTGATTGGTTAGGGACTAGACCATTGATGGTTAATAGACCCCCTCATGGTGATTAAATAAGTTAGTCTTTTATCTATCTCCAGAGGCTCAGGAGTTGAGAAACTTGTAAGATTGGGAGCTTGTAAGATCGGGAGCTTGTAAGATCGGGAGCTTGTAAGATCGGGAGCTTAGAAGATCGGGAGCTTGGAAGATCGGGAGCTTGAAAGATCGGGAGCTTGGAAGATTGGGAGCTTGGAAGATCGGGAGCTTGGAAGATCGGGAGCTTGGAAGATCGGGAGCTTGGAAAATCGGGAGCTTGGAAGCTCGATGTCGTTACGCTTTAGGATAATTGCGAAGGCCAGATCTTGTGTAACCGTAACCTACTTGGCGAATCACGACCAGTAGTAGAGTTAACTGACATACATAAGAGCCGTGTACGGAAGCCACCATGCAACGGCATGAGCGGGTCTAAACGGAGACAAAAGGACCTCCCGGGTATCGACCCAGGTCCTACTTACTCTAACGCAGTTTGCTGACACGACGCTCTCACTTCTAACCTATATCTTATTTTAGACATGACTATCATCAAATTAATTTGTAATTTTGTCATGTATTGTATCCAGTTCTTTTTTCAATAAAAGGGGACCTGATGGTCTAAGGGTAGGGTGTCGGACTTTTGTGCTGGGGGTCCGGAATTCAAACCTCAGTCCCGGTACAGATTTATCTGATTGCCAAACCCTACCTTCAGCTCTGTCAACACGTGTATTAATCACAACTTGTGAATGCGTGGAATGCCAGGCCTCCACCGTGGTTCGGATCTCACTTTAAACTGTAGATCCTACATTTCATCTCACAACCACATTAGCGTAAGTGCGTACAACCCAAGCGGATAGTAAGACGTGCTAGTAATAATAATAATAATAATAATAATAATAATAATAATAATAATAATAATAATAATAATTTTCTCAATAAAACCCTTAAAAAAATTATATTCACTTTCTCAATTGCTCCTTAACCTTTCCCCGCGACAACCCCTCACAAGAAGCACCCAAGAGGAGGCAAGCAGTGATCTGACACAAGTTTTTGGGTGTTTGAATGTTTAATATTATATTGATAGCCATTACTTATTTAGGTTTTTAAACGTATTTATGGAACCACCCACCCCCACTTTGAGGAATCCATAAATTCCATAGGGCTCCAACAGTTTCCGGGGAGGGGGGCGGGTCCATACATCCTTCTATTCTACCCCCTCCTTTCTAATCCCATGTTGTCTAGATATTTTCTAATGGTCACAGGAATAATATATGTATAAATATTAAATACGAGTGAATCGTTGCATCTTTGGCTCTAAGCTATCGTGCACTACGATTGATTCGAAGCTTTTTATTGGACAAAGTTCCACGTCAAGGTATATATAGGTATGAACCCGACGTAACGTTTCTTACAGGGGCAAATATTTTTGGGAAAGTGATCTCAAGTTAAAATAAAACCTTTAATCAACTCTCGTCCCTGAGCTTGAGAAGTGGCGGTTCTAGACAAAAATAAAGTTGGTGGGGCATAAATTCCTTTGTGTAATTAATGTAATTAATTTAAGGTCCTATGCAACATATAAATACAAAATACACGCCTCAAACACAAAATGCATAAACATTCACATACCCTTTGGTTTAAATATTGATAACAATCTGTCAATGTTGTTTAGTGTTAATAGACTGTACATTCATACTCGGATCGCATAGCTTACACTTTATAAACAGTTGGTTTGTACTCCTAATAATAATAATAATATTTAGCACCGCGTCTTACTACCCGTTCGGGTTATACGCTTAAGTACTAATTACTCTAATGGATTAGGAATTGGGAGGGTTGAATTTAGAGAAAGTGAACCCGCATTTACGTGGAGGGAGAGTGGAAAACCATTTAGGAAAAACCACCCCAGTTCACCCGACCGAGATTCGAACCTCGATCTCCCCGTCCTCGGCGGTTGAGCTCAACACGACTAGCGCGTTAGCCAACTACGCCACCGAGGCGGGTGATTTGTACTCCTGTTATGTAAGGCGCCAATGGAAAATAGATAGAAGGCAAATTGAAATTACAAAAGCAGTCAGGATAAGTATATGCTTGGAAAAAAAAAAGACTTCATGAAACGACTATTTGATTTTCCATACAAATAAAGGCAAAAGATAGTTTTCTGAATATTAGTTAAATGCTGGTTTATCTAAAAATTGATTCTATGATTTCCAAGATCAGCAAATTTCCGTATAACCTCCTATTAATCCTGGACCAATCTTTCAATTAACCTTCTTCCCTACTAAACGGAAAACCAACCACTTGATCTATAGGCGATTCAAGCACATCCGCTCACGATAAGAGTTGATTCTTGACTGGCGATTTAAAGAGGCGTAGGAACAACGCGTCCCTTCATAACAGTTCCCCAATGTTTTAGAAGGATGATACGTGCACATACTGACCCAGAATGTTCCAGATGTTCAATTTGGATTACGTGGGAGCCTGTTTTATAGAATCGCCACCTGACAGTTGACATACGTTTCTTCCTCTTAGTTATAACTCCCTTTGTACCTAAGGTAGCCTATATCCTTCTCTGAGGCAACTCTTCTATTTAACACCCCGGGAGTGACAATGTAAAACAACTTTTGGTGGGAACTTCATTCTAGAAGGGTCTAATACGTTAACTTATAAGTTAAATATAATGTAAAAATAATTTATATATCTTTAAATTTTTAGTTATACTAAATTACGTTTTGGCCTAAAATTCATAAAGTAATACTTGTATTTGGAATCTTTCAGACTAAATTACCTTTTGGATTCATTTTATTATTTACATCACATTAATTTTTTTAGTAAAGAATGATAGTAATTTATTGAGGTTATGTAATATGAACTTAGGCTATGATTTCGGATTAGGCCATTTTTATTAGCGACTTTGTTTATGTGAAAATGTGTGTCAAACACACTATTGTTGTTCTCTGTCCCTTTTGGACTTGTGAAATATTCTGAATTGATGGAACTTAATTTTTTTTTGTGAGAATAGTGGCAATATGTAATTTCTAGGAAATATTAACTAACCATTTGTCTCTGTCTTTAAGAATTGTTATTTCGTTTTGCTCTAGGTAACTAAAAATATGATTAGGAATATAACGCTATTCTTACACGCCTCGGTGGCGTAGTTGGCTAACGCGCTAGTCGTATTGACCTCGACCGCCGGGGACGGGGAGATCGAGGTTCAAATCTCGGTCGAGTAAACTGGGGTTGGTTTAACCTAAATTGTTTTCCACTCTCCCTCCACGCAAATGAGGGTTCACTTACTCTAAATTCAATCCTCTCAATTCCTAATCCATTAGCGTAATTAGTACTTAAGCGTATAGCCCGAACGGGTAGTAAGACGCGGTGCCAATTTTTTTTTAATAATATTCTTATTTCTTATATAAAATTAGAGGCAGTTAAATGTAACTATATACCTTTTGTTTCTATTACTTTGTTACTGTCACTATAAATTTACTCAAGTTAATATAATATTATATATATACCTACGGTACTTCCTTTATATTACCCAGTCCTCTTTAGTAAGAGCCGTTGAAGTTTGTATTTCATTTTGGAATATTTCTCTGTTAGTATAATGTCATTTCTTATTCTATTGAAACTATTTCTCAACTATTTATAAATAATGAATTATCACTTAAAACACAAAACCATCCCCGTTCAATAAAATAGAACTTCAGCAAAGAATTTGAACATTTTCTTAAACCTAATATTATTAACTAACGTTGCTTTACTATTTGAATTATTTCTGGTTTATTGATCTCAACTTAACTTTTATTTTGGTGGACTCTTGCAAGATAATTCTTTCTTTTTTTTACTCAATATACCGTAAAATAACTACTTGCCTACACTGACACTGGCTGGTTATTTATAGATGAGTGTAGAAAAAATTGGTTTTCTGGTCGTGACTTCTAATAATTAATCTGTGATACAGTCGGCTTGAAATTGTAAATTTACATGAAAAATAATGCACGTGGATTATTTCCGACCAAACATAAAGGGAGATAAATAGTTAATAGAAGTATACAGAACATAGTTGAAATATTAAATTATAATTGGATAGAAACTGTATTGGAAAGGCCGTTTTTGACCATTTTAGAATGGCTTCACAACTAAGCACTGTGCACAAATCTTTATTCTGTCTTGGTAGGGACATACTGTAGCTACTAACAAGAAACTTTGTCGCTTTGTCCCCCATCGTCAACCCAGAAAATTTCGAGTAATCATTCAAATACGAATGCATTGCACACATTTCTAGCATATCATAGGTATTTTCTTTTACTTTTAACTTCCACACCCCACGCGAGCCGAGAGCTGAATTGGGACTGCTATGATAATAGTTTGAATATATATTTCTTAATTTGAACTTACTTAAGACATGTTGGATAGTAAGCATAGTAAAAATAATAAAATAGATATTATAATATGTAAATGCTCATATCAATTAAACTTGTTTTGAAAATATACTATAAACTTACCGTACAACCGTGATAAGTGTATGAACAAACTTGATCCAACTATTTTTTGGAGATATTTGAGCTTGATAATGAATTAACAAAATGTTGAAAAATAGACACAATTCTTGAAAATAAACTAATTACGAGACTACCGTACCACTATATTGTTCATAGGTAAGTGATTTTTTTCTCACTCGATAAAAATCTTTTTACACGAAATACTTTAACTCATAGTAGGACTATTCTTCTACTTATTTTTTGTGCCCCGCGTCTTATTACCGTCCAGGCTATTTAAATATTTATACTAATGCGATAAGGACAGTGAAGATGTATTATAGTAACTAATGCACACGCAGATGGGTAACCTTGGTGGTCCTAAAGTAAAGTACACGCCACAGTATCTGATGCTCGTGGATTCTAACCCAGCCTGGGGTCAACGGATATTTCTTGAGCAATAATAATCAGTAGCACAACTTCCTTTGGAGGGTAAGTAAAGCCGTTTGTTCCAGGTCAATTTTGGCATGTAAAAGAACCTTGGAAAGTATGTGGAAATACCTTTCCCGGCAAAATTGATGAGCCCTTTCACTCTCGCTCATAGAAATTCTCTTGTGTTTATATAATCAGTCGGTTCAGGAAGTGCACATTAAATACCTATATATAAAAATAATAAATAAATAAACTTATTTGAGTGGACAGGAGAGTGAAAAACCATTAGAAAAAATCACTCTCAGTACAAGCTAAAAATTTGATTCGACCTTTCCGTCAGCGGTAAAAAAGACCGTTATAGTTGACGTCTTATCCAACGTACCCACCGATGTGGGTTTATTGCAATAAATAAAGTGCTTTTTAAATATATAAAAAAAGCCAGCTATTGTAAAAATTTCCTTTTATATTACAAATGTATTATTAATGTACTATTTTATTTAGTAACAGCAAACACATCCAAGCACAATTGAGTAGTTTTTATTTATATTCATGTTCAGTAGGCTTACAATATTCTACAAATAATAAAGTGTTCAAAATCAAATATATTTACTTATTTAAACACATTTTCAAAGCTAAAGTAAAAATACCATCCTGGTCACCTTATTCCAATGTTGGCTATGGCTATTTTTTAACCTATAAACAATATAATATCTTGCTTAGTTGGCGACATTTTGTGGTTGTTCATTTCCTTAGCATTCCTTGTGTTGGAGCCTGGAAACTGGAATTTGTCCCGGTTCATGAAACAGAAATAGTTTAAATAATCACTTTGATGTAGGTACCTGCCTGTTCTTACACTCATAAGACAACTTTTTTTTTTCACCTGCCTTACAGCTCATATTGGAAATCAATATTACCGTCCAAAAGTGTGGTGAAGCTTCGTACAAACTGTGTTTTGTTTTTTATTTTTGTTCGTTCAGTTTTTATAAAACTCGAACAATGTGATATTCTTGATATAAATATAGTATAACCATTTCAGATGGGGTTATTTTGAAAAGAGGAGGAGTTCTATTGTCCAACAACCTCTCCCGTAATCCCATACATCCCACCCTCCCACCAAGCTACCTCACACTCCTTCGAAAGAATAGTTGATGTGTCTTAAATCTCTCTTAACCCCTCGAACAGAGAGTTATTGTGATCGTCAAAATAATCTAGCTTTAATTTTGATAAATGTCGACATTGACCCCTTGAAACCGAAAATGTGGTTCCCACGATGCCATCTGACTGTGTGTCTTAGTATCTCGGCCTAGAGCCGAAACATTTTATCGATCGATCGGGCTAAAAATTGGTATATAGGGTTTTCGTAGGGTTCCCTCGAGTATTTTTGAATAGATATCCAGCCCAAAAATTAAGAGTAGTTTACTCAACGTCAAAAAGAGAAAAAGATCGATTTTATCGAAATTAGCTCAAACTATTTTAATTAAATGTTGTGTCTAGGCACTGTTTAGCATTTAAAATAAATTGTAAGGAACTCCGCAAGGACTTACTCACTCTATTGTTTAAAAATGAGATATTTACTCAAAACTTGTAATATATGTGAAACGAAATAATATACACTAGCAAATCCAAGCGAAAATTGCGTTATACTTCGGTAAACATTTTTCGACTCCCGGATTTAAATTTTATTATTTTCTTTTTAAATAATTAAAATCCTCACTAATATATTTGGACCCAAAAAAAGCGATCGATATTGGGTTATTATTATTATTATTATTATTATTATTATTATTATTTATTATTATTATTATTATTATTATTATTATTACCAAGGTCTTACTAACCGTTTGGGTTATACGCACTTACACTAATGTATAATGGTAGGGTGATTGTGAGATGAAAATGAAGGGCCTACAGTTTAACATGGGGATCCGAACCACGGTGGAGGCCTGGCATTCCACACATTCACAAGTTGTGATTAATACATGTCCTGTCAGAGGTGAAGGAAGGGTTTGGCAATCAGATAAATCTATGCCAAAACCAAGGATTGAACCCTGGACCCCCAGCACAGAAGTCCGACACTTTACCCTTAGACTCCCAGGTCACCCGATATTGGGTCCACAAGGGTCAATATAGAAATTATTGGTCTTTCTTAAACAGTTGCGGAGATAAGGAAATTTCCGCTTCTGTAAATTACCCTGAAAGTCATTTTCATAGGAGAATGAAAATAGCTATTTTGTTTATAATCTTAATCAAAACCCCGATACGAATTTTAATCAAGATCGTTAGAGCCGATTTTGAAAAAATTGATTTTGTCTCTTTTAGCCCTTTGTTAAACTCTTTATAATTGTAGGGTTAAACAGACACACAGACAGACGGCATTGCAAAAACAACTTTTTAGGGTTCGGGGATCATGAAACGTCGATATCCATCAACATCTCAAGTTAGATTTTTTTTACGGTCGCAATACTTGACCTTGAGTTTTAGAAAAGTTAAAAAGTATATATATATATATGTATATATATGTATATATATATATGCGTTTAGCTTGAAAATTATTGGTTTTATAAAAATATGTTTCAAGTAAAATACATGTATTATGAATATGCCTACATATTTGCAATGATAAGTAATTTCATATCTTAAATAGTTTCGAAGATATGATAAAAAATCAGAATTTAAGCTTCTTATCAGAACCCTTAAATTCATTTTGCCGAAAAAAGGAGGGTAGACATTTTGTTTATGATATTGATCAATGCTTGGAAATTAAATTTAATCAAAATCATTAGAGCCGATTTTGAGAAAATCGATTTTTCCTCTTTTCACCCTTCAGTAAACTACCCTTAATTTTAGGGTTAGATATCCTCAGAGCCCTGCGTTTGTGGAGATCGCGATAGTTCGAGAATGTTAGATATGGCATTTTATCTTTCAGATGGGCACATTTCAGGTTACCCTGATTGCAAATATATGCTCAGAATTGTCGCAATAATTCGCGAAATCGGCGTTTTTGCGATTTTGAACGATGTCCGCGATTTAGTCGCGATTTTCGGCATTCGGCATGTTGCAGTTTGGTGATGTTGAGTAGTTATTTTGTATTTTTCTAGCCTAAATTGAGATTTAAAAATATAGTCACAATTTTTGTGAAGTAACAAGATGATTTTTGTGTAATATTTTGTCTTTGTGACTTGTACATACTTTTCCCGGACCAGCTGCCGCTAAATCTTACTTTTTTAATAAGTTGACAGCACATTTTTTTGCGGACTAGTGTTTTTTTTTACCGTTTTGTCCAAACAAAATGTAATTTTTGGTTTTCACTTCAATATGTTTAGTTTACCTGTTTCAAACATTGTCCTGGAAGTCTAGTTTTAACCCAACAAAGTCACCTTAATCACGAAAGTTTGGTAAAAACCACTTTTTTAACGCTTGTGTCTTAATTCGATAATTTCGTCGCAAAAATAGGATTTTTGTAATTCACCGCTTATTCACCGCTTTTGGGAAACTTAAAAACGAAATTGGGCTTTTTTATTCACGATAAAAGCAGGGCTCTGGATATCCTATTTCAAAAACCCCTCGGGGCGACCCAATGAAAACCCTACATTCCAAGTTTTAGCCCGATTAGTAAAATAGTTTATGCTTTACTCCGAGGTACAGACAGACAGACAGACGGAAATTCAAAAACAACTTTTTCTGATTTGAGGATCATAAAACGTTGAAATTCACCAAAATTTCGAGTTTGATTATTTTTACGATCACAATATTTTCTCTACCTGCAAGATAGAGAGAAAGTAAAAATGGCAATTCTTATTTTCTCATGAAAAATATTTGAAGTTACTTTACATAAGCAGAAATTTCCAATTTTGGTCATGTCTCTGAAACTATTTGAGATACGAGATAACTTATCGTTGTTAATTACTATTAAAAATATATAGATTTTATTTTAATACAATCTTATAAAACCAATATTTTTTTAACATTAGAAAATATATATTTTATGGTGGTATTTGGAAATCGATTGTTATGCTTTTTGGTAAACAGAGAAGTAAACAGAAAAAATCTGAAAGTACCGGTGATCGAATTCGGGACCTCTGGATCGTAGCCATAAAAATTGAAAACTATACCACAAAGATAGTTCGAAATCACAAAAGTAGGCCTAATTTTACTATTGATCTTTCTCAGGATTTCTAGAGCCCTATGTATAATCGGACACATTCCTTAATCTGTTATAATAATCTCGTGGGCCATCAGTTTTCTTAAGAGTTAGTTTCCCTAGAAAGTGTATATGAGTCGTAACTCTTAGGGCCAGTTTATTAGTCAGACTTAGCACACTTTAAGTACGATTCGATACTAAACTAATACAATACGACACCTACCTAAACTCTAAAGGGATGAGCCAATTTTGTATATGAAACTGGCCCACTCCATTCTGGTCTAGGTAGGGGTCGTCCTGTATTTAGGCTCGACTCGCACTTGAAGTGTGCTACTGTCTGACTATGAAACTGGCCATTGGTTGGAATAGGAACGCTCTACGGGTCAGCTAAATCTACATACTCCTGCACCTACTTGTGACGTAGTGATGAATTTCCCCAAAGTTGTTTCGTTTATGACACTTGGGTTCCTACTAGATTATTACGTCAAATACAATGTTGAGTATTCAGCCCTTTAAATTTTATTTCCCCTTAAGAACACATTTCTCTCATTACAGTAATGAACGATGACCTTACATTTCAGATTAATGAGGCGAGCTTTCTAAAAATAAGCCCATTGTGTTTCTATGAATGGCTTCCTTTTCAATTGAGTGAAACTCTTTTGTTCATTCTCTCAAGTTAGGAATAGGAATTTAGAGCTAAATGATAACCCTTTCCAGGACTTTAAAAACTATTCTTCAATTTACCCTGTCTGCCATCTTTAAAATTGGAATCCCTTCCCCCGCGCTCACCCCTTTTTTAGACGATTTATTCCACATGGATAGTGCTTAGAAAGATTTACCCTTGTCACATTTAATATGATAGTATTTACTAATAGTTTGCTTTTGAGATAACACCCGCCTCGGTGGCGTAGTTGGCTAACGCGCCAGTCGTGTTGAGCCAGACCTTCGAGGACGGGGAGATCGAGGTTCGAATCTCGGTCGAGTGAACTGGGGGTGGTTTTTCCTAAATGGTTTTCCACTCTCCCTCCACGCAAATGCGGGTTCACTTCCTCTAAATTCAACCTTCCCAATTCCTAATCCATTAGCGTAATTAGTACTTAAGCGTATAACCCGAACGGGTAGTAAGACGCGGTGCTAAATAATAATAAATAAAAATTTTGAGATAAGTAAGGTTAGGTCAGGTGACCCAACATACTGTAATATTGATATACAGGCTAACCTCGCACTTACGACAGGTTAGGTTCCAAAACACTGTCTTAACTCAAAGAAATGCATTTTTTTCACTTATCGTTGAACTCGATTGATCTTGGGATAAAGTTATCCCCTCAAGACCCGATGTTCATGGGTTCAAACCCAGCTGGGGTTGACGGATTTTTCTTGAGTGATAAAAATCCTTAGCACAACTTTCTTCGGAGGGGAAGTAAAGCCGTTGGTCCCATGCCAATTGTGGCATGTAAAAACCTTGGAAAATATGTGAAAATATTTTTCCCGGCAAAATTTGTAGGCCCTTTTGTGCTCGCACATAGAAATTCTCGTGTTCTGATATAATATGTCGGCTCAGAAAGTGCACATTTTATACCTCAAATAAAAAAAATATCTCATTGATGCATGTACTGCATTGCAATCGTCGTACATAACACATTTATATCAAAAATAAACAAGGTAGCCCTTATATTTTGAAAAAGGGTAAGTATACAAATCACTGTATACTGATGCGAACGTTAATCATGTCCCTAAGATGTCGTATCTGCGAAGCAAATGCCTCAAGTTCGGGGCATGGAGGCAATTGAAAAACTTCGAAATTGTTAAGTATCGAAAGTATGCCTGTATATTATTTAGAATTACACTTGCATCAGTGGTAACACAGTCTTAGGCATCACTATCTAAATATACAGGCCGATGATGAGGTCAGGGTTCGAATCCCATTATAGTGTATTGATGGTGATTTTTTTTCCCTAATTAGTTTCACACTCCCCTTCACAAAACTGCTGCTACATTTTATCCAAGTTTTACCTCCTTTAATCCCACCACATTAGTGTAAACATGTGGACGGGTAGTAGGGTGCGGTATAGTCATACACAATTTAAATCATAGCAAAAAACATATAACAAAAACTATATTCTAATTTCAGTTTTACACTTTCCTACACGAAATATGTAGGCCTACGTGTAATATTGCATATCATACTTATTACTTTCTCGCTATCTTACAGGTAGAGAAAGTATTGTGATCGTCAAAAAAATCGAGGTCTAGATTTTGAGGAATCTCGACGTTTCATGACCCCTCGAATCCGAAAAAGTGTTTGTTTTTTAATTTCCGTCTGTCTGTCTGTACCTCCAACTAGAGCCTAAATTATTTTACCGATCGGGCTAAAACTTGGTATCTAGGGTTTCCATAGGGTTGCCCCGAGGGATTTTGGAATTGGATATCCAACCCTAAAATTAAGGGTAGTTTACTGAAGGGCAAAAAGAGAAAAAGTCGATTTTCTCAAAGTCGACTTTAACGATTTAGATTACATTTCATTTCAAAAAATTCATAAGTATTCCAAATAAAATGGCTACCCTCAATATTTCGGCAAAATTACTTTAAGGGCTCCGGTTGGATGCGTAAATTCTCATTTTTTTAAATCATATCTCCGAAACTATTTGAGATATGAAATTACTTATCATTAGAAATTTGTAGATCTATTTATAGTACAAACGTTTTATTCAAAGCATATTTTTATAAAACCAATCAATTTTAAGCTATACGCAAATATTTTTTACCAATTTTTTAACTTTTCGAACTTTGCGACCGTGATAAATAATCTAACCTGAAATGTTGATGGATGTCGATGTCTCATAACCCCCTAGCCCTAAAAAGTAGTCTGTGCTATGCCGTCTGTCTATATTAAGAGTAGTTTAGTAAAGGGCGAAAAGATAAAAAATAGATTTTCTCAAAATCTGCTCTAACGCATAATGAATCCGAGGTGTTTCTGACAACGCTCATCCATGTTGCATCCCGCGACTCCACTGCAGTCTTGGAGCTGAACACACAACAAATTGTAACATATTTATGTTAAAAGCTAAAATTAAAAGTTTTACTAAGAAGTCAACATATGTAAGAATAGGGTGGAAAATGTTTACAGCTACAGATGATTTTATAATTGAAAATAGCCTTCCCAAAGATTTGATTGTAAGAGTTATAATTGATCTTAAGTGCCTGGAGACACAGTTTCAGAAATACTTCCCTTTAAATTGTTATTTTAAAAAACTAAGTTGGTTTCACTAACCACACTCAATTGAAATCAAAACCGCCAGTCATCTGCCATTAAAAGTTCAAGAAGAATGTATCGAGTTATCAAGGAACACAGGTTTAAAACTTTAGTTTCCTAAAAAATAGTTAGATAAATTTTGGCTTAGGATTAGGACAGAATATCCAACAATTTTTTAAATGGTCCTAATTATATTTCTGTCATTTTGTACTACGTATTTATGTGAAGTGACGTTCTCAGCATTGACGATTATAAAATCAAAATATTCAGCCAAGATTTAATTGTTTATGTAAAAATAAACAAGCACATCCAGCTCATTATTATGCAAATTTATTTTCTTATTTAAAAAAATTGTTTAATAATAGGCCTATGTATGTCAAAGAATTGTTTTAAAACAAATTGTTTTATGATTTATTATTAGTAAATTTTCACCCCCTCCTCGCTGCTACCTACAAAGGCGGGCCTTGTATCTGTCAGGATGTGTTATGGCTGACGATAGGGGGAGGTGATTGTGTATACCTGTGTGGGTTCATGATTGACATTCGACTTGGATTTTTAAGGTTTTTATTAGTACTACTATGTTTATTACAAATGTGATGTTGTTAGTGATATAAGGATGAAATAACCTAAAGAATATTCGGAAGTAAAACGAGGTGTTGCTAGGACTAACCAATGGCCTGTTTGACTCATAGGTATTCCCTACACGGTTTCCAAACCCCGGTACCCTGGGCTAGAATGGTAGCCCTCTCCCACAAATACTGATGAACCGGTGTCCTTGCCCACTTAGTCCCAAATAGGGCAGAATGACCTCTAGACTACGATGTTGTTTAGTCAGCCACGATGGCTGGTTCCCCTACTCTCAATCCTGTCCCGGTTTCTGACTAAGGAATGCTGACAATGTTTATGTGGTCAGGTCCTTTATTCTATTTGTTTACAGGCTAATAACAACAACCTGCAACACCCGTTTTGTCATTCACAATCCATAACACACAATATTATACAAACACGCCTTCCAAATTTGTCCGTGCAGTTACAAAATGTTTGATTTGCATTTTAAATACCTATACACTCGGGGTCGCGTGAAAATTTCTCGGGTGAAAAGGGGTCACGAGTGGAAAAAGTTTAAGAAAATTTGCGCAACTACTCGACACAGAAAACATTGCATCTCGAGGTCAAGCGCTGCAATTGCTCTAGACTCTAGAGTATGACAGACGAAGGGATGAGAGGAGCGTTCTAGTACAGTTAGTACCAAATGGCAAATGGAACATAAGTCCTTCACTGAGAATAGTTGGTTTAGCACACTTATTTGAAGCCAATTTTAAAAACACTTTACGTACCTTGTATTTAAAGTTGATTAGGTATCCGAAATGTTTGTCAAAAAGGTAGAAATAAAGTAAAAACATTCTACGCAAAACTACTGAAAGTCCTAAACTACCGAGCTTAAGCGCCCCCCTCCGTAAGCTGACCGGAGTGTACACGCCAGAACATCAAGATAACGACTGATGACGTGTATCATTGGTCTCCCTCCCCCCCCTCTCCCCCTAATTTTCAAGAAGTTGACATTCTTTCCGGATGCAATGTTTACTGTGTCGAGTAGTAGTATTTCTCCATTGTAATCTCGCAAACTTCTTCTCGGACGAATGTTGGTGCTTTTTACCTTTCTCCTTTCGTTCCCTTGGGTTTGTTAGATGAACGTTTTTCGTTGATGGTCAGAACGGGCGATAGAATCATTTATTTCCTCTATTTAAAACAGTCCAAGGGAGTATGGTCGGAGCTTGTCAGATATTGATTACAATTCTCGTGGATCAGAGTTAGTTCTTAGGTTGTGTTTGAAAAAAAAATAGTGTCTTATTTTGTGAGTTGATCTTCTTTCTCATATAATACATTTCTTGGATGTGTGTGATGGCGGTGGGTATAATTTACTTTGTAGATTGTGCGTTTATATAAACAAGTTTTTATAAAGTACACACACATTTAATATCAAGACTTAAAGACAAATATCAAGTTATCCCCACCACTGCTTGATCGTATTTTGAGAGCCGAAAATCAAGCCGGCCCTGATTCGAATATCGGTGATACTGACATAGATATTTACTAATATTTTGCAATTTTCGTCCTGCTGTTCAATTAATGAATACATACAACTCGATTTTGATGGTAGGGAACTCATTTGACATTTAAAAAGCTACTAAAATAATGTGTGTACATTTACACGAGAAGTCATGTGATCTGTCAACGTCAAATTTGATATATAAATATCAATACCTGTAAAATAACACTATTTAATAAAGTAAAATAATATCAAAGATGATTTCAAAAAAATATGTTTTTATTTTCTAAAAGTTGTTTCCCACATAAATCCTTGTATAGGAGCTACGACTGGTTGTGAAGAGTTATACCAAACGGGATTAAATTAGTTTCAAAACAATATTTTAATATATGTTTAGAAAGTTTACGTTAAATATGTCAGTAAAAAGTCTCGAGGTTAATAAACAACTTTATTTCGTTTGTATCATAATAAAGGCTTTTTTTTAGAAATATACCCGCCTCGGTGGCGTAGTTGGCTAACGCGCTAGTCGTGTTGAGCTCGACCGCCGAGGACGGGGAGATCGAGGTTCGAATCTCGGTCGGGTGAACTGGGGGTGGTTTTTCCTAAATGGTTTTCCACTCTACCTCCACGCAAATGCGGGTTCACTTCCTTTAAAATTCAACCCTCCCTATTCCTAATCCATTAGTGTAATTAGTACTTAAGCGTATAACCCGAACGGGTAGTAAGACGCGGTGCTAAATATTATTATTATTATTATTATTATTTTAGAAATACTTTTTAACAAGATTTATTTAATGGCATGATTATTTATGGAAGAGATGTTAAGGTTAGATTTGAGGAACTGTACTCACATTAGTTTAAAGATATGATAGATAAACTATAGTGATAATTCACGTGTTGAAAACCCATCCCTATTGCTTACCACTGAGATTCGAACCAAGACCTACCTACTCGTCTCTTGCGAGCTTGACGCCTTAGATCACGTGACCATAGGTGTGAGTAATAAACACTAAAGTAAATTAACAATGCATGAGAGCAGATTGCTAACTAATTAAGGATTGCTCGCTCCGTTTATTTTGTGAATGTAGTTTTGATGACATTTAAATTTAACATGGCAGTGGGTATTGTTAACTACAAGCTGACTGCCGAGCTTTGTGGGAGGGGATGGATGGGCTTTTATGGGGTGTTTGTGTAGGAGGAAAAAAATAGGAAAGGGGGGAGGGACGCAACTCTGCTGAAAGCCTGTCTACAATGCGGCTCACGCTCCGCGGCACAAAGTCCCTTACCTTCCTTCCCCTCCTCCCCCTCCCGCCACTCTTGGTCACGAATGTTTTAGAAATCAATTCTCCCCCACCTACACTTGTTTCACCAAGAGCTTAGACCACACTGAACAGAATCGGGTGGAGTGAAAGACACCACCGCTCATATGACAGTTTTTTATATATATTTATGAGTGTGAGTTAATGAAAAAAAAGGGGTGTAACCTATAAGGGTTTAAATGTTTAATTTGACTTCAATATTATTATCTTTAAAGACGTTGTCTACTGCATTCACGGTAGGAATTACTATCTGAAAGGTCTTTTTTCCTACCAAAATCCTACTATATAATAGCTTTCTGGTAGGGAAAAAGGCCTTTCAGAAAACAATTCCTACGGTGAACAGACTTTACCTGTGACGTGATAGCAAATCAAGATAAGATTTCCCACGTTAGTGTTTTTTTCTCTTTTTATTCAGTGAGTTTTAAAGATGGAACAGTGAAACTGAAACCATAAATTCAGAAATAATTCTAAAAATAGTTCTACGTAATTTTTTTTTAAATTAACCCTGAAAGTAGTTTTTTGTAAACTTTTTTTAATTGTCTACAGCTTAGGCTATTTTATTTATTCGTGGAAAGAGCACATAGCCATTTTTCTGCTGTAATATAGATTAAAAGAGTTCGTAGAAACATAAATCTATCTAGAATAGGAAACGAGAAAAATGGAAAATAGAAATGGAAGACAATGCTGTCCAGGAGCTAATAGTGGAGTGTGGCTCTCTTCTTTGCAGCGAAAGAGGGGAAGTGTCATTATAGAAGGTACAGTAGCCCCATGACTTCTTTGGTGCTGACTGACAGCTCACAGCTGACAACTGACGGCTTTGAAAAGTTACCAGACCAAATTATGTATCCCTACGCCGAACCATATGATCTGCAAAAACATGTGTTTATCAGCTGTCACTTCTGACAGTCACCATTTAGGTATACACCTAAATGGTGACTGTCAGAAATCAGCTGTCAGTCAGCACCAAAGAAGTCATGGGGCTACTGTAGACGAGTTTCCTTGCAGTGTGAATGGCTCATTTTCTTTCCAACCCCCCTCTCTTTTTTTTTTCGTGCATTGGCTTCAAGAGTGATAGTGCTCATTGTACTGGTAGGTAAAATGATGACACATCAAAATCCAAAGAGGAAAATTTGTTTATCAAGTAAGTAACGGTCTGTAAGAAGAGCAACTGCTCTAGCACGTCGGTTTGGATATCAAAATAAAAAGTAAGACTGTATATAATGGAAAAGCAAAACTAATAAAAATGAGATTTAGATTTCGTTTCAGGTCAGGACACGATGAGGGTAAGGTAACGCAAGCCTTCCTGGCTAGACATTCCAACATTCCTATCCAATATCAGAACCTTAGAATAATACGTATATATATTGTACTTAGAATTAACTTACTTATTTTAAAGTTTATAAACAGTTAACTCATTGATTTGAATTTACTGATACAGATTAGGGGGTGTTCAGGTATTACGTTTGGCAATTTGGACACCGTGCCCCCAATGTAAGCAAACAAAAGCTAGCTCTTGACTCCCCTCTCTTGCTTACATAGTATTTTTCAAACCCCCCTCTCTTGCTTAGGCTAATATTTGTCGACTTATTTTATCATCTGTTCACAGGAAAAAAACATTGTTTATGCCATTTATAAATTGCTGGTAATTACTAACAAAGAGGTGTAAATGATGGTTTGAAATAATCAGAATATACATTGTTGCACAGTGAATATAAATTTACGGTATTAAAACGGGTAGTTACATTTTTGTCCGTCACTCTTTGTCTTACGTAAGCATTATCTGACCCCTACTTCCCCCTTGTCAGCAAAAATAAGTGAAGCTTGAATCCCCCTTCACTCCCCAAAGGTTTTTACGTATAGTAATTGAACGTCCCCTAGATAAGATTATTTGTAATTCTACAATAATTTTAATTACATAGAATTACCTAAGCTACAAGGAAAAAACATTTCCCGGTAAGCTAGAAAATTTTGTAAAGGCAGGCGAAAAAACCTAATTAAGTAAACGAACACAAAAACTAGCGCGTATAGCAATTAAAATAAACCACTTCTAGTGACAAAACTTAGTGAACCGTGGTGCTAATTTTTTCACTTTTTTTAAGTGTTTTTTTTCCCCTTTGGTTCTTTGGGAAACTTTGAAACTCTTTATTCCAATATTTTTTTACAATAATTTATATTATTTCCTTTCACTTACATTATTTTTTGTTCTTAGGTGGGGGCTCTGAAATGTCTTTGAAAACGTAGGGGGAGTGGGGGTACTCAACTTGGGAAATATTAAACCTGAATGACCCTAGAAGCTGTTTGAAATAGAATGCAAAGATTTGTTACGGTATCTCTACCTCACCTAAACCATCCTTCACTATTTCGTGTCAATTTCCTGTGAGTGCTTTCATTAGGTAGTCAAGCCATCTCAAACTTTAAATACTAATGACGCTACTAATGTATACATTCGAAACAAACTAAATTTTGTACGCCAAAAGCTCCCAAAGTTTTAGGTTAACCTACCAATCATAATACTAGTTGGCCTTACAAGAATATTTTTAAGTTTAAATATATGTTGATTAATTATTTTTTCTATTCAGAAAACCATAAGCCTATTTTTAACAATATTTTAATAATAAATTATATAATGTTTTAATCACCACGCCTAGTTACAAAAAATCCTATTTTGGGTATGACTACAATAAAGTAAATCCGGTAGTTTTTAAAACTGTAAGATAGGGTTCCGAGAGCTCTTTGGATGTGGGAGTGGGGGCACAACTAATAGGTTGGTCTGAGGGTCCTTTCACGGTAACATTTTAAAGCCTGGATAGCTATTTAAGCTATTTAAAAGTGATTAATTTTTCATGGGTAGTACTTTTTTATGCTTTTCTCTCGCGTAATATATAGTAAGAACACAATAAAGAGGATGGATTATAAAATACAATTTTTTTCACGGTTAGCGAGCATTAAATTTATACTCTATTTTTATTATATTTGTAAAGATATTCTCCAGTTTTCGTAGAACTCTATTTGTATTATATCAAGGGTGGGTGGGGGGTGGGTGGGGAGGGAAGGAGTCATTAAAATAAAAGAAGCTCGGATGCGCTTTCCCAGAAATGTTACTAACCTGCTCCTCACCTGGAAATTTTTGAAAATTAGTCTTCTAAAAACTATTTGAAGTGGTCATCCCATAGCAATTAAGTTTTTGAAGCTCATAGCCTACATTCTGACTTGCCGGTGATTTGAACCCTGGCCAAGCGTTAAAGGGTGTTTTTCCTTCAATTGTTTCCCACTCTCCCTTCAGGCAAATGCAGATACATTTGATCTTAAATTCTACCTTCCTAATATATTCCAATAGTGTATTTAGATACGAAAAGACTGAATGGGTGCTGGGACGCCGTGAAACAAAATAAATAAATCAATCGCCCTATAATAGCGGCAGACAAAAACTACCTACATATGTTCTTTAAATTGGAAAACGACACCTGGACATGATAATTGAACATGAGACCTTTGGCTTAGTACGACAATGCTCCTAACCACTGAACTACCAAGGTGTCGTACCGACTCTGCCAGAATGACCCTGGGCACGGGACGACTCCTGAATAGCGCCGTGGTGAGAGCATTAGTGAACTGACTATAAGGTCCCGAGTTCATTTACCGTGTCCAGGTGCCATTTTTATATTTAAAATAATATTTAGATGCAGCTACACCCGTACTTAGCAACTTTAATAGCGTGTCTATTTGATCCGTATATATATATGTCTAGATGAATTCTGCCGTGTTAATGTCGAATCAATGTAATAATGGTAAAGTTCGTAAACCCTCTCTGCACCATGGTGTAGTAATAATAATAACCAGTTTACACCAAACATAATGTTAGTCAATACCACTGTGAAATGATGAAGTGGCATATCAATTACAAATGGAACGTAAATGTTTAACTATACCAATATGTATATGGCTCATTCCATTCCAAGTGCATGAAACTATGAATTACACTATACTTTATTGAGCTCGTTCAACACGACGGCTACTGCATGATGGCTTAATTTAAGGAGTGAGGGAAGGGGATGGTATGAAAGGAAAAGCGAGTTAAGGTTCGTAATGTTTTAGTGTTTATGACGAAAAAAAATATTATTTGGCCAAAATAAATTTAAAAAAATTATTCAGTAGATACATTTAGTTTAGTTTCTTATACATAGTAATCGTGACAATTTTTTAATGTCTGTCATTGAAATTGCGTAAGTTGACTAGGACCTTTTTTTTATTCAAAAATGTTTCTGATCAAATGCCACGATTATTCAAGAACTTACTGTTGAGACTACAGTATTTAGATAAATAAACTAAAGAATCTACTAAACAAAAATTGTATTCAATTTGGGCGAAAAATTATCTTTGTCATAAAAACTGCTAAAATACTATCCTTAACTTGCATTCCCCTTCCATAACATTAATTTTTTTTTAGCACCGCTTATATACTAATTACGCTAATAGTTTAAGATATTATGAAGGTTATATTCAGAGGAAGTATACCCGCATTTGCGTGGAACGGACGGGGAAAATAATTTAGGGGAAAAAAATCCTCAGTACACCCAACTGAGATTCGAACCTCGATCTCCCCGTCATCGGCAGTCTATTCTATTGAAAAAGTAGCGCCTTAGACCACGAGGCCACCGAAGCAGGTCCATACTATCTTAAAAGGTTGGTTTGAGGAGAGTTTACTAAAGTAAGTGAAAACGCATTAGCTTTGATAGGGGTATAGAATGCAACAGTGATGGATCACTTCGATAAGCCACCGCCCAGCGCACCCGGCCAAAATTCAAAAACCTTGACATCCCCATCACCAGAAAACCTATCCATCACTGAACTGACACACTAAACCTTGTGGCCACCGGTGTGAGATTAGACTGCTTCTGGTTGACGATAAAGGTCAAAGTTTTAATCCAAACGGAGTATATTGAGGTTTATCGGGTGATTTATTATTTTTGTTTTTAAAACAGCTCCCATCGCAAATGAGGGTACGCTTCTTTTAAACTAGCCTCCTCATAGTCGTTAATAACCCGTGTGTCAAACTTACTAATATTTTAAAGGGTAGTTGGAATTTTTTTTAAAGCAAAGCCCAAATCACTGTTCCACATTGATACAACCTAAACCTTTTAAAACAAGGTGACCATTTGTACTCGATTTTTGGAGACCGTCCTCGAAATAAAACTTAAGTGTCCATAAAATGTTTTGTCCCAGATTTGTTAAATAAATTAAACACTATATTAAACGGATATATTAAATAAAAATATTTTATCTAGTCGGTTGCAACAAAAGTTCAAAAGTAAAATCTGACAACAATGCACGTCATCATAATCAGCAACGAGTTTTTTAAAAAAAAAGTTGGCCCTAGCTTTGTTTAGGCTAGTAAACTACTTTCATGTGTTGTATCCAATTGCTTTTAATATATATATGGAACTACATTTTCAGTGTCACCTTCCAATAATATGAAGCTAAATAAAATATGCCTCTATAGTATGAGGTGACTTCGGACATGTGGGGTGAGTCTGGACAGCCCTTCCATTATTCACGTAGGGGTTGTTAGCGCCAATTTAATGATTAAACAACTAAAATTAACTACTATCAATTTAAAAATAAAGAGATAACAATGTTTTGTGTCACAACGGCTTTTTGTTCGTTTTCAACTGTGGAAGCTTTAGTAGCTATTTTTTACGCTAAACCTTTGAGTGGACTGAATTAAACACGACTTTTATTTAAATAATGATTCTGTAAGTGGTTTTAGAATATAATGACGAGAATGTTTGTATTGAACTTGATGGCTAGCAGTTAATATAATGCTTACATTACTCTATGTTTCTGTCAAAAGTATTGATAACCTGTTTTTATATCTTTATTTCCTGTTTTTTGACATACGTGGGGTAATTTCAGGCATGTCTAGAAAATACAAAAAAGTTGTAGAATTTTGAGCATACATATCTTATAATATGAGAGCTAATCTTGAAAGTAGAGGACGAATGCAGAGTATATAGCTCTCAAGTTGTTCGCAAATTAAAAAATCATGTAGATATAAGAAGAGAACGATTTTTGTTCAAGTGTGTCATTTAATTTATTTGAATTATTTAACATACACTTTCTGAACCGACATATTAGATCAGCACACGATTTAAAAACGATCTTAAATCTAAAACAGACACAACATCCATATCCCAGCCGTTAATCCATCACTGCGATAAAGGGAACTCACATTTTACCAATGATAAATGTTTCGGCCATGACAGGAATCGAACACGGGCCCCTTAGCTCAGTGGACAGACTGGCTATCGACTGAGGTAAGGTTATGAACTTCAAGTTTGTCAATGTTTATTCTGTGAAATAATTACATTTGTGTTTTTTACGTAGTTTCTACTTTATCTACACTATTAACATGTAACTTTATTTTATGTTAAAATATATTTTTTGTGAGAACTATATCTAACAATTGATAAGTTCCGAAGTCATCTCACTCATATCTAACTTTGATTTTTAAGGGCAAACTAGTAGGTGTCCCCCTTATTTGGGGGATAAGGGATAACTCCGGACATTTTTAACAATTTTTTATAAAACGGGTGCTTAGCTCACAAACTCCATATTTAGCAATTATATATTTGTAAGCGATCAGATCTAGCTTAAATACATTTTTCCAAATGTTTGGATTAAAGTTTACGTGGCAGGAGCTAAAAAGGTACTAAAATGTGTCCATAGACAACCCAGTCTACGCTAGTCTATATTTAAAAACTCCGTGGTTTCAGATCGCAATCTATCCAAACCGACTGAGCGGTCGCCGTCTGTGGATAAAGATAGTGCCAACTTCCATGGATAGGGGGTGTCATCTGGTCAACACAACGAACCCATTAACCTCAGTTTTATAGACGGAGACCGCTACTTATTTATTCAAGTAGCTCCTTATTTGTCCTCACAAGGCTGAGTAGACCCCGTTCCATAACCACTGCTTCACAGAATATCTAGAAACACCGGGGATCGAAACCGTGACCTCTGGATGTGTAGCCAGGAACTCTGACCACTAGGCCACAAATTTGGTCATAGTGTGTATTATGTACAGTTTAAATGGCAATTAAAATCTCCACGAAAAAAAAATTGCCATTTTATTTCAAAAGCACTGGCACAGCAGGGAAACATTAGGCAAGTAACTTGCAATAGACCCGCTTTGGTGGCCGAATGTTCTAAACGCATCACTCTCATAATTGGCTGGATTGCTGATGACAGGGAGCTCGGGGTTAGAATCATAGTCAGGTGTACTGAGGGGGGTATTCCCTAGATGGTTTCCCATTCTCTCTTCACGCAAATCCGAGTTCACTTCCTCTAAATTCAACAATCCTCATACCCGCTTTGGAGGCCGCATGGTCTAACACGCTACTCTGGTAGTAGACCAGAAATTCGATTACGAGAAGATCGAGGTTCGAATCTCGGTCGGGTGTACTGAGGATATTTTTTTCCCAAAATGGGTATCCATTCTCCTTCCACGCAAATACGGGTACATTTCCTACCAATATAACCTTCCTCATTCCTTAAAACCATTATCGTACAACCCGAATTGGTAGTAAGACGCGGTGGCAAGAAAAAAAATGCGTTAAACCTGCATCGGTCGCATGGTCTAAAAATATATGTTTTTGTATTTTCCAAGCCTGCCACGACACCTTTTTTATTGGACTCAGAAATTCCAAGACTCCCGTCAAATCAAATGGATTCTGGTTGCTTTTGGCCGGTTGTGTGTGTATGTATGAGCGGGCGGAGGACGTGGGTGGCTTATTCCTAGTTCCACAGAGAAAGGCATGGAAGCTCTCTCTACCTACACACGCCAGGATCGATTTGATCCGGAGGCTTTTCAGGGAAAATGTATTCTATTCCCCCCTCAACCCTGTGTTATACTTTTCTGGCAAAAAAAAAAAGGAAGGGGAGAACGTGTCTATAGGATAGAAAAAAGGATTTAACAATACCCTAACTACAGGGAGTTATATTTGTCCTGAACAAAGAGGAAACGAGGGATATTTTCATATTTTTCCATGTTTAATTATTTAACGAACATTATTATTATTATTATTGGTTTTTAATTTAATGGGGTGTGCGAAGGTCAGTTTTTAATATGCAAAGCTGAAGCTGGAGATTAGGTTTTTGTGGTTGTTACATAACTCTATTTAAAATGATAAATTTATTTTAATTTTATTTATATAAGGTAATCTACGAGACTTGTGATGAGAGTACAGGGTACAAACTCCTCATTGTGTAACTTTCTACACTCCCCAGTTGCCTCATTCCTTTCGGACCAAATATCTTCCTCCAAGAAAATTAATTAGCTTAATATGAAAATTTACATTCCTTTTTTTTTTTTATTCTAGAAGAGGGGGACACAAATATTTAGAAAGGGTGATTTTAAGGAATAATATATAGAAGACAAAAAAAAAAAAAGATAAGTAAAAGTACAGTAGTATGGAAAAAAAAAAGTTGATCGGAGCCCGAAAAGATTGCCGACACCTGGTCTACACTCGCGTAATAGACTGGACTGCTGATGAGGGGAGGGAGATCGGAGCTCGAATCCCGGTTGAGTGTATTGAGGGTGGTTTTTTTCCTAAATTGTTTTCCACTCAACCTAGCCACTAAATTCAACCTTTCTCGTCCCTAACACATTAGGTTATTTAGTATATAAGCATATAACACGAAAGGGTAGTAAGACGCGGTGATGAATATAATAATCCCACTGAGAGTTATTAATTGGAACTTGGATTGTTCAGGAGGTCCATGAAGGAGGAGGGGGGAGGAAGGAGTGTTCATTGTGTGTTACTAGGAAGGGTAAGTTGGTGAGCTAACCCTGGTTACGTCCCTTGTGTCTATGTGCTCTTGCCTCTCAAAGAACCCGCAGAATTTGACCCGACAAACTTACGCTGCCTTGACACAATGGAGGACACTCATTAGGGATGCTTCCCTCGTAATCCTAGTTTCAGGATTGACTAGCGGTAATAATAATGCTTGATTGCAGGGCCTGTGAAATTAATTATTCTCTCAGAATCTTCCTATTTATAACAGATAGTTTTGTGAATGTGGAATAAAACAATTAATTGGGGGAAAGCCATAGCTTTATACGTATTTACAAAATTTTGTATTTGTCACATATCATGTTATCACAGCTAAAGATTCTAACTAGAACAACATATAAAGATTAATTTGATGGCTTGCTTGCAGCTTGTTTAACTTAATTCACACATAATATTTTTACAAGGAATAGAAACAATATGCAGCTACTCATATCAACCAAAACATGAAAAGCGAGAAAATTTAATATTGAATTAACAACTACATCTCCGTATTGATTTTCTTAATTTTTGCTTAAGAACCCGTCTTAACATTTTCGTCACTAGCTTTTAAATTCTGTACGGGATTGGAGGGTGGGGGAGGGGCAAAAACGAAACCCATTTTCTCTTTAGATTATAAAAAATAATCATACCAAATGAATAACACACAAAATGACAAATAAATGCATTCTATAAGTCAAATAAAAAGCTACCCTAATCATTTATGCATTGCGGCAAAGTGGATTAAATTTTTTTAAATAAAAGAATTCCGGTGTCTGTGAAGATACTAAGAGTGTCCCAATTAATAATATTATTTGGGAGGGGGCGTATCCCCCCTATTCCCCAATACGCTCTAACGACACCCGTGAGTCTCATCCTTTGGATAACAGATCAATTAGGTAATACCACCCGAACCAGACGTTGCATTGTCGCATCTGTATTATACTTTAAAAAAATAGTGGAATTGAGACCAGGCAAAGTATTTGGTTTTTAATAAAACAAAATCGAATTAAAAGATAATATTTTACTAGAGTAATATTATTCCACTGTTCCCAATTTTACTTGTTTTTTAGCACTGCGTCTTACTGCCCGTTCGGTTGTACATATATGTAGCTACTAATTACTCTAATGTATGAAGGTTACATTTAGAGGAAGTGTACCCTCACTTGCATGAGTGAGAGTGTAAAAAGTTTAGGAAACCCACCCTCAGTACACCCTACCGGTATTCGAACCCCAATCTCCTCGTCATCGACAGTTTAGTATATTGCGAGTGTGACAGCATAGACCATGCAGCCACCGAAGCGGGTATTGCGGATTGTAGAACACAGCATTTCAATACGAAGTGCTAGCTCATCAAATCACGAACTTTCAAGAGCCCCCACTATGTTCAATCCTCCCTAACCTACTTGTCTTCTCCATGGAATATACCGAGTGTGTGTTTTGGGAGGGGGTGGTAAAGCAGGATCGGCAAACGTCCACGCTATGCGTAACAGCGCTCCGAACATTCCTTTGAGTCGCTGGCTCAAAACCGACTCCGAGTGTATCGGAGCGCGTCGCGAACATCGAACAAAATTGTGTTCGTGCGGCGTTTGGTTCGCTCGTGTGTATTCACCTTTAAGATTGGTCCACACAGGTTGTCACACTGATAAAAGGTTGTATTCATTTACGGTTTTTTCCCCTTTCCCTCCTCACCAACACCTGGAAATTCACTCTCAAATCTTACCTTCCTGGTTCCTTTCCCATCAGTGTAAATATGAGGATAGTTTGGGCGTGTGGTAAGACTCGGGGCGGCCTTCTCGGGTATCGGGAAAGTCTCAATTTATGTCAGGCCGCATGGCTTAAAATACAATGGTTTCTGGAATTACTTCTCTGCTATGTCTAAACTTATACTCCCTTTCATCCTTTGCCTGCAGCCACCCTTTATGTAAAAAAGAAATAGGGGAAAGAAATTAGAGACTTCTTATCTCAAGGTAAAGAGGAAAGCTCGCTTATGATTTTTAAATATCTTACAATTTACGTTGCGAGCCTATATAAAAAAAATTACTTCGTTTGTTGAAGGGAGGCTAAATCTAGGGCCATTTTTCCACAATCCTAACCTTATAGCTCCGCCAATATTCTTAAAAAGTCGTCGAAAATGAGATAATGTTACATTTTCATACTTTTTTCTTACTTTTAATAAAACTAAATTTATCATATGGTTGTTAAGGAAAAATTCTCTTGGAATCTTTTGAATTTATTTTGACGTGAATCTTATTTGAAAATAGCGCATCGTATAATTAAATATTGCGTTAGAGCTGAACGTCTGCACGACAATTTCTCATTTACCGAGATGATCCTCTTAAGAATAAGAACAAAGAAAAGAAAATGAAAGCTAAAAACTTTGTTACTTAAGAAGCCTGAAGATTGATGTAAAAAATTAGAACGCAGTCATCATACAAGCTTTTTTTAAGAAATAATTATCTCCCATTAATTTTTAAATATATATAGGCTACCTCTTTTAAAAAAAACATTTCACCATATATATTAACTAATAGTTACTTCTCGCTACGGTGGTTACATGGTTTTATTGCGTCAGGTACGCAATATACTGGATTTCTGGTGACAGGGAGATCATGATTCGAATCTAAGCAGAGTGCCCTGGGAATAGTTTTCTCACCCGGATTTATAGTTTTGGTTTTTCCATTCTCTCTTAATGCTAATGATGGTGTATTTCCTCCAAGATCCTCTCCCAAGCTCTACCCCTAATATTAAGTCGTGTTTTTTCCCACCGTGTCTTAGCTATCCGTTTGGGTTATGAGCATATATTAATAATTAAGCTAATGAACTAGGAATGAGGAAGGTAGAATTTTAGAAAACATACCCGCATTTATCGTGTAGGGAGAGTGGGAAACTATTTATAAAAAAGACCCTCAATACACCCGTTCGGGATTCGAAACCCGATCTCCCTTACACCGGCAATCCAGTCTTGCACGAGAGTTACGCGTTAGACTATGTGAAAACCGATCCGAGTTAGGTCGTTGATAATCTTGGTGCTAAACATAATATTTTTTTAAAATAAAAATTACTATTGACAAATCTAAATTTCAAACGATTTTGTTTGCTAACCATACAACCGATTCAGTGGCCGAATGGTCTCTAAGGGCCAGTTTCATAGTCAGACTTAGTACGCCTAAAGTGCGAGTCGATACTAAATACAGGACGACACCTACCTAGACCAAAATGGAATGTGCCAGTTTCGCATATGAAACCAGCCCATTCCATTCAATTTCAGGTAGGTGACGTCTTGTATTTAGTATAGCGCCGCACTTGAGGCTTACTAAATTTGACTATGAAACTGGCGCTAAGGTGTCACTTTCGTGTTAGACTGGCCTGCTAATGACTGAGAGATCCGAGTTCGAACTTCGAATTCCGGTCGGGTATTCTGAGGTTGGATTTTGCTAAATGGTTTCCCACGCAAATGCGGGTCGATTACCTATATAATGTTTCCTTCCTCATCCTTAATCCATTAGAGTGATTATCATTATGCAGATAACCTGAACAAGTAGTAAAATGCGGTGATAATTTATTTTTAGCCACACTGATTTTTTTTACTTTCTTGCTGTCTTATAGGTATAGAAAGTATTGTGATCGTTAAAAAAAAATCAAAATATAGATTTTAATGAATTTCGACGTTTCATGACCCCCCGAATCCGAAAAAAGTTGTTTTTGAATTTCCGTCTGTCTGTACCTTGGAGTAGAGTCTAAACTGTTTTACTGATTGGACTAAAATTTGGTATCTAGGGTTCTCATAGCATTTCCCCGAGTCATATTTGTAATTAGATATCCAACCCTAAAATTAAGGGTAGTTTACTGAAGGGCAAAATGAGAATAAATCGATTTCTCAAAATCGGCTTCAACTATTTTGATTAAATTTAATTTCTAAGTATCTATCAATATTATAAATAAAATGGCTACCCTCATTTTTTTCAGCAAAATTAATTTAAGGGTTCCGGTCAGTTGCATAAATTCTCATTTGTATTCATTTCTCCGAAACTATTTGAGAAATGAAATTACTTATCATTGCAAATATGTAGGTCTATTTATAATACAAATATTCTATCTGAAACATAATTTTATAAAACCAATAATTTTCAAGCTAAACGCCAATGTATATATTTTTAACTTTTCTAACACTTAAAGGTAAAGTATTGTGCCCGTCCAAAAAAAATCTAACCCGAGATGTTGATGGAGGTCGACGTTTCATGACCCCACTAACCCTAAAAAGTGCTCTTTGCAATGTCGTCTGTCTGTGTGTCTATTTAACCTTAAAATTAAGAGTAGTTTAATAAAGGGCGAAAAGAGAAAAAATCTATTTTCTCAAAATCGGCTCTAACGATTTTGATTAAAATTCGTATCTAGGCGTCGATTAAGATTATTATAAATAAACTGGCTATTTTAATTTCCCCACTTTTAGGGTACTTTACAGAAGCTGAAATTTCCGTATCTCCGCAACTATTTGAGAAACTAAATAATTTATCATTGCAAAATTGTAGTAATATTAAAAATAAAAAACTTTTATATGAAATATATTTTTATAAAACCAATAGTTTCTTAGATATTGTCAAATATATAAATAAAATTTTGTGAGCTTTAGTTGTAAAGAGATACTACTTAAGTTTTAACGCAATAATTCTCTAATTCCATGGAGTAGGTAGATAAGTAAGTCTCTCAAAAAGTTTATGTTCTTTTTTCTTTACTAACCTCTTAGGGGAAATGTTTGTACCGCATTGATCTATCTCTATCTATTTAGACTCAATAGTCAATATTTGTCTTTTTTATTAATCTAACATTTATAAATGAGGAATTTAATAAAAATGCGATAAGCATAAGATGTGCAACCGCTAATAAATTTTGAAAATTTTAACTGGAAGTCGAAATTTTAATACGAAGTATTGACCCTTTTGAACCCAATATAGATTTTTTTTGGGTCCAAATATACTAGTGTGGACTTAATTCTTTAAGAGAAAATCATAAAATTTAAATCCGGAAGTTAAAAAATTGCTAACATAAGTATAACGCAATTTTTGCTCGGGTTTGCAAGTGTATATTATTTCGTTTCACATATATTACGAGTTTTGATTAAATATCTCCATTTTTAAACAATAAACGAGAAAGTCCGTGTGGAGTTCCGTACCAGTTATTTTATTTATTACTATGAGGTATTTAACATACACTTTCTAAACCGACTGATTATGTCAGCACACCACTTATAAATCAACTTAAATCTAGAACAGACACAACATCCTGCCCCCAGTCGTTTATATCACTGTGAAAGGGGGGAACTCACATTTAAGCTGTGATACATTTTTTGATCATGCAAGGAATCGAATCCTGGGACCTTTAGCTAAGTAGACAAACAAGCTACCGACCGGCTAAGGTGTTGGACCACATTGATATGGATTTTTCTTGAATAACCTTAATAAAATACTCATATTAACAGCCACCTCACACAGAAGTTGTTTTGTTTCATATTGTATACCATCACTAACAAACCAATGGAACGAACAGGAATCAGATAAAATGTAAATTTGTTCATCAGGCATTGAATTATGAATCACATCCGTGACGTATTAGGGATTATTATCTCTGATTTGGTTTTCCACCGCATGTTTTGTCAGATTATTGAAATGGCAACATGAGCGCGCTACCGTCAATAGCAATTCATACATTTTCAAAAATAGCTCACCAACTAAATATATACAGCGTGTATCTAAAACATTGCATCAAACTTTGGCAGGCTATTTCTTGGCGAAAATAGAATAATTCACATCAGCAACCTAGGGTCCATCTTGAATAATAAGGCGGTATACACCCTTAAAGATAGAGCTAAAAACGACTGTTGTGTGAAATATTATGAAAACTGCTTAGGGTATTAAACGAATATTTGTATACTACTTATTTAAACCTTGATCATTAATAAATTAAATGTGTTGTTACCGTTACCCACCCCCATTATGTAAAAGGGGGGGTTGTAAGACTTTTTTCTGCAATAAAATATGTAGGAGTGAGTATTGCCAATTTTGACTTGAGATTACAAAACATGAAGTAAAAATTAACAAAAAAGGTGTCATGGAGAAATTGTCTAGCTTTCCCCGTTTCCGAGATAGTCACACAAGTTTGAGCTCAGAGACAAATGTGTCTAACACAGCTAGCAACACAGCTATACTGGCTCCCTACCTGGCAGGAATTAACACTTGTCTTTGAAATCACACGTGCATGATTATCTCGAAACGGGGAAAGCTAGACAGTTTCTTTAAGACACCTTTTTTTGTTAATTTTTACTCCATGTTTTGTAATCTTAAGTCAATATCGGTAATACTTACTCTGACATAATTTATTGCAGAAAAAAATCTTACAACCCTCCCCCCCCTTTTTACATAATGGGGGTGGGTAACGGTAACAGCACATTTAATTTATTAATGATCAAGGTTTCAATAAGTAGTATACAAATATTCGTTATAATATCCTAAGCAGTTTTTATAATATTTCACACAACAGTCGTTTTTTAGCTCTATCTTTAGGGGTGCATACCGCCCTTATTATTCAAGATGCACCCTAGGTCCTGATGTGAATTATTCTATTTTCACCCAAGGAATAGCCTGCCAAAGTTTGATGCAATGTTTTAGATACACGTTGTGTGTGTATATATAAATATATAAATATATATATTAATATATGTATATAAATATATATATATATATAAATATATATAAATATATATATAAATATATATATAAATATATATTAATATATGTATATAAATATATATATTTATATATACATCTTACTACCTATTCGGGCTATACGCTTATGTACTAATTACGCCGTCTAGGAATGAGGAAGTTTTAATTTAGAAGAAATATACCCACATTTGCGTGGAGAGATATTTAGAGAAAAAACCTCAGTTCACCCGTCCGGGATCGAGCCATGATCTCCTTGTTATTGGCAGTCTAGTCTATTGCGAGAGTAGCACCTAGAACCGATGTGACCACCGAAGGGGGTAGATAATAATTAATAGGAAATTGATAAACCAAAAACAATAGAAAGAGTGACAAAAATGTTTCCGTTCATTTTGAATTGAGTCGTTTCGAAAGAACTATTGTGAAGGGTTGGAATAGCTTTTCATCCAGTTACGTTTTGAAGGGGTTTTATTCTCTCTCTCTCTTTTTTTTAGTCTCACTCGAACTCGAGTCGGAAATCCGACTTTGTTCTTTCAATCATCGCTTTCGTGCGAAGAGAGTGTTGACCGCCCCGGCGTGCCTTTGTTTCAGGGGTAGTACAAATTCGACAACTCAAAAGATGAAAGAACCTGTCGCATGACCAATTAACCGCGGAATATTAGATACAAGATTACCCTTTCAGACCACGTTAAATGTATCGAAATGTCGGTTTATACATTTTTCGTTTGACAACAGCGAAATATGGAAAAGTTTAATAATTTTTTCTTAATTATAAAATTTTGTTGTAATTTTTAAAATATAGTAAAACGATTTCATTGGTCTCACTTCTACTGGATTTTTATAAAAAAAAGTAGAACAAATAAAACTTCACCACTACACGATGTTTGTTTAGAGCTGTATTATATAAAACTCTAAGTGAGGTGTTGTCCGAAGTGTGAGCCTTCTTACTCCACGGATAGAACCTGACAGGTAATACAGCTCGAACCAGACGTCGAGTTTTAGTACGATAACCTGTAGTCTCCACTATTTAAAAAAAAACCTAGCATAATTGAGACCAATGAAATCATTTAATCATATTTTTTATTTATTCGATCTCTTTGAGAGAGAAGTATTGTAATCACAAAAAAAAATCTTACGTGAGATTTTGATAGTAAGTGTCGACATTTAACTACCCTGAAACCGAAAAAGTTGTTATCGCGATTCCGTCTGTCTGTATCTCTGACTAGATTCTAGGCCAGTTTACCGATCAGGCTAAAACTTGGTATCTAGAGTTTTCGTAGTTTTTCCCCAAAGTATTTTTGGAATTATATATCTAACTCTAAAATTAAGGGTAGTTTACTGAAATAGCAATTCTTATCTTCCCATGAAAACTACTTTGAGAATAATTTACACAAGCAGAAATTTCCAATTTTGGTCATATCTTTGAAACTATTTTAGATACTACATAGCTTATCATTTTATAGTTTTAGTACTATTCAAAATTAAAATCTTTTAATTGTTATATATTTTTATAAAACCAATCGTCTCTGAGATATAAGCAAACATAAATATTTTTTATGGAGATCTTTGAAAATGTAAATTGATGGTTATACTCTTTTGGTGAATAGAGGTTCCTCTTTTCTCTACGTTTCAGTAAAAGTGTATATTATTTTATTTATGCTGTTTGGTGGAGTGTTTCTGCAAAAGTATATATGATTTTGCTTCACAAATATTACAAGTTTTTAGTAAATGTTTCTATATATCTATATTAAGATAAAATAGAAAGTCTGTGTAGTGCATTTTTACAAAAAAAATGTAGCACCATGTTAAACTACCATTCGGGTTATACGCTTATGTACTAGTTATTCTAGTGTGCCAGGGATGAGGAAGATTGAATTTAGAGGAAGTGTCGCCGTATTGGCATGGAGAAAGAGAGTGGGAAATAATTTAGGAAATACTACCCTCAGTACACACAACCGGGATCGAACCAAGATCTCCCCGTCATCGGCAGTTTAGTCTATAGCGAGAGTAGCACCTTAAGCCATACGGCCACCGAAGTGGGTTATTTTAGGATTAGTTAATTTTAAAATAAGAATGTTATTTAACTGATTTAAATTTCGGTGTTGTTAAATGAAGTGTACATCAAACAATACTTTGATGTAATTTATAGTTCTTTTATCTAATACCCCGGTTAATCAGCCATGAGATGGGCTCTAGAGATATGATGTATGTCATTTTAAGGTCCGGTATTCATTGGGTTTTTTATTAATTTTTTTAAGTTATGAAACAAATTCTAAACATACATAAATAGTTTTAAAATAATTATTTTCGATTAAAAAAGTTGTTTAGGCGCGAAAGGATTTTCGGCTTTCCTCTTTAGTAATTTCTATCCACTCTCCATATTTTATTTAGTAGTTACTCCCTCACTCTTATTTAGCAATACTTTCTCAATTTTCTTATCTTTATTTCTTTTATTAGTTTTAAGTTTTTGTTTAGTGTGTATGGTGCTGTCTGCTTTTGAAATAAAATCAAATAGTAACTTTATTTTAAGATTTATTCCAAGCCTTCTAAAAATAGTAAGATTAGTTAAAGGATATTATGTTTTAGGTTTATAGTTTGCACTTTCTGAACCAACTGATTATATCAGAAAACGAAATAGAAGGTAAACTTAGCTTTGACATAAGATTTAATTAAGAATAAGTAGTATTTGAATATGAATTAAATAAAGCAATATTAAGCTTAGTTAAATATTAATAACTTAATTTCCCTTGGGTTTCTACTTTCATTAGAATATCAAACCCCTTTTCTCAGATCTTTTATCATCTTTAATATTCCAATTAATTTGTGAGATCGTGGTCATAGATATGCTTTAAATTTGCAGATTTGCATTAGATGAAAATTAAACGGGTTTGTTTTTTTTAACATCAACTACCCATACAGATAAATGATGACAACGTCAGTACAAACCTAATTTTTATGATACAAAAGTATTTCTAAAATCACTACACCTCATCGAAAATTTATCTCTATTTTATCTCGATAAATGTGTTTCAGTTTCTTTTACACGACATATTTATCCGGCTCTTAATCTACGGTGGCGAAGATTTGCGACTGGCTGTATTTTTAGTGTCACGTGGGCTAGCCTCAGAATGCCTCCTCCCACCCTCAATCCGATTCAGCGGGGCCGACCCAACTATCGATCCCACACCCAGTGACGTCACTACTATCCCTGTCTTCCTCTAACCTACTTGTTGGGCACGTTCAGAACAGTAGAGTACTTTTCTCCGACTCTTGTTATGCCACCGGAGTTCCTATGGCTCGCCAGTATGGACACCTTTTATTCTTTCTTTCTTATTGTTTTATTTCTCAACCTGCTTTGTTACTCGCCCCTTTTTATTATATAAATACAATTCTGAATAAGGTATTGTCTCATGTATAAAGGGCCATTTTTTTTTACTACAAGGAAAAGATTTCTTCAACATTTTAAATCAATATAATTATATCAATATATTTATACATGTTTACCTCGTGAGAGTGGAAAGGAAGTGTTGGGGGAAGTACCACTAAGACATAAGGCTTACGTTGCCTGTGAGAGAATTGTTGGTTCAGGTTTCAATATAACTTTGTCCCAGCACACTAATACCCTTTAGTTTGTGTCAAAAGCCTGAAAAAGATTGATCAGTACTAAGTTACTCCAGGTTTTATGAAGCTGCTCGAAAATATACAGGATGTTTCATTGAAAGCGTAAAAATCGAACAGGACATAGGGGATGCTCTATCGAACATTTTGAGATAGGGAACATGTGTTCTGTGAAGTCAGCTAAGGGGGATTTAGGCTTAAATATGTGGGGGAGAGCCTGAAGGCTATTTCATATGGGGATATCTCAAATCATTGTATACTGTACAGTACGTAATGTTACAACTAAATGTAAATAAATTACTTGTAATGATTAGCTGTAAATAAACCGGACATCAATCAGTAACAGTGTTAGACATGTTTAGGCCTATATCCCAAGCTGGCTTCGCAGACCACATGTTCCCTATCTTCAAATTTTCTGTAGATCATCCCCTATGTCCTGTTTAATTTTTGCGCGCTTTCACTGAAATATCCTGTATATGCGAAAACTTTATATTTATACTATGTATCAAATTAAGAAAATAAAACAATCGTATTAAAAAAGAAGTTTGGAGTAAACCTTTATCTCAGTATTTAATCTATTTGGATTTGACATGGTTTCGAAGCTTTTTTTTTTCTAGTTATAATTTAGGCCTATGTGTTTTAGCACAAGGAGTATTTAACTGTTTAATCTATAAGAATAAAAGTCAAAATAAATAAGAGGTGGTGGAAAAACCCGATGTTGTATACATCAACCCATTTAACCCGAGCGAAATTTGAACCTCAAGCTTTTAAAACCCTGGCGTCCCCGTCACCGGCAAACAAGACTTAATGATCTTGACCACGTGCTCACTGGCGCGGGTAGTAATAATGGCAATGCCGCTAATATGAATAATATTATATCCGCCTATGTGTTAAGTTTTAAGATAACATTATTATTATTATTATTATTATTATTATATGATTTTGTTTACAAAACGCTTTATTCGTTTTGAGCGTGTATATTTATACTATCTCATGTAAAGAGAAAATATTGTAATCGTGAAAAAATTCGACCTAGATATTATGATGAATATTGACATTAATGTGCCCCTGAACTTTAAAAGAGATAGATCTGGAAATTCTTTCTGTCCTCGGTTCATCTGTCTGTACCTAGTGCAACAACTGAAACAGTTCGATTGATTTTTTTTCAACTTGATATTTAGACATAGTATAATATTACCTCTAGCTTTTTTATATTTTAATTCCAGTCCTTAAAAGCAGAGTGTTTTATTGATAACAATTTTTGAAAAATTTGAAATTTTCCGAAAATAGCTTTTACAATTTTGTGTAAAATTGATATCTGCGGTGTATTTGATATGAAAAATAATACTTTAAGGCTATTGGGGGCAGGGGGGCGGGAGATTCGCTTGAGGGTAGTTTATCGAAGACTATTTTTTGAACACTAGATGTTTTTGAAAATAGCTCAATCTATTTTGTGGAAAATATTTATCTTAAAGTTGTTTTACATTAGGAATAGCACTGTATACTTGCTTTTTCAGAGAAAAAGTGATTTATAGGTAGTTTACATTATGACTATAGTTGTTTTAATTAAAAAATATTTCGAAAATGGCTTGAATGGTTTTGTTCAAATTGGAAATTGATAAATAGGTCTATCGTTAAATAATTATTTTTCAGGGGAAAAACTGTTTATTTAAAAGTAGTTTACTGACGACTGATGTTTTTTATTTAAAATATTTCGAGAATGGCTAAAACGATTTGGTTCAAAATGGACACCTGGGTACTGTTTTAAATTATAAATAGCATAATATGATTGATTTAGAGAACAAAGATTTAAGGATAGTTTAAATGTACCAGATATTTGAAAATGTGAATTATTTCGAAATATGCTCTAGTGATGTTATTCAAATTGTATAGGCCCTGTAAAATGAAAATAGAGCACAGCATGAAGATGCGCGCGCTGGTGTGGCGAATTGTGACCTTCATCTGTCAGTACAAGTGGCATAGTTCTGTGTTGACCAGTGGCTGTGTTACACAAGCTTATTTGACGACGTGCACGAATGCATTTGCGATTTCATCATGGACCTCAAACACGAGCAGAGAGCGAACATCAAATTCTTTTCAGTGTCTTACTCGGAAAATCTGGAACGGAGACCTTTCAAATTGTGCAGCAAGCTTACGGCAATAAAGCTATGAGCCGTCCGGTGTGTTTTGAATGGCACTCACGCTTCAGGAGCGTAGAACGTCACTGAAAGATAAGAGAGGTCAGGGTGACCTTCCATGAGCACAAACCTGAAAATTGTGGACAGAGTTAGGCAACTTGTGCGCGAAGATCACTGGATGACCACTGAGGACATTTCTGACATCGTCAATGTGTCATACGGATCAGTGCAGACAATCCTCACGTCCGTTTTTAACATTCACGGCGTTGCCACTATGTTCGTACCCAGGCTTCTGACCCTCGAACAGAAGGAGTACCGTGCCGAAGTTTGTCAGGAACTCGGTCAACATGCTCTGGATGACCTAACCTTCATGTCAAGGATAATCACAGGGGACGAGAGTTGGATATACGGTTACGACCCTGAGACCAAACAACATTCTTCGCAGTGGAAAAGCCCCAGATCTCCAAGATCGAAGAAGGCAGGTCGTTTTCTTCGACATTCTCGGGATTGTGCACCATAAATTCGTTCCCGAGGGTCAGACTGTCAACGCCGAGCTCTACGGTCATGTCCTGAGATGTCTGAGGGAAGACGTTCGGTAGAAAATACCAGAACTGTGGATTGAGGGCAATTGGGTGCTCCAACATGACAAAGCACCCGCACACACAGCGATGAAAATACTTGAGTTTATCAGACGCAACAACATGATCATCGCTCCTCACCCCCCGTACTCACCGGATTTAGCCCCCTGCGACTTTTTCCTCTTCCCTAAGATTAAGTTAAAGCTCAAGGATCGTCGGTTTGATACCGTGAATGAGATCGAGCGTAAATCGCAGGCGGTGTTGTGCACGCTTCGAAACCAGGACTTCCAGGGAGCTTTCCAATAGTTGGGATCGTTGTATCGCTGCAAAAGGGAGCTACTTTGAAGGAGATAGTGGCCAAATTTAAATTAGGTAATTGGTTTACATTTTACAGAATCAGTCTTGAAACTTTTTATATCCCTTCGTATATAAAACATTTAAATATCAAATTTGAAACAAATATATCAAACCGTTTCGGCTGTAGCCCACAAATACAGACAAAGGACAGAGAGAATTTATCAATACTAACTTTTTAATTTTAGGGTATTATAATCTCAATTTCAAACATTTTCACAACTACAATACTTTATCTCTACGGCAAATCTAAAAAGGTCGATATTTTTCTAGGAATCCCCATTAAATCCTAAACAAGCTTGAAAAAATATCCACTCGCCATTTGTGATGGACGAGTAACGTCCTATCTTAGCGCTAATGAGGCTATCATCAAGATGAGGAGGTAGCAAACAAGTCTCGTCTCCCGCTCCTTGAAACTAACCTAACAACCCCATCGCACTCGACAAGAGATTTGCGTCAAGTTGTGGTTTGTTGTGTAGTCTGACACCGAAAGTACGTCGGTTGCTGCTCGGCTAAAACAACAAGAGATTGTTACCAGGTCAAGGCAATTAATAGTTGTATATATTATAGATGATTTAGCTTTGTTAGGTAATAATAAGGAAGCTGTTGCAAGAAATGCAGAAATTATAGTAGAGGCTAGTAAGGAAATAGCTTTAGAAATGAACTCTGAAAATACTAAGTATATGATAACACAGAGAACATAGATTTAAGACGATAATTTATATATTACAGCAAACAACATATAATTTGATGGGTTAATTAATCCAAATATTTAGGAACAATTTTAACTATCGATAACAATATTAGACTGGAAATTAGGAAAAGAATACAGTCTGTGAATGCTTGTTATTACTCGGTCATTAAGTTGTTGGCATCTCGCCTGCTGTCAAGAAATGTAGAACTCAGAATATATCTACAAAGCCGTAATTTTACCGGTTGTTCTCTATGGGTGCAAAACGTGGCCATTTACCTTAAATGACAAAAATAAATTTAGAGTGTTCGAAAACAAGGTGCTTATGAGGATATTTGGTCCAAACATGAATGAAGATAGTGGGGCGTGGAGGAGGCTACATAATTATGATCTGCATACCCTGTACTTATCACCAGACATAGTTAGGCTTTTATTTCTAGCAGGTTATTGTGGGCAGGCCATGCAGCGCGAATGGGAGTATCTATAACCGCGTTCAAGGTATTGAATTGCAAACCCAATTGGAAAAGACCACTGGGAAGACCCAAACGCAGATGGGAGGATAACATTTGGATAGACCTAAGAGATATAGGGTGTAGTGAGATAAACTGGTTAGAATTAGCTCAATATATGTATAAGTGACGGTACTTTTGTGAGTACGGTAATGAACTTTCCAGTTCCCAATGCCAAGGAGTAAGTAAGTTTACATTATGGGTAACACTTCAGTCATATAACTTTAAGAGTTCATTCGCGGTAATTTCATCCTTTTATGACATTTGAAAAGTAATAGTAATTATAAAAAGTGTATTTATTTGGTAGAAGCTAAGGCTAGTGCTTTTTTACACCTAACTATTTATAATAATAAAAAACTTATTAATTTTACTTGTATTTTTCTGTTGTTCCTTATAGTTGTTAAAAATGGTATCTTACCTTACATGACGAAAATAAATATAGGGTATTCGAAAAATAGGTGCTTAAGAAGAATATTTAGTCCAAAAACGGATTATGATAATGCATAATGGAGGAGGTTACCTAATAATAATCTACATAGCCTATACTCATTACCAGATATTGTCAAGGTAATCAAATCTCACATATTAAGGCGGGTAGGACATGTAGAGCAAATGGAAGAATTTATAACCGTGCTCAGGGTATTGATTGGCAAGTCTAATGGGGAAAGACCGCTGAAAAGATCTAGATTCAGATGGGACGATAGCATTAGAGTGGTTTCCAACTTCCCTTCACTCGAATTTGTGTACATTTCCTCTGAAATTATACCTTCCTCATCTAAACCCCATTAGTTTAAATATTTGGATAGCCAGAACGGGTAGTAAAACATGATGCATAAAAAAATATCTGCTCAGCTCACTAAATCCAAAAGAGTTTTTATTAACTAGCAGAAATATCCGGCGATGCTTCAACAAACGAAAAAAAAAATCTAGTAATTTTATTTCTTACAACCCAGTTTTTAATAAACCATTTATAATCAAAATTCTAAAATTCTAGCTTCAAGGTACACATGTTTGTGTACAGGGGCTACTAATTTTAAAATTTCAGCCCTCTGCTTGCAGTGAATATTGCGTGATGCTCATGCTCTTCATTTTATTAATATAAACATATAGATATCCCGTCTAGGCTCATAGTTTCTGGAGTCACCTTATTTTAGTAGAATCCAAAGCAATCGCATCCTATTTGTGATAATGTATTACTTTAAATGTAGAGTCAAAATTAAATCCAGAGTCATTCTAGAAACTCCCAACTTCGGTACTAAACCTATTTCAATATCTGACTGTAATCAATGTATATTTTCATGTGAGTACGTTTTATAAAACTCTACCTTATTTATCTATTTAAATGGATATCCTCACTCTGTCTCTCTTTATCTATGTTTAACCTCCTATGTCGTATCTCTTTTTCTCGATACTATCAGTCACTTGCCCCTGGTACGTCAGCAGCTGTTTGTATCACGCCAGCGCCGCAGCTTACATAACCAAACCCCTGCAGGCGCTCTGCAAGAAGTGGCTTGACACGCAAGCTGTGTATACAGTCCAATTTTGATAGGAAGAGCTTACCACTAGAAAAGTAAATATATCAACTATTACACATGCATACGTCAAGTCATGTTATATGCAGCTATAAATTTTGAAATAAATATCAATAACTATGAAATAGTACCACAATATTGATTCAACACAACGTTGATTGCAAGAAAAAAAGTTTTGTAATTTCCCAAAATCTATTTTTACCATAATCCTACAATAGTTAAATCAGCATTACAAAATATAAACCTTCCTTATCCCTAGCTTATTTGTATAAATGGGTCCTTAACTTTCCCTTTAAACAAATTTGAGTTACTTTTATACAAAATTATATCTTAGGCCTGCCCAGTGCCCTTCCGTACTCTATCATTGAAGTGTAAACATTCTTCTAAAATAAACAGTTTAAAGAATAACAAATAATTTGGAACTGATCCGAAAAACCTACTTCTGTGTACTTCTCACTACAATCTGCATCACATAACTTGACCGGGATTATTAATATATTTACCTCTAGTTGATGCGCATGTGGAAACAAGGAATACCTCAGAGAATTTGGTCTGACAGGAAAAAGTCACTGACATTTTTAAAAAAGTGACTGGATTTCTCGGATATATTTGCAATGAATTTCGAAATACGATGTAGGAGAGCCTAATTCTATGTATACATTATTTTTTATTTCTAATTAATATGAATTCAATAAAATGGTGAGAGTACATTTGTTTTTTATAATTCTTACGTTAAGAATTTAATAGAAAATAACCAGATTTTATATTTATAGATATGCATACAAATAACTGGAAAATGTATTAAAAAATCTTGAAAACCTGGAAAATTTAGGGATTTTCAAAATTAAAAAAGTACATCAGTCATATAAGTGCACTATTTATTTATTTTTCACAAGGAAATTATTTATAGCTGTAAGAGATTTACAATTCGCATTTATAAATGCATTTATCTAATACCCTTAATTTAAAAAATGAATTAATGTAAACGTAGTTACAACCGCTTACATAGCTCGTGATAAAAAACAAAACTTTAGACGAATTCCTATTTATATTTTTCAAAAGGATTTTTTTAAATTTTCGTTAGTTTACACCATTTACAAGCAATTAAACTTTATCTTAGATTTCTAAGTGCTAATCCAATGTTAATTAATATTAGAATAACTAAACAAAAAGTTTTTCCAATATTTTGTGACCTACCTAATACAAATCTTGCTCCACATCTACTGAGTCATTCATATATTTACAGTAATAATATATATATGAGGAAGGTAGAATTTATAAGAAATATACTCGTATTTTCGTGGAGGGAACGTAGGAAACCTGTTTTTTAAAAATAACTCCTGAGTAGGGCCTACCCCATACGAAATCCTAACGTTGATTTTCTCATCAGAAACAAATCAGATTAGACTGACACCTGAGTCCACATAACCATAGATTATAAAATGAGTGCCTTTACTAAATTAGGTTTTTATTATACAAAAAATGTCTTTTCATAATTGATTTGGCTTTCTTAAGATTATAGGAATGGTTCTGGCGAAAGAAGGAAAGGTGATCATGTCAATAAACTGTCAAAACAGATGGGACACTAATATTTAGGTTTTAATTTTAAATGAGAAATTCCACAATATCTTTATTTGGCTCAACCCACAAGGGTACGGTATTAACTGCAAAAACCAGGGTGAACAACCCCACCCAGACCTATATTGACACTTTTGGGGGCCCTGTACTAAGTATTTTATGGTTTTACCTCAAATTATTGTCAATAGAAAATCAATGTTTGTTTTTTTTCTGTCAGAAGTCAACTGTACCGTCTGCAGATATGTAGTATTTCTGGTTTCACTTGCAAACACATGATTTCAAATGCCCCTGTTTTCAGAGCCCTCTTACACAGGGTGGATTCTAAACATGTTTTGGGTGCATCTATAATTGACGGTTTTACAGCGCTCTCTACCGAGCTGGCTATGAAACTGTTGGGAAAATCTTTAAAGATCATTTCAACTAGGTACTGCCTTCTTGGCGGGAGCAAATGGTACTCTTCACAGCACTCACACCTACCCCTTTCTATATATACCATGGTAGTACTGACTTGTTTTTAGTAACATAGTATTGAGTTAACCTTGAAATAAACAAAACATTTAATAAATCAAAATTATTGTTTATGGGCAGTAGTATTTTTATTTCTTGGCTAGCTACGTAAATGTCTTGACCTTATGTCTAGTGGTAAGTAAGAATATCTCCAGCTCTACATACCAACATATAATATCACTCTCCTTGGACCGGATAGCGATGTTGCTCGAGTTTATTGGTAAGGATAGCAATACTATTAATTTATTATTATATGTTATGTATAGTATTCATAGTTTATTTAATTCAATTAATTTATATGGTTGTACACTTAGGGCAGGTCATGTTTGTAAAATGGCAACAAGGGGGGGGGGGGTTATGGTGGATAAAGGTGACTTGTGTTGTGGTGGTTAGCTTCTCTTGGGATGCTTCCGGGGTAAAGCACGTGTTCCGGTCTAGTGGGTGGCCCGGCTCGGCTCCTCCGATCATGTGGCCGAGATTAATACTTTGTGTAAATGTTAGTTGCGGTAAAAGGCCTACAAGTATCCGGGGTGGTTCTGTGGTACGTTCATCTAAGATCCAACACGGAATAACTGCGAGATATATGTTGGGTGGTGAAGGGTTTCATATGCCCGATCCTTACACTTTGTAATTTAAAGGACATAAGGCCTATGTTCTGAGGCGATCAATTGCCTGAAAGATATGTGTTGTTGATTTATCTCTACATTGGACTGAGTAGAGCCGCGGGGCTGAGACAGCCCTCTAAGGACCGTTAGCCCTCCAGACTACAGTGGACAAAAACTTGTTCCTAGCCGAGATGGGAAGGCATTGAGTGAAGTTGAATAGTGTGGCGACAAAGCAAAGAATCCATAGTGATTTTTTTTAACCGCGTCCTTCTTTCAGACTTGGTGTCTCTTCATGCAAAGCACGAGATAATTCCAATCGTATTGTATGAATTCATAATTATCATCATGAACAGCTTCCAGCCATTGGCTGGGTCTGTTTGGAACGTAAGCCTCTCCACCGCCTCCTTTCCTCCCTCTACCTTGGCCCAATCTTCTCCTCTTTCCTCCACACACCTCCTTACTCCCTTCAGCCATCTGTCCCTTGGTCTTCCTCTTGGCCTGAGGTGAATTCTGTAGGTATGTTACAAATCTACCTGGACAGCTGGTCTAAGTTTTGCGCGGCCTCCGTAATCGACTTTTCGATGGGCATGAACTAGAGGAAGGTGCGTTATGTCGAGAGCTTGTTAATTGTCATTATTTTGTTGAGTGGGTCTACTAACAAGAGTGCATTGGTTCACCGGCTAGGGTGTGTGGCATCCCAAAACACTTATAATCAATATCATTTCAATAACATCCAGACCATTTAGTTGATATATTTCTTGAATCATATTTTGTTTATGTAATGTATAGTTTATTTTATACTAATTCTTTGCTCAACATATTAATAATAATCATCATCATCATCAAGTTTAAATGTTTGTAATTTGTAGCTTAAAATGAAACCTCCTTTACCTAACTAATTAAAATAGAAGGCTCACATAGTTACAAAAAAAATTCACTAACACAATCATAGTGAGTAGCTTGAGTGATTGTTTCGAATGTCTGAGTACAGACACCTGAAACTCAGAGCACGTAACCCAACTGGTTGCGGGAATGATTGCTAGACGGCCGTCTTCAAAAGTATTTAAGTTAAAAAAATAAATATGAATAACCACATAAATCAACGAACAAATATCCCAAGGGTATGCTCACTATTCATAACGTTAAGGAAAAAAAAAACAATAAATGCCTTTTTTATATTTATTCATTTAAAATGTATTTAAATATATGTGTATGTGTATTTTAACAGATAGAACCATATGATGGTATAGCAAAATATTTATTACGATGGTCGTAGAACTTGTAAATATATAATATTTATTATGTATATGAAAGGTTAATATCAAGACAATAGCAACGTTTAAATCTAGTATTACATTAGAAAATTTGCCAGAGAAAACAAATAACATTATTTACCTCAACCATCTATTTCCGCAAGGAACTTGCTCATTAAGCTACGTTAAATAGCCTCTTGTAAAAAAAAACTATTATAAACTATCTCCACATTACGCATATATGTAAATAAACCATAATTTAAACCAGACAGATTTCAAAAATAATTCATCAAGACTTCTATCCTCAGTCATCACAAGACTTCAATTAATATTCCTGCTCTAAATTAAAACATCTTCAATAAGAATACGTAATATAATGAAAAGACTAAATAAATCGCAAGAGTAATTTCAAACAACAAGATAACTTTTCCCATTATTGCATAAGAAAGAAAGAAAATTCACTAAGGTAATATTCATTAACAAACAACAAAATTAGAATTTATTACTAAGATTTCTATTGTTTATCTATCAAGTCAAACAGTAATATTCAAAATTAGATATATATCGATATCAACAAAAAAACATAATACTCAATAACATAGTCTTTGGATAATTTCATAATATCCTCATATTTAATATTGGTCTACGATTTCAAAGATTATTAATATACCCAAAACACAATTAACTGTAAAAAGGCCGAAAAGTTAAAAAAAAAATTTAAGCCGAATGTAAATTTGTTCTTACATTTTAAATATTTGTAGCCACGGCTACGTTCTTCCCAAACTATAGTCCAATCCAAGAGTGCCGGATATGTCGTCATACCGGCATTATATATGCTTGAAAACCCAGAAAAACAGGAGAGAGAAGAAATAAGATGGGGGAACATATTAGGATCACAAAGGGGGGGATACGCGTGACAAACATATCTTCGATAACACACTCCATGGTCCTAGAATGTTCTCCTCTTTATTTAGGGCTAGCCTGATGAATTTTTTTAAAAAAAACCCTTTTTTAAATACCTTCCCTACCCCATAAATGGGGGTTTTAAATAAAATTTAATTTTAAAAAATCGTATGTAGGTCTAAACCCAAACCAAAGGGATAAAAATATAAATAAAAATGTACATTGTTTTAAAAATTTTTTTCTAAAAAAACCCTTTGGGTTTCCCTTTTTTTTCTCTTTGGGGGTTAACCCAAGCCCACCCCAAAACCCACTTCGTTTAGCTCTCGAGCAACAAAACGCCCGCTAACCCCCCCCCCCCTTTTGCCCCCCCGGGACCTCCCCGGCGGATTTTTGCCACTCCCGGGCTGGTCCGGCTACTTTCCCTTTAATCAAAAACCCATAAAATCTCATCACTCGGTGGTGGGGGGGTTTAAAGGGGGGGGGGGGAAAAAAAGGGGCAGAAAAAAACCCTTTTCACTGTTTTTTTTAGCAAAAAAAAAAAAATTTTCCCCAAGGGGAAGGGTTGAGAATTTCAGGTTTTTTTTTTTTTTTTTTTAAAAAAAGTTCTTGAAATAAACATTTTTTTTGTTTTTTTTTTTTTACTCCTGCCCAAAATTTTGACCCATTTGCGAAATTTTTTAATTCTGTAGTTTTTTTTTAAGGGAGTAAACCCTTTAATGTAGGCCCCTAAAAAACGGATCTCATGTTTTTTTTAATAGTACAACTTTTTTTTAGTTTTTACTGTTTTTTCCCCAAAAAACAAAACCAAAAATCTAAAAAAAAAGAACCGTCACACATTTTTTTAACAAAATAAATAAATAATTATATACCATGGTAGTACTGACTTGTTTTTAGTAACATAGTATTGAGTTAACCTTGAAATAAACAAAACATTTAATAAATCAAAATTATTGTTTATGGGCAGTAGTATTTTTATTTCTTGGCTAGCTACGTAAATGTCTTGACCTTATGTCTAGTGGTAAGTAAGAATATCTCCAGCTCTACATACCAACATATAATATCACTCTCCTTGGACCGGATAGCGATGTTGCTCGAGTTTATTGGTAAGGATAGCAATACTATTAATTTATTATTATATGTTATGTATAGTATTCATAGTTTATTTAATTCAATTAATTTATATGGTTGTACACTTAGGGCAGGTCATGTTTGTAAAATGGCAACAAGGGGGGGGGGGGTTATGGTGGATAAAGGTGACTTGTGTTGTGGTGGTTAGCTTCTCTTGGGATGCTTCCGGGGGTAAAGCACGTGTTCCGGTCTAGTGGGTGGCCCGGCTCGGCTCCTCCGATCATGTGGCCGAGATTAATACTTTGTGTAAATGTTAGTTGCGGTAAAAGGCCTACAAGTATCCGGGGTGGTTCTGTGGTACGTTCATCTAAGATCCAACACGGAATAACTGCGAGATATATGTTGGGTGGTGAAGGGTTTCATATGCCCGATCCTTACACTTTGTAATTTAAAGGACATAAGGCCTATGTTCTGAGGCGATCAATTGCCTGAAAGATATGTGTTGTTGATTTATCTCTACATTGGACTGAGTAGAGCCGCGGGGCTGAGACAGCCCTCTAAGGACCGTTAGCCCTCCAGACTACAGTGGACAAAACTTGTTCCTAGCCGAGATGGGAAGGCATTGAGTGAAGTTGAATAGTGTGGCGACAAAGCAAAGAATCCATAGTGATTTTTTTTAACCGCGTCCTTCTTTCAGACTTGGTGTCTCTTCATGCAAAGCACGAGATAATTCCAATCGTATTGTATGAATTCATAATTATCATCATGAACAGCTTCCAGCCATTGGCTGGGTCTGTTTGGAACGTAAGCCTCTCCACCGCCTCCTTTCCTCCCTCTACCTTGGCCCAATCTTCTCCTCTTTCCTCCACACACCTCCTTACTCCCTTCAGCCATCTGTCCCTTGGTCTTCCTCTTGGCCTGAGGTGAATTCTGTAGGTATGTTACAAATCTACCTGGACAGCTGGTCTAAGTTTTGCGCGGCCTCCGTAATCGACTTTTCGATGGGCATGAACTAGAGGAAGGTGCGTTATGTCGAGAGCTTGTTAATTGTCATTATTTTGTTGAGTGGGTCTACTAACAAGAGTGCATTGGTTCACCGGCTAGGGTGTGTGGCATCCCAAAACACTTATAATCAATATCATTTCAATAACATCCAGACCATTTAGTTGATATATTTCTTGAATCATATTTTGTTTATGTAATGTATAGTTTATTTTATACTAATTCTTTGCTCAACATATTAATAATAATCATCATCATCATCAAGTTTAAATGTTTGTAATTTGTAGCTTAAAATGAAACCTCCTTTACCTAACTAATTAAAATAGAAGGCTCACATAGTTACAAAAAAAATTCACTAACACAATCATAGTGAGTAGCTTGAGTGATTGTTTCGAATGTCTGAGTACAGACACCTGAAACTCAGAGCACGTAACCCAACTGGTTGCGGGAATGATTGCTAGACGGCCGTCTTCAAAAGTATTTAAGTTAAAAAAATAAATATGAATAACCACATAAATCAACGAACAAATATCCCAAGGGTATGCTCACTATTCATAACGTTAAGGAAAAAAAAAACAATAAATGCCTTTTTTATATTTATTCATTTAAAATGTATTTAAATATATGTGTATGTGTATTTTAACAGATAGAACCATATGATGGTATAGCAAAATATTTATTACGATGGTCGTAGAACTTGTAAATATATAATATTTATTATGTATATGAAAGGTTAATATCAAGACAATAGCAACGTTTAAATCTAGTATTACATTAGAAAATTTGCCAGAGAAAACAAATAACATTATTTACCTCAACCATCTATTTCCGCAAGGAACTTGCTCATTAAGCTACGTTAAATAGCCTCTTGTAAAAAAAAACTATTTATAAACTATCTCCACATTACGCATATATGTAAATAAACCATAATTTAAACCAGACAGATTTCAAAAATAATTCATCAAGACTTCTATCCTCAGTCATCACAAGACTTCAATTAATATTCCTGCTCTAAATTAAAACATCTTCAATAAGAATACGTAATATAATGAAAAGACTAAATAAATCGCAAGAGTAATTTCAAACAACAAGATAACTTTTCCCATTATTGCATAAGAAAGAAAGAAAATTCACTAAGGTAATATTCATTAACAAACAACAAAATTAGAATTTATTACTAAGATTTCTATTGTTTATCTATCAAGTCAAACAGTAATATTCAAAATTAGATATATATCGATATCAACAAAAAAACATAATACTCAATAACATAGTCTTTGGATAATTTCATAATATCCTCATATTTAATATTGGTCTACGATTTCAAAGATTATTAATATACCCAAAACACAATTAACTGTAAAAAGGCCGAAAAGTTAAAAAAAAAATTTAAGCCGAATGTAAATTTGTTCTTACATTTTAAATATTTGTAGCCACGGCTACGTTCTTCCCAAACTATAGTCCAATCCAAGAGTGCCGGATATGTCGTCATACCGGCATTATATATGCTTGAAAACCCAGAAAAACAGGAGAGAGAAGAAATAAGATGGGGGAACATATTAGGATCACAAAGGGGGGATACGCGTGACAAACATATCTTCGATAACACACTCCATGGTCCTAGAATGTTCTCCTCTATAGTATACTAGGCATCACTTCCTTTTTTCAAGTTCTAAGGAAAAATTCGATACCACACGATCTCTAGCGGCCGTCGTTCGAACCTAGGTGGGATCGGTTAGTCTTCCACGCGGCGTGGTTAGGTTATGCTCGGTTGTGCTTTCGTTGTCTCGCTGAACTGTTGTCAAGAGGTGCTGGGACGGTGAATGGGGTAAGTTGTTTATCTCCCTCCGACTGGTATTTTCTTCAATTGTAGTTAAATGCTACAAAAATAAATATTAGTTTTCCGGTTTGTAACCTTACATTTATGAGTCACAATAATGTATCCTCCACCCCTTTATCTATTTGTTATATGACTACTCTGACCTGAATCAGAGGTCCCGTCGAGAAGGATCCATGTATGTACCTTTTAAATGAGAGACGTAGTCAGGGTGCACCCACGCCCACAACGTAATTATGATTTTCAGAATAGTGTAATTCCTCTTCTCTCCCCTAAGTTTTTCACCCTGTGCTCTATAGATTATTAAGGCACATTTTTCATGGAGAGTAGTAGTCAGAGTGAGGGAGAAAAGAGGAATAGAAGCAGAGCAGGGAATATTAGGAGGTTATTAGAGGGATATTTAAATTGGAAAACATCGTTAATTAAATTGTATCTTTTGAAACTTGAAATAAATCTTATTTTGTCGATAGTTCTAGTTTTAAATCGAAATTTATTTTTAATCGGCTCTTTTTTTTATTATTGTCATGAATATTATGGTAGACATACATTAGAAATGTAGTATTTTCCCTTTATTTTTAATCATATATACAATCGTAGTAATTGATTCTAAAACTAACAAAAAATCGTTAATAACAAACAAGTATGGCCACCACAAGATTTTACAAACATAAATACAAAAGCTAATTCTCATTTGATTTGTAAATTGGTGTTTAATTGGCTATAACCTCTCCTTTTATTCTCACTAGCTGATATATCTTGAGTTGAGATCAAGGTTCACATAATTGACTCTGAAAATATGCAATCAAAAGGGTAAGAAGATTATATTAGGCTAGGTCTAATTAAGGTGAAAGCTCATCTACTAAACCATCAGCCTTTCAATAGACCAGATTGCTGGTAACGGAAAGGTCTAGGCTCGAATCCCGGCCGGGTGTTCTGGCATTGTTTCCCCCTATTCTTTATTTACGCTAGCCTGAGTGAATTTTCTCGAATAAACTTTTTTATAGCCTTCCCTACCCCATAGAATAAAGGGTTAAATGAAACTAATATTAAATCGTATGTAGGTCTAAAGCAAACCAATGATAAAAATATTAATATAATGTACATTTGTTTTAATTTGTTCTAACAAAACCTTGTATTCTCTTTTTCTCATTGGGGTTAACAAGCCCATCTACCCACTCGTTTAGCTCTCGAGCAACAAAACTGTCGCTAACCCCCTTCCCCCGTTGCACCCATGGACCTCCCGCGGCGGATATTGCCACTGCCGGCTGCTCCGCTACTTTCTTTAATCAATAACACATAAAATCTCATCACTCGGTGGTGGGAGGTTCATTGGGGGGAAAAAAAGAGGGCAGACAAAACTTTTCACTGTTTTCTTAGCACAAAAAAAAAATCCCCAAGGGGATGTGAGAAGTTCAGGTTCTTTTTTAAAAAAAAAAGTTCTTGAAATAAACACTTTTTTGTTGTTTTCTTACTCCTGACATATTTGATCCATTTGCGAAACTTTTTATTCTGTAGTTTTTACGAGTCATCTTTAATGTAGGCTTCTCAAACGGATCTCATGATTTTTATAGTACACTTTATTTTAGATTTTACTGTTATTTTCACAAACTGAGCTCTAAATCTAAACAAAGAACCGTCACACATTATTTAACATATAAATATAATAATTACAACGTGGATTTTTTCAGTGGCATAATATTTCTTAGTTCATAAATATTTATTTTTCTGCAACTGGTCTCATTACCCGTATCTATTAAAATCATTAACTTTCATTAGTGGATTAGGGTTGTAAAAAAGAAACATTTATGGGTGTGAGTCGAATTTTCATGTAGAATGTGAAACAATTAATGGAATGTCATCCTTAGTACACTCAGTCGATATTGGAACACAGACCTGTCAGCTATCGGTGAATATTGCTTCAGTAAATACATTTAGTTTAATTTTATACTTACGACTCTTTCAAAATTTATTGAATTTTGTCAAGGGCATTAAGGAATTTGAACAGGACTTTTTCCTGTCATTCAAAAAGTGTATATACATGTGTTAAATATTCAAGAACTGTTTATATATATATCATAGTTATATACATATACTAGCGGACCCGACAGACGTTGTCCTGCCCGAACGTTGGCTTTTCGTTTGGGTGGCATAATTGATTTCGATAATAAAACAAATACTATGTGATCATCACAATTACAAATTCACAATGAACTCCAATTAGTGAGTAACACAAATATTACAAATTCAGCGTTTGTCAAGACAACATACAAAATAAAACATCTTTTCATTTTTTGGCATTTCGCCCACAACTCCACAAATATCAGCAGTATCGAAAAACAAACATAACTATGAATTATTCTCAGAAGTTCAATTATTCATGAACTTTTCAGAAGGTTTTAACGATCAATTATTGATGAACTTATGATTTTTTTAACGGTCAATTATTAATATTATATTTATTATTATAAATATTGGGTCGTGGTTGTGGTTGGGGGGGGGGGTGAAATTTTGAGGTTACATGTTCTGATATGCAAAAAATCTAAAAAAAAATTCTCCCCCCCCCCCCAAAAAAAATCCTATAACCCGATTGCAGCGCCACCTACCGGGTCCAATCGTGAATCTAAACCATCCACGGACCCACTCAAACACACACAAAAAATTCCATCAAAATCGGTCCAGCCGTTTAGGAGGAGTTCAGTGACATACACACGTACAGAAGAATTATATATGTTAAGAAGATAGAATGCTCACAAACTCGTGACCCAAACTGCACATATAGCTTGTTTGAACTAAAAGTAATACAAAATACCTATACACCTACATTCAGAAATAGCATTAAATTGTGTTCAAAGTATCGGCGTATAGCGCCGGGATAGCAAAGATGTTCAAGCATGCGTGTACAACATGTTGCATAGGAGCTAGGTACGCGGCACTGTACATGTACTTATGGCGCGCACTTTATGTGATGTAGTACTGTTATTAATGACCCTCAGAATGTATTCGCATGTCTAGATGGATTGTTGTGTTGTTTACTATTAAATTGTGGTATGTTCTGCTGCCATGCTCCCAGATGTCGTGGTGTGTATTGCCGTGTGCCTAACTCCTTTGCAACTTGTTGTACACGCATGCTTAAACATCTTTGATATCCCGGCACTATACGCCGATACTTTGAACACAATTTAATGCTATTAACATAGGTTTCCGAATGTAAGTGTATAGGTATTTTGTATTACTTTTGGTTCAAACAAGCTATTTGTGCAGTTTAGGTTATGAGTATCCGCACACCTGTATATACGTGGCTGGGCTACTTCACTCTTAGTCCACTGTGAAGATTAGCCAGTAATAATGTATCTTTGACCAGAAGACACCCTATTGTACTAATCGTGCATCCTTGCCACGGAATCACGAGATGAGGTGATGGTGATAGCCTTACAGGTTGTCCCAGAGAAAAGGGGTTGATAATTTGTTGTTGTCACTTCATAATTATTTTTAATGCTTGTGGATTAATATATAATTTAATGTCAGTAGTTACCCATTTCGGTGATCGAATGGTTTAAATCGAAGGCGTCACTCACGCAAGACTGGACCACTGATAACGGTATATCGGGGTTAGAATCCCTGTTGAGAGATAGTTGTTTTTACCTAGATGGTTTCTCACTTTTTCTCCACGCAAATACGGGTACATTTCTTCGAAGTGACACCGTTCTCATCCCTACTCCATTGCCGTAATTTACATATATATATATATATATATATATATATATATATATATATATATATATATATATATGACCTTGTGGTTTAAGGGTAAGTTGTCGGACCTCTGTGCTGAGGGTCCAGGGTTCAATCCTCGGTCCCGGCACAGATTTATCTGATTGCCAAACCCTTCCTTCACCTCTGACAAGATGTGTATTAATCACAACTTGTGAATGTGAGGAATGCCAGGCCTCCACCGTGGTTCGGATTCCACGTTAAACTGTAGGTCCTCCATTTCATTTCACAATCACCGTACCATTGCACATTAGCGTAAGTGCGTATAACCCGAACGGGTAGTATGACGTGGTGCTAATAATAATAACATATATATACATACGAAAATCCCGAGAGGGTATGAAGACGTGGTGAAAAAACAAAGGTTGGTGGTTTAGAGATTCTTTGGGGATCGGTGAGATATACCTTGATGTTTTTCGAATGGACATTGGCAGCACATTGGGGGGGGGGGTCGGAGGATATTATTGGCGGGGAGATATTGATAACATTTTACTATTTTGTTAATGTTATTTCATAGATATTGGTAATATCTATCAAGATTAAAAGTTGCAGACCACATGACTTGACGTGAAAGTAATTTAGTAGTTTTTCCTGACTGGAAGACCTATCCATTCGTAAGAAAATTGGTGGCACAGTGAAATCTCTTAATAGTGGACATCTTCCTGGATATAAAAAAAATACCGTTATTGAGATGTTTCCGTTATTTAGAAAAATATATTTTTTTAGTCTTACTTCTTGAACTCAGTTTAATCTATATGAGCCTATATAGAGTTAACATTAATTACTTTGTAACAGTCTAATTACTGCACTCTACAGTATACAGTGTATACAAGATGACTATAATTCTGAATAAATTGTACATAGCTTACCGTACATATTACATAATATACAGAATAAAACGCAAATGAAATGAAATATGAATAGTACTTTTGTACTGTAGGCCTGTGTGTGCGCGCAATCACAGACAACTGCTGGAACATCCCCCTGTTGATGGATCTGTAGGGGTGAGAGTAATGACCTTGAATTACGGTAGTTAATTTTACATAGGCTATTATAGAAACTTTAACTATAGGTGAAAGGCAAGACTGCTCGCGCTTCACACGAGACAATTCAATTCCTGACATTCCTACAGTCAAACACTATAATTGAACACTGCTCTTTGCAATTTGTATCCACTGTTTAGAGATTGTTATGAATACATATGCTTCTTAAGAAGTGTTCGTGTCCGTTATTGAGAGAGTCCGTTATTAGGAAGCTATTTCACCATAAAATTCCATGTTATTATGCAGGGGAAATTTAAGCTGTCCGTTATGAAGAAAAATCCGCTATTCAAAGGTTTTAGTTAAGCGAGATTTCACTGTATAGGCCTACATTCTCTCACCAATTTTTAAATATTCTGAGAACTACTAAATAATGATTTTGGTTATGCATATTTTGGGAGCTTCTAAAGCTGTCCTGAATATCCTTTACACCAGTTTAGAGGTTTGCATTATAAAGCCATGCTAGTTCCCTGGACATAAAAGTGATCACGGATTTAGCTCTTTTAGCGCTGTGTCGGTTGTTTTGTGAACTCGCAATGTTGTAAAAATACGCTGTCGTGCTAATGGTCTGACGTCACTTGCTCTTACCAAACATGCGTTTCCTCAGAGAGAGAGACTAATAGGTAGTGAAGTAATAATCAATAATCCAGCTCGCTCTTGTAGTTTAGAAATGAGATCTAGAATGAAGATTGAGAGGGGAAATAGATGCGGTAAAGGAATGGTGGTATATTACAGGGAAACATGAATCCACACTCCGCCAAGATGGTTGTGGTTGGCCCGAACAAAAAAAAACCTTATACCTCCTCCCGAAACCTTTGGCTCTTAGAACTCCCAAATCTTGGATCAGCCGTAGCTAAAACGTGAGTTAGTACAGTCCATATCACAAAAAAATTACCGTTCTTACAGCCGGAATTGTATTTTAATCTGGCTATTTTGTATGATCGGAAATGTAGCTTTTAAAATATTTGATACGACACAATCGTTGACATTTTCTCATAATTATATTATAGTTTGTGAAATTTTTCAAATCAATGATCAGTAAACCACCTCTTAAAATGTTTCTATAAGGAAAACCAACATACTATTTTGTTACTCATATGAAACACCTTTAAGATATAGTCATATAGATTTTGAACAAAATTTCTATAGCCACTATTTTTCAATTACAAATGTTCATAAACCAACCCTCACTAAACCACTCTCAACTTATTTTAATAAAAACGAATATATATAAATATTATTAGGCTTATTTATCACTTTCCAGATACTAATTTTAATCAAAACAGAAAAAAGACATTTTTAAAAATAAATAGTATTTTCCCAAAACATATCATCAGTAATATATAGTAAAGCATTTTTTCCCTCTTAAAAAAGCAGTCGCTATTATTTGTCAAACACTTTCCAGATAGATATTTTTAATCACAAACGTTAGAGCCTTACTTTTAATATCGAATTTTTAAAAATCAATCAACAGTAAACTATCCTTAATTTAAGGGATATGTTTTTTAAGAAGCACCTTGAAGAAGACATGGAGAGAGAGAGAGTAAGGAACGAGGACGTGCAAGAGGAGTTAGGAGAGAAGGAATCAATCGTTAAGATTCAGATGGTTCGGTCTTGTGAAAAGAATGGAAAACACAGGAACACCACATGTATACATGGACAGAGTGGTAGGGGGTAGGAGACCAGTCGGATGACTCAGAAGGAGGTGGGTAGACCAGAAAAAGGAAGATTTATAGAATAAAGGGGACAGCTGGAGAAGAGTGATGGGAAGAGAAATGTTCCTGGACAGACAGCGTTGACGAGAACCTATTCGAGGACAAGCTTGAGGGGTATTATGATGACGATGATGATGATAGTACTCAAAATAAATACCCTGACCTATGACCATAAAACATCTAAATATCAAGTTTGAACAAAATCTGACAAACAATATTGATTGTAGCCGAGGGACAGATAGACAGACATAGAAAAATTCAGAACAGATCCACTTATTATGAGTTCGTGGGCAGATAAAACCTAAATATTTTCTCTATATGAGAAAGAAAAAATTTATGAGTTGAATTAAATTTTATTGACAAGGAAATATATTTTAAGACGAGTCGAAACTCACCGGTAGGCATGCAGACAAAAGTGTCAGCTTCGCCTTGTTCGGTTCGATGGTGATTGGGATATTGAAGTTCAAATCCTGGCCGGGTGTAATAAAGCGTTTTTGTCTAAATTATTTACTATCCTCCATTCATGAAAATGTGGTTACACTTTCTAGCAATTCCATCTTCCTAATCCCTACTTCATTAATAAAAAAAATAGTCCGGGCGCGGAGTAAGGGCCGTATGCAAGAACTTGACTAGTGGATGCTAAGTGGAGACTAGCATGGGCTTGCTTGCGTCATCATATGTTAAAAGGTGGAGCGATTGTGTGCTCGGCACCACATTATCGGTCCACTACGCATCCATTAACGTTCTTGCATACCGCCCTAAAAGTACGTACAATATGTCAGAAGCTGCATCTACAGAAAACAAACATTTGGCGCATGATTATTTTAAATTAACTCTCGTAACTTTGAGAAGTGTCAGAGATAATATTCATAAATGGTTGGATGAATGTGCTTGTGTGTGTGTGTGTGTGTGCGCGCGCGCGTGACTGTTCTTCGACGAAACACTCTAGAAATGTCGAGTTTCCTTTATCCCAATTTTCAATTTCATACGTCACTGTCCTTCCCCTCATCCCATCTTCTTTGCATGCGAGCTCACACTCCACATATACTCAAGACGTGGCTTTATCGAGTGTTTATTTGGCGTCAGTTTGCGCATGCGTGTCGAACAAGGGAATAAAACAACTCGCTTGTTTTATGAATGCTTTATACTTTTATCAAGACTTTTTTTTTTTGCTACGCGTCTTTCTATCCATCCGGGCTATAATTTAAATAAGAGGAAATGTACTCGCATTTGCGTGAGAAACAGGTTAGGGAAAATAAAATGGGCAGAGTAAATCAGTCTGGGATTTGAACTCTGACCTCCCGTCACCGGCAAACCAGACCAGACGAGACTTGATTATTCTCCGTCTGGATGCACAAACATCGACAGTCCAGAGTTCAATAAATTAATACACACCCGCATCGATAGGCGCGCGGATTAAATGTCAGGCTCATGTACTTTGGTTTATGTTTGATGAGGAGGTAAGGGTTTGAATATCAGATGAGTGTGAATAATGGTACTTTCCCCTTGGTGATTACCCCCTCTCCCTCCATAGAAATGTGGGTACGTTTCCAATTCATAGCTTCCTTATCCCCACCCTATTAGTATAGTTAAAGCAGGTATTGAGGGTCAGAGTCAGGTACACTAACCTTAACGACCACAATTTGTCTGTTGTAAACGATATTCTCTCACAGAAATGAAAGGGTGAGTATCTTTTTAAAATAGCCACTGTTTCGGTGAGTGAACCTCCCAGGTCGCACCGATGGACACGTGGGCATAGACGTCAGTCTCGATTTGCCTGGTTCTCTGTTGACGGGGAGCTTGGTATTCAAACCCTGACTTAGTTCAGTGAGGTATTTTTTTCCCTAAATGTTACAATTCCTATCCAAAAAAATCTACCTTCCTCTTTACTACCTTATTTGTGTAAATAAACGGATAACCTGGAAGGGTATTAAGACGCACCAAAAAGAGTTTTAAAATATTTGTATCAGTCTGCCATTACCACGGTCATAATGGTTTGAGAGACTGCAGATGTAAGTGAAACGAACTAAATGGGAGTTCTTGAAGTTTGGTTGGGGTTGTGAAGGAGGGGGCGAGGGGGGTATATTGCGACTCACTTCATTAGTATGCAGTCCAAGCACGGAACTTGAGAATGTCCCCTGAATTTTTAGAAGGTCACATTTTACCAAAGTATTAATAAACAACTTTGACAACACGAAATAAAAAAACAATTGACATGCGATAAGTAAATTTTGGCGCGACTTTAAAGCGATATATTTAAAATAGTTATATATATATATATATATATATATAATTAATATTAAAAAGTGGTAATATATTTTCCGTAGCTATTATAGTATTTGGTATCAAAGAACACCCGTAAAAAATAGGGACTACTCTTGAAACATTAACAGTCATCAAAAATATTTCAATTTAAAAATCATTAAACGGAATAAGACAATGAAAATATATTTTATTTATTTTTTAGCAGTATTCTTTAGTATTACATCTGAATAATCCTATATAAGGTATCAAAATGTAAGTGGACCAGAATTATTAGCCTGTAAAGAGATGAAGAAATAACTATCCGAAGTAAACCTGATCAGAATTCGAAATATGACGTTCCCGTTAACGGCAATGACCTCTTGGCTAACAACAAGAGTAAAATATTATTTCTATGGTATTACGAGTATGCATCAAATGACACACAGCCATCAAACAATACGATAAAATCAACTATATTAGGTGACAGCCTGTGAGGAAATTGGTACTCCTATAAAGGAAAGATTATCTTATCTTTCGGCCTATCTGTTGTCAAACTTCACCGTTCAATCCAGCTGAGGTCATTCAAGCATAAAAACTGTATTGCACAATTTTAACAAGTAATATCTCTCTATCCCTCAAATATCCCCTATCAGTTGAGTTTTAATATTAATATTTTTCATCTTAAACTTATTTATATTCAGAACATTAAATTATTCATCATTTAATGTACAATACACTCATAATTACAACAAATCAAATAAAATAAAATCTTCATAAAACTGAAAATGATAGTAAACCTATTCTCAGTTTTTGATCCTTCAACTAGAATTATAAATTTATCAATTAATTGAATAAGTACGTCAATTGATTCAATGACTTCAAATCATTATAGTTCACAAGTTATGAGGGTTCAAACTTAATATTTTACCCTATTTGCGTACCAGTATTGGTAGATTAACTAATGTATGGGGCTGAAATTTAGTATAAATAGACATTCATATGAGATGTACAGAATGAAATATTTATAATATTAATAATATAAATATTTCAATGAATATTAATATTATTGATACCAATTAAAATTTATAATATTGATAGAACTAATAATCATATTTATAATATTGATTAAAAAATATTATAAATAGTTCAATGCAATATGTATATTATTAATGTTATGAGGAAATATTTATGTTATTAATATTATAAATATTTAATTCTGTACACCTCATGGGAGTGTTTAATTATACTAAATTTCAGCCCCATACATTAATTACTCTACTTTAACAATGATACGAGAAAGCATAAAATAACGAGTTTGACCTCTTATAACTCGTGAACTGTAATGAGTTGAAATAATGTAATCACTATTTATAGCTTGTTAAAATTGTGTGACACAATTTTGAAGGTCGAATAATTTATCGAATACATTAATAATGAAGACCTCGATTTGATATAAAAATTTCAAGCAATTGGCAAAAGAAATTATATAGAATTGTACAGTTGAGAGAGTAACAAAATAAACAAAGGATATTGTTTTAGTATTTAATTAATTTACTCAAAAAGTGTTCTTATTGTTGTTTATGACGTAAAAACATGATAAACAAAATATATTATTTGTCAGTGGCAACAAGCCTTGAGCAATTTAATTTTGATTACATTTTAAATATTTTTACTTTAAATTAAATTGTACATTATTAAATATTCTAGAACTAAAATTTGGATTCTAAATTTGAAATAAAATGCAAAATTCGGATTTGACCCATCTTTAAAAATAACACAATTATTATTAGAATTTTACTCATTGCAATTTTAAAACACAATATCAATAGGCTAGTTAATACTCGTATTTTTAATGATCAAATATTTCTTTAAAAAACTATAGTATACCCAATTTTATCTCCTTGTTCAGTGTACCATTTGTTGAAAAGGGTTAAAAATCGCTACACTACGGAGGATAAAGTGGTACAAACATCGACTATCCAGCGTTTCAACTTGCGATATTCGTCATATTCTAAGAAAGGCAGAAAATCCAAGCATATGCGGATGACAACGATTTTACCCTAAGCCAGTGTTTCCCTAAACTGTGGTAGGTGTACCCTCAAGGGTACACAAAAGATGTCAGGTGGTACGCAAATACCAATGAGGTGCATTTTATATGTTTTGGCAATGGTAAGTTTGATAAATTAACGTAGATATTGACTTAATTCCGTTGACTTTTATATGTTTTATTTACCTTTGTCATAAATTTGTGGAAAATACTACTAATTATTTACAAATACTGTTTGTACTTTACAAAATAACAGGTATTTGTTTTCTTATTTTAAAAAGAAGAGGTGGAAGGGGTAAGTTTGTTAGGATATAATCTAGAAAGGAAGACGCGACTGACTAAATGTTTGAGAAACTCTGAGGCTTATATCAAACCTTTAATATCTTCACGGTTTGTAACCGATATTTACTATCTGATAAATGGAGCGTCGTAAAAAAAAAAATGAATGGTGGGATGTAGGACTTACGTTCCATTAAATTTAACGGTATTTCCTTCCGATGATTGGTCACGAAATCAATTAACTAACTCATATCAAATCTCACTTACGCTTGACCGAGTGGTTATGCTGTCGACCTCATGCTGTGACTTGCGGCTGCTAATAACGAAGAGATCGGGTTTAAATTCCGGCAGGGTCTACTAAGGGTGTTTTTTCCTAAATGATCTCCCACCCTTCTTCCAAGAAATTGCGGAAATATTTCCTCTCAAATGCTTCCTTACTCATCCCTACCCCATTAACATAATTATCATATACGCGTATAGCCTGAAAGTGATAAAAATAAGTATTGTCGACCGTAATTATAAAGTCTGACACCTTATCTCAGTCTGTCTACTGAGCTAAGGGACCCGGGTTCTATTTCCGGCATGGCCGAATAATTTGTCATTGGTGAAATGTGGTTTCCCTTTCACCGTGATGAATTAACGGCCGGGGACTGGATGTTGTGTCAGTTTTATATTAAATTAGTTTATAAATTTGTGCTGATATAACCAATCGGTTAACAAAGTTCACGATAATATCTCAAATAAATAAAATTAAATCCAAGGTAATTCCGGTTCAATCCTAGGTAGTTATTAAAGATTGTAAACATGCCCCTATGTTTGTGCTCCTACCCCAAATAGTCCAACTCCTTGCCTCAGTGGATTGTTTGTCTGATTAATTATCATCGATTCCCGGGTTCATTTCGTGGCGAGGATTGAAAACGAAATTGTGTTTATTTTTTTGGTTTTGTGGTGTTTTTTTTATAGCACTGCACTGTTCAGGTTATACCATATGTACTAATACGCTAATGATTTAGGGATGAGGTAGGTTAAATTTAGAGTAAGTGTACACGAATTTGAATGAAGGGAGAGTGGAAACCATTTAGTAAAAAACCAAACAAACGGGATTCGAACCCCGATCTCCCTTTCATCGGCAGTACTAATATAACACGAGATTAACGCCTTAGAGAATGTGGTCACCGAAGAAGGTTTTTGGCAAATAAATAGCATGAGTTCCGGTACCCGTTCTTGTCCTGATATTAGGTTAAGAAGGGACTATTTTAAATACAAATACTTAACATTTCCTGCTTAAAATTTGGCTACTCTACAATTATATACGCATAAGTAGAGCTTGTTCAGAGAGTTAAAAAAGCTACTAAATCTACTTTCATTTATTCATACGGCAATCCATATGTACTGAAGCTCTATATTTTGGACAAACACGTTTTAAGATTAATATTAAGGTATTTTATCAATATCAGCTTCTTTATAATTATGTTTTGTACTCTTAAAGGTTTTGAATATGTTGATCTCACCCTACCTTACCATTTAATATTTTTTACACTGCATCTTACTACTAGACGTGGCTCTTCACATTTAACTACACAAATGGGGGTAGGGATGAGAATTGTATGTACCCTTATTTGTGATGTGGTATAACGGCAAACCACCGAAGATAAAACACTCTTAGTACACCCACTAGAGATTCAATCCCTGACCTCTCAGTCACTATCAAAACAAACTTGATAATTTTGACGTTACTACGCTTGTCCACCGAAGTAGGATATTAGTTTGTAGGTCTTGAAGTACACTATAATACTCATACAATCTAATATTCATTCGTGGCATTAAAACAACAGACATAAAGGTGATATTCGCATGCGTGTCTTCTGTAGAGTATGGCGTGTTGAAAGAATGTTTCACACGCACACATTCCGTAGTGTTCCATATTGGAATAGTAACTGTATCTTGCGTGATTGAACGTGGATATTGACGTACACAAGGGGGAATCAAGGAAATGGTGGATACATCAACTACGGTCTAATTTTCAAATAAAGGGCCCTTAAAGCTACTAGATCTAGCTTCACATATCCATACGTCAAGTCATGCTATCTGCATCCGTTCGGTTAGCTCAGAAAGGACATATCAGACAGTTCATAAAGTTCTTATTTTATAAAAACGTTTCCTTGACCGATGATATCAATACTGACAGTTGTATATACAGAGTGGTTGAAAACTCATAGCCCAAACTGCACATATCGCTTGTTTGAACCAAAATTAAACTCAAATCCCTATACACTTATATCCGGAAAATTATGCTAAGACCATTAAATTGTGTTAAAGGTTTTGGCGTACAGCGACTGGAGATAAAAGCTGTTCAAGCATGCGTGTACAACAGGTTGCAAGGAGTTGGCACGGGCACTGCACACCTCGACATCTTGGAGCATGGCAGCAGAACATAACACAATTAATAGTAATAAACAACCCTCCAGAAATGCGAATACGTTCTGAGTGTCATCATTAACAGTACTACCTCACGTAAAGTACTTGCCATGATTACATGTGCATTGTCGTGCGCCTAGCTCTATGCAACTTGTTGTACACGCATGCTTGAAAAGCTTTGATCTCCATGCGCTGTACATGAAAACTATGAACACATTTATAGGTATTATCATAGTTTTCCGATGTAAGTGTATTGGGATTTTGTATTATTCTTTGGTTCAAACAAGCTATATGTGCAGTTTGGGCACGAGTTTCCGAACATTCTAATATAGTCGGATTGACTTAGAAAGAAACTTATCTGACATAAAAGTGACTAAATAACTTTGAGTAAAACCAACACTAAGCCACATGTTCTTAAGCCATCGCTTTAACAGAATGTGTGAATATTTACATATGTAATTTACAGTCGTATCTGCATATGAAGAACTAGTATGATATTTGATACATTTACTAAACCTACTTTCAAATAGTCATAACCCGCCTCGGTGGCGTAGTTGGCTAACGCGCCAGTCGTGTTGAGCTCAACCGCCGAGGACGGAGATCGAGGTTCGAATCTCGGTCGGTGAACTGGGTGGTTTTCCTAAATGGTTTTCCACTCTCCCTCCACGCAAATGCGGGTTCACTTCCTCGAAATTCAAACCTCCAATTCCTAATCCATTAGCGTAATTAGTGCTTAAGCGTATACCCGAACGGGTAGTAAGACGCGGTGCTAAATAAAAAAAAAAATAGTCATACACCAAACCACTGTCCTGAAACTTTTCCTTTAGACCGATGATATCAATATTTGAAGATACAAGTAACTAACTATAACTAAATTAAGTTGACTAATCTCACTCTACATTTATTGTTCATATATTTAAAAAACTTATTTCAATGTCGGACTCACCCCACAATCAATTAAACGAACTCTAAAAAACGCCGTGAGAATATTTACATAGGCAATAAGTGTTACTGTAATAATATGTGGGTCGTAGAACGAAATAATGACAGGGGCTATTAGTAGTCTCCGTTTATATATAACTAGAAAGCTTTTTTTTTAAGTAAACAAAAAAGAGAACATGAAAACAAATAGTAAAACACATAAAGTAGCTTAATAGAGATATTTATTGAAAGTCTAGAAACACTAATGGAATATTTTCTTTTTAAACACATTTATACCCGCATCGGTGGGCAAACGTAATAATGTCGGGCTCATTTAGCTATGCATTATGGTGATGGTGGGGGCGAGGGGTGGGGGAGTTTAAATCCTAAATGGTTTACCACCCTCCTTCCACTCATATTAGGATACATTTCTTCTAAATACTAATTTCCCCATCCCTATTCAATATTTCGAATATCCTGAAATTATATTAAGAGGCGATGGAAATTAAAACCTATCTACCTAGGTCGGCTGACCACTCGATATATGAAATTGTTTGTATTTGTATAGTCTGTTGCCATTTTCTTTTATAGCATTGAGTCTTACTATCCTTTGGGTTATACGCATATGTACTAATTACGCTAATGTGATAGGGATGAGTAAGGTGTAATTTAGAAGAAATGTATTGGCATTTGCGTTAAAGTATAATGGGAAACCATTTATCAAAAATTACCCTCAGTACACCCAACCGGGATTTGAGCCTCCGATTTTCCTGTCATAGGCAGTCTAGTCTATTGTGAGAGTGATGCCTTAGACCATGTAGCCTGTTGCCATTTAACTTTGTTTGCACCCGTTTCGATGGTCGAATGGCTTAAGGCGTCCCTCCTCAAGAAAATGGACTTGTAATTATGGGGACATCGGGTTTTTAATACCATCAGGGTGTATCAAAGATGTTTTTTCTAAATAGTTTTCCACTATCTATCCATGCAAATGCTGGTATACTTAATCTAATTTAGGCTATCTCATTCCTAACACATAGCGTAAATAATATATAAGCGTAGAACCCTAACGAGTAGTGATACATGGTGACAAAAAAAAGTTATTTATTTTCATTTTTCTATTTTCGTTTTAGTCTTCTGGTATTCTTTAGGGTTTTCCCGTCCTTTCTCTACGCTAATTTAGGTGCATTTTTTCTAAACAACCTTCCTCATCCCTATCTCTTAGATTAAGCCCTTATAACTTTCATGTTAAACTTTTTTTTAATTGGACTTGATACTATCCTACAAATAATGGAAAAAATGTCTCATTCAAAATTAATTTAAATTTATTTCATCACGTCTTATAGTACACTTTCATCCTATACACATATAACCTAAGTATGCTAATGGATTACGCATGAAGAAGGAATCATTTCAGAATAAATGTACCCGCATTAACTGAAAACTATTTAGGTAAAACCACACTATGTACACTCAGCCGGGATTCGCGTCCCGACCTCCTTCTCATCGTAAAACCAAACTAAATGAGCTTGAAATTTGTACCCTATACCCATCGATGTGGGTTCTAAATATTTATTCTTTGTTGTACCGGCTAAATTTAGAGGAAGTGTTCCTGCATTTGCGTGGTGGCTAAGTGGAAAACCACAGGAGGAAAACCACTATCAGTACAGCTGACCGTCATTCGAGCCCTGATATCCCCGTCGGAAGTCCAATTTATTACGAGAGTGACGCCGTAGACTATTTGAACACCGAAGCATAGGAAACATATTTTATTTTTGTCTTGGGGTGTTTTCAAGAGGGCAATACATTTTTTATTTTTTTTAGCACCCCGTTTTACCACCCGTTTGAATTATACTCTTATGTACTAACCACGTTAATGGGTATTAGGGACTACGGAGGTTATATTTATAGGAAGTGTACCCACATTTGCCTAAAGAGAGAGTGTAAAACCATTTTAGAAAAAGCCTCAATACACCCAACTGAGATACGAACCTCAATCTCCTCATCATCGGCAGTCTAGTCTACTGCGAGAGTGGCGCGTTAGACCACGTGGCCGCCAAAGCGGGTTAAGAAGACAATATTGATAGTAGCGTTGATTCTGATTTCAATTCAGACTCCACCGGATACAACATCATTTGTAGAGCTCTGTGGTGTTTCTTTGATAGATAGTTCGACAAAGGTTCTTGTAGTTATCGAGTCTTGAGAGGGATTAGCAGTTGGATACGTCTGGTTCTCTGTAATACCCCCCCTGTCAAAGCGTTAATTGGATGAATTGGTTAAATTTATAATACAACTATTTAGGTAGTTATGCGTGATTAATAATAATTGTGACCCGCCTCAGTGGCGTAGTTGGCTAACGCGCTAGTCGTGTTGAGCTCGACCACCGAGACGGGAGATCGAGGTTCGAATCTCGGTCGGGTGAACTGGGGTGGTTTTCCTAAATGGTTTTCCACTCTCCCACGCAAATGCGGGTTCACTTCCTCTAAATTCAACCTTCCCAATTCTAATCCATTAGAGTAATTAGTACTTAAGCGTATAACCCGAACGGTAGTAAGACGCGGTGCTAAATATTATTATTATTATTATTAATAATAATTGTGTCAACGTATATTTTTATTTGCTATGAACTTTTGTTATACATTCTTAAAATAAATGGCGTGGTGCGCCAGACCGACTTTCTAGCTCCTTTACCTAAAAATGGAGACATTTGCTTAAAACTTGTAATATATGTGAAATAAAATAATATATATTGTTGTAGAACCATAATGGTAAAAAAAATATAAAGAAACATCATTTTCCTCAATGAGCATAAAAATTAGCTCCCTATCCACTTCGTTGGCAGCGTAGTCTAATGCTTTACTCTCGTGTCGGGCTAGACTGTCGATGACGGAGAGATCGAGGTTTGAATCTCGGTCGATTTTTACAAAAAAAATCCACTCTAACTCCACGCAAATGCGGATACGATTCTTCTTAATATAACCTTCCTAATCCCTAAAACCACTAGCGTAATTAATGCATAAGCGTATAACCCGAACGGGTAGTAAAATTCTGTGCTAAATAAATAAATAAATTACTCCCTATTTCCCAGACCTCCACTTAAAAATACTATATTTGCTTATACCTTGGAAACTATTAGTTTTATAGAATTACCTTTCAGCCAAATATTTTTTATTATTTTTAATAGTCCTATAACTTTTCAATTATAGTTTATTTCTTATCTCAAAGAGTTGCGGAGATTGGATCAAAATTGGAGATAGCCGTTTATGTCAAATACCCTTTAAGCTAGTGGTTTCCAAAATTCTGGGTCGTGACCCAAACGAGGGTCACAAGAATGTTTCTGAGGGTATAAAAAAATGAAAAAAAAGGACAAAACAATTTCTCGCTCGTGAAGTTAAAAAGGCTCTCTTCCTTCTAGTCCAGGTAAGATAGCGAAAAAACATTCATTTCTTAAAATAAATTAACCATCCACTTTCTCAACGTGATAATTATGAGAAGAATCGTAGAAATCGAATGTATATACTTTGGACTAAATCGGCTTGTAGCTTTTACGTTAAAAAATTTCATAAAAGTGCCAAAAAATTGTATTTTCACTTTTAAGGTGTGAATTATTTTTTTCCCACTAAACAAAAAAATATCCCGTGATAGCACCTAAAAAGACGAAAAAAATTAGCCCTAGTCAGTTAAAATCGGTCTACAACTTTTTTCAATAAAAAATAAAAACCACGAAAAATGGCCATTTTTGACATTTAATAACAGGGGTTGTAATTGTCGTAGGAACTTGTTTCCGGGCTTAAATTGTAGCTCTACCTACAATCAAAATATCGTGCAAAAATAATCATAACTTTTTGCGGAAATCGCGAGTATGTAAAAACAGGTGTTCCCGAAAAACTGCTTGGAAGCGGCCAATAATGGTCATAAAGTGATTTTTCAAAGCGCTATTTGTCCACGAAGAGTTTATCTACAACCTCCATATAATAAAATGTAAGCAGGGTCCGATTTAATACCTAAAAACACGTCTGAAAACCGGTGTGTTTGTTGCTTCGGGCTCTCGGGCGTGCTAGCGGAGGAGGGGGAAGTGGTGACGTGGTGGGGGAAGCCTCTCTGGCATATAATAAAAAATAAAAAATGGCAAATAATACCACGCTAATGTGAATCGTCAAAAATAGCCATTCACCATTCGCTTCTTATGCGTCAATTATATGTCCACTATTAATATTTCGGCGAGATACCCCACTTTAAAACGCTCGAAGCCCGGCCGCCAGAGAGGCTCCCCCAACACGTTGCCACGTCTCCGCTAGCACGCCCGAGAGCCCGAAGCAACAAACACCCCGGTTTTCAGACGTGTTTTTAGGCTTTAATTGGACCCTGCTTACATTTCATTATACGGGGGTTGTAGATAAACTCTTCGCAAACAAATAACACTTTAAAAAATCATTCTATGACCATTATTGGCCGTTTTTCGGGAACACCTGTTTTTATATATTCGTGATTTTCGCAAAAAGTTATGATTATTTTTGCACAAAGTTTTGATTGTATCTAAGACACTAACAAGAGCTACAATTTAAGTCCCAAAATAAGTTCCTATGACAATTAAAACCCCTGTAATTAAATGTCAAAAAATTGCCATTTTTCGTGGTTTTGATTTTATATTGAAAAAAGTTGTGAACCGATTTCAATCTACTACGGCTCATTTTTTTGTCTTTACAAGCGCTATCACGGGCTACTTTTTGTTTTTCTAAAAAAAAAAGTTTTCACCTTAAAAGTGAAAATACCCGTTTTAGGCATTTTTATGAATTTTTTAACGTTAAAGCTACAAGACGATTTATTCCAAAGTATATGCGTTTAATTTCTACGATTTTTCTCCTAATTATCACATTGAGTAAGCAGATGGTAAATTTATTTTAAGGAAAAAACTATCTTACCTGGACTACTCTTCAGACAATGCCAGGCCTCCACCGTGGTTCGGATTCCACGTTAAACTGTAGGTCCTCCATTTCATCTCACAATCACCCTACCATTGCACATTAGCGTAAGTGCGTATAACTTGAACGGATAGTAAGACGCGATGCTAATAATAATAATAATGATAATACTCTTCAGACAAAATGGCTTATTCCTTTTATCAGGTCTTGTAAAGATCAAGATTAAAGTAAGTAATCTTCTGGATCCTCAGAATGTTTTGCGTTGTACTCTGTACATAGACATAGCACTCAAACTCGAAGAGCTCACCTAAAAATAAAGCAGCACCACTGTTGTCACTGAAACACCTGTTTTTGTCAAATACCAAATTTTGTAATGAATTCTCATTTTAAGGGGAACATATTTTGTAATTTTCTATTTTTAAGATTTATAATTTATTGAAATGGATTCATTGTAACTGATAACATTTTATCGATGCAAAATAAAAACTCTAAACAACTCTCCCTAAGAATGAAACAGCATTATCGTAGCCACTAAAATAGGGTTTGTTTGTCACTTTATGAACATTGTAATAAAGTCACATTTTCATTCAGAATGGTTCTTTACATTTTATCTAATTAAAAGTTTATTGAAATTAATTATGTGTTTGTTATTTTAGTTAATTTAATTAACACTAATATGAAAATAATAGGCAAATTGATGTAATTGCACTTTGAGTCGTCAAGCAGAGAAAAATATTATATTTAGGGTCGCGATCAAAAAAGTTTGGGAAACGCTGGTCTAAGCCATCTTTACTGGAAAAATGGAACATTCTATTTTTAATGCTAAACAGTGCCTAAATACAAATTGCAATCAAAATGTTAAAATCGATTTTTGTAAAAATAGCTTTTTTCGCTTTTAAACTTTAATTTTAGGGTTAAATAAATAATTTAACAGCAAAAATTCAGAGTAACCTTATAAAAAGACTAGACACCAAGTTTTAGTCCTGATCGGTAAAATGTTTTTGGATCTAGGCCAAGATACAAACAGATAGAAGACATCACGACAACCACTTTTTCGAGTTCAGGGGGTCATGAAACGTCGACATCCATAAAAATATCTAATTCGAATTTTTTACTGACGATCACAATATTTCATCTCTCCAAGGGGTGCGGGGGTCGTGATAAAATAAAAATGATTATTTAAACACAATCTTCAAACGATCTAGTCATGTTAATGACGTAGTTGATACATATTAATAATGTAGAACAAAAGTTCTGAACAAATAATGATACAAGCTGTCCCAATCATTATAAATTAACGTCTACCACGGTGATTTTGGGTTAAAGTGCTCACCTCAGGACCAAATGTTCGTGGGTTCAAACCCATCTGGGTTGACGTATCTTTATTGAGTGATAAAAATCCATAGCACCACTTCCTTCGGAGGGGTAGTAAAGTTGTCACTCCCATGTCGATTGGGGCATGTAAAAAACTCTGGAAGGTATGTTAAAATACCTCTTCTGGTAAAATTGGTAGGCCTTTCGTTCTCGCTCATAGAAATTCTGGTGTGCTGATATAATCAGTCGGTTCAGAAAATGCGCGTTAAATACCTCAAATAAATAATAAAATGATTAACTAACCCTTTATAAATCCCGTATAGCTTAAAGGTTAGCGTTTGAACAACATCGATGGGCATGCGGGTTAAGGCTCCAACATCGACTGGTCTAGTTCGCAGGTGATGGGGAGATCAGGTCACGAATCCCAGTCGGGTGAACTGAGGTTATCTTTTCTTACGTCGCTACCTGCCTCCTCTAGGACGCTTCATGTCAGGAGTGGTCACAGGGGGAGGTTAAAGAGTAATTGAGATAAGTGAATCGAAACTGGTTTTTAAGGGTTTTATTGAAAAACTTACTGGATAGAGCATATAAACAAATTATAAACTAATGTGATGATAGTCATGTCTAAAATAAGAGATAGGTTAGAAGTGAGAGCGTCGTGTCAGCAACCTGCGTTAGAGTAAGTAGAAACCTGGGTCGATACCCGGGAGGTCCTTTTGTCTGAGGTGATCCCCGCCCACGCCACTCCATGGTGGCTTTAATACACGGCTTCTATGTGTGAGAGTTAACTCTACTCTTGAGGGTGATTCTTTAAGCCAGGTACATGAAATCTGGCCTCCACCATTAAGTCCTAAAGCGTAGCGACATCGACTATTTGAACTCCTTAGCCTCTCGAGCTAGATAGGATAGTGAACTATTTAATCATCTGGAGTGGGTCTATTACCACTCAACGGGATAGTCCCCCAACAATCAACAGATATTGTTTTTATTTTTTGTTTCAATAATTATTGTTTTATTAAGTGCTGTAGCAAGCCTACTCGACACTGAACTAATTAAACACATTGTGCCTGTTGTTTGGAATTACGGTTATTGTTTGGAAGGGAATGTTTTTGTTGCTGACAGTTGACGGTCTACTTTGGCAATACTTATATTACCAAATTAATAAGATAGATAAGTCAGATAAGTCTTAAATGCATTTTCACCTTCCCCTCCACGGAAATTCGGATACAATTATTATAAACTCTTCATTCCTCAACCTTAACCCAGTAGTGTAAAGATACTGATAGAAATAAAGTTTGAACAATCTAAAGACTTTAATAATAATGTCAACATAAATTATTATAATTAATATTCATACCTATAAGACTCAAGTTATTCAAACTCGTAAAAATCTAAAAAAAAAAAAAATAGCCTGAATAGAAATTTAGTCTAGAAATTGATATTTAAGAAACCATAAATTATAGCAATACATACCACCAAAAAATATAGATTTGTAAATTATTCAAAAATAAATTTTTATTATTAACACCACGTCTTACTACCCGTTCGGGTTATACGCACACAAATAAACAACTTTAAATCATGAGGCCAGCCAAAGTCGCAATTTAACGCTCCTTCACTCCAAGCCAACAGTGACCAAATGCAATGTGAGATTTACGTCTTAGCCCTCTTAACTACCGATGCGGGATTTAACCGTTCACAATCTTGTTTTCTCTGGCGTGAGAGTAAAAATTATAATTACGATGGATAAAATCACACAAATTTTGCCGGGAGATGATACGGTTTCCTGTCAGGGTCGAGGCTAATTAAATTGGTTCCGGGTCTATCTTCGTAGTTAGACAGTTTTTGATTTGTAGTTGTTCCACCAATTACACACACAAACAATATAATTTTGGTAAGAATAACCTTTTAGAAAATAGAATTAATGTATGTGTTTGCGATCAACATTTTATATAATTAGTAATCTAGCCTTAGAATAATGCCTTAGCCTTAGGGTAATGCAAGATAGTAGGGAAGGTTTGGCATTAAACGGTGCAATGCAGCGATTAAGATAAGCTGACGATTCAGCTTGATTGGGAAATAGTAAGGAAGGCTTTGCAAGAAATGAAGACAGTTTATTATAAGCTAGTAAGGAAATAGTTCTAGATGTGAACGCTGAAAATACTAAGCAAATGATCACACAGAGAATACAGATTGGGGACGATAATTTAGAGATTACTGCGAATAATATATCATTTGGCAGGGTTACTGACTTTAAATATTTAGGAACACTTTTAAATAACAAAATCTATAGAGGGGAGATTAGGTAAATAATACAGTCAGAAAATTCAGGCTATTATTCCGTCAGTAGGCTGTTAACATTTTGCCTGAAGTCAAGGAAAGTAAAACTCAGAATATACAAAACAATAGTTTTTATCGGTTGTTTTATATGGTTGTGAAATATTGTATCTTACCTTATAATACGAAAATAAATTCAGGGTGGAAAAAAACAAAGTTATTAGGAAGATATTTGGTCCAAAAAGGGATGAAAATACTGGCGAGTGGAGGAGTTACATAATGATAAATTACATACCCTTTACTCATCTCAAAGCATTGTTACGACGGTAAAATCTTGTAGATTACGATGGGCAGGACATGCAGCGCGAACGGGAGAATCTATAACCATGTTCAATCTATTGACTGGCAAACCCAATGGGAAGAGACCACTGGGAATACCTAGACGCAGATAGGAGGAGAACATTAGAATTAACCTAAAATAATAGGGTGTAATGAGATGGACTGGATAGAATTATCTCACGATAGGGTAAGTGGCTTACTTTTGTAAGTGCTGCAATGAAATTTCGAGTTTTTAATGCCATTGAGTAAGTAAGTAAGTATGCAAGTAATATTTTATATATATTTATCATATCTATCAAATGTGACAACTGCAGATCACATGACTTGACGTAAGAATACGTGAAATTAGATCCGGTGGCTTTCCTCGCTTTCAAATAAGATCCTTCTTATGAAAATTAGACTGAAGGTCCAATAACATAGGACAGAATTTTACTAAAGAAATATTTTATCCATAATTAGTCATATATCCTATATTATATATATATTATCCATTTATTAGTCATATATAGTAATTATATGTATTTTTATCCTTAATTAGTCATATATAACCATGCTAAATATATTTTTATCCATAATTAGTCATATAAATATTCCATTAGTAAAAATCTGATCAAAGTTATTAGACCTACAGTCCAATTTTCAAAGGAAGGGCCTAATAATTATATAAGTTATATATGACTAATTTTGTATATATATACTATATATGTATATATAAAATTAGTATATATTAGTATATATATATATTGCCATCGCATTTCGCTACTCGTTCGAGTTGTATACATATTAATTAATTAGGCTAGTGGGTTAAGACTGAGTAAAAATTAATTTAGAGCTAGTGTACCCATATTTGCGTGCAGGGTGAGTGGAAAATCACTTATGAAAAATACCCTCTGTATACTTAACAAGGGATTCTAAACCCAATATCCCCGTCATTGACAATCCAGTCTATTGAAAGGATTAAGCCTTCGAACCATTCAACCCCACAGAAGCATATAATCAGTCAAATAATCAGCATATTTAATTACATACATTATTTAAAGTTTCAAATAATGTAAAAATGTTTAAACGATATCTACTTGAATAGAATATCTCTTCAAAATATAAATGTGTTAGTTTCAATACAATTTACTGGTCACAGGTGATATTTAATTAAGTGAAAAATGACAGCCTTGACAAGTGAATCGAACCCGAGAACTTTGGTTGACGCGCCAATGCTCTAGCCCTGAACAATCCTGGTTCATGTTATTCAAGGGCCATCCATCACTAGTTGTTGGTGTCATTTTTCACTTTTTCGTTTAATTGAATTTTATTCGGCTATCAGAACTGATCCTGTGGGTCGCTATCACGTATAAGTTTGTGATACACATAAATTAATAAAGGCAAGATTGATTGCAGATAATAAAAGTTAATAGCTGTGCATATTATAATGATATAAGCTATCAGTCAAACTAAAAATGAACATAATAATTATGAGCAGGGATACTGTGTGCAATTCTGTTAAATTATTATTATTTTCAATAAATATAATTTTTTTAACAGTATATTTATAACTTTATTTTAAATTTGTAGTTTTTCAATATGACAATACGTTTAAAATAAAGCAAAAACCCGGGCCATTGAGCTCATGAGTCGAGGGCTAAGGTGTCAACCTCGTATGGTTTGGTTTTCCGCTGACTGGGAGGTCAATGTTCAAAATATATTGAAGTGTTTTCTACTAAATGTTTTTCTAATCTCCTTCCACGCAAATACGGGGTTTTGCCTCTGAACACCACCTTCATAATCTCTATCCGTTAACGCGCAAACATTTGGATATCAAATATGGGTAGTAAGACGTGATCCACGAAAAATAAAAGTAAAATTAAAGAGGATGACGGATGAATTAAATAAATGTAATTTTAAAAGGGTGACACTTAAATACTTGTAAATAATTCTAAAAGTTCACTTTTTTTTCTTCTGGCCACGTCGAGCCCTTCCATAAGAGAGCAGAACCACTGGCTTCTTAATCTCAAGTTGTCTAGAGAAGATTATGACTTGAAGCTGATCACCCTAGCCTGGATCTTGTAGTTGTTTGTTCAAACCTGAGTCTGTATTCTTGAGCGTAGTTAATTTTCCAACCTGCCTTTTTGTGTGTGCACAGCGAAGTCTGAACAGGCAGCTTCAGTTTATATTTACACTCCAGAATCAAGACTCAAAGTTGAACAGGCAATTACAAGATTCAAGCTACGGTGAAACTAAAGATTATTTTACTTTCGCATGGAGATAAAATACGGTAATACAATAATAAAATTTGTCTATTTATAGATTATAATGGATATTGACGTTTTATATGCCCTCTAACTAAAAAAAACTATTCTGAAAATTAAAAAATGGGACCTGGACACGGGAATCGAACCCGTCCAGGTGTCATTTTTCAATTTTCAGAATATGATATTTAGATAGAGTAATCCTTACTAAAAAGCATAAATAATAGCTTTGGCTATTTGAGTCTAAAAAAGTTAGTCTTAGCTACATTTATTTCTGTCCTCGTGTCTGTCTGATTTGTGTCTGTTTGCCTCTCCAGTAGGCCTATATTCAGGCGAAACGATTTAATGGATTTCGTTTAAACTTAATATTTAGATGTTATGTGGTCATACATAACAGACTATATTGTGATTTTTACTTTAGCCCTAAAATTAAGACCAGTTTACGGATGATTAATTTTTGAAAATTCAAAGTTTAAAAAAAATAGCTTTAGCAATTTTTTTTTAAAGTTGATATCTAGAGAGTGTTTAACATGGGAAACAATAATGTAAAGTTGTTATTTAAATAATAATTGATTAAGAACTAGTTTTCTGATGACCATTTTTTTTATTTGTAATATTTCAATATGGTTTATAATCATGTTGTTCAAAATAGGTAACTTGAAAGTTCTCTTGTTTTTCTAAAGAAAACTTAATTTGAGGTTATTTTTTGTTGAATCTTTTAATTTGAATTTTTTAAGTATTTTATTTGAATTATTAGAGTTTAATTTTAAATGGCCATACAGATTTGGTTCGAAATTTGTATTTGAAGGGTATTTCATGTGATTATAAAAATTGGATACCTATATTTTTAGGAACATTTATTTAAATTTGTTTGCTAATAATTTTTTTTAAAAGTTTTTACTAATTACAAAAGACACAATAAAGTGAATACTGTACTATCAAGGGCGTAGAAAGCGTAGTGGTCCTGAGGAGTCCAGACCTCCATGGAATGTGTTGGACCCCTTAAAGGGGGGTCTACGTATATGTACTAAACATTTAACAAGGTAGAGCTTTTTACTTTAGCTACAGTTTAATGTAAATGCCTTTAAACAAAATTTACTAGTTGATTATTATTTTAAAATTCACCTTCTAGATGCAACCTGTAGAACTTCCGATTGTAAAATTATCTCTGCCAACATTATAAATACTTCTTTTTTTGTCTACATTCAAACATTTATTGGGAAACCAAGGACGTTTATTGGTATGAGTCGAGTTTTGGGGTCCAAGAAAAGTAGGCAAACATTTTTGCTATCAATTGTAAGATCTTACTTACTTTATGAATCAGCAAGTGGAAAGATCAGTTTAAATAAAAAAACAATTGTCAGAAATTAAGTCGGCAGCTTATGTAGGCTGAATTCCTGGGTCTTCCCCAGCCTCATTTCTCAACATACCTACTTTCGCAAAGCACTATTTTGTAACAATGAACATTTTGAAACCATTTACAAAATTTGAACAGCACCTCATCATGTTAAGTGTAGTGAAAGGGTGTGTGGTTTTGGAGAAGGGATTCAGTGTTATAATACTAGTGGCTCGTTGTCTGTTGCTAATGTAATAAGTATTAGTGTTAGTTAAATAATTATATAAAAAGTCAAGCCTTAAAAAATGTTGATATGCGCTTGATACCTGGCTTGTAAAAGAACCACCAGCAGAGGCACCAAAAGAGGTGAGATGTTTTTTATTAGTTTTACTCTCCCAAATTTCCCTACCAGTTCAGTTATTCTTGCTTGTACTAATTACGCTGTTGTTGTATGAGTGTGATGGTTTTACCTGTGAGGGCTCGTGAATCGTGATAACAGTATAGGCCAGGGATGACAAATCTATGGCATGCGTGCCACCCAGTGGAATGCGAACACGCTTTGTGTGGTACGCTGACATGAAAAAAATTAAGCATTATATAAAACTTTTCCCAACAAGGTATAATTTTTTGAAGTCAATACAATCTCTACAATTATGTCATGTCACACAGTACTTTTTGAAGTTAACAGTTATAAATTGGCTTGACTCGTATTTAAGTGCATCTTTTGTGCTGTTGAAGACAACGCGGTCTGAACCGAAAATATAGTATAAGACTATCAAAATGCAATATGTCAAACTAATAATATACTGGCATGCTGATGACGAGGAGATCGGGGTTAGAATCTCGGATGGATCTACTGATGGTGATTTTTTTTATCAAGGCTTTCCCACTCTCCTTCCAAGCAAATGCAGGTAGATTATTTCTAAAATATTTCCTTCCTCATCTCTACCCCATTAGAGCAATAATAAAATATACCATAAAATATACAATATATAAAATAGCCTGAACAACCACTTGACCTGGAAATATGAACTTTGGAAGAGAGGTTATTTTTATGTAAAGGTAGAGAGTTATTTTTTTAATTTTTTTTAAATTCAATACTTGAAGGGGTGAAGTAAATAGGAAGGGGATGGTTTTTACGTATCTTCCAAACCGCTTGAGCTGGAAGGATGGAACTTGGCAGAGAGGTTTTTTAAAGTAGCGGGCCAGAGGGTTTTGAGATTTTTTTCGAAATTCAACCCTCAGGGGGCTGAAGTGGGAGGGGGTTGTTTTTATGTATCCTCCAAACCACTTAAGTTGGGAAGATGTAACTTGGTAAGGAGTTTCTTTTTTAGATAAAGGGCGATAGCTAATTTAATTTTTTATTTTTGCAAAATTCAACCCTTAATTAAGTTAAGCGGGGAGGGGGTAGTTGTGTTAAGAACATATTAAGATAGTATTTAATAAAGCCTTGCTTAACAATTTATTATTTGTGTGAAAACTAAGGCTAAAGTTACTATAGACTTTAATTCTAAGTTTAGCAGATACACTATGGAAAAAATTCATTAAATGTTAAATTGGAATTGAATATGTGTGTGATTATGTATATTATATACAAATGAATTATACATAATATAATAATCACAATAACACGCACATCGTATACAGCCTATCAATATTTATATGCATATCGTTCCTCTTCAACATATAATGTTATTTTTCTTTCCATATTGAATATAGGCCCTATATAATTTTGTATCCATAACATTTAATTAATAATTAAATTATATATTCTAAATAAAATTATAATATCCAAAAAGTTTCAAAGAGAGTTCTAAAATAATGTATGTTGACTTGGTAATTTGTTCCAACGGTTGTATTTCCGAAATGGTTTTCCAGTCTCCCTCCACGCACATGTGGGTACACTTCCTATAAAATCAACCTTCCTCCTCCCAAACACCTTAGCTTAATTAGTACATAAGCGTATAACACAAACGAAGAGAAGATTTACTAAAAAAAATATCCATAATAATGTACACTATCACATTACCCCCCGGAAAAATGTCAGTTTATATGCCCTTGTGTACTATTATTTCATGCTATTTATTTTATCCTCTTTCCTATAACCATGAGGTAATAAATAAACTGAGGGGTTGAGCAACGTCACAATATCTAGACACATACTAACAGTAATAGAAACAACATTGCACCCTATTGATTTTTTATTGCTAGTTTTTTAGAGTACACCCGCCTCGGTGATTTAGTTGGCTAACGTGATAGTCGTGTTGAGCTCGACTGCCGAAGACGGGGAGATCGAGGTTCGAATCTCTGTCGGGTGAACTGGGGGGTGGTTTTTCCTAAATGGTTTCCACTCTCCCTCCACGCAAATTCGGGTTCACTTCTTGTAAATTCAACCTTCCCAATTCCTAATTCATTAGCGTAATTAGTACTTAAGCGTATAACCCGAACGGGTAGTAATACGCGGTGCTAAATAATAATAATAATAATAATCTTTATAGTACGTTTTAAATTAACTGATAATAAATTGCTATGATCATCTAACATGATACACTTATTTTGTGTTGATGAAAAATTACATATTTGAATGTTAACTAAGATTGTCAGAAAACATCGTGCTCAGTCATTTAAAAAAACTAATGGGCTAAGCTTGGTGGTGGGTCCAAGGGGGAGATGGGGTGATAACCCCCACCCCTTGCACCTAAAATAATCGAAAATATTCAAACCAATACCTTAACGTTGTAAAGGATGACTGACTCTACCATTTCCCTTACCCCATTTTCTACATGACCTAACCCAATAACTTTTTCAATTTAGCTCTAAATGTGTAGCCAAGCAAGTGGTTTGAAACTAAAATTTGTCAATAAGTATATTCCTAAGTTTAATATGAAGACCAAGTATATGTATTAAAATACAGGGGTTTTTTCTATTAATACTAACATTTTAATCCTATGTACATATTAATATATTTTTTCTGACAGTTAGACCTACTTTTTGTGTTGTGTTTTTTGTATTAAAATAAAAAAATTATGTATCAAGATTGTAGTCATTTTTAATTCATGTTAAAATTAGGCGATGCCCATAAATATTTAATAATGTTGAGATTGGAGATTTCTTTATGTAAGTGTTCGAAATCCCGCGGGACGCACCTGGACCGCTAAACATATCCAACCTGTCCGCTTATCTGCAATACTTTCATATAACTATCTGGAATTCAGTCATATTCACATACAAGAAATAATAGTTTAATTTGAATGTGTATATAATCTTGAATAAAAAAAAATACTTTCCAAACTGTGTTATCTATCTATATGTTATATAATTTAATTTTAAATACTTGATTGTGATATTTGTATTTACATAATTTAATAAATACTGCTTCAAATATTTTATATAAACCTCTTGGCAAATATTAGATTTTATATATTTTAAATATACGTTAATGTTTTAAAAACATAGCATCTAATAGCTCGTATGGACCTGCATTGGTGGACACGTGGATTAAACGTCAGGATCTTTTGTTCTAGTTTAAGTTTACCTGTATCATAGAGTTCAGTTTTAGAATTCCAACTGGATATACTGTAAAGGGGATGGTTTTTCCAATATTGTATCCAACGGTCTCTTCGCTCAAATTTGGTTATACATCTAAACGAAACAAAGTTTTAGAATATATCGAAACAAACATATTTCTACGGGCTTTTGCCGGTAATGCGCCCCTAGTTCAGCTGGTTTGAATTCAAAAACTCTCCTCTATGTAGATAAAATAAACCAAATGGTTTTTCCGAAGCGATATCTTATACATTTAAACCAAGATATTTTTATTTATAAGAACTGTAAAAATACTGGCTCAAACTCACGCTCCTTTCCATCCAAACTTTAAGTGTATCTTCTTTGTTAAATTTAATAATGAGGCAACGTAAGTAGATGACAACCTGTGGAGCTTTAGGCATTAAGGTAAGATCGAAGAGATGCGAGAAAATGTCAGTGTTTTTGCAGTTTTTATGGCAAAACACTTTTTTTTTTGCTACAGTACAAATATGAACTTTAATTTTCTTCATATGGTGATATCAACAGTTCCTGAATATCTGTCATGTACATAGTGGCATTAGGCGAGAAACTTTTAAATGAAGAGCTAAAAGTAGTTTTTAAGTTCAAGAACACCCTTGTCAGATATTCAAGAAATTTTGAGTCATCATGTAAGAAAATTAAACTATATGGTTCTACTCGAGCAATGTTTTATTTATTTTGGAAAAAATACGGGCATTTTCTCGCGTCTCCTTCCATCTTATCTTAACTCTTAGAGCTTAGGATACCCGCTTCTCAATATTTATCTTTTTGTCAATCAATGATCCACACTAGTGATCACGTGATTCTAAGCCGTTAATCTCGCAATACATTGGATTGCAGAATATGCAGGAGGGTCAAGGATCGAATCTCGGACGGGTTCACTGAGGCTGGTTTCCCAAATGTGATTTTTCACTGTTTCCACCGCTGAGTATTTCGAACTAGTTTTCATACAAATCTCTTTGACATGCGTAGTTTCGTTTCTCCAAACGAGTTTAGTTTTTTTTGTTTTCTTGTGATAGTCAAAAAAGAAACGCCGAGGAATACGATATTCTTTTACCCGAATTATCATTGTAATAGCCGCTATACGTGAACGCGTGGACAAAGGGGTCAGTCCCGTCTCGACTGGTTTGCCTTTGATGGGAAGGTCGGAGTTTGGATCCCAATCGGTGGTTTGTCTGAAATGTGGTTCCCACGCTCTCTCCACGTCAATGCGGTTACACACCCTTTAAACTTTATTTTTTTTATCCTTACCCTAACAGAACAAACATGCGGACAACTCGGATGGCTAGTTACACACAAAACACGGGGTAAAAAAATAATTACAATAACTTATTGTATTATATATATAAATATAATATACATATATTGTTTATTACAAAAACAACAAAAGAACAAATAAATACATTTGTTAGCATTAAAAATTTAATACAGATAATATAATGTTCATTTATTCAATAATTAAATTAAAATATTAAAACAGAACTTTTAAACCAATAATGTACATTTTTTTTAATAAATCACGAGTATGTTTTTTCTATCTTTATTTATATTGAAACATTTTTGTTTTGTTAAAATTATTTAAAATGTGTACACGCAGTCTATAAAAAATCAAAAATATTTTAGTAATTAAATACAATTATTAGCCTATTTAATGTAGTTGATTTTAATTTGATATTGATTTAGTTTTCATACATTAGTTTGTGTGTAAAAACAATTGATCTATTTATTTCAGCGAGCTAAAATTATAATTAATCATATTAGTAAATATACTATGAATGGTTTTTAAGTTAATTAGAAGAAAAATATAGTTACATTAAAAGCCTAAGTGTTGAGAGAGGGGGAGAAAAAATTTATTGCTATGATTTTATTAATAAATTTAGATAATTAAAAATTCTATAATGTAATTGAATCACCTCCTATTAGTAGTATTATTTGTCTTATCATTTAATGATAAAAGTGGGGACATACAGGCTCGTATTTTTTTAAATATTTTAAATAATACTGTGAATGTGCGATGACAACAAGTGTACTCACCTGTTTTCTCTTTTTTTAACGGGTCACAAGGTCTCAAAATTCGTAACTCACTCCGGAGAGGTGTGAGACGGCCCCGGCTCGTTCTCAAAGAAACTGAAACTAAGCTCGCGCCGTGCGAGTATCAATCGATACAGACACAGAAACCGCTGATATGCGCGCGCATTGCATCAACCTACTCCCCCCCCAACCAACCATTTTTGAATTGGTAAGGAAGGGGTTTAGAGGAAGTCGGGGGAGGACTCACCCTCCATTCGATCGTCAGCTCACCTCTCACTAAGTCGGGTTTTTTTAAGGGGTGAGTGAGAGGAGGAATACTGGTTGTACTTGACTCTGACTTACCAATTCATCAACGACGCTACCGTACATTTATTTTAATGGTCACGCATTTGCTACCCAATAAATGTAACAATAAATCGCGCTGTGAAATATTTTATTATACAGTCAGAGCCGTATCGACTTCATTCTCGTCTGGCCCTGGCTTACAAGTGACGGGGCAATAGAGATTCGAAAGCAGGCCGGGTGTATTTAAATGTTTTTGTTATAAATGGTTTCACACTCTCCCTCCCCACGAATGCGAGGTACATGTCCTCTAAAATTCTAACTTCTCAGCCTACATGCATTTTTTTTTTTTTTTGCATCGCATCTTATTCCCTCATTTAACTACATCAATGGGGTACTGTAGGTAGAATTTAGAGAAAATATATACGCATTTGCGTGGAAGGAAAATTAGAAACCATTTAGTAAAAAAAAAACTTCAGTGCAAAGGACCTAGATTCGAACCCCAATCTCCCCGTCATCGGCAAGCCAAACTATACCCTGATTTCGGTAGGCGGCCCCTTCTGTAAGGCCTTATTTCGTATTCATAATCCTACTGTACAGTATTATTTTGATAGTATAAAAGATCTTCCAAACTGGGCTTCCTAATAAAAACAGGGTATATACTAGATTTACGTTTAGTGCGCATGCGCATCAATGCGGGACTCCTCCCCACCCCGTTAGTGTAAATATACGGACAACCCGGACGGGTGGTGAGACACGCAGCAGGGGTTTTCTTTAAATTAAAAAAGATAGAGCTAAAAATCATTCTAACAAAGATATTAATTTCAGAAATCAAACCAGTTGTCTTAACGAGGAATCTTGGTATTTGGTCCTCATCATATTAGGCTAATTTTTGTCAACGAAAACGAGAACAGATATTTTAATTGTGAATTAAATGAAAAGTGGTAATTTAAGCATGTTTAATTGCATACTACACGAATTTTCCGTCTAAAATATACTTTCTTTGATACGTCAATCTAATACAGCAGATGTAAGGAAGAAATTAAACATGAACATCACTTGGAGTTTTCGTGGATTTTTTACATGCAAGTCAAAACTTTCCGTTTCTCGACTGAAAACATGAATTTTACTACATGAGATTACTTTTACAAGAAACGTTGTGGGCCGCAAAAAAAAAAAATCTTAAAGCCTTCAGTTGGAAACCCCTGGTCTAAGGTCTGGTCTCGCAATATACTAGACAAGTCGTGCCCAGCTTTTTCCATATTGCGAACTCCCTGAAGCCAATGATAACTCGCCGTGACCCTCCCCCCCCCCCCCCGCCCTAATCTCCCCCACCATACGTGATGAAATTAAGAACCCACGAACACATTCTAAGTAACCCATTTCATAGTGATAAAATAAAAAAGCAGTTTAGTCGGACAGTAATAGAAAAACACAGATGTAGAAGCAAATATATATTTTGTATGTGACGTTAAAATACAAATAAAAAAGTAACTTAAAAATATAGATTCGTTATGCGGACCCCAGGTTGGTAATTTCTTGACTAGACTGCCGAAGACGGGGAGATTTGGATTTGAATCCCAGTCGGGTGTACTGAGAGAGTTCTTTCCTAAATGGTTTTTCATTCTTCCTCCATGCAAATAAGAGTACACTTCCTATAAGCCCAACCTTCCTTAATTCCTTACACATTTTTGAAAGAATTTGTGAAGAAAATGTATAAAGCTTTTCTACAGACATTTTACAGTAAAATTATGTTTTTTAAACTTATCATTATGATTCTCATTAAGAGATAATGTTAAAGGCTATAACAGTATGATTCTCTCTAAATAGCTTTTTCACATTTGAAATATTTTTAATATAGACATTTTTCTCCAATATATTAAATATATCAATAATATACCATGTGGTCATAATTTTTTTAAACCTGTAATTTAGATTTTTTTTATCTTGAGGGTACATTAAACTTTTAGTTATGGCACAATCTAAAAAAAAGTTTGAGAACCGCTGGCATAACCTATCACCATCAGCTACAAAATGGTAGTCGTAGAGCAGAGGTGGCCAAACAGTCGACCGCAATCCACCGGTCGACCGCGGCGCTAGTTTGGTCGATCGTCTGGTCGAACGATTAAAAAAGATCGCGAGAAGGAAAACGAAAAAAAGTTTGCAGATTTTTTTCAAATAAACTTTAGAAAATATAAATATCTATGCTGTCTGATTGATGACCATTTACAATCTTGCCTTCGTTTATAACAGAGTAATTATAAACCCTCATTCAGCAAACTACCCTAAGGATTATGCGTATGCGTTGTCATGCATCAACTTCAAAGCAAATTGATTAATAGAAAAATATTGTTTTTCAGGGAAATTAAAAAATATGTTGTTTGATTTTTAAAAAAACTCAGTTTCAGTGTGTGAAAGGATGTTATATCTTTATATGCAATGTAATTTCACTATTGAAACACAAAATTGGTTTAGTACTTTTTTCTCGATGAAACAAACAATATAAGTTTATGGTTCCTTAGTAGGTCGAAAAGGACAGTTGTGTCCAGTACTTCAACAGAGGATGTTGTCAAACTTAAGACCTCTGATGGTCCACGAATATAGTAGAGTTAGGGTATTTTACCCTTACGCCTAGACAGTTATGTATCAAGTATCATATTCTGTAAATAATATATATTTTATATTTCATGTCATTAAACTAGATAGTTATAGAATAGTAAACATCTCTCTCATATTATTTAAATGTGTGCGTGTGCTTCCATCCTCTATGAACTGGCGGCGTATTAACATTTCCTAACCAAGTACATAGCACCACGCATTTAGAGCGATATGATTGGTCCTTACGCCACACCTTCTCTCTCTATTTCCCCTTCACCGCCTTTCTCCTCCCACGCGTTGTGTCACGTTACAAGCCTTGAACGGTTGATAGTATATCATTATACATTATGTATAGCTATTATATACATAATTTATATATCCATCACACATCTAAATTGTATATATACTGTAGTAAATACTATATATGCATATAGTATGTATTTAGATCTTTAGTGCAAATATTACAGTAATATAATATATAATATATTTTACATACCTATGATATGCATTGTATACAACGATCTCTGTGTACCAATGTTCGTCAAAATGTATCACATATAAAAACGAATTAATAATGTTCACTTTCTGTGCTCTAATATATATGCTACTGTGAATGTGCTGAATGTGATGGGTCCGTAAAGTCACCGGTGACTCTACAAAGCCACTGGTTCACTTGGGGAATGTAAAACATGTATTTACTATTTCACATACTCACCGAACATCTTACAAATTTACTATCATCAACCACCAGTGAATGTTAATAAGTCACGTCAAGATTAGGTTTGGTTAGTTTGTAGTTTGTTAGTTAGTTGGTAAGTTTGATTTGGTTTAGGCAAGTTAGGTTAGTTTATGACAAGCTCATACTGGTTTATTTAGCTAATGTTAGGTTAGATTAGGTTAGTTTAGGTTAGTTTGGATTTCTGTTCTATATTTGTATCCAGATACACAAATATTTAAAAATCACCGGTAAATGTAGATAATACAGATTCATGTTTAATACTTTCAGCCAAACTGCATTGGGAAATTAGTAAAATCATTGGTAAATTCAGATAAATCGTATTATTTGTTAAATAAACCATCGCTTTCGGTGATTCTATACATTCACTGGTTAATTTTACAAAATAATGAATTCAGCACATTCACAGTAACATATATATTATATAGCATCGCGTCTTACTACCCTTTTGGGTTGTACGCCTATGCACTAATTACGCTAATGGGTGACGGGATGATGTAGGTGTAATTTAGAGGAAGTGCAGTCAAATTTACGTGGAGAGAGCGGGAGAAACCATTTAGTAAAAACCACAATCAGTGCACGCTACCGGGATTTAACCCCGATCTCTCCAACTCGGCCAGTCTTTTTAAACACGAGACTAGCGTGCTATATCGTGCAGCCTGTGTTATAATATTGTATTACTATATATCTTCAGAATTAATTAATGGGATGTAATGAATGTATTCTAAATATTTTTTATGAATAATTGTAGTGTTTGAATTTTTCTAAAGTGTATTTAAATTGTTTTTATTATATTGTAACTATTTATTATGTTTGACCCTTTCCTTAAAGTTTATTTGAATGGTTATCTATTATTATTTTGTAATTACCTGTTATGTTTGAACCTGTTCTTGAAGTCTATTTAAATATTAGTTTATTATTTTGTAACTATTTATTATATTTGAGCCTTTACATAAAGAGTATTTAAATGTTTTTTTTAAATTATTTTGCAACTACTTATTATGTTTGAACCTTCTCCTGACGTGTACTTAAATGGTTTTTATTAATTATTTTGTGACTACGTATTATGTTTGAAACGGTTGCCATGGAGATGGTTTCCATGGAGATTGTTACCATGATGACGGTTGCCATGGAGATGGTTGCCATGGTGACGGTTTCCATGGAGATTGTTACCATGGTGATGGTTACCATGGTGATGGTTACCATGGTGATGGTTGCCATTGAGACGGTTGCCATGAAGATGGTTGCCATGGTGACGGTTGCCATGGAGATTGTTACCATGGTGACGGTTGCCATGGAGACGGTTGCCATGGAGATGGTTGCCATGGAGAAAGTTACCATGTAGACGGTTGCCATGGAGATGGTTGCCATGGAGATGATTCGAACCTCGAAATCTCATTCCCCCATCCCCCAGCCAATGTGTTTTACCGGTGTCGATTTAAGCTGCTCTTTCCGTTTGCTGATTCATAAAGTAAGTAAGATCTTACAATTGATAGCAAAAATGTTTGCCTACTTTTCTTGGTCCCCAAAACTCGACTCATACCAAGAAACGTCCTTGGTTTCCCAATACATGTTTGAATGTAGACAAAAAAAGAAGTATTTATAATGTTGGCAGAGATAATTTTACAATCGGAAGTTCTACAATTTGAATATAGAAGGTAAATTTTAAAATAATAATTAACTCGTATTTGGTTGAAGGTATATTTAACTGAAGTAAAAGTAAAAAGCTATACCTTGTTAAATTTTGTGTATGTATACGTGGACCCCTCCTTTAGGGTGGTACAACAAATTTCAAGGGGTTCCAGACCCCCAGGCCCCCACGCTTTTTACACCCTTGCTTAAACCTTATAGCTTTTCATACAATATGGTATATTCTTTGGTTTGTAAAACCGGAGAAAGATTAGGGGTTTCAAAATTTTTAAAGTGGATCAGCCCTCTTTAAATAACGTGCTTAAAAAATATATTGTTTTAGCGTAAATCAGTTGAGCTTAAAATAAATGTTTGTATATCTCCGTTATCCTTGAGAATATATTTTAAGGTGAAAGGATACCAGACTGTAGGGTCAATGTTTAATTATCAGGCTTACGTATTGTAGCAAGGTTATTAACACCTTAGTATCTGATAGTTACCAAAGTTACTAATACTACATAAATATATTCTTGCATAAAGTCACATGATCTTCCGATCTTTGGTAGATGGTATAAGATGAGGAGTGGTGGAACTGGGATTAGGAGGTGGAGGTTAAGGGGGTGAGAACTGGTGGAACATTGCCTCCTATTGGAAAATATTGCCTCTCACCCCGTGTAAAAAGTTATTCCCCCTTTAGATCAATTCCACTCCCTCTGAGATTGAAGAATATGAAGCTGAAATATGCCCTTGAATCAAAATAAATTTAAAAAACAAACTACAACTGTATTTAATTTGGTTGAAATTGTTATATTTATTTCAAAACTATCAAAGGTGTTGGTAAGTAAATAGAATGACAATCTCCCAAGCTCTTTATTTTGACCAACATCCAATCAGCTGTTGAGTGACTCGGGATCAATTCAAAATCTGATGACAAGAAATCTTAAAAGAGCTGTTTTTCGTCCTATTCTGTATGCAAACCGTCGAGAAGAGATTTTCCTTAAAACTTTTAAATTCTCATTCTATATGGTTTTTAATTATTTCCCTTTGGTTAAACGTGGGAAGATATTTTGAGAACTATTGTAATTCTAATGAGCTTTATAGTCTCAGCCATAAATAGCTTATAGACGCATTCAAATTTCATAAATCTTCTAGTTGAGGATTACTCCATATAAAACTTCGCAAGGGTTTAAATTTTCGTTTGTTGTTTTTAAGTGAGGACCAATCTAAATGGTTTATAAGGGCATCAACATTTTTAAAAAAATCTGGGAGAGAGCCTCCGAGCCCCCTGGGCTTGTAGGTCACATACAAAAAAAATCTTTTTGTTAACTGTCCCCTTTCACAAATATGGTTCTGCCATCTGTAAAGTAATAATAAAATATAAACTTTCATTGTTTACCAAAAAATGTATGTATTTTATTATCCTTCCGACCATGATATTAATATACTTGATGACAAAGAAAGGCATAAAAAAGTACTACCCATGGAAAATAAACTCCTTATATAGTTTCAAGAGTAATCCGGGGTTTAAAATTTTACACCGGAAAGACCTCCATACCCCTCTCGGTTGAGGCCCCCCCCTTCCCCATACACACTTCCAAAAAGCATCCGGAGTCCCTGTCTACATTACTCACACTTCACTTGTTTTCACGCTTTTGAGAGTAATAAACCTCGACCTAGCCGGTATTCAAACCAATACAGTTCCTTATAGTTTATTGGACAGCTCTCTAAAGTACAAAATAATCCGGTTTTTCATAGAAAGATCTAAAAATGTTACTAGACTTACTTTCACATAGGCTATTCAAACACACGTTAGCCTACGTTTTAGTAGCTGTCACTATTGATGGATATTATAAATTCCTATCGGGATACTAATAAAATAGTAAAATGTAACCAACTTTGGCTGAACAAAATAATTAAAAGGTTCTTTTTATTAAAACTGGCTGTACCTATAAAAAATACGATCAAATAAACATACAGCCGATTGGAAAATACTTTTATTAGATCCATTCTTTTTTGTTAATGAAACGTTCTCTTTATTTGTTGACTATAATACAAACAGAATGCTCATATAAAATTAAGTGGGAAGCTGTGGTGGATTGATATTAGCTTGCAACATTGATCTCTATAGTATAACTGGATGGACATACACATGCACATTCCAAGGACAAAAGCGTGACGCTCAAGTGTATCGTCTGCTACACTGAGGGGGGGAAAGATTTAACGGTTTCTTTAAATGTTCTTATGCGAAAACATGTCTCTGATGAATAAAAGTGTTATTGTTTGAAAATAGTGAAGTATTATACCATACTTTCCTGAAGAAACATTTACATTAAAGGATATACAATCCAGTTTTACAGGTAATACTGTACAAATACGAATAAAACCTTAGATATTTCAATTTTTATGTAGTTATCATCAATGTTGTTTACAGTCTTCCACGACAACACTTATATTTAAAGTTGGTTATTAGCGTGTATATTGGTTTCAGAAACCATATTTTATTGAAAGTTCGATAAATATAATGAACAAGGTATCTTAAAAATTGATTACATTTGTTTGAATGCCAAACTTTGAATAGTTGCCATGCATTCAAACTATCACTTAGGTTATAGGCTTGTGGAAAGTATTATTGTAATAATACCTGTTTTTTTTAAGTTGGCTCATATCTTTCAGAAATCATATTATGTTGACATTTCGATAACTATAATGAAACAAGTTAGCTAAAAACTGTATTACATTTGTTTGAATGACACACTTTGTGTAGAAGTCTTACGTTCAAATGATAATTTAGGTTATTGGCTTGTAGGAAGTACAGTATCTTATAAACCCGGATTTTAGTAATAATTCCAATCTGTAAGGCTTTATTTTGTACCAAAATACTATCATATATATAATATTTTGGTAGGATGAACGGCAATTTAGAACAGAAGTAGAAATTTCCTTCTGGAAGGTCTTTTATCCTAACTAGACACAAATATAGGGTAGGATTCTGGTACGAGATAAAGCCTTAAAAGTAAGCTTCCTTCAAAAATCATCGTACATATTAGGCTACATCAACTTATTTAAAGAAAAAACTAACCTGTTTTGAACTTTTATATGCTCTTCAAAGCTTTAACTTACATATTTATTTAATTTAGCCACTTTCACATTGATGTATCTCATATAATCAATCAAATTAATGAACGATGTCAAAATGCCACATTGCCTTGTATGGGTGGAGGAGAGAAAGAGATACCCGAAAGTTTCTTTCTCTCTTACCCAATGGTATGCAGACGACAGCTCGAAAATTTCAGCCGCAGATGTCCATCCAGTTATAGTATATAGATCAATGGCTTGCAATGGGTGGGTAATAATCGGTGAGTCTATCCACGACCAAAATGTAGATATCGCCGCGGCGGTGGTATTGCATTGCCATCAGAAGGTTACATGAACATGAATACGTTGTGATGCATTGGATAAACGTGGGTTAGTATAGAGCCTGTCAACATTCGTCGGCTCATGTAATGTGATCTAAAACCGGACACAACTATGCTTGTGTCGAGTATAAATTTCAAATAAATTAGTCAAATGAAAATAACAATAGGATTGAGCCGCGAGTTTGTTATTTGTTTTAGTTTAAGCCTGTGCGGAAATAATAGGTTGCAGCACTAGTATGATACAAACTGTAAAATTATTTAAGCTCAACTTGACCATATATCCTTCCTATTAATCTGTGCTGCGATAATGTCATAGCTTTATTTCGCGATGTTTTGATAGCTAAGGAAGTTTAATTTTTTTGGTTTAAATCAACTCACAAAATTGTTATCTTTCGTCAACTGCATTCTTTAATCTTGATATTTTAAAGTACTGGTAAGATTTTATAGTATAAACCTTCATTTATGTGATTCTTTCATTTCTTTAGTAAGACATTACATTTTTAATAGCAATTTTGTACTAGGCATAGTTGCAAGGACAGATATACCCTGGTTTTGGTTGGAAGAATAGTATCTGGTAGTTACTAAAATAACTTTAATATATCGATACATCAAGTCATGTTAACTGAAGCTGCCACTTTAGATAAAAATTATCAATACCTACCTGTATAAAACACTAATAATATGGTAAAATGTTTTCAATGTTGACCCAAAAAAAAGTTTAAAGTTTTCTAAACTTTTCAACCAAAATATTAGTATAGGTCAAATTATGAGAAATTTAAGGTTTTCTAGCACTTGTACACACAACATAAGCAAATTCCCTACTATAACAAAACAAATGTGAAAAAAATTCTTATAGACTCACTTAAATTGCTATTTTTAAGCTCTCTTATCGAGAGACCTATTCTATTAGGCTGTCCTGATCCTTCAATTATTTCTAACCAAAATAACAATAGTAGAGATTTTTATTTATTACTATATAAAAGGCTGGGTAAGCTCTTGGTTTTTTTGGTTTAAAACCTAAATATTGGTCATGTAAAAAAGAATAACACACTAAAATATTCCCTTCTCAGTTGAGATGTTTGACTAAATACATTCAAAATATTTTTAATCAAGATAATAAAGCAATAATTACTCAGTTACAAAAATTTGTTTTGTTACTTAAAAAATAAATCTGTAGTAGATAGGCTACTCTTGTAAACACGTCATGAGTATCAATAAAAACGTTAAATCACCATTGGGCTAGGCCTAGGTGTCTGAACTGTTCAAGGAAAGTTTCATTAACACAAATAACTCAACTTTATTTTAAATGTGTATTAACTAATATGATTGGTTATAATATTATTATGGTTTTGGTGTTGCCATGTTTTAAGTTGTGCTTTGAATAGATAATTTAATGCCCAGAGATTCATTCATTCAATTTTATCGATTTTTCAATTATATTTGTTCCTGAAAGTTTGTAAAGGATGGGGAGCATTATATTTTTGGTGAACCAGGGGTTCTGGTTCAAATCGACGATTTTTTAATTTCAAAAAGAAAAAAAATAAGGGTAGACTTGAACCTGAACAAAGAGTTTTGGGCATGTTTGATCCCGTAAAGTGCTGTGGTGTAATAGGCCTATGTTCCTAATAGGTCAAAACTTTGTGTGAACTTATTGATAAATATGTTTTACCAGGCACTTTCATTTGAACAGACATTTGGAAAGAATATTTTGCTCTGAAATGTTAGAAAGGTGTGTCACTGTTTGTTTTCTATCCGGTGAACCAAAAAAAAAAAAACTTAATTGATCCAGTAAACTGCTCGAGATTGAAAGGATTTTATAGACAGCTCGGAGTTTTACTCTCTATATTGTTTTTTTAATACGTTGACAGGCTTTATGTCGTTGAACATCTTCACAAGAAATCAAATTGGGGCATTCCACACAATGCTATGCGATATGGCGGAACATTATCAGTTTAATTAGGTGAGATTTCTAATATATATTTTTTCATAATATTTGTTTTTCTAAAGTCGGAAAACTTGTGTATGTTGTTGTGTGTATAGGTACTAGAAAACATTAAATTTCGAATAATTTGACACAGGAAAAAAAAACCTTCCCGCAACTCTTGCTGTCCCCGCCCTGTCTGTAAACTTTATATTCATAAGGTGCATATAGGTTCATAAGAGATATATTCCAAACTAACATATTGTTTAGCCTACAGAGCTCTGATCCTTAAATCCTTAACTTTCTATAGAAGTTTGATCAACTTTAACTTTATAAGGACTAATCGATACGGCCTGCTAAGGACTACCAATCACAGCGAAGTAAATATGCGTATGAAATGAAAGCATCAATGGCAGTGAAAGGATCTGTCAGTATGGAAATAAACACAAAATAAAATTATGATAGTTTTTTGCACGAAAGCATTTCAAAAATATTTTTCTGAAATTTAAAAAACCCCAGAAAGCATGGTATCTTGGAATTAGTTTTCTGATAAATACCAGTACCATGTTCACAGAAAGTGGTACCGATTAGTATTCTAGTAATTTCTGCTTCATGAATCACATCTGCTTGTGCCTTGGTCTAAGGTCTGGATAATTTTCTTTCAGAGAGTTTATTTGGATGTTGGTAATCTCTGACTTTCTCATTGGCTTGCACAGGATATGGACTTTGTAGATATGATTTCTATTTTTATTGGATATTAAGGACCATATAGATACAGAGCTTATGGACTTAGTAGATGAGGATTAATGCCACGCTTAAAAAATATATAAATATTAATTTGTATGATAAACTTTGAGCTCGACCGCCGAGGACGGGGAGATCGAGGTTCGAATCTCGGTCGGGTGAACTGGGGGTGGTTTTTCCTAAATGGTTTTCCACTCTCCCTCCACGCAAATGAGGGTTCACTTCCTCTAAATTCAACCCTCCCAATTCCTAATCCATTAGAGTAATTAGTATTTAAGCGTATCACCCGAACGGGTAGTAAGACGCGGTGCTAAATATTATTATTATTATGATAAACTAATATTTGATCATTGTCGAGCACATGCTGCAACCACATGTACAACTTAAATTATAAAAATATGTATTTTCATTTGTATGATTGTTTTGAACTTAACGGTTAAATCAAGTTGATTTAAATAGCGTTTATATTATAAAATTTAACACTCAAGTAGGTAACATATTTAAAATCAGTGTAGCACATTATATTTTTTATATAGGTTATAGCCTCACAAATTTAAATGGGATTAGATCATTCCCCAGATAAAATGCTTTTTGTTTCAATTGGTAGAACATAAGTTACTTGAGAAAGTAAAGAATGTCACTTTTGAAAAAAAAGTTATTTTTTTCCAATATGTTTTAAAGACACACCAACCAAATAACATTATTAGGGTATAATTATAATAAACACATAACAATACTTGACAAATTTATACTATATGTGTAAAGTACACCATGGCATTTAAGGTACTTTTTTATTCCAAACAAAAATCTATACTTTATAATATATTTTAAATACAAAAAAAATGATGTATCAATTAGGAGGCAGAAAGAAACTTGCCTATTTCACGAGATACCTGTCAGCAATAGTTTGTAACATGGCCATATAAGAGACTTAACTTGTGAACATGTGAAAGACTTCAAACCATATCCCAAAGAATACTAATTGTTTTTACGAATACCCAATAACTGTCTATTACAATTGTATTTTTGTCTTATTTTAAGAAATATTGAACACTTACTAATGACTTTACACAATGTAAGCTCATATAAGTAGCCATTCCAGCCAAACCGTTTACATTTACTAAACTCATGTGTCAAAAATTTGATATTACAAAAATAAATCAAAATGTGGGGCCTCTTTGGGATGCGCCTTTGTCGTGGAGGGAAACCATTTTAAACTTGGTCTACCTGGTGAATCCAGTGGTTTTAAGACAGAATCATACGCCATTTTTAAATCTTTGTACTCTCTATATTGTAATTGTCACCGTTCTGTTCTCATCTGCACGGATTCCATGAGAGCTCTGTTGGCATAGTCCGCTTTGTACTCTTGGAATCCACTCTTGCAGATGAGACATGAACAAATTTTTAAAATTGATTAATTAAGCACCCAGCTCACCTTCTGCTGAATTCCTGGTCCTGCTGGTCTTTCAGAAAATGAACTGGTGGACCAGGCAGCCAAGGAGGCAGTCCATCTGCTTCCTGAGGCGAGCTTGGATGTCATGTTTTTAGATCTAAAGGGTTGTGTTTGGCGTGGGGTCTTACCCACCTTGCACGAGCAGTGGGTTTCAATCCCTGCTCAGAACAAGCTGCGGTCCATCAGGGATGGTGTGTCGTGATGGCCCTCTTCTATACGAAAGTCTAAACGGAAGGAGGTCATTGTGACGAGACTCAGAGTCGGGCATACATTTCTGACCCACTGGTTTTTATTAAGAGGGGACTCGCCTCCAATGTGTTAGCTTTGCGACGCTCCCCTTAGTGTGTACCACATATTGGTGGAGTGTCGCAAGTATGCACTATTCGCTTGGCTCTTAGTTTTAAAGGTGACCTTCGGCTTTTATTACACGACAGCGCGAATGGAGTCATTTGATTACTAAAGTTTATACGCCAGACGAATCTTTTAAATTACATTTGAGTCGCTTTTATAAAGCGACCCACTTGGTTATTATCTCATCTTGAGATTATTTCTAACATTTTTAGCAAACTTTAATGTGTTTGTTTTGTCTTTTTAACATATTATATTTTAATATGTTAGTTTTGCTTATTATCTTTTTATCATGTTTGTCTTGTCCCATTAACGTGTTATATTTTAATATAGCTGTTTAGTCTTTTTAACCAAGTGAATACACCTGCGTTTTTTAAGCAGGTGTATCACTTCTCTTGTTTTCCAAACAAGGATTTTTATTATTTTTTTATGGCTCTAATGACCTTTATGTGCCATCGCTTCTCTAAACCTTTAATGATGAGGATGATTATGATGAGGATGATTATGATAATGATGATGATAAATAAGAAGAAAAAAATACAAAAGTAAAATTCCAAATTAATGTAAAAATGTATATTATGATACAAACCTGAACTTTCAAAACTTTCATAATTTATATTACAATTCTTACCTAACCTAGCAACCTGACCTTTCATGCATTAACCAATTAAAATTTTGAATAATATTAATTTATTTTTACTTTATTGTTTACTAGGTATCTGTTTGGTTTGTATGCATATATGATAGTTACTCAAATGGGGTAATAATTAGGAAGTATTTTAGAGGTAATGTACCCGTTTGCATTTAAGGAAAGTGGAAAATCATTTAGGAAAAATCACCCTCACTCAGTATACCCAAGCAAGATTTGAACCCCAATCTCAATGTCAGCAGGCCAGTCTAACACGAGAGTGACGCTTTAGACCATTTGACCACTGAAGCATGTTTTGATAAAATTTACAACTTAATGTTTAGGAAAAGAATCATGAGTCAACAGTCATGTTAGACAAATATTTACATTTCTCTGGGGTTTTTTTTGGTGTGATTTTAATGAGTTCGCCTTTTAATTATCTATTTATTCAAAATTATCAAATATTAATCTTGGTATCATTCTATTCACTCTCATTGGGTGTATAATAATAACATTGAAGCATATAAATATAATGATATAACAGAGAAGTGTCTGAAATGTGCAATAGATTGTGCCCTATTAATGTACCAATATTACAATAATTGATTTATTGCAGTATTTTCCTAACTTTCTTCAGTCACTTATACCATTTGTGGCTCTTCATAATAAAAATAAAACCAATACCTACTACCTTTAAACCGGTGTTTAAAATGTTAACAAAGCTTGAACTAGGCAATACCATACTAGAGAGAAAGGCATCACTTCAAATTCTATATTAATTTGTTTGTCATGATTAACTTACTGTAATTAAAAAACTACATTATTATTAATAAAACTCAGTACTACTATGCGTACCCCGTGAAATTATTTCCAGTGGCTCTTAGGCCAGCCCTGGCAAATTACAGCATGTGTCCCTTCACATATTTTTATGGGACCTGCAAGCTATAACTAATCTAAAAGTATTATTTTAGAAAACATTCTAAAAATGGTTGAAAATAAGGAGTGGTTATAATTAAAAGTTAAGACTTAGATGGATTGCTTTAGAAATATATATAAAAATTAAATTAACAGATTAAACAATAGCTAAATTGGTAGATGTATTAAGTGAACTTACAAGTCAAAATGTATAATTAGAATTTACTTCTTGTGAAAAAATATATTGTTAGATATGAACATTTATATAGGCCTATATAAAAAATAATATATTTCACAGCTATTACTTATATTCCTTTGAATTTTAAAATTATTCAAAAGTGGTTCTTATATAGATAATTAATTTAGCTACAAGGAGTCATTCCCATATTTAATGCCTCAATCTTGATAAAAAGTTAAATTTTAGATCTAACTTAGACCTAACAAAGTTTTTACAACCAAGGTTTTATATGTGAGTGGCTTGCCTTGGTGGCCTAGTTAGCCAACACGCTAGTTTCTTGTTGAGCTGGACTGCCAAGGACGAGGAAATCGAGGTTCGAATCTCGGTCGGGTGAACTGTGAGTGGTTTTTCCAAAATGGTTTTCCACTCTCTCCGCGCAAATGCGGGCTCACTTCCTATACATTTATTTCCAATTCCTAACCCATTAGCATAATTAATACTTAAGTGTATAACCTGAACAGGAAGTAAGACGCTGTGCTGAAAAATAATAAATAAATTATAATATATGTGAGCACCTTTACGCTTAAAAAATAATTGTTTAATGTTTTTGTTTTGTTTTTTTATTTTCAGTCAAATATTATTTGAAATGATTTAAGGAGCTTTAAGAATGACTTCAGAAGTTGAAATAACGGGAGAAGCCACACTCCTTAGTAAAACTGAACCAGATGAGAATAAAATGTCATGGGTTGAACAGGCTACCAAAGAACAGCAGTTTTTGTATGAATCACTGGGGGATCGAGACTGGGACTCATACATGATATCGGAATGGAATTTACTGGAGAGAAATATAGGGCATGCTTTGTACGGATCTCCAAATGAACTTCCAGACAGTGAGAAGAATGAGGAAACAGGGTACAATAAAAATAAACTTGAACACATCAAAAAGATTTGCGCAGTCATCAAAGAACAGGATGTATACCGTGTTAAAACAGATAATGATATATTAGTTGCAGTTGTATTTGTTCTTCTAAATCGTAATGGGAATTGTGATCATGAACCTGTCTTCAGAATCCCAAAGTATGATAGTAAATTAGAAAATTGTTACCTATTCATTGATTCAAATAGTCGAATTTACAAAGGATGGGAAGACTATTTAAAGAACAATCAATTGCCTCAATGTATGTGCTGCTACCCTAAAGGTGGTGTTTATATAGGGGATGAGAATGACAAAGTTCTCATCAACTTTGGTAAAACTCCTGCATGTAAGATTACAACAAAATTGTTAAACGCTTTGGATGGTGCAAACTCAGCAGTAACAGTTGGGAGTACTTTAGTTGGTTTGGCATCTCTCGCATGTATCCCAGTAGCTGCACCTATCCTTTTAGCAAGTAGTATCACTGGAGTGACAAGTTTTATTTATGGTACAGGAAGATCTGTTAGCGCTCTGGTTGATAAAGGAAAGCATGGCCAGAGTATTGGTTTGAAAGATAGTGAAGCTCGGAGTTGCTATCTGACTATAGTCGGCGGAACTTTAGGAATGGCATCCGGGGCAGGTGTAAAGTTGGTGTCTCGGATGGCACAAAATGGGGAGGTCATGTCTAAGGCAGGCAGGATTCTAGTGACAGCACTCAACATGTCATCTCTGGCCGCTAATGGGGCTGGTGTTTTAAACAGTCTTATCTTGATGCGTGAACGACACAAGTCTGGTAACTTAACAAACCTAGAAATATTTCAGTTTGCATCACAAGTTCTCTTCTTCACCAACTCTTTGATAAATATTAAGACGGCAAATGCTATCATCAAAGATAATCAGAAAGTTGTATTGAATGAGTTCGAGGCCAGTCTCAGGAGCAACAAACATCGAAGAATGTATCGCAGACTTGCTATGAATACTCGTGGAGAACAAGATGCAATGCACGGAGATGCCAAAGTCATCAAAGCCATCACACACATTGAGAATCCTGATGATTTCTTTGCAAGTCTTGTCAAAGTTAGAAAAGAGTTTCATGATAATAACACAAAGATATCTTTCGCAAATGCAGGAGGCCATGTGGAGATAAATGAACATATTCATGTTGATCCAGTTAAATTTAATAAAATGCATGCAACTGAAAGGCAAGTAATTCTTAAAGCAACTAAAAGTCTTTGTGATGGGTCTTTGACACATGAAGCATTTCATGAGTTGGTGGAACCCATTTACAATGAACATTCAACTCTCTCTAATAATACGAATAATGTAACTTCAGTTCAAGTTAGAACAGAAGTTTCAAAATCTGCTCTAAGTAAAATAATGAACAGCTTGTCTTCAGATGCCATTAGTTTTGCTCGTGTGATGGGGGATTTAGCAAAAACTCACCACAATGATGTCTACAGCATTGCCTTAAAAGTAGCTAGACTAATGAACTTAGAGGAAATTGAAGAAATTATAAGAATAGTTATGTTTGTAAGACAGTTTGTACAGCTAGTATCAAGCGAAATGGAACAAAAATATCAAGAGGATCTAAGAACAGCAATGAGTTCCCTTGGTGAAACATTCAATCAAGAAGAATTTGACCATAACTATAACATTTCGGGCAATAGAGCCAAACACTTTATGACCACAATTCTCCACAATTATAATACTTGTAAAACATTACTTCTCATGATAAAATCTGCATTTCAACGTTTTAGCTCAATGAATTCTACAGGAGACCGAACACATGAAATGAAACTAGAACCTCATTCTCGGACGCCACGTGAGAAGCAAGAATATATCAATGAATCCCAAGTTGTACCAGATCACTTTGTTGATACAAATGTATATGACTTGGATAAATACTCTGGTCCTAGACCTAAGAAATTCAAATCTTTTAATGAAGACGAATACCCATACTTTAAACACAGAGACTTCTCTGCATCCCCAGAGTTGTCTGATGAGGAGTGTTTCAACATTGCTGATGAGTTGACAGGAATTCTCATTGACAAATATAATGCCATTTTGTCAAGGGATGGTCCTGTTGTGTTTGTCACTGTCACCGACCCAAACATTTTAGTCAATGCAGTCATGATTGTCAGCCATAAAGAAGACCAAATGGTTGCTGCTAATGTATTTTATTATGATATTTAATTTATTATTATTATTATGGAATGTTTATGCTTAAAGTAGTCTACACCAGTGCCTTAGATTTTGCACAATTAATTTTAAATTATACCTGAAAAAATTATATTTGTGAGATTTTCAAAGAAGCTATGTATATATTTGTTCACCTATGCTTGTATTACAATTCTATGAAAAATCTACATAGCCTTATGTGTATAATAGACTTAGTCTAAATCAAAAATTATTTGTCATGAAACTCTCTTGAAAAATTAAATATTAACATCTATTATATCACTTTTAACAAATGTAATAGCTTTAAAATATCATGTTAATAACTTAGATGCCATTGTTATTTTGGATGTAAAAATTTTAGTTGTAACATTATCTTAAGAAAACAGAAGTAAAACACTAGCCTACTCTATTTTTTGATAAAGGTAATAATGCCAAAATAATTATATCAAAACTGTGTTTGTGACTTTCTAGTATAGAAGCCAGAAAAAAGGAAGAAGTTGCATTTTGTACATTGGCATCTTCCCACGGTGAGCTTTCTTCAATCACTGTTCACTTAATTAGTGCCATTTTATAGTCGACTTAATATGCCACAAGTGCGGCGCTATACTAATACAGGACGAAGCCTACCTAAATCGAATGGAATGGGCCAGTTTCGCATATGAAATGCCCATTCCATTCTGATATAGTGGTGTTGTCCTGTATTAGTATAGAGCACACTTGAAGTGTACTAATAAACATACAGTTATTCATCTTCTGCTCGGAAAACCTTACTAATGCAAGCCACAAAATTACACACAAAATCACTACCTAAATAAATTAGCGGGAGTACCGGGTGTTGTTTCTTTGCTTAGAAACAAACAGAAAAAAATCTTCTTTTTTAAAAGTTTCTTCTTCCAACCAAGTTTTTAATAAGTTTTAAAAAAAAAATCTAAAAATTTAAAAACTTCAGCCTTCTGTGTGCAATAGATATCATGCAATGCTCATGAACAGACAAATAAATGCTTCGTTTTTATTAATATCGATAAGATATATATTGTCATGTTTTAAGATATATTTCCCGATTTCTCTTCGGTGTATGTGGCATAATATTTATAAAGCTCAAAATAATTTAATAGTTTTATTTAAATATAAACAAATTGTTAATATCATTATTTAAAACCGATATAGTTCTCTAAGCTCTATTTAAAATATTAGTAGTTTCTCATGGATATTACATACTTAACATCTTTTAAAAATGAGGGAGTTTATAAAAATTCACAAATTTCTAAAATATGGGCTTCAATGTAAAATCAACTTTTTCTTAATTTATTACTTTTAATATAACCACATAAATGTGAATGAGTATTTTTCATATGTATATTGTAGGCTTATTTCATGTGTTGCTACTTTAAAATGTTTTATTAATCAATAGATGCATTTTTTCATGAAATGTTGATTAAATATACGTATATGTACTTGTGTCTTAGAATCTAGTTGACACAATCTTTGGAATCCATCTCCATACTGCACTAAGTGTTCAGTGTCTTTAAATAATATATTTGGTTTAAGCGTATGATATAGTTTCAGCAAGTAAATATAATGCCTAGATCAATAAAATCCATTGATAACAAGAGATGCCTTCATAACATACTGATAGAAAACAATTGAATACACAGCATAATTTAAGCTTTGATAGTAATTGTTATTATTACTTGATGTTCCTGGACATTACAAAAAAATATTCTTCAGGATGTGTTGTCAGCTCTATTTCTTCAACCATAAAATAAAATCGGCTGTAGGGGCCAACTGTTTCTTTGTTAAGATCATCACAAATGTTTCTCTTCTATGTGTTTATAAATATTTACAACTCACTTGGCATAATGCTATCCCAAGATTGGCTTTTAAGTTACAAACTTTACTTTCAAGTATTGAATCCATCCAACTATCTGTAGCCTTCAATCAGATTTGCATTAAAATCACAATAAACTAAATGCAAAATCAAACATTACGCACAGTTGGTGTTTTACTGCCTCTTTGTGCTACCTGCAACATACACTAATTTAAAATTACAAAATGGAAGCTGAATTCAAAAGGAATGTATCAGCATTCACTTGAAGAAATAATGGGATATCACATATCAAAACTTATTATCATTAGGTGTTCTGTCTTGTGGCAAGTACATTTCTTTTGTCAATATACTAATACTGCCAATGTGCCTTTTTCTTTCACCCTTGCCTTTTATAACGTCATGCAGAAGAAAGTTCCTCCTAGGGATTTGTCCGATCCAGTTTGCTTTGTACCGAAGAATCATATCCCAAATGGTTCTTTTCTCACCCACTCTTGTTAGGACTTAATTTGTCACCCTGTCTGTCCACCTGATGTTCTAAAGTCTTTTCCAAGTATTTTCCACCACCAAATTTCAAAGCTCTCCAAGTATTTCTTTCTCATCTTCCTGAGAGTCCAAGTTCCTGCTCCATATTAAAAATAGAAAAAATAAAATTCAGCAAACTCATGTGTACATACAAACCATGAAGATATAACAGTCACATTATGCTAGTATTAAAGGGTTGATATTGTGAGATACTACTGTATTATCAATGTAATACAGATGATTTTACTCTATTGAACTCTTTTAATTATATATATTATATTATATTAAATATTATTTTGTTATAATATTAATATTATAATATTAATATTAATTATATTATTATTATTATAAATTATATAATGTTTAAAATGTATGTGTAACATATCAATTTATTTGTCATTTTAAGCCTCTTAACAGTAATTCTCAACACTTATATAGTGCTAACCTTAACAAATGGTTTAGATAATTTTGACCTGATTTTAAATAGAATTATTTGTCATATTAAATAATCTTTGTTGTTCTGTTACATATTTGCCTTCAAAAACAAAATAGCCTACTCTTGATGCCTTTTGATGATTTATTATAAAGCAATAAATATTTTAAATAAGCAATCAATTGATTTTTTTTTTCCTTTATTTGTGTGTTCATTTGTGTAAATAAATAATATTATGAGCTTTGCTATCTGCCAATAATACTAGATCTAATGCAGTAGCATAACATCTTTGAAAATCTTAGAGGTTTTTTTGGACTTGCAGTGAACAGTCATTATAAGTTTGCTAGTTGGACAAACACATGTGTATATATGTCAAAACTTGGAAAACACTAAACAAGTAACTGATTGATGATTCACACAGATGTTTGTACAATATGCACATTGAGATATCAGGCTTATCCAAGCTAAACCATAGATGTAGGTTGGTCATCGCTGAACATTCGGATAAAGGTAGTTTTTTTAAATATGAGTGGCAGGGAAGTGTAAAACCATTCAGGAAAAACCACCTCAATACACCTGATCGGGATTCAAACCCAATCTCCCTGTCATCGGCAGACTAGTCTATTGAAAGAGTGACACCTTTGACCATGTGTCCAATGAAGCAAGTAATAAGCTAGTCACTAAATCAAAAAACTATTTTAAGAAATATAAAGTTTTACTTTTATAAACTTATAATTCGCACAATACTTTTCTATGAGGTTGCAAAAAGTAAGCGTTTAACCAATGAAAAATAAGAGACGGATCAAAAATAACATATATTATAGTAGTATTTTGTACCAAGTTATTTAGTGGACTGCAAAAATAGGTATGTTTACTGGTTAAATAAAAAGGGCTATTGGTTAGATATATTAATGAAAATTGACCTTTAAATGTTGAATAATTTAAAAGAGAAAAAGTGCTGATTTTTAGAGAAACTGATTGGAATATGTTAACAAAGAATCTAGGGGAACAAAATGTAAACATGTAGTAGAGATAATTTAGATGCAGCTGAGGAATTAAAAAACTATTGGATGTAATTTTGGTTGGAAGCAATCGGTAGGCCTGTACAAGCTGACTTGTGAAAATTATTGGGGAGGGGTATGGATATCCAGGGGTGAGGTCAGAGTCCTCCCATGGAAATGTTTTTAAAAATAAGGCCACAAAACTAGAGTTTTGGGCATATTTCAGGACTTAAATCTTGTTGTTTTTTTTAATTAAAATGTATTGGCTTAAACAACTTGATACAACAAAGCTGTGGTCAGGTATATTCTAAACAAAACAAGCTTCTCTTCTCGGATGTAGGAGATGTGTGAAATAATTTGAAACAATGGAAATATACTATTCAGAGTATCTTGCAGTTGTATTGAATATGATATTAAAACAAAATAAGCAAGGAAATTTAAATGCACTGGGTTGCTTTTGATGAACTCAATAGGCGAGTTTTCACGATTGACTTGGTTACAGTTTTGGTATCGAGTGTCTTCGACCAAGTGGTTCTGACCAAGTTGGAGTGGGGAAACTATTTTGATATGTTTTTCTTAAACAAAAATAGTGGTTGGGGTGGAGTTATCTAACAGCTAGTAGGAGAATTTATGTAATTCTACTACATGCAAATCGATGTAAAATTAGCTTTTTAATTTTATTCTTAGTTAGATTCATGCTTATTTTGACTAGTCCTAATATTTACACAACATGTCAAGCTAAACATACCTTTCCAAAAATAACCTTAAGAAAACATATATATATAATATTAAATAGGCCTGGATCATATATTACTCTTTTATCATAACTAAACGGTTTTTAAATACCTACTTACTGTCATGTATTTCTAGCAAGTAATTGCTGTCAATTTTAATTTACAAAAACTTAAAATCCATTGACTACGAAGTTATACTCGTTTAAATCTAACATAAGAAATGATGCTGTTTTGAAATTGGCGGTCCAAATTCTCAGCTCATTAGCTGTAACCACTCTTTAGTCTTATCAGGGAAAGTGTTAACAAATCGAGCCCTGGTATCGGCTTGGTCATAAACATTTCGTTATCATCGATACTAGGTCAACCGTGAAAACGCTCTGGTCGTGAAAATCGATACCAGGTCAACCGCAAAAACTCACCTTTACAAGTGGTCTAGATCCAAGTTGTCCAGCACCAAGATTCTTAGAATACAAGGTTGCCTCGGTCCCTATACCTGCCAGTAGGTAGTTTTCTCCCTTCCACCACTCTTTGCGTGACGTAACCCGGTGACCGTACTGCAGACTAGCGACAGGGGCTCGGTAGTAAATTAACGGCGTTTGGGTTCACAGTGTTTCATGCAGCTACAATTTTGCTAAAATAATTTCTGTTTAAAAACGAGTGAATTCTGTGTACTAGTTTAATCATTAATGTTAATATTGTTAATAATTCCCTTCATTTAGAATTAATTTAATGATTTTTCCTCAATCGAGTGAGATTCAAAAGAAGAATGTTTTCGATGTTTTTTTATTAATATAAACAACATTTTAAGGTTAACAAAAATTCCTGGGGAAATATATAGAGTTGCTTTGTGTAATAATAACCACCAAAAAACAAAAACTCCAATAGGAAATCAATAATGTATCATTCTTTTCCAAAAGATTGGGATCCGGTAGTTCATAAAAAATGGATACACCTTTGTAGAAGATATGGGAAGTGGAATCCGGATTTATGTTCAGTGTGCTCGGAACATTTTTGCGCGGAAGATTATGAACGATACCTAAAACTTGAACTTCTCAACTTGCCTAAAAAACTAACTTTTGACCAATAAACTATCGGCTTTGTTCCCTATTTTTCCCAAACTGCTTTCGATGGTGGAGCGGCCATACTTTCATAATGTATGTGTCATCACCATAGTCATAATCATAATCATATTTATTTAGAAATGTCTTGAATACCAGATTGTAGGTTAAAATAAATGTTAATTTTCCCTTTAGTAAATTTTGAAACTAAACTACATGTGATTAATTGATATGTCAATGTAAGATAGTCGTTCCTCCCCCTTTCAAGTGTTTAGCTGCTCGAGCCTAACTCAGAGGTCCTGTATAAAGAGGGTAATCAGTGTCCGTAAGGATAAAGTGAGTTAATAGTCTAAGTGCATCCATGCCCACCACTTTAGGAGGGTTCTTTCATTAACAAACATTTATTGTAATTGAACTGTTTATTGAAAATAATAGAGATTTGTGACGGAGGGACCTTTCAGTTGTTATCCCAACGTGGGGCACGAGCTATAGGTAGAGTGGACGAAAGGATTAGGATGTTTTAAATGTATTTGTTAGATTTTAAGATTGTAAAGAATTGGATGAAAGGCGGAATATTTTATATGAATATATATTTCATAGGTGAAGTGTATAGGGTATCGTAGAGAGAGAACCGGAGGAATTCTATTATGAGATGGTAGCTTGAGTATGGGGGACGTGATGCTATTAGTGTTGGAGGAAAATGTAGAAGTTGTCGATCCTCATGTCAGTGGATCTTCCGAAAAACGTGAGTCAGGTGTCATTAGAATCAAACCGTGAAATCAGTGAACCATTGTCAGCAAACAAATCACGACAAGGTGATAGCTATCTGGGATGGGTTATGACTCAAATGGTCGCATTGCTGAACCAAACCATGCAGACTAATAATAAGAACCTGAAGATGCATCTGGAATTATCTATGAAGGCAAATACCGATAATCTAAGGTCCGAGTCTGAGAGATCTACACAGGCTGGCCGTGAGGTCATGCAGGCAAGCCAAGAATCGTTATCGAAGAGGCTGAAACAGGCGATAAAAATCAACAATGAACATTTAAGAGGTGAGATTCATAGGGTCGTAAAGGAGAGCAGAGATTCAACCACCGAATTCAACCTAGTGGTGATGGCTGATCGTCAGGTGGTGGGGGATATGGTTGAATGCCTGAGCTCCCAGGTGGAGACGCTTAGATTGGAGAATAAGGCCACAGGAGAGAGAGTTGCACAAAGACTCGAGAGTTTTGAGGGGGTTATGACTTCAAAAACAAAGGAACGAGTATCCAGGGCAGTATGTGAGAAATTAGGTAGTGCGTCGGAGAAGGCAATTAGAACCAGTGCGGAATGCAAAGAGCTCCAGAAGAGGACCGTGGAACTCCAAGACGAAATGTTGGCACAAATATCCAGGATTTCAGGCTTAATATCTGAACATTTGCAGGGTGTACGGCCAGATGCATCGCTTGGCTCACTTCTGGGTTTAAGTGCGACGTACATCAAGTTGGCCCCCTCTTTCTCCAAATGAATTGAAATTACTACAGTCCTTTGTGCTACGTTTGTGCTCATATGTGCCGAAGCACAGCGTTTGTGCTATTTAATTACTCAAATTATAACGATTTTAATGTGATGGGCTAACTTGATTTCAAGCTGGCCCACCACATTTTTTAAAACATCATATCTTGATTTTGATTACGCCAGTTATTTGTGCTAATATGTGCCCAAAGTTCAGCTTTTGTACTATTAAATTACGCGCATGGCAATGATTTTAATGTGGCGGGCCAGCTTGATGTTCAATTTGTGCTAATATGTGCCCAAAATTCAGCTTTTGTGGCATCAAATTATGCTTGTTACAACGATTTTAATTTGCTGTCCACTGTTGTGAAGCAAAGTCAGGGGGGCGGATTGATTGGTTGGATACTGAGGGGAAGATAGCTTTTGCGTCCATTGGAGCGAAGCGGGAAAGCTAACACTGCACAACTGGAGCACAATAATTGATGTGAAAGCCTACAATTGAACTTTTTTGTAGAATGAGGTGGTCAAAAATTTAGAGTAAATAAAAAATGTACTTCTTCAACTTAAATGCATAAAAATTGATAACACGACCCAAGAAAATACGAGAAAAAAAATGGCAATGGAGTTCTTAACCAAGGGCTCTTGAACATAATGTATGTACGTATGAGCATTACTTATAATGTGTAAAGAATAAAAATACATCAAAATTCGGGCCTTGAGTGCACCCAAAGAAATAAACTTCGAACCTTCAAACAATTTGAGTCCTAACATCCGTGTAAGTGGCAACCAGATTAAATGTGATTCCAATGTTTAATATGCTCTGGAATAAAGTGGATTCCTAAAAGTTCAATAAAGGCGCGCTTAGGTGTATAAACTAAATTTACAACTTAGTTCAAGAGAAATTAATTTGAAAATTATTTTTAAACTTAAAAACCTATATCAATATATTATAGGATTGTTTATACTGTGACGACAAAATACATCAGCCCAAGTCTTAGATACAATACAATTTTACCGAGATGGAATATTATCTTAGTAAACTGTGATCCTGGCTTGTTGACCATCTCATTCTACAAAAAAGTTCAATTGTAGGCTTACAGAGTCAATTATTATTGTGCTCCAGTTGTGCAGTGTTAGCTTTTCCGCTTCGCTCCAATGGACGCAAAAGCTATCTTCCCCTCAGTATCCAACCAAGCAATCCGCCCCGCCTGACTTCGCCTCACAACAGTGGACAGCAGAATTAAAATCGTTGTAACAAGCATAATTTGATGGCACAAAAGCTGAATTTCGGGCACATATGAGCACAAACGCAGTACTAACGAATGGCATAAGAAAATTTTATTTCGAAAATGTGGCGGGCCAACTTGAACATCAAGCTGGCCCGCCACACTAAAAACATTGCCACGGCGTAATTAATAGCACAAAAGCTGAATTTAAGCACATATGCACAAACGCGGCTCTAACGATTGCATAAGAACATTTTTATTTCGAAAATGTGGCGGCCAACTTGAACATCAAGCTGGCCCACACATTAAATCGTTGCCACGGGTGTAATTTAATAGCACAAAAGCGAATTTCGGGCACATATAGCACAACTCAGCACTAACGAATGGCATAAGAAAATTTTGATTTCGAAAATGTGGCGGGCTAACAAGAACATCAAGCTGGCCCGTCACATTAAAATCATTGCCACGGGCGTAATTTAATAGCACAAAGCTGAATTTCGGGCACATATGAGCACAAACGCACCACTAACGAATGGCATAAGAAAATTTTGATTTCTAAAATGTGGCGGGCCAACTTGAACATAAGCTAGCCCGCCACATTAAAATCATTGCCACGCGCGTAATTTAATAGTACGTAAGCTGAACTTTGGGCACATATTAGCACAAATGGAGCACAAAAAACTGGCGTAATCAAAATCAAGATATGATGTTTTAAAAAATGTGGCGGGCCAGCTTGAAATCAAGTTGGCCCGCCACATTAAAATCGTTATAATTTGATTAATTAAATAGCACAAACGCTGTGCTTCGGGCACATATGAGCACAACTAGCACAAAGGACTGTACTAATTTCAATTCATTTGGAGAAAGTGGCGGGCCAACTTGATGTACGTATTACACACCTGCAAAAAGTAAGGAACATCTTATCAGGTCAGGCAATGCCGGTGGTGTAGAAGATCCGTCTGATGAGAACCACCTTTCAAGGGGCGGCAGCACAGTGGTGGTTGGCCACACCGGATGGGATACATTCACGGGTGTCTTTTGAGGCTTGTTTCCGGCAAGAGTTCTGGGCACCTGAAAAGCAAGGACAGGCTCGTGCGAGGCTGCATGGTGAAAGACTTAGAGAGGGGACTGGGTTGACAATGGAGGTTCATTTCCTGAGAATTTTTGAGAGGAGCAGACATTTAAATGCTCCGATAACAGACATGGAGTTCATAAGCATGGTTGTAAGCCAAATGCCCTCCCGAATGCAGGAGCTACTTGAATTGTGATGCTGGGAGCCCATTTCGACCTTCAGGGAAGAGCTGCGCAAACTGGATCAGCTGGACATAGCGAGGCATTCAACTCGGGGAGGCAACCTGGGGTGAAGTCCACACCAGCAAACCGCAGATAAACTTTTCGGAGTTTAATTCAAATGTGAGGGCCAGTTCTCCAGCACAATACAATGGACCGTCACCTCAAATGGCCCAACAGCCACAATCTTTCCAACAATCAAGGACATTCAGACCTCAGCCCAGGGTGAGTGTGGCTAGAATATAGTGGGAGGAACCGAGGGAACTAGGGGTTGATCGGACTAAAATTTATCAGGTTCAAGCAACCCTTAGAAGAAGGCGATGAAGGTTTGGTCGAGTAGGAGTAGATAGACGGTACAGGCCATACCGGTCTGATTCTGGTGAAGAGGGACCACAAGAAACGTCGCCAATAAGTCTTTGTCAGTACAGGAGTGAAAAATAAGACGAGCTGGGAAACGAAGGGCAAGAGTACGAGGAGAGGACTAAGGGGCGGTGCATAAGTTGTTTATGGATCGGAACCGGGACCTAGACAATGGAACGTAAACTCCAGACCCTTTAGGTGAAACCTCAGAGTTCAAGGGGATGGGAGAGATTGTTAAGGAGGTTGGGAAAGTGAAGCGAATGTTGAACACATATCAGATGGGTACTGGAGGAGGAAGCGTCCATAGACAGGGGGTTGCCCCAAATGTCCCGAAGTTAGAGTTATGGTAGAGGGATTGGAGGCACGTTGCCTGTTGGATTCCGGAGCGGATATCAGTTGTATCCCTGAGAAGTCTACTAATGCCATCTTGGAGAAGAACCCCCAGGTGCCTTGCTTACCTTTGCCAAGGACGACGATTATTTGAGTCACCGGCAGGAAGAGCCCAGCAATCACCAGGCAGGTCATACTGAGCATTGAGGGTATAGGCCCAGTGAGGATGGCCCATTGTTTCGTCGTAAAGGGCCTAATTAAACCCGTGACCCTGGAGATGGATTTTCTTTCTGATAATAAAGTCACTCTGGATTTCAGCAGGCAGCAGCTAGTTTTTGGAGAGAGGGCACGAGAGTTGGAAGATGGTGTCTTGGAGACCGTATGGACCTATAATCCGCATGCCTACACCATCCGGGTGCATACACCGTTCGGGTACTGGCAGTACAAATGAGTGGTTGTTTTGAGGAGCCGGTTTCATCATCATCATCCCAGGGACGAATAGAGGTTGAGTTCAGAAGGCCATTGCCCACTGATGGAGAGCTGGTGGAGTTTGTAAAGGCGATACCGGGTCTGAGTGAAGGTAGGAAACTCGTCGTGCTGGATCTTTTGAAGGAGAACTGAAAGGCTTTCTCGGACCACCCCGGATTAAATAATTTCTACCAGGCTAACATATAGCTGACTGATGTTAAGGCGTACTTCCAGCGGAGTTAGCCGTTGCCCAGTGTTAGAAGTAGGAATTATCAGCCGGTGCTCAAGTCCGTTTGCAAATCCCTTGGTATGTGTTATCAAGAAGGACAAATTGGTACGTCTTTGTTTGGATGGTAGGCACCTGAACAAGTTGGTGGTCAAGGATAGGAAATCTCCCACTACCATTACAGAAATGCTCCACAGCTTTGGGGGTGTTCGATATCTTAGTGCGATGGACATTACATATATGAAAAGCGGGAAATATGCTACCAAAACAAAATACACCCAAATCGAACACAAGCAAAGTTATACTTCATATAATTTTGAAATTGTCCCCTTAAGTCTTAATAGTAAATAAAATACTAATTAAAGTTTATTATTTTACAAAATATGAACATCCTCCTAAATAAAACCACCCTAGTGAAAAGGTAGTTTCTGGCTGTGGTTGGTGACAAAAGTATTGGGGGGTGGGAATTGAATGACCTTTCATTCCACCAAGAAGTTCCCTCTTCTTCCAACAGATGGCAGCCATCAGAAATGCCTGGTCCATGTCTCGTTGTTTCTAGATAGATGTCACAGTCACAATATTTTATAAATCCTAAAGAAAATAGTGTTCATAATCTTATGAGGTACTTAGTTTTCATTTTGAGTACCGTATATTAAGTAAATTTTACAAATTAAATATTCACACTTTTTGGCCCATTTCAAGAGAAAAAAACTGCGGCCTACGCTGAGAAGTAATTGAGAGCTAATGGTCTATAATGTAGCGAATAACATAGCGTCGTAGTGTAATTAGTTGGTAAGTTTAACTGATGCTGATCAGAATTGATTGGATAGATATATGTTTTAATCTCATGATATTATTCAAACATTATTACAGCTAGTTTATTTATTGAATACATCAAGTCTCACTAATTTTATGTAGCTAACTAATTTTTATAAACTTTAATATACATCCAAATCTTATAGCAAATATAAAATAAACTTTAATCCAATTATTAAGACGGACTTTAACCTATTTTACAACGCTAGCGCTTTATTTATACATTCAACTTTCACAAGTTTGAAGTTATTTTCTTTCTAAATAAAGGGGCTAGTTTGTACTTTTAAGTTTAGTTATTCTTTTATTTAATTTGGTGGGAAAAAGAGACAATTTTGTAATTGACTGATTTAAACCTTGGAAGAAACATCGCATAGCATTCTCATTAAATCGTGTTTTATTTGTGACAGCCACTCACTGTAATGGTATGTTTTCGATATGTATACAGTGTATAGTTGTTTTATTGGATGGATATTTTTTTATAATAAGCCTAGATTATAAGTTTGGCTTATGAAATATTGAATAATTGTCAAAGGCAAAAGATTGTATGACACTTTTTATAGAATAATATAATGCAAAATAATCGATTGAATTTTAAATGTTAAAATTAAGTATTCATTGTTTATATGATCTTTCTGAAACAACTTATCATCACAACACATGACTTATAAACTAGTTAATTCTAGAACACACCATCCATATCTAAAAACTATTTATTTGTGCCTGTATATACTTGACCCAACTCACAACAATGACCGAAACGTTGATCAGATTTTATGTAGGCCTGTTTATAAATTGCATAAATACTGTAGTCTATTTTTAAGTCTTATTTGTTGTGATTTGCTTTGTGGACCAAATGTTCCAACTTTGTATAGTTTTAATACCTAATATTCTTTTGTAAGAATGCCAAGGCAACGTTTTAAAATTCACAAGCATGCCAACACTTTTTTTTTTTTTTCAAAATGTACTAATTTTTATTATATTCAATTTCTCGTGTACAATAATAATGATAAACATTGGCCTACATTCTTGGAAAAGTCAATGAGCCCATCTTCGTGGCAGAAACTTTACAATGCAATTTACTAATTTGTTAGCTAAATAGATCACTCCGATCTGGCTAGCCTATTGTTATTAATTATCTGCCAAACAGCAGACGACTCCATGCGGCTCTATGGAAAGCATCATCATCATCATCTGTATCTGTCTCTACCTTGATTTTATCTATTATATGCTACCACCTTTGTCCTCTTTCCATCCACCATTCCTTCCATAGCATCCACCAATAAGTATACTTTCTAATTGCAGCCAGTGTTCAATCCAGATTCTCTTCCTATTTTTGACAACCTAGATACTATTCTTCTCTTTTCCCGACCTCCTCCACTCACACATCTCAAATGCTTCTAATCTCCGTTCCACCCCATAGAGTGCCACACTACAAACAAAGCTCTTTGCCAATTTCTTCCTCAATCCTCTATCCCTGGGAGGGACACACATCTGTCTCTTCTTGTAATTAATTGCTACCTTCGCTATGGCAATTCGAGATTTGACATCCTGTCTTCATCACAAATATCTTCATGTATCCAGCTTCCCAGGTACTTGAAAACTGAGTCTTGCTTATTTCCGACCTGCCTAGTAAAATTCTGGACATACACGTGTTATTTCAAATTCATTTAAATGACAAAAAGTCAATAGTTGTAGACAGGGTATCAGTTTAAGGTGAGTTTAAAATACCTATAATACAATTTAAACCTTTTATTCTCAAGTACACCAAAATTGATCATTTATAGGTTATAACATTAATTGTTAAGTTATAGGACTACACTTGTTATTGTAAAACCAGAACCTATTTGATTATTTTTCAGAACATAGACAAAGAACATATGGAAGCCATGGATGAGTTGTTGGCATTTACTAAGGAAAAATATGAACTTGAACTGAATCTACAAAAGTATCGGTTTCTTAATCAGGCTACCAGACTTATTATTGACACAAGTAAGAATTAGTTGAAACCTAGTCTCCTATTTTATTTTATTTTTAAAATTATTATTTTGCATTCAGTTAACATTAGGCTAGGATACTTTACTATTTTATCATTATTATTAGCACCGCGTCTTACTACCCGTTCGGGTTGTACGCACTTACGCTAATGTGTAATGGTAGGGTGATTGCGAGATGAAATGGAGGACCTACAGTTTAACGTGGAATCCGAACCACGGTGGAGGCCTGGCATTCCTCACATTCACAAGTTGTGATTAATACACGTCTTGTCAGAGGTGAAGAAAGGGTTCGGCAATCAGATAATTCTGTGCCGGGACCGAGGATTGAGCCCCGGACCCCCAGCACAGAAGTCCGACACCTTACCCCTAGACCACCAGGTCACCCGTTACTTTACTATAGTTCTGTAAAGATTAAGGGCCTACTACACCCAACTACTATATGCCATTTCATACTAAAAGAATACTAACTAAATACTATAATAGAGTGAGTGATAAGGAATTATGGGGAGATACATAAAATCATGGACCGCAGCATCTGAAAACTGGATACAAAGTTAATGTAGTCAGGATATTATTTCTCTAACTCTGAACCACTGAAATGGATGTGATTGAAGGCTATACGATACTGAAATCGTATGTCTAATGTTTTTGTAATTTCAAACAGAATCTTAGCTTTTACTGGACTTATTTAAATTAGTTAAGTTGGACCTTCCGACTTTAACATCAACACAGCAATTAATGATAAAGGCGTGCATGGCTATCACATAACTACCGAGTGTTTGTCAGAAACATTTAATAAAATAGATTAACGAAAATTTGGCAAAAAAAACAACAAAAACAAACAACCTTTTTCACTTGTTTCGAAAGTAGGCCTGCTAGATTTAGTTAAATACAGGTGGTAATGATGTATGTTATTTTAATATCAACCCAAAGTGGTGGTGTTAGTGGTTTTAATCTAAGCTCCAAAGTTTTACTAATATCTGGGTTTTCTGCATATTCATATTAATTTATATATCAAAAATCACCTATCTATATAGCTGGCTGGGATTCAAACTTTAATTTCTCCATCAGCAGCCAACCAAACCAGACAAGGTGAGACCGTCCGTGTACCCATTAGTGTGAGTGTTTTTGTTAGGTTTAATTTTGTTTGTGTTTTAATAATGATATTGTCGACCTCTGTGGTCTTGGGGTAAAATGTTTGCCTCAAGACCCAATGTTCATGGGTTCAAACCTAGCCAAAGTTGACGAATTTTTCTCAAGCAATAAAAATCCATAGAACAACTTCCTTTGGAGGGGAAGTAAAGCTGTCGGTCCTGTGTCGATTGTAGCATGTAAAAGAATCCTGAAAGTTGTGTGAAAATACTTTTCTCTGCAAAATTGGGAGCCCTTTTGCTCTCAATAATATAAATTCTCGTGTGCTGATATAATCAGTCGGTTCAGAAAGTGCCTGTTAAATAGCTCAAATAGTTAAAAAAATAATAATAAAAGGTAATCATACTAGGCCGACAGCCATAATTTTCAACTTTTTAAAAAAAACCTGCATAGATTTATTTTAAAACTGGCGACTGGTATTTGATTGGCATAGCCTATTCTTAGGTTTGGTTTATTTGGTTGATCTTTTAGTTAAATTAATGTTTTTTTATGCTTATTATTGATTTTAAATACTTTGGTATGCCTACTTAGCTAGATTAATAGCTATTATTTTCTCTCATCAATTGCTTAGTTTGATCAGCACTGTGCAGCAGTAAGCTAGATGCTGACATTGTAATAAAATTTGATTCATCAACATTTCAATGGTATAGTGCCAAAGGGTGGAACCATCATAGTTTAAAAAATTGAGGTTAGGTTGTTATAATGTTATCTAGTTTAAAATACACCTGACCAATTGGCATAACCTTAACTTAATTTTATTACAAATGGTTTAAATCATAATTTTTTCCTTTAGTTTTTTACTCACTTTGAATATTTTACATACCGGTCAAATGGCGTTTCAACCAGAATAAACTCAAAATTATTGTATTAATTGGTTGTAAGCCTTAATTGTCTTTGATTTAAATTATGCTTTAGCTATCAGAAACAAATTGTTCGATTGGCGTAACCCACAAATTAATTCAGGCGTACCATCAAAACAAGCATGTAGGGGTAGAAGCCAAGGAGCGTAACCACCAAACTCGAGTAATAAATTATTATTGACTCTTGATTGAATTTAAATATTTTCTCATTTGAATAAATATCATCAAATACTATGAATGTTTATCCATTTTAATTTTTTTTATTAAGTTTTTTCTATCTTCTGTAAATTTTGCATTTTGAGGGTTACATCCTTTGGCGTTTATACCCTTGATTTGAAAATGTCAGTATAATATTGATTTTTGGTGCATATTTGATAGACTAGCATTCAAATTTTAAAAATCTCCTCACTAAATAAACAAACGTCCAATAGTTTTACTAAAGTAATTTTACAATAATTCTTTATTAGTTTTTTAATCACCGTATCCTATTACTTGTTCAGATTACAAGCATGATTACTCTAATTGGAGAGGGATGAGGAAGGAAGCATTTTAGAAGTAATTTACTCGTATTTGTGTAAAACGAGAGTGGGAAAACATTTACGAAAAACCACTTTAAGTAGACCAGACCAGGATTTGAACCTCAATCTCCTCGTAATAAGCAAGCCAGTTTAACTCAAGACCATTCAGAGACTGAAATGAGTTAAGTTTTATTAAAAGAGAATACATTATAAAGAAAAATATTGACCAGACAAATAATTATGTAGACTTTGACCTCGGAAAACAGTTAGCCGATCTTTAACTGGGTGAATTGAGTAGATTTCCTCATCCTCTTTCCTATTGATACATGGTAAATTTCCTTAGAACTCAATATTCTTAAGTATCTCGTCAATGAAAATAAATAAGTTTATTGGTACAAACTTAGTGGATTCTAATACTAAATAAAAATAAATCTTTAGGTCTAAATTCTGTTTTATCATTAAGTTTTTATCTTAATTTTTATTTTATTTTATTTACAGTAAAGATGCGCAACTTGATTTTTGAGACGCTTATTTGTTTGACGGATATCAAACAGAAAAACATTTCATATCTGCTCAACTTGGATGTTCCTAAGGAGTCTTTGCCAGTTTCATTACCACACCATGAGTGAGTAACATACATTAAATACATTAAATGTCTCAAAAATATGTACACTCCAATTACCATAAAATGTAGCAGTCTTACCTTGACAGATTACACTATGACCTTATCACAAGAGGTGGCCAACATAATGTTGCAAAAGACTCAGTGAAATTAATGTAAAATGTAAAAATCTAGAAATTATCAATTATGTTGCTCAACCAAACATTTAAAACAACACACACTGTTTGAACAACTTTATTCAAAACATGTACACTTTGACTACTCAGCTACAACAGTAAATGAAAGAAATTGTTCAGATTTACAATGGAAGACAAGTTAATATGAAATTTGACAATCCTTTTGCTTCCAATGATATGCAGGATATAACACAAGCACACGCCGCCAGGAAAAAGTTATTTTTATTGTGAGAGCTGGCAAACTCAAATTCGCCTAATTGTGGCAATTGGTGACAGGGTTGCATCACCCTTGGCATTATCATATTTATATGGTGCTTATGCTTATAAGCAATAATTAATTTGTGTACAAATATAAAACCCCAATGAAGCCGTAAAAAATCTAATTTGAATTCTCTCGCCTAAAACTGTGTTAGTTTCTATAAAAACTTTACACTTGGAAGTGTTAAGACATTATTTGCTGTTTCAACAATGGAAACATAATTAAATATTTAGTTCAAAGAAAAATATAAATATGCCAGGTCTTGTGTTATTAGGATTACAAACCTTTTCACTTTGCAATGATACAAAAATCAGATAATTTTACTAGCAAAATTTCAAAAGAATTCAAGTCAGAAAAGATCTTCAGCCAAGAAAAGGTAGAAAATAGTCTTGAAACCATTGATCTGTCACTACCCCCCTTCCTGCAGGCCTTATCTGTCAGGATAGCATGCGAGGAAGGATAGGGATGGTGGCAAAATAGATGTGTGGGTTCGTAATTTATAGAAGCCTTTGGTTTTTAGGGTTTATTAATAGCATTAGGAGTTACTACAAAAATGGGATGTTAAAAGTTGTTACAAAAGATATAAGGATTTTGACATAGAAGCTTGTGAAAGAACTCGGCTTGGTAAGGAACCCCTAACCAATGACTTGACTGACATCTCCACAGATTTGAACCCAGCAGTTTGGGCACGACGGTTGCCCTCTAGCATAAGTACCTGATGTTCTAATCTGCGTGGCCCCAAAAACGGGTAGTGTGACCCCTCTGAATAGATATTAATTTATCAGCCTCGATAGCTCTAAAACGGAGCCATTTATACTTAAAATCAGCCCAATTGCTGAGCAAAGTGGGACAAGTTGTTTTGAGTTGTCCAGATTTGTCCTTAGTTTACTAACTCATCATAACAATTAAACTAGACCAGTACTTGAGCTCACTTATTTCAACCACTATTATGTTAGCTTTCGCTCACTTATTTCAACACTATTATGTTAGCTTTCGCTCACTTATTTCAACACTATTATGTTAGCTTTCGCTCACTTATTTCAACACTATTATGTTAGCTTTCGCTCACATTCCTTTATTTTTCACACACCTATTATGTTAGCTTTCGCTCACTTATTTCAACACTATTATGTTAGCTTTCGCTCACTTATTTCAACACTATTATGTTAGCTTTCGCTCACTTATTTCAACACTATTTTGTTTTTTATGTTAGCTTTCGCTCACTTATTTCAACACTATTATATTAGCTTTTGCACACTTTTTACAAAACTTTTTATTTCAAACTTATTCTGCTCACTTATTTCAAACAACTAATTTTAATATATAGCTTTTGCTCACTTATTTCAACACTATTATATTAGCTTTTGCTCACTTATTTCAACACTATTATATTAGCTTTTGCCTCACACTTTATTTTTCACAACACTATTATATTAGCTTTTGCTCACTTATTTCAACACTATTATATTAGCTTTGCTCACTTATTTCAACACTATTATATTAGCTTTGCTCACTTATTTCAACACTATTATATTAGCTTTTGCTCACTTATTTCAACACTATTATATTAGCTTTTGCTCACTTATTTCAACACTATTATATTAGCTTTTGCACTTTAACACTTTTATCTTTGACATAAAACTATTATTATGATTAAACTTTGTACACTTATTTCAACACTATCATGTTAGCTTTAATTAAACATTTCCAAACTCGTGCAGGATGATTATAGATCTCTCATATTATTCAAAAATGTCTCCATGTATCAAAAAAATGATAATTTAATTTGAACCTGATTTGTGAAAATTAAACTTTTTTTTTTTATATAAATGACTTTTCTCAGAATCTATCTTTGAAGATATTCACCAGATATTTATTGCAAGGTGATACACCTTTTAACACAGCCGTTTTAAGTAATAATAATAAATAAGCCCACCGAAAATTTAAAACCATACTTTTTATGAGAAAAAAAATTGTTGGCCTATATTGTTAATAATATTCCTAAAAATAATCTGAGCTGTAAATGTTTAGTAGAAATATAAGAAATGATGGTAAAAAGTTAAAACATATATCATCAATGGTTCTGGAGAGAATGGGTCATAAACTTAAGGAAAATACCCTTAAAAACCTTCTCTAGTTTTTTAGTTTTTTTATTCATAAATTCAATTTAGAGACGATAAAATTATTTAAACAGTATATGGGATTTATTTCTCATGTAAAAATTCAACCTTTAGAGTAACCTCAAGCCACCAGAGTTGGAACTCTGACCTCCATGTCAAGAACAAGGTACATTATGAGTCTAACACCATAGACTGTGTGGCTAAAGGTGTGCTACACTACTAAAAATAGGTTTTCTTCACACTTTGTTAATTGATCTGATTTTCACGAGAAACCTATAAAGTGAGTGTAGGCCCAGTTTAAGGTGGGGCTCTAGGGGACACAAGAAAATGTCAAATGTCTTTGCAGTTTTTGTATTATATTTTTTGGGGGTGCATAAGATAGTTGAGGAAGTAAGAAGGATGGAAGGGGAGAGAATTCCAAGAAGATAATGGATATGAAGTATGTAAGGAAGAGACCGCAAGGGAAACCAAGGAAGAGATGGGAGGAACAGATAGTAGCAAGTGTGCAAGTGAGAGGAGGAGAGTAGAAGAGAGTGTAGGAGTAAGAATGGTGGAAGGACAGAGGTAGATGGAGGCATTTTACTAAACGGATCTGGCCACAAGCTGGAAACAGTTCATAATGATGTTAATGATAATTTTTGGTCAAAATAAATAAACTATTGCTTTACTAGAAACATATAATTTAATTTTCTTCACATGATGACCCAAATATTTCTTGAATATCTGTCTAGGATGTCCTGGAATTTAATGCCAACCTTTCTCTTCATTTAAAGAGTTTGTCATATAATGCCACTCTTTTCATGATAGATATTCAACAACTCACCATGTGAATGAAACTAAACTCTTTGTTTGTACTGAGTTATATTTTATTTATTTTGGCCAAAAAAATGTTTTGCTATAAAAACTGTAAAAACACTGGCCTCTTCTCGTGTTCTCTTCATCACCACCTTAAGTTACCAACCCCTACAGATACCCCAACGTATTTACTTTTAACCAGCTACGGGCCTATTCTGTGGCTAATAATGTTCTCTATGCTCTTAACTCACATCAAGTACATTCCATTTACACTGAAAAGTAGCAAGCTTGCCTTGATGGATAACACAACAGTCAGCATATAAAATAGGGTCATACTATAATCTTCCAAGTAAGACTGATGCTTTACAGGGTTGACAGAGCTAACATTGGTTATGAAATATTGATGTTTTCTTTGTGTTAATTTCCAGAGAAATGGTAGAACTCGTTAAAATGGTCAGAACCACCAAAAATCTGCAACTAAAGAAGAAACATGATGACTTTGACAAAAAATTGGTGAGTGTTTGGAACGGTTGATTTTTAGATTTATCCGATCTACATAAATAGTTTTATATGATGTATGTATCAGTATAGCCCAAACTGGTACCAAGATGTGGAGGGAAAATAAAAGAAAGTTTTACAAGACACAGAAAAATGATGGTTTATATTTATATGAATTAATATTATAATAATCTCTATGAATTTATTTTTTAGTTATCTAGGAAATCTGCAATGAACTGATGACCAAATGTAGTGATTTTCTTACATAGGTGTTTAAAATAAATTACTAAAGTAAGTCTACAACTTAATTGCAATTGATAGTTATCAAACCTTCATTGTTTTTTATTATAATAAATTGTTTTTTTCTCTAGGCATTTAACACAGCTGGGTTACTAACGTCTATATATCTTATTTCTATATAGTGTAGTCTGAACTACTCATATACTGCTAGAAAAATCTTTACTCCGTAGGCCTAGTTAAAAATATATAAGTTAAAATTTGATCAGCTCAATCATTAATAATTATGGGGGCTTATGTATTTTACAGTTCAAAATATAAGTGGCGGCTTTCTAAAGGCGAATGTGTGAGTTATTACTAGTCTACTTCGAATGATCTCTGTAATACCACATTTGATTCACTGCTTGAACATTGTGGGATAAGGACAATATCTTTGAGTGTGTTTGTAATATTGGTTGTTTATTTTGCTAATTAGCAGAAATATTTGAATTTGAGAGGGTACACGCTTTAATATTAATGATCTATTTGTTGACATTTTGATAGTCATGATACAGGAGAGCATGTTTTACTGACCATAATTTTAGTCAATAAGGGCCTGGCGATACAAAATACAGCAAAGCATTCATATTTTACACACAAAAAATATTGTTTATATCTTAAGTGTAAGATTTTTAAACTTGATGAAATACAGGTGTATAATGCATGTTGATTATTTTTTTTACTATGCATCCAATATTAGGGTAATTTTAACCATCACTCTGTTATAAGGTTATCCTTACCAATTGGCATGCAGACTAAATGCCAAGCTCATATTCCGGTAGTCTGGTTCGCCACTGACTGGGTTCAAATCTCAGTCAGTTACACATAGGGTGATTTTTCTAAATAGCGTCCCAATGTTCCTCCATGCAAATACAGGTAAATTTCATCCAAATACTACCTTCCTCGTCCCTATTAAATTAGTGTAATTAAATGCATGTAATCAGGATGAGAAATAAGATGTGAAGAGGGTGGGTGGAAAAAAATATTATTTGATTATAATAATTATATTGTGATTCTTGCCGAGTATTCAGTTTCAGTTTCAGTTTCAGTTTACACGTGCTTCTCAATTGTCTCAAGAAATTATAGTTGTTACTGGTTTGGTAAAACCAGACTGAAAAATTCCTTTTCCTTTAAAATAACACCATTTTGAATCCCACATGAATTTGAATCTGCATTTAAAACATAAAATGTCAACATTTTGACTCTTAATGTGTTTTATAATAATCTTTTCTTTTGATGTAATGAAAAGGGTACCTTGACCGATTATACTTTTTTTTTTTAGCACGCGTCTTACTACCCGTTCGGGTTATACGCTCAAGTACTAATTACACTAATGGATTAGGAATTGGGAGGGTTGAATTTAGAGAAGTGAACCCGCATTTGCGTGGAGGTAGAGTGGAAAACCATTTAGGAAAAACCACCTCCATTTCACCCGACCAAGATTCGAACCTTGATCTCCCCGTCCTCGGTGGTCTGGTCAACACGACTGGCGCGTTAGCCAACTACGCATCGAGGTGGGTCACCGATTATACTATGGCCCTCTCTTATATTTACACATTAGTTGAATCAAACAAGGTAAGCTTTTTACCTTTCAGGGAAAATGGAGGGTACTCAATCATAAAAGTGTCAATCTCAAAAAGCAAATATATGCCTTATAAGTATTTCACTTTTTTTTTTTTCAGGATGGAATTATTGAAAGAATGAAGAATTTTATGGAACGTTGTGATGAAGTTTATGAAATTCTGAAAGACCGTTGCTTGCTTTGGAATAAATTTCATGCAATAGAAAATGTAGGAATAACTGAATTTAAAGATAATATTGAAATGTCTGGACGAAAAATGTGAAGAAGGCACTAATGTGAGTGAAAGAGAAATAGCAGACTTGTAATAATATTGATTGAAAAGTTTATTTTATAATGAAAAGTGCACATTGAAAGAAGAAAAATGTTATTAACTTCATCTTGAATAGGTTTATTTGTTTATTAAGATAAAAAGTAATACATTTGAAGATGTTAAAATGGTTAACTCGATAAAAAATATATAATAAACCGTGTTTTTACTCTGTACTGATATGAATAGATTTTATATAGTAATTTCAACTATAATGTATAGTTCACCTCCCTAAAAACATTAGTAATCTTAAAGGGTTTGTTTGACAAGTCCACTCGCAATACACATTGTACAGATATAACTTAAATCATAAATGTGATGTGTTTATCAAAACAAAGGAATTGTATAGCAACAGCTGGATGATGTGGATGTTAAAATATGTTTTTGTCTCCGACATCTTATATGCTGCAGAGCAGTATTACCTATTTGATGGTGTAATTAAACTGAGGGCCTCATATGTAAGGAGTGCAATACTGTATTATATACTTTTGTAACCTTTCATAACCTCCCCATTTTGTGTGTGCTACTACTACTACTTACTACTACTACTACTACTCTACTTTCTACTGACTACTACTACTACTACTACTACTCTGGTATATGATATATATATGTACAACTAACTGTATTACTCTAACTAGTACTCTACACTTTGACTACTCGCAATACATTTACTATACTTACATAAATATGTATCTATACTAAGGTTGACTAGCTACATGGAAATATGTACTGTAAATAGTACTTACACTAGTATGCACACAGTACTACTATACTGGTATACTAAGACTGGTACGACTATATGGTTATAGTACTTGGTAACTATGTATACTCGACTGTAGGTGTGTGTATACTAATTATACTAGCCTAGTATAGTACTACCTACTACTCATACTACTACTTGAAGTGTAATATATTCAAAACTGTACTTCGCGAGTCACTGTCTCTTGCTAACTTAGCAGATTATTAGATCTTGAATGAAATATCATCCTGATTCTGTTGACAAAGTAATAAATAGTCACTTAAATTGACCTTAAAGTATGCCCTGCTCTAATTAACAAAGGCTTGTCGACTTTGGTGTCTTGGGGTAATGCTTATCTCAGGACTCGACGGTCATGGTTCAAATCTAGCCGAAGTCAACGGATTCTCTGAGCGATAAAATTTCTTAGCCAGCTTCCTTCGAGGGGAAGTAAAGATTCAGTCTCATATCAATTGTGCATGTAAAATAACCTTGGCAGGTAGTGAAAATACCTTTCCAGCAAATAGGTAGGTCCTTTGCACTCACTCATAAAATTCAGTGTGGAATGAAACAGAACCACTACCTTCCTGAATCCCTAGTTCATGGATTTCTACCAGATTGTGCAGGCAGCACTAACCAGTTGAAGGGTGAGCTAAGCTCCGATGGATCGAAATCACATCAAACCACCTTTAGGTTGTTGACTTAAGAAGAATAACTTAACTTTTTTTTCCCCCCCATCAACGCGTTTTACTACTTTTTCAGGTTCTACACATAAATGATACTCTAATGGTGTAGGGATGGGGAAGAAAGTATTTTAGAGGTAATCTACCTGCAATTGCGTGGAAAGTCAGTGGAAAACTATTTTTTAAAAAAACCACCCTCGATAGACCCGACCAGGATTCGAACCTCAATCTCTCCATGATCGGCAGGCCAATCCAACACAAGGCCTTAGACCATCAAAGCAAGTAACATAATCCATTTTTTTTTTTAACTTTCAGTTTGTGATTCATTTTCAACAGTTGTCATATTTAAAATACTTAGTTTGAATTGTATCAATCTTCCGGCATCCTCTATCTTGTGATGAAATTAATATACCTTCATTAACATTTCTTGCCAATCTATTTTGGATGGGCATTATATGAAGGCAAAATCACTCACTGAATTGATTATATGAATATTGTAGAAACAAATCAATGCATACATTTATTGTCTTTGTGTGTTTGTGTGTGTGTGGTGTGTGTGTGTGTGTACTAACCATATGACCCGCTTTGGTGGCTGCATGGTCTAAGGCATCACTCTTGCAATAAACTGGACTGCCATGACAGGGAGATCGAGGTTAGAATCCCCATTGGATGTACTGAGAATGATTTTTTCTAAAATGGTTTCCCACTCTCCACACAAATGTAGGTACACTTCCTCTAAATTCAACCCTCCTCATCCCTATCCCATTAGAGTAATTAGCACATAAGAATATATCGGGGTATCCAGGGAGCTGTAAAACGGTGAAAAGTCAGGGAATTTGATCAAATTCCTGGAATTTTATCATTTTCACTAAAATTGTACACAACTTTCATTTATAATAGTCAAAATAACATTTTTCTTCTAGTTAATAGTCACCGCGAATCTCTTTTAACACAATTGAGTATACTAATTTCAATTCTCAAAACCAACATGTGATTTTTGCATCATCTTTCTACCCCTCTCTGGGCATTTTTAGCCGAAGTTGTCGTGTCTGTCTATGCATATACGAGGGAATTCAATTACACTATTGGAAAACAAAATTAAAAAAGAATGTGTCTCAAAACAATTTTAAACTGTACTGGTGTACTTAATATGATCTAAGTGAAATCTAACTTAGATCACATGTATATGGGCTACAATAGCTCATTACTTTAGAAGGAAATTCTGTAACTCTGTCATTGAGTGACACAATTTCAGATTATGTATGTGTCTAGAAAATATTACATTATTTAATTTGCGATCCTAATAAAATAATGTATGTAACATTTAGCTACTGGAAAAGTTGGAAAGTGTCTTTGGAAAAGTCAGGGAATTTTAAAATATAGTTTGGCTGCGCATCCTGATATAACATCTTAATATAGTTAATAGTAAGACACGGTGCTAAAAAAAAACTATATGTAGTTCTTTTCTGGTGCATACTTAATCAATAGAAATGTTGAAATCTTTTTGATGAGAATTTATGTATTTGTTTGTTTTAAGTTACTTTGTCTCTCTTGGCCGTTCATAGTAGCAAGTTTGCTCTCTTTAGCATCTCCAACTTACAAATAGCTTTTGTTACTTGTTTGGTAAGGATTCATTATTTTGAGTTGGTAACTATGGAGTAAGATTTATTCACATAAAGGCATAAAATCACTGTATTAACATATCAGATACAAATGAAATGTACAATAAAACATGAATTAAAAAATAACCAGTAGTTGGAAAAATAATCAGTCTGACAAATGAACAAATTACATAAAATAAGGCTTACATATAAACGATTAGTTTATGAAAGTAACTTTGTACAGTTTGTTTACAACTATCTCCTGTCTAAACAAAATAAAATATATATTATTGTTTCAGTAGGTTTACATGGTTTCATGTTTATCAGGGGTTCCCCATTTTTATTAATGTTTTTTTTTCTGGTATTGTACTTTTATATGTCTATATTGAGATTACAACTTTTTATTAATTTTGTATATATTTTTAGATGGTACCAGGAGTCAAATTAACATCTTATCATGAATTTTTAAATCATTAATGACAAATCTGGTCTCTTTGTTATGTAAAAACAAGTCTTATCTTAGTGAGATTTAAATCATAATCTTACTATATTCCTAAGCACAATACCTAATCAAACATGCCCACAGTTGAGGCTTATATATACTATCTTGTTTGAAATAAAAATACACTGGAGCATACTAATCATGTTACGTTTATATGTTTTGAAACTGTTTTATGCCTCTTGATATCAACAGGTGTTTTGGGTGCCCCTAGTAAATAGACCAACAGCCAAGCCCAAATTAAACAAGATTCACAATCACAAGACATAATTTTCTTATTAGGTTATTATAACTTAAAATTACAACATTCTTTTAGAGAGACAATACTTAGAATATGGCATTTCTTTATTACCTTGACCACATAATTAAAGACTTTCAACAATTATTTGTAGCTCTTTTAGAGGTCATTAATAGGGTGTGAAGAGGTCATGTGACTCCTTAAAACTAATTTTGCGAAGACTTAAACATATCTTGTCTTCGTCTACTTTACACTTCCGCCGAGCTCTCTGGCCTTCTTTAACATTAGTTGTTTTGCTAGCATTAATTTTATGAATTAACAAATGGTGTGAAGTGAATTACTAAGAAACATTTCTAGTCTTCAATAATTTAATATTTTGTTGATAGATACATAATTTTATCCAAGTTTGAATGGTTTCATTTTAACACTAAATCTCAAACTTTTTTTATAATTGAAGGTTTGCTTATCACAAGATGATTAAGAAAAGCGAAACTGGTAATAAATTGACTTTAAAAATAAAATTTGTTATAGAAAGTGACTGACATAGTTTTACAGCAAGTTCAGGTGTAAAGGGGAGTTGAATAAAAAAGTGTCCAAAGATATAAGAAATTTTTGAACAGTCCCCTAATAATAATCAATTTAATATTAAAATTGTCAAGTTTCTTATTTTGCCTTTTAGCTTGCCAAGATAACAAAAGTTAAGAAAAAGTCATAAAGCCAAATAAATTATTTAAAAGACATTCACACACTAAAGAGCATGTAGGTAAACTATATAATATATTAAATAGTAAGTAACTTTCAAATTTTAACTTCATTAACATCACTAACCCTCAAAATTAATAATATATTAATTAAACTTCTATTGGTTCATGTATCTAATTATTATATCAAAAACTCTTTTAATATTTCTCACCCATCCTTTAGCAATTGGACCAATTATAATTTCTAAACCATTAAAATTTGCTTATAATAGGAATAATTACTGCAACTTTTTGAATCTTTTACTAGTGTTCTTAGGGGGAATATTAGTCTTATTCGTCTATGTTTGAAATGCATCAAATTAAATAGTCTTTTTGTCCATAATAATTATTCCAATTATCTTTTTAGATCAATTTTGACAAATTGTCAACAATTTACCTCAAAAAGTGAAAATAAGTTTTCCTTAGCCAAAATTTGTGAAGCAAATTTAACTTTCTAATGTCCTAGTTTAAGATTATAGTGCAATTTTTTTTAATATGAACAGAATATTTGTAAAATGTATTATATGCAAGCTTCTCTTAGTTAACATTTAAAATAGAGGGTTTTTAAGAGTACAGGTATTTAATTTATATTTTATTTTTTAAAGTAGGCTTGACTGTGTTTTATTTATGAATATTAATACATGAAAATCTAAGTAAACAATAACTAATCAATGCAATCTTTATATTTGTAGAAGTCATTCATGTACAATTACTTACTTTGGTTCTTAGTAATAGAACCATTTTAATTAAAAATGCAATTTTAAAATATACTAAAAACAAAGCAATATGAACAACCAACTCTTGATTATCCAATCATCAGAGGGCAGAGATAGTAGAGGAAGCAAGATTGAGATGGTATGAAGATTTAAAAGGAGAGAATACCAAAAAGAGTGATGGAAATGAAGTATGTAGGAAAAGGACCACAAGGGAAACCAAGAGATGGCAGGAGCACAATATAACAGCAAGTGTGCAAGTGAGAGGAGAGTAATGGAAGTGATAAAAGTAAAAAGAATGTGGAAGAAGAGAGAAGATGGAATCATTTTACTAAATTGACCCGGTCACAGACTGGAAGTTGATGTTGAAGGAACTCACTTTGGTATGTAGAGAAAAAGAACTGCAATTCTTTTAAAAGTGTTTCACTTTACATACATCTCCTGGTTAGTTTTAGAAAATAAATCAAACTTCTAGGGGTGTGCGAGTAAATTTGAGTTTGAGTACTCAGAATTTTTAATTTTAATGTGAAAATCGAGTTTGATTAATTTGATTTAATTTTAAAATATTATTTTATAGTTAACAGAGTTCTTCAATATGTGAGTTTGTTTTATTTAAAAATCTGAACTTGTTTGGTTATAATTTTTTTTTTTACAAGAAAATGTCATTCTTAAAAAATGTTTGTATTTACGGTTTATTCATGGATCTATTTAAAAACAATCAAATTGAAATATTTCTAGTACAAAATATGCGCTATATTAATCGAGAAAAAACTTTGTTTTCATTAAACTCTGATTTGAAACTCTAGTGAAAAATGCCTACTTAAACTTTATTTATAACAATATTTAATACAGTAGGGCCCCCTCCTACAGCGGGTTAGGTTCCAGAGTCTCACAGTAAAGCAGAGCATAGCCTTTTTTTAAACTACAAATGCATATAAAATTCTAATAATATGTTTAACACTTTCATATATAAAATATGCAATAGGTCATTCAAACGAGTGAAAACAAATGATAAATATAAATAATCGTTTGATAGTTTTCTTCATTTGATAGTTGATAGTTAAAATCATTCGATAGTGCCCATCACCACTGCAAACATACAGAATTACCGACATAAAATGGCGGCCAAGCCATTCATTGCACGCGTCATACTGAAAAAACGCAAGAATACCGAGACAAGTGTCGAACATAGTGAACATGTATATAACTGAAAACCGCCATATTAGCAGAACACCATGAAGTGGGGCCTTACTGTATCTTAAAACATGTTGATTGTGAAATATATTAAGAAACAAAAATAGAAATAGCACTGCAACAGTGTACAGTTTAAAGAGCATTTATGTACTAGTTTGATAAAATATTAGCTATTACAATCAATAATTGAGGGGGTCAGGCAAAATCATAATAACTCAGAAATTTGCTATCATTGATTTCTGTTAGCTTACACCTTGAACTAATTTTTTTTTTTTTTTCTTGTCAGTCAAGACCTTTAGAATAGCTAATTCGACAAATAATTTTTATAATAAACTAAACATTGAAATGATAGGAGGGCAAGGACTACACACTTACCATACAATTGTAGGGCCTAATACATCCTGAAAATGACATAATTATGTGTTTTGTTGTGTTTTACTGGTGAATTTTGAGGCCTACAATTTTCTAGTAAGTGTGTAGGCCTTTCCTTTCTATCCTCTTTTCGATATTTAATTTAATACAGTTGTTTGGCACCATTTTTCATTTCATTTATTTTTATACCTAGATTTCAGGATTACATAGAAGTTTAAATAATAAATAATATATTCCATCTAAATTTATGAGGTATATTCTGTTTTTGGCCTGACCCCCTCAATTGTGTTAGCTATATTTAATAAAAATATTCAATGCTAGAAGATAAAATATGTATCTTAATTTTAAAGTTGAATTCCTAAACACATATTTTTCCCTTTCACTAAAAGAACTGTTACAACTCAATAGCTTTTTTATTTTTGTATTTTCTCAGCTTTTTATTATTAATTACAATGGGGTTGAGAGTTTCTAACCATCCATAGTATTTATTTTCATCAATGATTGTCTGCATTCCAGGATAATCAAGAGCTGAATGTATATTTAAACTATGAGTAAACCTAATTAAAATATTCTTAAAAATTTACACATTTAAAAATAAATAGTTTGTGAGCTTGTTTGCAAAAGTAATCTGTTAAGAGTTAATTAATAATCTACAAAAATAAATTCATTAAAACCTTTATTTATTTTGAATTATTCTTGCTTAATATTTTTTCAGTAAAAAAAGCTCTATTTTTTTAATGAGTTACTCTTATACATTTTAATTATAATAGTGAAACCTTAAATTATCATGCTCATAAAATAGACAAACTTTCTCAAATATGATTCATAGACAATTAACTAAGTTGAATGTACACGTTGACACTACTGCTAGTTCTAAAATAATTATTACATTAATACTAGTCTATACAATTATAATAATTTGTAGAGAGGAACTGAAATTGTACATTGGGTTGATATACTTTACTGAATTTGTAAATCATCTCTTGCTGAAATGCTACACCTATTAAAATAACCATGTAGGCAATGATTGAATTTTTTTTATCAAGGATTATTTTGGATGCATATGATTTAAAAATTAATAGTGTGTTATGTTAAACTTCATAGTGTTTCATTTTCTTGTAAAGTCTACTTGTATTGAAATGATATAACCATTAGCATATTATGATACATTTTAAGTTTAGTAAAATAATACTTAATTTTGACTACAATTAGGAATACACAAATGTAAGACATGGAGTTAACACTAAAATTGAGCATAATTTTGGTTTTTTGCTGCTTTTGGTTCATTGCTCTATCATAGTTCTTACTGGATGGGGCTCTCTAGAACTATGGTGAGCAATGCTGTTGGGTTTGATTTTTCTTTGTGGCCCCAACATTTTCTTTTTATTGCACTTGATTAGATATTTGCTGTTTTTATACCAAACCAGAAATTAACAAGCACAAAACTGATTCTTGAATTTGTGATTAATGTATTTGATGATAAATTAGTTATTTTCTGAGCTATTTATATAATAATTGCTACATGTGATTTGTGAAGTAACAGAAAAAACAATTTAATATATCAGTGTATCCCTAACAATATTTATGCTTAAAAGATATGTATGAAGATTTTTTTTCTTTTTAGTAAGAAGTTTCTCCTGACTCAAAGTCAATCACAATTTTGTATTCATAAATATTATGAATTAATTGGACTTTGATTGTGTTTTTTTAAATCTATTCCCTTGTAGTATAATCAGTTTATTGTAATCTACCACATATCTTTCTGAAAACATGTGCACAGTATAAACACCACCTTGATAATGATAACTTAGATTCTTTCATACTGAACTATTGGTATATTTGTAGGTATTCTTAACTAATTACTATATTTCCTAAGCTTAAAAGTTGAGAGAAGTTTAATGTAACTCTAAGAATAAAACTTATTTTATGTATTGAATACCCTAATACTTTAAAAGTAAAATCTTGTACAACAGTAATGAAGAATTCGGCAGAAATTTACAAGTAAAAATTGGCACATCATAAAAGTCAAGTGATCAAAGTTATTTTTGTCTCTTTAAGGTTATACAGGTTATGCAATCCTCACTTTGTACACCATAAAACTATAAATACATAAAATAATATAAGAAAACAAAACAATATAACTGTCCATTTTGATATGTTTTCCAGATATTTAACAGAGATGACCATATAACTTCTAATATATCTGTGTTCTTTTCATTGTAAAAGCCATATTGTGTTTGTCCCTTTTATATGTTTCTATCCACCTTTCCTATACCTTCTTCCAAATATAATACATATAACTTCTAAGAAATTTTGAATAAGTGATTTTTCTATGGCAAGTTTAGTTAGTGTGGCTATACTGATTTGGTAGTGGCTATGTGCAATAGTGATAGCTTAAATAATATTCAAATCCCTTTCACAACATTTTCTCCAATAGTCTATTTGAGCAACATCGTAGTTAGTAATGAATCTATAGATTCTTCTGTGTAATTCACTAATTAATCTCCTTAAATTATCTCCTTAAGTAATGTCACCACCCGAATAAAAAACTAAAATTACTTTTATGAAATCAAAATACCTACATTAGTTTATCATTCGGCACTTATTTGTACCGCCTATCACTTTTGAAACACAGTTTTTTTTTGTTACAAAAAGAAAGTTATAGCAATCACTCAAATAAAAATAGTCACCATATTTTTCTAAAAATATGATAAGTTATGTCACTGCTGCGTGAACATTTAGGAATTTAAACACACACTGTATGTTTTGATCTTCTCTTCCTGTTCACAGATAGTCTGCACATGTTAAAAATACACCTTTTGTTGTAAACCCTATTAAAGCTGTTCTCTTGTGAAAGTCGCACAACACGAGGTGATAGTAATGATATAAGGGGACATTCTGATAATTCAAATGCTCACCCCAACAGGTTTAAGTTCAAGGAATTGAAATGGCACATGTAAGTTGATGTTGTTGTGTTCTACCACGAGATGGCCTCGCCGCTGCGAAGCACCAATAACTAGGACTGTTTCGCCTTTAAGAAGAACATTGTCCCCACTTGCATCTTCTGGAACAATAACTAAGCATTTTTAATATACAGTAATAGATAGAAACTATCTTTGGTATGAGTATAGTTTGTGAGCTGGGATATTTATTTTTCAACCTAGTTAAACAAATTGAGAAAAGACAGTTGGGCATGGGAATAGAACCTGGGACCTTTGGCTTATTGCACCATCGCTATACCACTGAGCTATTCAGCAAGTGATCTGTGATCAAGGTCATTCTGTTTTAAACTGTGCGTGAAGAATGATTCGGTCATGAGTCACTCTCCAGATGGATCAGTGCCAGAGCAATGGCCCAACGCCCACTAAGCCAAAAGTCCCAGCATCAATCCCAATGATCAGCTGTCATTTTTAAACAATCTTTAATCTACTTTTAAAAGCGTTTGTATGCATTATAAATTATATCCATTTTTATGTTGGTAATGAATAAGTACATTCCAATTTTCATAGGAAGAACCTTATCTGACATAGATCTACTTTCATATTCATACGTCAATTCATGTGATCTCCAACTGACTCTTTTGATAGATAATACCTAATACTTATAAAATAACACTAATAATATAGTAGAATATTATCAAATTTGAAAGCAAAAATATATGTTTGTATTTTCTAAAAGGCAGTTCCTGTGAAGAATGGACTAGCGTATAACTTGTCCTGACGTGGGCAAATGTACTATGGCCGTGAGAACTAGAATGCAACCTTTGAAGAGCTTATAAAACTAAGTTGGCCAGCTGATTTGCATTTTTTTTTTGTGTGTGTGCTCCATTTGTACTCATATGTGCCTAAACATGAACATTCATGCTCTAAAATTGGGCATTCTAGAGAATATTTAATGTGGCGGGCCAACTTGAGCTCTTTCTATTTTGTAGCATGTAGAAAATTTGAATTCAAGATGGCCCACCACATTTTGAAAAAAAACACAATGAAACACAATTCTATTTAACCATTCATTTGTGTCTGAACATAAAATTATCACTAAAAAGTAGGGCATTCTAGAGAATATTTAATGTGGTGGGTTAGCTTGAATCCGTTCTACTGGTTACGGAAAAGGGAAAGCTTAAGTTGGCCTACCACATACCTAGAATGCTCAGTTTTAATTAGTTAATTAGTTAAAAAAATTTTCAATATGTTGGCGGGCTAGCTTGAGCTCAAGTTGTACCAACATATTAAAATAATGCTTGTTGAGGATCAGGTATTTATCAACTGAATAATAAAGGTTCAAACTCTACTTTAATTGGGATGTCCCTATTATAAGTGAATTAAAATATTATTTAAGGAAAACCTCTTTTTGCTTTTTGAGGTATGTTTTACTAAATATGAAAGAAGATACAGGAAATAGGTTTTTCCATCTATAGCAAAAATATGTATTTGAAATAATTCATATTTAATTTAGGACCGATTCTTTGGTCTAATGGTCAGAGTTCCTGGCTACAGATCCAGAGGTCCCAGGTTTGATCCTTGGCACTTCCAGATTTTTCTGTGAAGTAGTGGGTCTGAAATGGGGTCAACTCAAGTCTTGTGAAGACAAGTGAGCCATTACTTGAATAAAGAAATACGGTAGTGGCTCCAGTCGAAAAAACTGAGCTTAGTGGCCGTAGGGTTTGTTGTGCTGACCACATGACACCCTCTATCCACACATGTTGACCCTATCTTTGCCAACATGCAGTGTTGCTCGGTATATCTCGCTTGTGGGCTGATGCCATGGAGTTTTTAATGTATTCAGTCCCTAGGGTGATAAGTATCAAATATAACTGTGCTTACCTGGAAAGGGCATTTTCATCACTCTGGTTTGAGGATAGCCTAGTTTTGTGTTGCCCGTTACAGTGTATGGCCTGCTCGGTGGGACAGGTGGTGGTCTTTCCTGCAATTTATTGATAAAATATTGGCATTAATCACGAGTAAAATATTTCTTTTAATCACTAAAAAAAATCAATTTCATTCCTTGCTATAATCTCATTTTTGAAACAAATGAAAAAAAAAAATGGCCTCGTGCTGTGGACAATGGCGAAGAGAAGCTCACTTCCTGATTTCTCCTGGTTATAGCAGGTTTCAATCCTCGGACACACATTGTGGGTGAGCTCTCCTAAAGCTGAGAGAATATGCTCATCATTTATGAAGACTTTCTTGTTTGATTTCTAGTCTGATCCAGGTTTTTTTAGTTCTAATATGAATTTATATAATGTAAATAAATGGACAAGGAGTGATTCAATGTTTCCTAAAAGTTTGGGCCGAGGTGTCAATAACTCTTAGATTATGAAAAGAACCTGGACAAAAAAAGAGTACTAACATTCATGTTAATCTCCTTTCACCCTTATGATATTTTGTAGTGTTGGTATTTACACAAAGCTATTATCAGCTTGACGTTGAAAGGTAAAGTGGGAAAAAACACTTATTGGTTTACTGTCTTGGCATCACAGGATTGGAACAAATTATGTAACTCTTTCGCCACCTGACATCCATAATTTATTTTAAGAGTGCAGTTACCCTAGTCAAATAAAATAATCGAGTTCTTGAAATAATTTGAATTTGATTGTCTAAATTAGCATGCAAATGGATTCCCCCCCCCCCCCCCCCTTTGTTTAACTTATTTGAATTCATATTAAATTATGTTTAGTTACTATAGTTATTATCATCATCATTATTATTTTTAGCACCATGTCTTACTATCTGTTCAGGTTGTACACATAAATGTACTAATTACACTAATGAGTTAGGGATGAGAATGATTGAATTTAGAAGTTAACTTACATTTGTGTGGAGGGAGAGTGGAAAAAAAATTAAGATAAACCACCCTTGGTACACTCAACTGAGATTCAAACCATAATCTTTTTGTCATCGGCAGTCTAGTCTATTGCGAGAATGAAGCCTTAGCCCATGCGGCTACCGAAGCAGGTGATGTTAATATCTTATTATATTTTCAATAAATCTAATGTGTGTTGTATTTAATCTCTGGTTAAGTGGAAAAGAAGACCATTGCCTTAACTTTGACAGATCAATAAAGGCCATATTATTTTTACAGCCATTTGAATAATTTCCCTCCAACCTCTTGAATGGAACTACCATGGCTTACCAAGTCCAGACCAAACAATGTGCAAGTCTGCTGTATCATCTTCTGGTCGCACTTCTCGTTGGGGTCAGGGGGAGGTGTGCCGGCGATGGGCTGGGGGCGGGGCCGTGCAGAGGAACCCGTGGTGGTGGTGGTGGCAGAAGTAGCGGTCGTTTTGGCTGCGGTGGTGGATCTGGTCTGCTGAGTAGTTGCTGTGGCGGTGTTACTAGCCGCCTGTTGAAGTTCCAGACTGCGGCGCAACGCCGGCCATCTACGCCGGACTCTCCACCCTCGCCAAGTGGACTGTATTAGTACAGCACCTTGGTGCCGAGTGGCAGCACGCAACATCTCCAATTGCTGTCTGGCACCCTCACTGCAACATCATGAGAACCTTCCATTCAGACAGAGGCTCCAACCAAAGTATTGTAATCAAGTTCAAGCTAGAGCTAAAGCCGTGGTGTCACGCTATGAGTTAATTAGGACCTAGCCACGCTTGTAGAGCGATTCAAAGAGATGATTTTCACGTCTTACTACTCAGATCGTTAGAAAGATGGCCGATCTAGTGTTGAAAGGTATCGGAAGCTGTCTCAGATATGTTGATCAAGGAGCTAGAAAGTCCAAAATCGCCTGGATGAAGTGAAGAAGAAAATTTAGACTCATAAATGGATTCTCAGGTGTGAAGAATTAGAGGTATCTACTAATTTTTCCACTCAGTCCACTTTATAGCATGAGCTCCTTTCACTGTTCCACGACCCACTGCCATCATGGAATGCAAAAAATGTATCATTGATGAAATGTGGGTTCTCCCTTTCACAGTGATGAATTATCAGCTAGGGGGTAGGTGTTGGGTCTGTCCTAGATTTAAGTTAGTTAATAAGCTGTGTGCTAATATAATCAGTTGGTTCAAAAAATGCACATTAAATATACCTCAGTTTTAGCTTATGTGGTGCTGACTGACAGTTCACAGCTGACTTCTGACAGTCAACATTTAGGTACATACCTAGGTATATACCTAAATTTTGACTGTCAGAAGTGACAACTGCTAAAGACATGTTTTTTGCAGATCATATGGTTCGGCATAGGAATACATAATTTGGTCTGGTAGCTTTTTAAAGCCGTCAGAAGTCAGCTGTGAGCTGTCAGTCAGCACCACATAAGCTAAAACTGAGGTATACCTCAAATAAATAAAAGAATGAAAATAAAACTATAATGGTAAGCTAAACAAAGCTGTGACAGAGGAAGGGAACACCTTATAAAACTTCATGGCATGCCATTAAAATTTGTGTTAATTTGTTTATTAGGATTATTCATCATTATCATCTTGTTCCTTTTATATGTTTCTATTAACCTTTTCTGTACCTTCTTCAAAATATAATACAATAACCCGATAAAGCGAAAAGAGGTTTTCCTTATAGATATATATCATCATAATCAACAAACTCTTTCCAGCCTGTGGTAAGGTCAGTTTAGTAAAATGCCTCCATCTTTCTCTATATAAGAGTGGCATTGAATTACTATTGTAAAGAAGTATTTTGTGATTAGTAAAACTTAGTGGGACGTTGCACACCCCCTGAAATTATTTAGGGTTTGCGAAGTTCACTTTTTAAATCTGAATCAAACTTGAATCAGATATATGAAAAATTATCTAAGTTGAATCAAAGTTTGAATATTTTATTTGTTTTATGATTGAAAAAATATACATTTTTGTTATTTATACAACGCCATGTATTAAAATCACATGGAAAATGTTTCTTTACATAATTGTTTATAATATTAAGTTTAATTCTAATAAATCAACTTACAATATAATTACTTAAGATTTGTTCCATTCAAATAGTGTTTTGTGCTGTATATAGCAGCTCAATCAGAATACCAATAAATTATCATTATTGGGAAAGATTAGTACTTGGCGAAGCATGATTTTTTTTCATATCAAAGTTGAAACTGAGTTGAAGTTATGAAGCTTCGGACACCCCTAATGGTATGCATATCAATATTTTGGAAACGCTGGTCCATAGGCAAAGCAAATATTTATAAATAAATTGAAATTATGTTTCGTGTCACCTACCTGAGGAAAATGTGCCTCTTGCCAAGAGCCCAGCTTGTGCTGACGGCACTTTGTTGTAGCTTAGGCTGCTCCTCCATTGCTTGTTGGAGACACTGCAGGATGAGGTGGCAATCTTCAATCGCCTTGTCATCTATGCGGCGCAGTTTACTGAATGGGGCCAGGAGTCTGTATCTCACGTTGAATGCTTTGAACCTCATCCGGTGAGGGTAGCCTATAAGGAGATTTAACATAATTTCAAATAGATATAGCACTTTTCTTATTCTTGGAATTATGTTGTATCGCTACTTTGTGTTCTCTTTCAAATTCGAATGAAGCTATATTAATATGACATTCAATTAAAACTATATTATGCATGGATACTAATGTATAGCTCAAATTGTGAATAAAATGTTTCCTTAATGAGTTATAATATCTAATCCACTTAGGTATAATTGTTGGTAAAGCTTGATTCAAACGTTCGCCGAGAATAAAAAACAAAATCTGCCACAGTGGCACAGCAATTCACATGCTGCATGTTAATCCATGATGTATTAAAACGCTAACTTAAAACTGCTGATATCAACATATTTTATTTTCTAGTGGATACACATATATTTTAGATTATTCTCTTAATTGATGATTTCAAATGATTATGCTGTGTCGTGGCACGATCCAATACATCGATAAACATGCTTTACATTAACGGATTAATTCAACTCTCCTCACAAAGGTTAACAAAGCTGTCTGCTAGCTTCTGGCTGTAGAGCACGCATGTGTTGTCAAATGCTCATGCGCACTGATTTGAGATGGTTTCTTCTGATATTTTTTTTATTCTCCTGTGCCGAACATCTCAGGCATAGTGGACAAAGTAGAGATAAGTTGAACTTTAGAGGAACAGCTTGAGCTGATGAGGCGGACATCTTGTGATTGGCTTAGAGCCTGTCACGCGACCACGTTTCTGTTCTGCATTAGTTTTTTGGTGAATGTGTGAATCTACAGTAAATGTTAATAATCTGTATAGATGAAATGTATTGCCTGATGGGACGATCGAATACTTGAATCCCTTTAGATTCCCTACTATGTCATAAACAACAAAGAGAAAACTTTTTTGAATAAATCAATTAAATTAATACTTTTTTTTTTGTTACTCTTCCAACTACACCAGTCTATATAATTCTGTTTCCCAACTGCCTAAAATTGTTATATTTTCCTAATTGTATTCGAGATACTCTTTTTGAGATTTTTACAAGTCTCGAATCTCTCGAATACCATAGAATTTGAGGATTCGATTGTCCCATCTATAGCTTAAACTCTTGCAATAAGAGCTGTACCTCCTGCCATGAGATTGACAGTCTCAAGAACTTGCAAGGACCTGATCTGCCTCATCACCGTCCCTCGGTCAAAGCGTCCAGGTGTCTCTGCCGAGTTGCTGCGGAGACAGCGAACAAAGTGTGGCCTGGCGTGTACCAGCGTTCGTAGCAAGTTATCAAGCCGCGTGTGGAAGTCTTGAGTTAGTGTGGACACAGGCTCATCTCCATTCAGCCTTTAAAAGCATATTTAAGATTTAAAAACATATTGTTGGCAATATAATTGGAAGGGGTTTAATTAAATTAATTTGTTAGTCTAGTTATTAGGTTTTCCCCTCAAATGTTTCATCATTATTACAAATTCCATAGTAATTTTGTTTGAAAGGGTCCCAAACTAACTTCTAGCTTCTAAATATTCGAGTTACAGTCAGCTAAAACCACTCTCAAACTTCTGGTTTACAAAGAGCATAATAATGGATACAAAACAAGTTGAGACTAATAAGATTAAAATGAGGGCACTAAACAGACTATTAATTTTCCTAATTTAAAAAGGTTCTGTCCGAATGCTATTATGCTCTTGACAAAATATTCAACTATTATTATTATTATTAGCACCGCGTCTTACTACCCGTTCGGGTTATATGCACTTAAGCTAATGTGTAATGGTAGGGTGATTGTGAGATGAAATGGAGGACCTACAGTTTAACGTGGAATCCGAACCACGGTGGAGGCCTGTTCACATTCACAAGTTGTGATTAATACACGTCTTGTCAGAGGTGAAGGAAGTGGTTTGGCAATCAGATAAATCTGTGCCGGGACCGAGGATTGAACCCCAGACCCTCAGCACAGAAGAAAAATATTCTTGAGATTACTATAAGTATAAAATTAAACTAAACATATCTACTGAAGCAATGTGATTTATTTTGAACAAAGGAGTGTTTTTTAACTGTAAAAAAAAAGTACCTTGATGACCTTGGTAGGTTTTTTGTTTATTATTACAGCCTATTTTGGTTAGGTGCATATATGATAATTACTCTAATGAGATTGGGATTTAGAAGGAAATATTTTAGAGGTACTCTACCCTCATTTGAGTGGAAAGAGAGTGGGAAAACTACCCTTATTTCACCTGACCAGGATTCGAGCCTTAATCTTCTCGTCATCATCAAGCTAGCCTAACGTCTTAGATTGTTTGTCTAGTGACGTCTTAGCTTGTTTGGTCACTGAAGCAGGTCCTTGGTTGTTGAATGTTCTAATAAAATAAACTATGCTTGTGTAATTATACTGTAAGTGGCGTGTGAAGGGTTGTAGTGAATGCACTTACAGATCCGTGTGTGATGTGGGGGATATCCTAAAACTGACGCCTCTGGGCACAGTCTCCACAGAGTACAGGGCTTTCAGCTCACTGCCGAACAAGTGGGTGGCGAACCCAAAGTTACACATGTGCTTGTGGAAAACTGCCACCAAGTCATCAGGCACAACATCCTTGTTCGTGTCTGGAAACATTCATTGGCACAGGCTGGTGAGTAATTTTACTAGTCAGTTAATAAAAAAAAAACCACATAAATCTCTTAATATGACCCCCCTCACCCCCTCCCTCTCCAACATACATGTTCAAAATGTTGATCCATTTTTACTTCAAATTCATTAATTTGAATAGTGTGTCGTTAATTCGTTAATTTATCCTTTATATGAACTACAGTAGCCCCATAGCTTCTTTGGTGCTGACTGACAGCTGACAGCTTTGAAAAGCTACCGGACCAAATTATGTATCCCTACGCCGAACCATATGATCTGCAAAAAACATGTGTTTAGCAGCTGTCACTTCTGACAGTTAAAATGTAGGTATATAACTAAATGTTGACTGTCAGAAGTCAGCTGTGAACTGTCAGTCAGCACCAAAGAAGCCATGGGGCTACTGTACTTGTTAATTTATTTAGAAATATAAGTAATTAGTTTAAGAAATAACAATTTATTTATTTATATATGTTTTACTAGTTTCAAATAAGCTAAGGATTGTTAGTGCTTGGAACAGCACTTAGGCCTAATTTCAAAGACAGACTTAGTATGCTTGAAGTACAGAACTATACTAAATACAAGACAACATCTACCTAAACTCGAATGGAGTAGGCCAGTTTCGCATATGAAACTGGCTTATTTCATTCTGATCTAGTTATGTGTCATCCTGAATTTAGTAAGGCGCCGCACTTGAGGCGTAAAAGGTCCAACTATGAGCGTGTCCCTTAGATTGGACTCTAAATCACTTGCGCTTAAATTACTTTCACACCACATGAGATCTAAGATTTTATCCCCATTAAAATTTGAACCAACAATTTTTCTTGTGTTGGTTTGATACAGATTTAAAATTAAACACTTTGGTGATAGTGTTTGAGAGAACAAGGCAGCTCACAGATCTGTAATATTATTGTTTTTATTGTGGGAGAAGTTAAGGAAAATCCCTTTTATTAGACATGACCACCACAATTATTTAAGACTATTATACAAACTATAGCAAAAATGTTGACATTTTATTCACTATTCTTTCTTTCTTTCTTTCTTTGTTTAAAAGAACACAGTTCACACATAACATATTTATGTTATTAATTCCTTTTACATATTCCTAAGTGTCCAATAGTTCTTTATCAATGTCCTTTTTCTCCCCCCCCCACCCCCTCTGTTTTTAGGAAGTTGCATTTTCCGTTTCACACTCCCTCCTGATGAGTTCCTATAGAATAAAACCATGGTCAGGGGATTGGCTGGTAAGAATTGATTTTCTTCAAGAGGCAGTCATTACCACTTTGTTCAATGGCAGCAATGTAAGGTGTGAACTGTGTTCTTCTTCTCAGTATACAAGCCATATTGTATTTGTTCCCTTTTATGAGTTTCTATTCATATTTCCTGTACCTTATTCCAAATGTAAAAAATGTACCTCAAAAAGAAAAAAAAAGGTCTTCCTTGAAGAGCTGTCAAAACTTTGATAATGTGAACAAAATTGGAATTCAAAGGTGTTTGTTTGAACCAATATGGGTAAGTTGCCGGCTACGTAACATGTTTCACAAGATTTTGATTCAAAATTCACGAGTAACATAAAAATTCAGGTTTAAGAGTCAAATTCATTTTTTCTCCTCTCACAAACTTTCTGTTATCTGCTCTTCACGCCTCTTTTTTGGTCCCCCCCTGCGGTCCTTTTCCTACATACTTAATCTCTATAGTTCACTTTGTATTCTTTCCTCTTCCATCCTCATTACATGACCATACCAACTCAGCCTTGCTTCCTCCGCTATTTCATGTACCCCCACTCTTTCCCAGATAACTTAATTCTACTCATGTTTCTACTCATGACAGCTAACATGATCCTCACAAACTTCATTCCGATGGCTTACAATTCCCTAGTCTCTTTTACATTCAATGCCCATGCTTCTGCTGCATATGTGAATATGGATACAAAATATGTTTTGTATACAGCACTTCCTTACACCTCAAGGGCACATCCCTTCTCCATATCAGGTCTCTTACACACCTATAGAACAACTCACCTTCCTGTCCTCTTCTTATTAGATCCTCTCTACTCCCACCCTTCGCCTCAATCAAGCTTCCAAGATATTTTTCACTCTTTACCTTTAATCAACTACTATAAGAATATAATTCTAAAGTTTGATTGTGTCTACAAAATATACTATTTGACTACCGTATCTATATTGCTCAAATAGTTCAAATGTTATTTAATCAAATATTTGGGACGAGAATATAAATAAATTATTATATGTTTTAACTGCATATAATATGATTTTCTTAGGTTATAGGTTTATTTAAAATTTATTGTAACAAATCGGCCCTAATATGTTAATCAGGAATACACTAACCTAAAAAGTCAGACGCATCATAAACAACTCTGCCTGCAAAATGCTGAATGCCGAAAGTACGTGGCTCTAGTGGTTTGGGTTCGAAGAGTCTTGGGTTCTGCTTGTGCTGTACTTTGACTTTAGCAATGTAAGACTCAGCAGTGCCCCGTATAGAGCATTCAACATCCAACATACTTAGCAAGCCAGTTCGCTGAGAAGAGAGAGTAATGTCATACACACACAAATTATAGTCACAATTAAATTCAACATTAACACAACAAATAAAACATTTTCATACAAAAATAACTACAAACTAATGAATTCTTCAAACAAAGATTCAGCCATGATAAAATCCTTATATTCTCTAAATTAGTTATGATGGACTACATTTTTCTGTTTTTTACTTTGTAACATTTGAAATTAAATTCCTACCTTTCCATATACTGTACTTTAATATCACACATGCATTCATTATTTTAAAGTGAAGTCTTTGATAGAAATATGATGGATGTATGTATGAGAATGTCAGATAATTGATAGCTATCAGTAATAGATGACTATTACACATCAATCACCGACTACACCTTAAAATAATGAGTAATATGTGATCCTGAACACAAGGCAAACCTGTATATCCCAGTGATAGATTATTGGCGCTCTAAACCTAAAGTCCTGGCTTTAATTCATGTGTAGAGGTGCATGTAGCACAATTTGAGGAAAAAATGCCAATTCTAAAATTCTAATTATATAATCATTTTGGTCCTGATATAAGTATTTGTGTAATGCATTAGGAATATAACATATTTATTTATTAAATTATAGTTGTTGGGGTAGACAAACAGTCATGGAAAATTCAGGTTTATTCAAGTTCCAGTGTGCCGAAAGTAGCGCCTATTGTGGTAAGGATGAATCCAGCTTTGTGTATATGTTTGCGTGGAAGATTTCAAAGTCGATGTTAATTAACTAGGAAGGAAAACTGCGGGCAAGACGGTGTTAATATTTCTCCGTTTATTTCCATTTTTTCCTCTCGCTGGTTCAGTTGTATTCAGCTAGTTGAGTGGTACAATGTATTGTGGATACTTATCTGATATTAATATACAATAATTATGGTAAATGTAGAGAATTTTTGAAAATGATTTTATTATGTTTGGTGTTTACCTAACTAGGTATTTATTTTAATATAATTTCATTAATAAAATAAGAACATCCTTAAAACCATACCACATATCAGATTTGTTGAGTAATATCTTTTAAAGCTCGTACTATCCAGTATACCGCTAAATGTGCGGCAGTACAGTTTGAACGTCAGCTATTTGTATCAAATGTTAATTCCAGTAACTTGTTTGGTGTTCAATATGATAGAGTAATTGATCTGTTAGCTAGCACTTACCAGAGAAGAAATAAGATCAATGCAAGGGACGTTATCCACGTAGTCGACTTCTACTTCACAATGAATGCCCTCGTCTCGACATGACTCTATACTCGACTTGAAGATGTGGGTGTTGTAGAAGTGCTGCATAGTCTCTGCGCAAAGGTTGATACACAGGTGCTCCAACTGACTTGGCTGAATGAACACAAATTATGATGGTTTGTAAGCCAAAGGCACAAGGTTTGGATCCTAAATGATAAACCTGTATTTAGGTACCAAACCAAGACTAACCTAACTTGGTGAACATTTGTAGTGAAACTCGCCTCAGTGGTGTAGTTGGCTAACGTGCTAGTCGTGTTGAGCTCGACCGCCGAGGATGGGGAGATCGAGGTTCGAATCTCGATCGGGTGAATTGAGGGTGGTTTTTCCTAAATGGTTTTCCACTTTCCCTCCACGCAAATGCGGGTTCACTTCCTTTAAATTCAATCCTCCCAATTCCTAATCCATTAGTGTAATTAGTACTTAAGCGTATAACCCGAACGGGTAGTAAGACGCAGTACTAATAATAATAATAATAATATAATAATAATAATAATAATAATAATAATAATAATAATAATAATAATAATAATAATAATAATAATAATAATAATAATAATTATTATTATTATTATTATTATTATTATTAATAATAATAATAATTATTATTATTATTATTATTATTATTATTATTATTATTATTATTATTATTGTTATTATTATTATTTGTAGTGAAAATGTTTCCTGACATCATAATCATCATAATCATCATCAACTGTTTCCAGCCTGTGGCTGGGTCAGTTTAGTAAAATGCCTCTATTGTCCACATTTAATTTCTTCCATTCTTCGCCTCTCACTTAAAAACTTTCTGTTATCTGCTCCTCCCATCTCTTTCTTAGTCTCCCCTGCGGTCTTTTTCCCACATACTTCATTTCCAACATTTTCTTCAGCATCCTCTCTTTCTCCATCCTCATTACATGCCCATACCATCTCAGTCTTGCTTCCTCATAAACTCATGACATATAAGGACAAAATCAAGAAATGAAATGAAAATAACCTAATTTAGAAATGGGCTAAATCTCCTATTTTATGAATTCAAACCTTAATTTTACCAATGAATTTTAAATCAGAATCTTGGAAAACATGGCACCCATATTAAGTTTAATATACTAAATTAATCCTTTAGTTGTTGTATAAATAGAAATGTTAATTAAATGACAATAATTCTGTCACAGTCTACCCACTATAACATTAACAAAACCAGTCAGTTGGCACATTAATGGTCCAAAGTTTGTTTTTTAAGTTTATCCAATAAATTATCTAAGGCTAAACTAGCAACAGAGTGCAAACTATGCTGGTGAAGAGGAGATAAGGGTTCAAATTCTGGTCGGGTCTAAAGAGGGTTGTCTATCCTAAATGGCTTCTCACTCTCCTTCTATGCAAATGCGGGTAGGTTACCTATAAAATGCTTCCTTCCTAATTCCTACCCCATTAGAGTAATTATCAGTTATGTGTATAACCTGAACAGCTAATAAAACGCAATAATATATTTTTTTAAAGCAGTGAAAGTGATCTAAAATCAATTCCAACTAACTATTTTAAAACTTTTTTTTTTTCAAATCTTGAATCAGATATTTTCTTTAATCTTGAATATCCTTAAGAATTTAAAGTATTCAAGTATTTGAAAGACATATCCATAAAATAGTTAGATTAATATATAAGCTTCCATACTATACAGGTGTTTGGAAACTCAACACCCAAACTGTATATATAGTTTGCTTGAATCAAAAGTAATACAAAATCCCTATACACTTACATTCAGGAAACTACGCTAATACCAATAAATTGTGTTCAAAGTTTCAGCGGAAAGCACCGGGAGAGCAAAGCCGTGCAAGCATGCATGTACACGAGGTTGCATAGGAATTGGGCACATGACACTGCACATGTAGCAATGGCAAGCACTTTCTGTGATGTAGGACCGTTAATGACGACCCTCAGAATGTATTCTCATTTATAAATGGACTGGTGTGTTGTTTACTATTAATATAGTGGTATGTTTTGCTGTCATGATCTAAGATGCCAAGGTATGCAGTGCCAAACGCCTAACTCCTATGCAACCTCTTATACACGCATGATTGCACAGCTTTGCTCTCCTGGCGCTGTGCGCTGAAACTTTGAACACAATTTATTGGTATTAGCATAGTTTGCCGGATTTAAGTATACAGGGATTTTGTATAGATTTTGGTTCAAAGAGACTATATGTGCAGTTTGGGCGTTGAGTTTCTAAACACCCTGTATACAAACACTAGGCACTATATACAACAAAAGTAAAAAGTGATTTTACTTTTAAAAAAATTAAATTAGTTACCTTTGGATCCTCAAATCCAAACATATCCAAAATACCAATAAATCCATCGGTAGCATGACGAACTGCATTATTTAATGCTGTCATGGATTTGCTTGATTTTGAACCAGCTGTGCCGATGGTTGAAGCATGCTGGCTTGCTACCTGTAAATTAAGTCATGTATTTTTAAAAAAATATTTAAAACTCAAAAGTGAATTTCTAATTGTGATTTCTGGAATATTAAGGGAAAATATAACAAAGATTACCAATAATCTCTATTCATAAAATCAGCAGCAAAGAAAATGTTTAAATATTCATGCATATCTTACAATCAACCTTTCTTTGTTGTGTGCTAAATCAAATTGATTGAATCCTTATTCTCTTATTTACTTGCGTTAATTTTGCCTTATCTGCATGTGCTTGATCCTGACATAGGAGCCAGGAGTTCAGCCCCATTTGGATTCATTGACTTGTATTTCCACAAAATGTTTGACCATAATTTCTCTTTATCATTTTCACCTTAAAACATTTTGTCATGCAATGTGTCTTACTACCTGTTTGGCCTACTTGCATATTTACACTAATGGGTTAGGGGTGTGGAGGGTATAATTTAGAGGAAAATGTACCCACATTCTGTTGGAGAGAGAGTGGAAACACATTTAGTAAATTCCAGCCTCACTACATGTGACCAGGATTTGAACCCCAATCTCTCTGTCATCAGCAGTCTAGTCTATTGCAAGAATGTGCTTTTAGAAACATGCGACCATCGAAGTGGTTCTCTTAAAATAAATCCATTAATAGATTACTAAATAAAACACCCAAAAGGCTACATCTAATTAATAAAGGTTGTATGCTAAGTTTGATCATTAAAGTCTTGTGCTTCAGATGATGTTCAAACACGTCAGGTCTAGGTTTGATTCCCAGTTGGATCAAAAATATATTCTTTGGGTGATGCTAAAGAAGGCAAAGCATAATATAGTTGGAATCTACTATAAGCTATACTCTTATGTGTGACTAAATGAATCTAATCAGACAGTTTTAGATCTACTTTTATCTTCTCAAAAGCTGGTGAATGTAAAATAACAATAACAAATTATTTATCAGCTAAAAATATCAAAATTAGCAACGACTGTATAGAAAAACTATAGATGCTACAAATTCAAATCTTAACTGGCCCCATGATATAGTGATTAGAGGCCCTGGATGCTAGCCTAGAGGTCACAGGTTCGATTCATGGCTGGTACTGGGAGATTTTTCTCGAAAGGGGAATACCTCCCATGGTCACTAGGGTTTGGTTAAGTAGGTGTTAGGATCTTCATTGGCTCCACAACCTCATATTCACTATCATCCCCACATCTCATTGGGATATGGAAAGAGACTGCCCGAGAAGAATATATGGTTAGTACATTCGGGCGTCTCCTGGGCAATACTATTAATCAAGCTAACTGAAAATAATCTGGCTGCTGTTCAAGTGCTAAGGAAAACAATAATAAGCATATGTACCCGCAAGAAGATGATCTTAGACATAAATATGGTCCCTACCTCAGCTTGGTTGTGAACGGACTCGTTTGAGTCAGAGCTGAGCGTTCCCAAGGTAGATCCCAACCTCTTGAGACTATTTGCTCTCCGTACGATGGTGGCGACTGTACGACAGTACAAGGCCTTTGCCAGTGAGTCACGTGTCATGTTGGACTTTAGGGGAAGAGAAATAAAACAATAGTTAAATATTTTAGAGGAAATAAAAATGTACAGAGATGTGAAATCTGGACATTTGGCCTATAGGTGAAGTTAACCTTAGTCTGCACTCACCATGTTTGCGTCACACACAGACTTGACAAGCTGGCCTCGAGCGTTGTGAGTACGGTATGTGAGTCCCCTAAAGAGTGCCACATTAGAGACTCCTAGCAGGTTCGCAACGGCTTTCAGTTCCACATCTCCCTTCACATCCACCTCCAGGCCTTGTCCGTCCACAAACTGAACGTTGCCCAGCAGCAGCACTGCTGCTAACACTCGCACGACGTCCAAGAATGGTATACCCAACACGCCTGCGAGCACAATAAAACACATTCATACCATCGAAACACTGTAAAACGTATTGTATGATAATGTAATTCACTTATCACTCGCCTGATATGATATTCAACTCGTAGAACATGCAAAATAAACACAACACACAAAGAGTTTACCTCAAACACTCAAAGAAGACATGTGTTTGATTAGAGCTTGTGTTGTGTGTGATTCATGAGTTCTTTGTATTTTCTTATAGTCAACTGTGTGCAAGTGAGAGAAGAAGAATGGCAGCAATTCAAAGAGGAAGGATAGAGAAAGACGGAGGAAACTGACCCAGCCACAAGCTGGAAACAGTTGATGATGATGATGATGATGATGATGATGATGATGATGATGATGATGATGATGATGATGATGATGATGATGATGATGATGATGATATGATGATGATGATGATGATGATGATGATGATGATGATGATGATGATGATGATGATGATAGTGTGATAAGTTGGTAAACAGAATTTTTTGGACTCTTTACTTTCTAGGGAAAAAATCTTTATTCCTTTTGTCAATAAATGTATGTGCGTCCTCTACTTATATAGCCTTTGACCTAATTAGTAGATTTCAATCAAATTTGTCACAAACAAAGAACTCCCTCAGGAAACCTTTGGTTAAAAGTTTAAGCTTCCTTGAATCCCTATTTTGTATGCAAGGGTCTTAGCTATACATTTAATAAGATTAGCAAGCTGTAAAGCTGGCACACTTTAAAAACCACCAGAATAGCTGTTAACTCTTGAGAACCTCTTGTGATGTGTGCCAAAAAATAATTATTTTTTTTATGATTTTACCGTATTGTTGATTATTTGATGATTTTTAAAACGTACATAGTATCAACATTAATATTTGAAAATTTGTTTGCTGCTGCGACACTTGTTACTATGTAAGGATTACATTATTTGTCACGGTGTGTTTTGTGTCTATGGACACAATAAACAGTTTGTTAGTAGTAAGAATTTTTTTTTTGCTAATTTTTGCTCCAAGGAGGAAAATAGATAGTTTAAATAGGCAGTGTGATAAGTAAATAGGAATAGGACCAGTTTAGTATAATTTTGTGAAATTAGGCAGTTTTACAAATTTATATAACTTTATGAAAATATAATTTGTATAATATCAAATATGTTTTATAAAAATAATTTTCAATTCAATAACCTTTTCAATTTCTTTTATTATAGTGCTGGTCAACGGTCGTAAGACCTATAACAGGCCAGCACTGAAAAGTACACAAGTAGCTTACAAATACATATAATTACACGAGAAAATAAGATAAACAATAATAGCTAAATAATTATATATACTGATGAATAGTTAGGAAAAAATAGTAAATAATAATGATAAGAATAAAAAATAGCAATAATAACAAATAACTAAAAGTAGTAAACCACACCTATTTTAAAACAGTAACAATATGCAAAAACTAAATCAAAATATTGTAAATTTAAATACTATAGGCAGAACAACTACAGGATAAATTATTGATATGGGAGTTCCTTAAATAACTCTCTGAGTTTAGCTTTTATTTTATGATAGAAGTCGAATTCGACAAATCTAGAATTGGCGCTATGGATACAACGACCTACAGGGCTTACCTTATAAGAGCTATTGAGAAAAAATCATTTTGAATTACGAGAAACCTGAGAACTAATATGAACACTACATGATCAATGACAAATTTGTAAGTAATTTTGCTATTGAAAATATTAAAAACAAAAAGAGCATCACAATAAAGTATACGCGAAAGGAGAGTTTGGAGGCCTAAGAGGTTTCGAATTCTGTCATAATCATAATAAATCCGGTTAGTAAAGAATTTATCAAAGCATACAGTGACAAATTTTCTTTGAACATTTTCAAACCTGAGAGAGTCGGTTAAGGTAATGGAATTCCAAGCAACACTTCCATATTCTAACTTAGATCCAACCAGGGGGAATAAAAACAAATTTAATAAGAAATTACTTCTGATGTGAAATATATCAGATTCAATTTTATTCAGACGGTGTTCAGCGGGAGGGTGAAAGGCATGGCGTGGCTTCACAATCAAAGTATCCTTCCATGCCAGCAAGGTCAGATGGATCACGGAAAATGTAGATGACGCTAGCTACCGGACAGGTCTTGTGGAAAAAAATCATACGTTTGGAAATATCAGTTTTCTCAAGAACGAGTGTAATTTTTATAGTCATATTTTCAACACTTCTTCTAAGATAATATATCAATGTTTATTATGTGTTACATTTACATATTTTTTGTTATGCAGCCGGCAGTTTTCTATTGAAAAATGTCAAAATTATCGATATTTGATCACTGTTAAAATTATAGAGGAGATGTGTATATAAAAAGTATAGAATAATCAACATGCTTCTATTCTTGAATAAACCGTTTCCAAAAAGAAAATTGCAAAAACAATACAAATTCTTGAAAATAACGGTTTGTTTCAATGGCTCTGCATTTCCACACCAAATGAAAAGGGCCAATCACCTTAAAAGAGTGAGAGCAGAATTGAGTTTTAGTAGCAGCTCACCTAAACATGCCTTCCATGCTTGAAACCTTGCAGCATCCTCAGCTTCATCTTGCCTCGTGTCTCCACACTGTAGGTACTTGAGGTTGTGAGGGGAGTAGCCTTCCAGATTCAACTTCACTGCAACAATACCATTAGTGCTTGTATCTAAACATCTCAACAATAACATTAGTGCTTGTATCTAAACAATCCTACAATACCACTAGTGCCTGTATCTAAACATCTCAACAATAACATTAGTGTCTGTATCTAAACAATCCAACAATACCATTAGTGTTTGTGTATAGACATCTCAACAATACCATTAGTGCTTGTGTCTAGACATTTCAACAATACCATAAGTGTTTGTATTTAAACCCAACAATACCATTAGTTCTTGTATCTAGACATCTTAGCAATACCATTAGTTCTTGTATCTAGACATCTCAACAATACCATTAGTGCTTGTAGTGTCTAAACAACCCAACAAAACCATTAGTGCTTGTATCTAAACATATCAACAATGCCACTAGTACTTGTATCTAAACATCTCAACAATACCATTAGTGCTTGTATCTAGACATCTCAACAATACTATTAGTGTTTGTATCTAGACATCTCAACAATACCATTAGTGCTTGTATCTAGACATCTCAACAATACTATTAGTGTTTGTATCTAGACATCTCAACAATACCATTAGTGCTTGTATCTAGACATCTCAACAATACTATTAGTGTTTGTATCTAGACATCTCAACAATACCATTAGTGCTTGTATCTAGACATCTCAACAATACCATTAGTGCTTGTATCTAGACATCTCAACAATACCATTAGTGTTTGTATCTAGACATCTCAACAATACTATTAGTGTTTGTATCTAGACATCTCAACAATACCATTAGTGCTTGTATCTAGACATCTCAACAATACTATTAGTGTTTGTATCTAGACATCTACACAATACCATTAGTGTTTGTATCTAGACATCTCAACAATACCATTAGTGCTTGTATCTAAACATCTCAACAATACCATTAGTGCTTGTATCTAGAAATCTCAACAATACACATTAGTGCTTGTAACTAAACAACCCAACAATACCATTAGTGCTAGTATCTAAACATATCAACAATGCCACTAGTACTTGTATCTAAACATCTCAACAATACTATTAGTGTTTGTATCTAGACATCTCAACAATACCATTAGTGCTTGTATCTAGACATCTCAACAATACCATTAGTGTTTGTATCTAGACATCTCAACAATACCATTAGTGTTTGTATCTAGACATCTCAACAATACCATTAGTGCTAGTATCTAAACATATCAACAATGCCACTAGTACTTGTATCTAAACATCTCAACAATACTATTAGTGTTTGTATCTAGACATCTCAACAATACCATTAGTGCTTGTATCTAGACATCTCAACAATACCATTAGTGCTTGTATCTAGACATCTCAACAATACCATTAGTGTTTGTATCTAGACATCTCAACAATACCATTAGTGCTTATAGTATCTAAACATCTCAACAATACCATTAGTGCTTGTATCTAGAAATCTCAACAATACACATTAGTGCTTGTAACTAAACAACCCAACAATACCATTAGTGCTAGTATCTAAACATATCAACAATGCCACTAGTACTTGTATCTAAACATCTCAACAATACTATTAGTGTTTGTATCTAGACATCTCAACAATACTATTAGTGTTTGTATCTAGACATCTCAACAATACCATTAGTGCTTGTATCTAGACATCTTAGCAATACCATTAGTTATTGTATCTAGACATCTCAACAATGCCATTAGTACTTGTATCTAAACATCTCAACAATACAATTAGTGTTTGTATCTAGACATCTCAACAATACCATTAGTGCTTATAGTATCTAAACATCTCAACAATACCATTAGTGTTTGTATCTAGACATCTCAACAATACCATTAGTGCTTGTATCTAGACATCTCAACAATACCATTAGTGCTTGTATCTAAACATCTCAACAATACATTAGTGTTTGTATCTAGACATCTCAACAATACCATTAGTGCTTATAGTATCTAAACATCTCAACAATAACATTAGTGTTTGTATCTAGACATCTCAACAATACCATTAGTGCCTGTATCTAGACATCTCAACAATACCATTAGTGCTTGTATCCAAACATCTCAACAATACCATTAGTGTTTGTATCTAGACATCTCAACAATGCCATTAGTACTTGTATCTAGACATCTCAACAATACCATTAGTGTTTGTATCTAGACATCTCAACAATACCATTAGTGTTTATAGTATCTAAACAATCCAACAATACCATTAGTGTTTGTATCTAGACATCTCAACAATACCATTAGTGTTTGTATCTAGACATCTCAACAATACCATTAGTGTTTGTATCTAGACATCTCAACAATACCATTAGTGCTTATAGTATCTAAACATCTCAACAATACCATTAGTGCTTGTAGTGTCTAAACATCTCAACAATACCATTAGTGCTTGTAGTGTCTAAACAACCCAACAACACCATTAGTGCTTGTATCCAAACAATCCTACAATACAATTAGTGCTTGTATCTAGAAATCTCAACAATACCATTAGTGCTTATAGTATCTAAACATCCCAACAATATCATTAGTGCTTGTAACTAAACAACCCAACAATACCATTAGTGCTTGTATCTAAACATCTCAACAATGCCATTAGTACTTGTATCTAAACATCTCAACAATACCATTAGTGTTTGTATCTAGACATCTCAACAATACCATTAGTGCTTGTGTCTAGACATTTCAACAATACCATTAGTGTTTGTATTTAAACCCAACAATACCATTAGTGATTGTATCTAAACATCTCAATAATGCCATTAGTACTTGTATCTAAACATCTCAACAATACCATTAGTGTTTGTATCTAGACATCTCAACAAGACCATTAGTGCTTGTGTCTAGACATTTCAACAATACCATTAGTGTTTGTATTTAAACCCAACAATACCATTAGTGCTTGTATCTAAACATCTCAACAATGCCATTAGTACTTGTATCTAGACATCTCAACAATACCATTAGTGTTTGTATCTAGACATCTCAACAATACCATTAGTGCTTATAGTATCTAAACATCTCAACAATACCATTAGTGCTTGTATCTAAACAATCCTACAATACCATTAGTGCTTGTATATAGAAATCTCAACAATAATATTAGTGCTTGTAGTATCTAAACAACCCAACAATACCAATAGTGCTTGTAACTAAACAACCCAACAATACCATTAGTGTTTGTATCTAGAAATCTCAACAATACCATTAGTGTTTGTATCTAGACATCTCAACAATACCATTAGTTCTTGTATCTAGACATCTCAACAATACCATTAGTGCTTGTATCTAGAACTCTCAACAATACCATTAGTGGTTGTAGTATCTAAACAACCTAACAATACCAATAGTGCTTGTAACTAAACAACCCAACAATACCATTAGTGTCTGTATATAGACATCTCAACAATACTATTAGTGCTTGTATTTAAACATCTTCACACTACCATTAGGGCTTTTATCTAAACATGCTAAACATCTCAACTTAGCAGTATTTTTTAAATGTGCATTAATGGAATTTGTGGCTATCAGTTAATTAAATTATACATCTTAACAAAACATAATAGGAAGAATGAATTCTAAATATATGTTTCATAATTCATCTAAAGATAGTGATAGCATGAGAAACCACAATGAACAAAAAAAGTGTGCTCAGGTGAGGGTTGATACAGGGGTGTATCTATAAATGCATGTTGGGGATAGGAGCACCTTAGATTAAACCCTCGCTTTTATTGACTGCCAAAGGGCAATGGAAATGGGGGAATTGGAGGTGAAGGGGGTCATATCGTTTTCAATGACTCTGGATGTGAATCGTTTGCCTATACTCCCCATGTTAATGTAGTTAAACTTTTCTCAGAAACTATACAACATATCTTTCCAATAAAATCTACCACTTCATACACTCTCTATTATTGTAAAGGTATACTAGAACTAACCATATGCTACTAATGGTTTTTCTATTACATTTTTGTAAGACAAAAAAATCAGCTTCAATGTAATGCTATCAAGCCTTTATTTCATTCAATTTATTATTGGAACTTTTTATAAATAGTTTCTCGCGTAGGTGAGACAATAGTTAATCCGAGGGAGACATGTCCTCCCTGGTAGATGTAACCTTGAATTGAGCTGTAGTCTTTCAGGCCAGTCAAGTATGGTAGCACACACAAAAACGTGTAATAGATCATTTGTTTATACAAAGTTTAGGATTTTTTATTTATTTTTTTGCTGGCAGGGCATCTTACTACCTGTTTGAATTATACACCAATATACTAATTACAGTAATGTGTTAGGCCTAACCTAGCTTAAAGAAAATTGACTATTACCTCTTTGTTCAATGACAGTAATGTAAAGTGTGAATTGTGTTCTTCTTTTCATAGTAATGTGTTAGGAAGATTTAGGGTTGAATTTAGAGGAAGTGTACCCATATTTATGCGGAGGGAGAGTGGAAAACTATTTAGGAAAAACCAGCCTCAGTATACCTGAACAGGATTGAACCTCGTTCTCCCTTTCTGCAGCAGTCTAGTCTATTGGGAGAGTGATACCTTAAGGCTTAGACCACCAAAGCAAATCTTAAGAATATTGAGTGGAATATTATACACGTATTTGAATCAGTCGGATTCAATGGATAAGACAAATCTAACTAATGATGTAACCCTCCCATAGTCTGTATTTATATATTTTATATAACCTATTATTTATAAAAATTATAATTTTTCTTATTTTTGAATCAATAGGTGGTTTTATGTTTATTTATTTTTACTGGAGACCTGCATCGATAGGCAAGGAAGGTAAATGTCAGGCTCACCTTGTTTGATTTCCCAATGGCGGGAAGGTTGGGATTTGATTCTCGGCCGGGTGTAAAGACATTAGTTTTTCCTAAATGGTTTCTCACTTTCACTCCACACAAAGGGTACATTTATTATAAATTCTGCATTCCTCAATCCTAATCTCTACCCAATCGGTTTGATTAAAATGTGAACAGCCCAGATGAGTAGTAGGAAGCAGTGGATTTAAAAAAACCTCAGAGGATATATCATTTTAACTTATTTACAATTCAGTGACCTTTTACTAGCCTTACTTACTCTTTGGCACTAGGAGCTCGAAAGTTCATTGCCGCACTTACTAAAGTACGCCACCCATCCCTATCTTGAGCTGACTCAATCAAATCCCCTCATTACACCCTATCACTTTAAGGTCCATTCTTATGTTATACTCCCATCTGAGTCTAGGTCTTCCCAATGGTATCTGTCCATTGGGTTTGCCAGACGACACCCTGAATATGGTTCTAGATTTTCCCATTTGCTATGCATGTCCTGCCCACCATAATCTACGAGACTTGATTATCCCAAAAATGTATTGTAATGAGTACAGGATATGAAACTCATCATTATGTACCATCCTCCACTCATCCGTGGCCTTGACATCCTTTTTTGGACCAAATATCTTCTTATGCACCCTATTTTTTATTTCATCATGTAAAGTAAGAGACCACGTTTCTTACATTCCTTGACAGTGGGCGAGATGTCAACAACTTACTGACCACTAGAACTTAGATTTTCCAAACAAACAAAGTTTAATCTTTTTACTTTCACAACTAAAATATAACCTTAATATTTATTCATGTACATACCTCTTTCATCTTGTGTGAGCCCCGCTAACATCTGGTAGAAGATGTGATAGTTCTTCTCATTTGGGAGAGGTCTTATAACCCGAGTTTGGTCCAAAAAATAGCAGTGGATTTTGGTTCGATACAGGGCACCATCTGTCACCTGTACCTCAATAAAGTGACCCTTTTAAAAGACACAAAACAAACAAATAATTTTATATTTTGTTATAACTATTATTATAATTATTAATAGGCCTATGATTCCATACTTTATTGTAGTTTCATGTAAATACTATTGTTAAAATTAAAACAGGAGCAAATCCATTTGTGCTGTACAATGATGCGCAAGTTGATTAAAAATCTAGTGTCGCTGAAGGAGCTCCACTTATCCAACCTTTAGGGTACATGGCTCCCCCCAAGATTTTTTTTTTTAACAATCAGCACTTCCGAGAAGTGTTTCATAAAAGGTTCTAGTTTTTTTCCCCACCTTTACAACTTTTTTCTCCTTTAAATAGTTTCCTAAAATCCTTGTCACACCCCTTCAAACCTATTTACAAGGGCTGTGACCTTAACAATTTGACCCAGGTATCACTGTGTTAGTAGTATTTCAGGATTAAACCAAGTATTTTGTCAATGAAATGTATTTATTTTGATTTTGCTATAGTATTCCTGTCCAGACACCAGGGTTTGACATTTATGTTAAAACTGTCTATGGTGATACAGGCTGTATATTCTTGGAAGACTTCTATTAGAAAGTAATACTAACCATAAAATCTTGTTAAATAAAATAACCAATGTGAAATCCACCTAAATTATTCAATAAAGCTTTGTTACATACTATTCGACTAGATTCTGAGTTAGTGGCTGTTTTGGCACTGCCGAGAGAACGCAGGACGGTGAACGCAGCTGCGAGGTGTTTGAAAGCATCAGTCTCCGGTCCACCCCCTGCCACATCGAACAGTTGGCGCAACAATAACATAGACGCATATGTCTTTCCTGAGCCACTTGTACCTGTGGAAACAAATTACACTAAATAAAGACTGGGTCGAATCAACTATTTAACTAATCTAAATCTTGAATCAGAATATTAAAAAAACATAGTAAACATAAGAAGTTTATTTTTCTAAGTTAATCCTTAAGTTTCTATTGGAAATAGAAATAGAATGTTAAGTTTTTTGTTATAATTTGTTCTCTAAAACATTCACACATTCGTTAAGTGGTAAATGAATGGTCTAATGTAGGGACAACAACCTTTTCAATATCGTGAGCTATAAGGGGTTTTAAAAAAAATTGTTGGGCCAGTTAAAAAAAAAATTGAGAAAACATTTCAACTGTGTGTGTGCATGTGTGTGTGTATCATATAGTATTTAGCAGTATATATATTCATTGGTAATTACTAATTATTTATTATCTATTTTTATGAACACAAATGTTTGATTGTTTGTTTGCTAAATCTTATTCGGGCTAGATAAAATTAGTTGGATGGCCGAATTCGGGCCGCGGACCATAGGTTGCTGAGCGCTGGTTTAAGGTATGGTTTATAAGTTTCTACCATAAATATATTGAGTTAAAACATCAATACAAGTGGTTCAAAACAAATTCCAAACAAAAATTTGTAAATACATATTGGCTAAATATATTTTTTCATATTTTGAATCTGATATTTTCTCGACTATTTGAATCTTGTATGTATATTTAAGGATTTGAGGATTCAAAGGCCTTATCCCTTAAAAATATTCACACATTTAGCTGTATTATACCGTGTCAAGATTGTAATTGTAAATATTTTACCCTGCCTCTATCTATTCTACCAACCACACACATTGTCCAATATACAAAGTAGTAAATATCTATGCCTATTGCTTTACTATAAAAAAAACCATGAGCGGCAACTTGCAATACGGCCTCATCAGTTTGAGGCCCAGCCTAGTGCCACCACCAATCTCATATTTTGAGGGATCGTCCTGTATTTCATGGGGTTGGTTATTGATCGTCCTCATGAAAAAAGCTTTGAGGATGAAAAAAATCCCATTATATCACAATAATCCTAATTGAATATCTATTTTCACTCTTTCATTCTACAATTTAAATAATTGCTTCGCTAATCCTTTTGCACCTATGTTGGCTTTTGGTGCCACTGATATTTGGGGATGATGACATGTGGAGAATTTATAAGTTTTTAAATTTAATAAGAATAAAACTTAATATTTCAAAATATTAACATTAATTCAAATGTCAAATGTTATTGGCAAATATTTTTAGCAACTACAATCTTTACACACTCATACAAATGACCATAAAAAAATTTGAAAGTACCTTTAGGAGGCATCCAATATTTAAAAGTAATTTTGGGGCAGAGACCCCTTGACGCTACCACCGGAAATGACCCTCAACTTATTTTGGGAGAGATGGCAGCCTTATAGCCTCACCAAACAACATTATGAATCACTACTGATATAAAATGTTTAGAAAGTCAAAATAAAATTTAGTTAATATTATGAAAATCAAGCTTCAAAAAACAATCATCAAGTTTTTTTTAAAAAACTACCTCTCATTTGTCTGTGTTATATTTTCATGCAGGAGATGTGACCGACCTGAGAGGATGATGGCCTGGGGGTATCCAGTCTCTGACTGTTGTCGTACAGCCTCTTGAACTACCTTGAGGAGTTTGGGGCTCAACGCCACCCCACGGGTACTCGTCAGAGTTAGCGGGTTACCCACGTCATGGTATGGGTTCACCGACAACAAGATCGGACCAACATTGGTCTAAAAAAAGAAAGTCACACTCAAATTAACACAACTTAAATTGTTTGTACCCATATTTTCGTATTTAAGTTGATGTTGTGTTCCATAAGTGTCTTTAAAATGTTTACATAACTTAAAAAGAGGTACAGTCCATTTACACTAAAGGTAACAATCTTATCTTGATTTTCTGCAATATGGCTCTATCTTACAAGCTGTAACTAAGTGAGACAATAAAAAGTAGCTTACTACCTCTCAGGGTAATGGAAGGGTTTCTTATTGCATGCTCATTATAAAAAAACATGGATACTTTGTGGAAAAACTTAATCTTCCCTTACAGTTCATTTTGGGTCAATGAGGTCCACAAATCATTTAGTTCTGACAGATGCACTCTTATTGGTGCCCACAGAATCACATATTAGAATAACTATGCATGGTGCCCAATGTACGAGGGGATGATAAGGGCGATCGCCCCGGTAACCCTCATAGGCAGGGACCCCCAGAAACCCACACAAGAAACAAAACACTAACTATAAGTTCCCATTGAATATGCCTTCTTGTTGTGTGCCTACAATAATGTTTTTCGAACATGAAATAATTAGGTAAACATAGATTGATGGTGTGCAGCTTAAATTTAAAATAAAAATCCTGCTGAGGCTTGAAAAGTTTACAACTTGGAAAGTCCCCAATGATCATTCAGTTATCAAACCAGTTTCTTAATTTTCACCTTTCCTCAGACAAGCTATGATATAATTAACATGGGGATATGAGGGGGCCCCCAAACTGTATGCCAATTTGACGACCCCACATACATGAATCCAGCAGTGACTATGCATAAAACACTTTATACCAATTGATTTTATTCTTGGTGAGACATATCTATCTCCTTCAAATATTTGGTTATATTGGATTCATAAATACTGTACCATGATTTTACTGATTTTAAATGCAAGTAGATTCTTAATTTGTGATGTAAGAACAATGTAACAGATCCAAAAAATATTTCTAAGAGCACCTTTTTAGGCTAGGTTAAATATAATTTTAAAAACTACACATTAAAATTAGAAGGATTATTAAAGTTAATGTATAAAATTTATTTTTTAATTTTAAATTTAAGTTGTGATACTAGAGATTATAATATGCACTTATACTCAAACAAATATAGCACTGTAGCATTACTAACAACTATGAAATAAGAAGAGCTTTTACAAATACAAGGTGTATTGTCTTCATACTTTAAACACATCTATATTTTGGGCCAGTTTCATAGTCAGACTTAGTGAGCCTAAAGTGCGAGTCGATACTAAATACAGGATGACACCTACCTAGACCAAAATGGAATGGGCCAGTTTCGCATATGAAACTGGCCCATTCCATTCAATTTCAGGTAGGTGACGTCTTGTATTTAGTATAGTGCCGCACTTGAGGCGTACTAAATCTGACTATGAAATTGGCCCTTTATCTCAATCATAAACAAAAGGCGTGCATCCTACTCCAGTAAGCCATGTTAATTTGAAACATACTGAATTTGTATTATTCCATAAATAAAATAAACATTTATATTTCAAGAAAAGTGGCAGATTGATTTTTTTAAAATTATATATGATATGAAATATATGTATAAACTGAAAATTATTTCAATCATAATAATGTACTTATGTTAACAGGCTAGGGGTAATTTAGTGAAAGATGAGAATGGTAATCTGATGGCAGACACAAGCAAGGTTTTGAGTAGATGGAGCAATCACTTCAGACATATTTTTAATGTTCATGAAGGATACGAATTGACTGAGGTTATCAAAATCCATACTGCTGAACCACTAGTCCCAGAGCCAAGTATTAGTGAAGTCAGAGACGCTATTAAGAAGTTAGAGAATCGTAAAGCTCCATGAATAGATTCAATTCCAGCAGAGTTAATAAAGGTAGGTGGTGAAGTGTTAGTAGTAATATAAATTCATAAACTGCTATGTTTCATATGGAACCATGATGTATTACCTTGAGAATGAAAGGAAAATATAATAATACCCCTTTTAAAAAAAGGGAGATAAAACAGAGAGTAATGACTATAGAGGTATCTATCTCACTACTGCCAACATGCTATACAATTTTACCTGAACTATTTTTAATGAGCTTGACACCATATGCTGAGAAGATAATTGGGGATCACCAGTGTGGATTTTAATTAAATAGATCAACAACAGATCAAATTTTACTATTCGGAAAATATTAGAAAAAAATTGGCAGTATAACATGACAGTACATATACATATATTTTTTAATGTCGTATGATTCAGTTAAAAGAAACGAATTATTTAAATTTTAGTCAAGTTTGGGATACCCAGAAAACTTGTCAAGCTAATTGAGTGAGGTATGTTTGATTGATATGGATGGCAGGGTACGGGTTGTATGTCACTTATCAGATACTTTCGAAATTCATAATGTGTTGAAACGTTAATTTTAAATCTAGCCTTAGAGTATGCTATTAGGGCAATGCAAGAGAGTAAGGAAGTGTTGACATTAAACTGTACAATACAGTTATTAGTTATTAGGGGATGATTTGGTTTGGTTGGGCAAAACTAAGAAAGCTGTTACAAGAAATGTAGAAGTGAATGGTGAAAAGAATGGTTATGTGATCACACAGAGAACATGGATTTGGAACGATAATTCAGAGATTACTGCAAACAACATATCAGTTAATTAGTTTAAATATTTAGGAACAATTTTAACTAGCAATAACGACAAAACAAGAGTTTTACAGGTTGTTTTCTATGATTGTGAAATATGGTATCTTACCTTTGGTCCAAAAAGGGATGGAGATACTGAGGATTAGAGTATGTTACATAATGATGAGTTACATAAACCCAGTATTCATCACAAGACATTGTTATGATAGTTAAATCTCACAGATTATGGTGGGCAGGACAAGCAGAGTGAATGGAAGAATCTAGAACTGTGTTCAGGGTATTGACTGGAAAACCCAATGGAAATAGACCATTGGGAAGACCTAGATGCAGATGAAAGGAAAACATTAGAATTGACCTTAAAGATATAGAATGTGATGAGGTGGACTGGATAGAATTAGCTAAAGATTGGGATAGTGGCATACTTTTGTAAGTATGGCAATGAACTTTCGAGTTCCTACCAGGTACTGCATAAAGTAAGGAAGTAATAACATTTGAGTTGATGTTCCTTAAAATCCCATTAAAAGACAAGTTATTACGTATATATAGATGAACACACTCTTACAAGCATATATCTATGCTAATTAAACAGGAAGTTAGATACACACCTAAGATGGGCTCTTAAAAACCTCTGTTTGGTTTACATGTCTTACCAATACATGTTTTCCTTTTTAAAATACATTAAACATGTCCTTTCTTTCAACCTTTCATCCCTTCCCTAAGGCTCTGTAAAATATATTGACAAATTCTGGTAATTTGTGATTGCAAATTCAATTCCAAACAAAAAAAAAAGGAAAAAATAATCTACTAGTAATAGTTAAAGTTTTAAGAGACCTTCTTTTAGAAGTATCCCAAATTTTGGTGAACTTGTCACAGTCAAAAGTAGTAAATGCAAATAAAGACTAGACTAGGGGCCATGTCGGCGAACCAAGTAGTATTTTTTTGTTTTATTTATTTATTATTTTTGTTTTACTCAATCTTGGAATGGAATGAGGAGGCTAAAGGGTCAGTAGCTTGCGCTGCATACATTAAAACCGGTTTTACCTGGCCAAAGAAATGTATGCTGTACAGTGTGTTCCAAAAGATTTTTTTGTGCTTATAGTGAAATTAACCACAGTAAGTACAGTCCGCTCTGGCCGAGTCTGGCTGCTCTTGATATTAGTTTCTTGATAGAAAAATCCTTTTGGGTAATATTAAGCTAAGAATTATTATATTTTATTTAAAAAGTTTGAGCACATTTTGCATAGACAGTGTGAGCGCGTTAGTCTTGTCCTAACTGATATGCGGTCATGGGGGTGGCTGAGGTTCAAACCCCAGCCAGGTGTACCGAGGTATTTTTTCCTAAATGGTTTCCTATAGTCTACCAATCAATGTAGGTACACTTTTCTCTCAATATTAGCTTACTCATCTCTATTATATTTGTCTAAATATGTGTTCAGCCGTATGGATGGTAAGAAGGGGTGCACAAAAAACACTGGCAGAATCACCCACAAAGCTTGTGTGTCGTCTAGCCCTGATTCTAAAAGCTGGTGTCACGAGTATTTGTACTGAGGTGTTTTTACCAGAATTAAATAGATAAAAGTTTAATTATTACTAATGGAAGTATTTAGTGTGCATTTTCTGAACCAACTTATTATACCAGCATATGACTTAGAAACTAACTTAAATCAAGAACAGAAATAAAACCCAGCACCCAACCGTTAATTCCTTACTGATGAAACAGGATCAATGATACAGTTTTCAACCATTCCATGAATAGAACTCGGGACCCTTGACTCAGTAGGCAGACACGCTACCGACTGAGCTAAGGTGTAAGACTAAGTTTGAATAAATACATCAACATTAGCGTGGAGGAATCCTGGTAAACTCCAGATTGAAAAACACAACCTACAGCACATTTGACTGGAACCTGTGTCCCGAGCTGAGTTAAGGTACACCACACTGAGGCGAGGAGAACGAGGCGCGGCGAAGAAATTTTTTCCACCAGAGAAACTTGCATGTAATCAAATGGAAGCTCGCATACTGGGGCGACGCGCGCAGAGGAGAGGAGCCGTCGCGATAAAAGTCTTGGGAGAACCAGGCGACGTTTCTCACCGCCTCTCCTCGTCTCGCAACGAGCCAAAATATGTGATCTTCGTCTCTCTTCGGTCACTTCCAGGTATTGTCGGGTGAAATTCCGCAACGTTGTCGCTCGGTAAAGAATGAGTTATGTCACTCATGTGCTCACATTTTAATTTAATTAACTAATGCAGTTATTTTTTTATGTTGTTGCTGCTTTCTATCCCTTGGGGTTTTTATTTTAAAGGTATGTTATTCACATTTAAAAAATCAGTACCTATCAATAAACTAACTATAATATTATTTTATTATCAGAGATAATACGACAAGCTAGAGTCCGACCACAATCGTATGCCGAGACAATGTTTTTTTCGAGTTTTGTGGGTGTAAACCCTGTGCCACGTGGGATTCTCCTCTGCTCGCCGCGTCTCAGTGTGCGTGTACCTTTATAGTATGATTGTAAGAAGTACAGTAGAAGTTAGTTACTTAAGTTACTAAAACAATTTTAATATATTCATACAACAAGTCATGTTATCTGCAGCTGTCACTTTTAATAAATATATTATCAATACCAATAAAATAACACAAATGAATAGAAAAATTTTTGCAATATTGGCCGCAAAGAAATATGTTTGAATTTTCTCTACTGTTCTTTCAACCAAAATCAGGGTATACCTCCGCCGGCATCAGATCGGTTGTAAAGTTATTTCGTCAAGTCATCAAGATCTGTGCTATGAAACATCCTTCCCTAGAGCAGTTACCACCTCTCAAGGTTATCCAATGTCAAGTTTTTTTTTTAGTGCGAGTTGATTGGATTTCTTAAAAAGAGATGTGCGACACTGAGCTTGTTCAACTAAACAACTTGCCGTGTCTAAGACTGCTAAGGAGTCGGTATTAGCCATAGGACCTCTGCAGGTTAAACAAGAGATCTTGTCCCAATAATAATTGGTAGCTTTAATGGTTCTCTTCAGAATATGAGCTTGATCATCACATTTAATTTGGTTAGAAATTAATGAGAAACGGATTTTTAAAACTGATAACGCACATCTGAATATTTTACTGTTCATAAAAAGTGCTGCTGTAATAATTATAATGTCCCAATCTTTGATATCGTAAAATCTTATAGAAACAACATATTTTATTATGAAACATAATTCTTGATATTCTTCTTAAATTGATTTGTTTGCTTTTTATTGTATTAAACTTATAATTAAGACTATTCCAAACACTTCTAAGAAGTCAATTTTATTTATTTCATTTTCAATAACAAACTATTTCACTGACTATTGAAAATGAAACAGCATGTTATGAGACATATGTGTGTCTCAAAGTTGATCAATTAAAAGTGGTGTAGGAATGTTTGTGAGGGGTTGTTTTTTACAAGTTTATTCTTATTTTTGATTGTTCCTTATAAATGTCAGCCAATCAGAAATGGAATGACTGAATAAAATAAAAGCCTGACAAAGTGGGTAAACCAAAGGCCGGCAACCGGTTGATCAACTGGTTAAATTCAGTTGACCCCTAAATCTTTTAAACTAGAAAATATATCAAGAACTTTCAAAATAATAATATTTGAGTGTGACCAAAATAACCTTGATTGGCCAAAAAAGGTCATGTTTTTAGAAAATTAAATAGTTTGATATGAAAAATAAATTTTATATACTCTATATTTTTTTCTAGAAGGGCGGAGACATAAGTATTTGAGCAAAGTTGATTTTGAGGAATAAATATGAAAAGTATGGACTAAAAAAAAAAAAAGAAGCAAACATCAGGAGGAGAACCGATGAGTGATTGCGGGACCTTTGATAAGTTTACGAGTCAATCTCCGGGGGAAGGGGGGACACAAAAAGGTTGCCGACCCCTGAACTAAACTATAGTAGGATTCTGGTGGGAAGAAAGGTTTATAAAATACAATCTTTTTATAGTCAACATTTTACTATAATGTTAGTTGGATTTGTTTCCACTACGTTTTAAAACCACCTGGATTATACACATATTTTAACTATGCTAGTAGGGATGAGGAAGGTAGAGTTTTAGAGGAAATGTACTTGCATGTGTGTGGAGGGAGAGTGGGAAACCATTTAGGAAAAATCATTCCTGGTACATTCAGATGGAATCCGAACCTCGATCTCCCCATCATCAACAATCCAATCTAACCCAATGAGTTACGCGATAGACCTAGGGATGTGAAAAAAGTATCGATTCTTTACTAATATCGATATTTTCTTTTCGATACTAGTATATTTTTACTCAATACTTTTTTTCTGGTACTTTTACTGATATTAGTACTCAAACTATGGTATCGGATCTGTATCAAAAGAATGACATTTTTTGTTTATTATTATTATTTATTATTATTATTAATAATAATTAATTATTTATTATTATTATTATAATTATTATTATAATTTTTATTTATAATTATTATTAATTATTATTACTATTAGTTATTATAATAATTATTATTATTTATTATTATTATTATGCAAAATTTAAAATTATTATTTGATAAAAAATGTATTTCTCCAGATTAAAATTTCAATATCGATACTTACTGTTATCAATAATTTTCTTTCACTAGTACGATATCGATAATATTCTTCCAATACCTTAAATGCGTACAGTATCGATAATTTTCTTTCGATGCCACATCCGTACTTAGGACATGCAACCCCTGGTGCGGATATTAGTATTATATTATAGGTATTGACATTGTATTCCCAAAATGACACCTGCAGGTCACATGACATGATGTATAAATCAGATCCTGTTCCTTCTACCGTGTTCCTACTTCATATTCTCTCGGTCCCACGAGTTTAATACCCATAGGGGATAACATATAATTGCTGGTGCGTGTATGTGGGGGAGGGGAGGAAGGAGGTAGTATTGTCTATCGACTCTCCCTCACACGTGCATTAAGAAGGGGGTGACAAGAAGGGGGTGACAGGGTGCGAGTAGGTGATGGTTATCGGACCCCACCCCCCACCTCATATCACTCTTTACGTGCATCTAAGAATAAGGTGCAATATAAATAAATGACTCACAAAGAAGTGCGACGCACAGAATCTGGCCTGCAGACACTTGAGTACGGCGTCCTCCGTGAGCGGCCCTGGAAGGTGGATGAGGTCCTCCAGTTCTGCGCAACCGACCGCTCGCATTGCCACCTGCTGCTGTTGCTGCTGCTTGGGTTGCTCGTTCTTCTGGACGGCGCTCTTAAGCGTCACCGCTGTCGGTGGCGATGGGTCTGTCTGCACCGGTTGCTGCTGTTGTTGCTGGTGGTGGTGATGGAGGTGCTTCTTCTCCGACAGTCGGCACTTGGTGCTTATGATGGTGTCTGAAACAGGTACAAAGTCCCGATCCGCTGAAGTATTATTTTTACCACTGCGTCTTACTACCCGTTCGGACTATACGCTATACTATGTACTAATTATTATTATTATTATTATTATTAGCACCGCGTCTTGCTACCCGTTCGGGTTATACGCACTTACGCTAATGTTTAATGGTAGGGTGATTGTAGGATGAAATGGAGGACCTACAGTTTAACGTGGAATCCGAACCACGGTGGAGGCCTGGCATTCCTCACATTCACAAGTTGTGATTAATACACGTCTTGTCAGAGGTGAAGGAAGGGTTTGGCATTCAGATAAATCTGTGCCGGGACCGAGGATTGAACCCCGGACCCCCAGCACAGAAGTCTGATACCTTACCCCTAGACCACCAGGTCACCATGTACTAATTACGCTAATATGTTAGGGATGAGGAAGGTTGGGTTTAGAGTAAGTGTACCCGCATTTGTGTGGAGGGCGAGTGGAAACCATTTAAGGGAAACCACTCTCACTACACAAGACCGGGATCCGAACCCCGATCTCCTCGTCATAGACAGTTCAGTCCAACACAAGAGTGGCGCCCTAGTCCAGTGGTATAGGTAAGGCATTCAAGATAGAAGTGGTGGTGATAGCTAGCAAAAGTTACCAGCTCTACTTCCATGTATACATTCTCCAATCATATGATCTGCAAGGCCATGTGTTGAGTTGTCACTTTTAGCAGTCAAAGCTTTCCCAACAAACAATATGCTAGTCGTAATTTTTTTGTGTTAACAGGTTTTTACATTGAGGAAACATGAACGTATGAAAATAATCGTTTGAATTTTTCTATTTTGTTGAACCGGCGTCTGCAGTTCACTTGAAAATGCTTTTCAAACGAGAGCTTTTAAAAGTCTGCGTTCTCTTCACAAATTAACAGGCTGAATTAGACGAAACGAAGGTCGTTGATGACGTCATACCAAAGGTGTTTGGTTGTGAATCTGTTTACAAAATAAAAACGTTTAGTTTTGAAAATAATATTTTGTATGGCTATTTTTCTTCTAAGTTATAAAAATATACTTATTTGTTAGGTGTCAGACTTCTGTGCTGAGGGTCCGGGGTTCAATCCTCGGTCTCGGCACAGATTTATCTGAATGCCAAACCCTTCCTTCACCTCTGACAAGATGTGTATTAATCACAACTTGTGAATGTGAGGAATGCCAGGCCTCCACCGTGGTTCGGATTCCACGTTAAACTGTATGTCCTCCATTTCATCTCACAATCACCCTACCATTACACATTAGCGTTAAGTGCGTATAACCCGAACGGGTAGTAAGACGCGGTGCTAATAATACTTATTTGTTGGGGATGGCCAGTTATAAGAATATTGATGTGTGAATATAATGCTTTTATTTTTTACTTACATATTTTGATCTTTTATTAAGTTCCAAAAAATCCAATTATACAGTAATGCTAAGGATAGTATTATTGGACGCGTTTTTGATTCATAATAATATAATAATACTAAGAAAATAATTATTATTTCCACATAGTGACTTTCAACCATTGTTTGCAATAAAAGATCTTCTTTCAGCTGCCTTTACTTTATTTATATCTAAAGTATATGATAGCGTGGATATAAATAAAGTGTGGATAGCGATGGAGGAAGCCGAAGTGGAAAGAGGAGTTGTAATGAGAATGGGAAAACCGAGTGGTTCCAAATAAAAAGTGAGGTGAAGCAGGGGAGTGCCTTCTCACCACTAACATTTGTAATTAATGATAAGGGAAATGGTCATGAATAAAGTGGCAGGAAAACTCGGGGAGGTAAGCCATGATGTTTGCTGATGACTTGATGCTATGGGGGGGGGGGGGGGGGGAGTACAGGGAACAACTGCAGGAATGGAATGAGGAAGTGAAAGAGTGTGGAATGAAATAATGAAATTTAGCATGGTAAAGTGTAAAGTGATGGTAGTGACAATGAAGAAGATGAGGCCTAATAAAGCTATAAAGTTGGTTGGAGTAGAGGTGATAAAAGTACAGAACATAAAATATCTTGGAAGAGTGATTGAGGAGAAAGGTGGAACTAGAGAGGATCTAATGAGAAGAGGACAGCAGGGAGAGTTTTTCTGTGTAAGAGATCTGCTATGAAGAAGAGAAGTGTCCTTGAAGTGTAAGGAAGTGTTGTACAGGGCATACTTTGTACCCATTGTGACATATGCAGCATAAACATGGACATTGAATGTAAGAAAGAATAGGAAAGTGTAGGCTAAGAGAATTAAGTTTGTGAGCAGCATGCTAGCTAGCTCTCACGAGGAGAAACAGGTTAAGGAATGGAACTATTCGGGAAAGAGTGGTAGTAAGGTATAGGAAGTTCATGAGAAAGTATAGAACGCAAGACTGAGATGGTATAGGTATATAATAAGGATGGAGAAGGATAGGATGCCAAAGAAAATGATGGAAATGGAGTATGTAGGAAGAAGACCGCAAAGATGGCCAAGAAAGAGATGGAAGGAGAAGATAAAAGAAAGTGTACAAGTTAGAGGGGAAGAAAGGAATCAATTAAAGGAGGAATAATGGTGGAAGGATACAGGAAGATGAAGGCCACAGGCTGAAAACAGTTGATGATGATGATGATGATGATGTTGATGTTAGCTGTAAGTTAGTACAACCGTGAAATGTCTCTAGATTGGACAGTTTTAGACTAACCTAAACTAAAATAACCTAACCTTACTCCTCTCTCAGCAGGAATCAATTATTTTACTTCAGATATATTGTATGAGAGTAGCTAGCTTTAAGCTGGATGGCTTATCCTGAACTAAATCTTCTGTCGATTTATGTATTAATTTCCAATTGACATTATTCTATTTAATCCTACCCTGCCTAGTTATGAAATGACCAATAAACCTGTTTACAATTCCTTTTAGTCGAATCGACAATATCCAATTAATTAATATCTTACCGGTACATAAAAGGTGTCCAATCCTCCACCTCCACCACCACCCAAACCCAACATATAATGTATGTATCGCACAAAAAAAACACATATTAACTCGTAATTTGTCTACCGTGAACCAATCTTAATTTGATGTTATTTGTTTATATAAGGCGGATTTATTCTTTTAGACCATCCTTGAATTACGTGAGGTTTTTGTTGGGAGGAAGGGGGGATGGATTCAGTATTTTCTTACGTTTTTTAGGAGGGGTAAGGGGGATCTTAATCCATCTTAAGTAATGTTTTTAAATCATTGCTTATGGTGAGACAAAATCTATTATTTTTTAAGAAAATAAATATATTAACTATAAAAGTTCACTTGTATTTCATTTAATTACTGCGGCTAAAGTATTCTAAATTTTCCTATCACATGCCTTGTTAACAATCTTTATGTCTACATATAACAAAACGATTGAAATAATCTAACTGACCAAATCGTAAAAAAAACTTGATAGAGGGGTAGGTAGTGGGATATGACGGAAAATCTTACAATCTCTTACGTGGCAGGAGGGTGGAAATGGGGGGGGGGGTTTCGAAAAAATTATTTTAAAAAACCTTACGTAATTTAAGGACGGCCCCTTTTCAATGCACTTGACAAGTATGTATTACCCCATTTAATAAAAGTATAAAAAATTGTATGTGTTGTACCTCTTTTTAGTTACCAACTGCTTAAACTGATATGAAGAAGGAAGTGGAGGGGGGGATTGAATTGTACAGTGACACGTACCAGCAGAGTTAGGGTGAGGGGTAGCGTTCACGGCGCTGCGGGGCGGTACGGCGGGTTGCTGCACGGTGACGGCGGCGGGGGCCGGAGCGGGGGCCGTGGAGGTTGCGTGCGCCGCCGGTTGGTTCACGTGCAGCCGGTTGCGCAGCGTCACCAGTTCCGTGCTCAGACTGCGCAGTCGCTGTTGAAGGTGCACGGCCTCGTTCGAAGACGACGCATCTGGTTGACACAACACAAAACAATAACATCAGATGCATACAAAATTAATGGTACGGAACTCCGCACGGACTTTCTCACTCAATTGTTTAAAAATGGATATATTTACTCAAAACTCGTAATATATGAAAAACGAAATAATATACACTAGCAATCCCAAGCATAAATTGCACTATACTTATGTAAAACCTTTTTTTAGTCCCGGTTTTAAATTTTATGATTTTATTTTTAAAGAATTAATGTCCTCATTTGTATGTTTGGACCAATAAAAAAGATCAATATAGGGTCCCCAAGGGTCAACACTTCGTATTAACATTTCGACTTCCGATTAAATCTTTCGACATTTTATTAGGTGTTGCACATCTTCATGTCATCGCATTGCTATTAAATTCCTCATTTATAAATTTTGACCCATAAAAAATGTAAATATTGACTATTGAGTCTAAAATTAAGGATATAAATAATTGTTGTACAAACATTTCTCCTAAGAGGTTTAAGAAAAAAATCATAAACTTTTTTAGAGACTTATATTTAATTACTCTATGGCATTGGAGAAGTATTGCGTTAAAATTTAAGTAGTATCTCTTTACAACTAAAGCTCACTAAATTGTATTAATATATTTGCCAATATCTCAGAAACTGTTGGTTTTATAAAAATATATTTCATATATAAGATTTTTATTTTTAATAGTACTACAATTTTGCAATGATAAGTTATTTAGTATCTCAAATAATTGCGGAGGTACGGAAATTTCAGCTTCTGTAAAGTACCCTAAATGTCATTTTCATGGGAAAATGAAAATAGCCAGTTTATTTATATTCTTAATCAACGCCTAGATACAAATTTTAATAAAAATCGGAGACCTGGCGGTCTAGGAGTAAGGTGTCGGACTTCTGTGCCGGAGGTCCGGGGTTCAATCCTCGGTCCCGGCAGATGTATCTGATTACCAAACCCTTCCTTCACCTTTGACAAGACGTGTATTAATCACAACTTGTGAATGTGTGGAATGCCAGGCCTCCACTGTGGTTCGGATCCCACTTTAAACTGTAGGTCCTACATTTCATCTCACAATCACCCTACCATTACAAATTAGTGTAAGTGCGTATAACTCGAACGGGTAGTAAGACGCAATGCTAATAATAATAATGATAATAATAAAAAAATAATAATAATAAAAATCGTTAAAACCGATTTTGAGAAGATCGATTTTTTTCTCTTTTCGCCCTTTTTACTTTCTCTCTATCTTACAGGTAGAGAAAGTATGGTGATCGTCAAAAAAAATCGAACTCAAGATTTTGATGAATTTTGACGTTTCATGACTCCCTGAATCCGAACAAGTGGTTTTTGAATTTCCGTCTGTCTCTCTGTCTGTCTGTCTGTACCTCCAACAAGAGCCTAAACTATTTTACCGATTGAACTGAAACTTGATATCTAGTGTTTTCATAGGGTTGCCCCAAGGGATTTTTGGAATTGGATATCTACCCCTAAAATTAAGGGTAGTTTACTGAAGGGAAAAAAGAGAAAAAGTCAATTTTCTCAAAATCGGCTCTAACGATTTTGATTAAATTTCATTTATGAACATTAATAAATATTCCAAACAAAGTGGCTACTCTCAATATTTCAGCAAAATGGCTTTAAGGGCTCCGGTCTGATGCGTAAATTAACATTTTTTATAATAGCTCCGAAACTATTTGAGATATGAAGTTACTTAGCATTACAAATATGTATATATATTTATAATACAAATATTTTATTCGAAACATATTTTTATAAAATCAATAATTTTCAATCTATACGCAACTATATATATATATTTTTAACTTTTTGGACATTAAAGTTAAGTATGGCGACCGTAAAAAAAAAAAAACCTGAAATGTTGATGGATGTCGTCATCTCATGACCCCCACAACCCTAAAAAATAGTCTTTGCAATGCCGGCTGTCTGTGTATCTATAAAAACTTAAAATTAAGGGTAGTTTCCTGAATGGCGAAAAGAGAAAAAATGGTACGGCACACCGCACAGACTTTCTCTCTCTTTCTATAAACTCGTAAGATTTCTGAACGGAATAATGTACATTGTATCATCACCACTCCACATAAGAACACGCATAAAATAATATACAATGATATAGAATCAATGAGAAAAGAGGTGCATCTTTGTCCACCTAAGAACATTTCAAACAGTTTAATGTCTTCCACAAGGGTCAACACTTCGTATTAAAATTTCGATTTCTGGTTAAAATTTTAACATTTTATAAGGTGTTGCAGATCTTCAAGTCATCGCATTGATATTTAATTATTCATTTATATATTTTGACCAATAAAAAATGTAAATATTGACTATTGAGTCTAAAATGGAGATAGATCATTGATATGCAAATATTTCTCCTAAGAGATTTAAGGAAAAATAACATACTTTTTTAGATACTTATATTTAATTACTCTATGGCATTGGAGAATTATTGCGTTAAGACTTAAGTAGTATATGTTTACAACTAAAGCTCACAAAATTGTATTAATATATTTGCAAATATCTCATAAACTGCTGCTTTTATAAAAATATATGTAAAATAAAAGTTTTTTATTTCTAATAGTCCTACAATTTTGCAATGATAAGTTGTTTAGTTTCTCCAATAGTTGTGGAGATACGGAAATTAACGCTTCTGTAATGTACCCTAAAAATCATTTTCATAGGAAAATGAAAATAGCCAGTTTATTTATAATCTTAATCAACGCCTAGATACGAATTTTTATCAAAATCATTTGAGCAGATTTTGAGAAAACCAAATTTTTCTCTTTTCACCCTTCAGTAAACTACCCTTAATTTTAAGTTTTTATAGACACACAGACAGACGGCATTGCAAAGACTATTTTTTTAGGGTTGTGGGGGTCATGAGACGTTGACATCCATCAACATTTCAGGTTAGTTTTTTTTTACGGTCGCAATACTTAAACTTTAATGTCCAAAAAGTTAAAAAATTCATATAATTGCGTATAGATTGAAAGTTATTGATTTTATAAAAATATGTTTCGGGTAAAATATCTGTATTATAAATATATATACATATTTGTAATGCTAAGTAATTTCATATCTCAAATAGTTTCGGAGCTATTTAAAAAAATGTTAATTGACGCGTCAGACCGGAGCCCTTAAAGCCATTTTGCCGAAATATTGAGGGTAGCCATTTTGTTTGGAATATTTATTAATGTTCATAAATGAAATTTAATCAAAATCGTTTGAGCCGATTTTGAGAAAATCGACTTTTTCTCTTTTTGCCCTTCAGTAAACTACCCTTAATTTTAAGTTTTAATAGACACACAGACAGACGGCATTGCAAAGACTATTTTTTAGGGTTCGGGGGGTCATGAGACGTCGAAATCCATCAACATTTCAGGTTAGTTTTTTTTACGATCGCAATACTTAAGCTTTAATGTCCAAAAAGCTAAAATTATATATATAATTGCGTATAGATTGAAAATTATTGATTTTATAAAAATATGTTTCGAATAAAATCTTTGTATTATAAATATATATACATATTTGTAATGCTAAGTAATTTCATATCTCAAATAGTTTCGGAGCTATTATAAAAAATGTTAATTTACGCATCAGACCGGAGCCCTTAAAGCGATTTTGCCGAAATATTGAGAGTAGCCATTTTGTTTGGAATATTTATTAATGTTCATAAATAAAATTTAATCAAAATCGTTAGAGCCGATTTTGAGAAAATCGATTTTTTCTCTTTTTTCCCTTCAGTAAACTACCCTTAATTTTAGGGGTAGATATCCAATTCCAAAAACCCCTCGGGGCAACCCTATGAAAACCCTAGATATCAAGTTTCAACTCAATCGGTAAAATAGTTTAGGCTCTAGTTGGGGGTACAGACAGACAGACAGACAGACAGACAGACAGACGGAAATTCAAAAACCACTTTTTCGGATTCAGGAAGTCATGAAACGTCAAAATTCATCAAAATCTCGAGTTCGATTTTTTTGACGATCACAATACTTTCTCTACCTGTAAGATAGAGAGAAAGTAAAAAGTATGTTATTTTTCCTTAAAGCTCTTAGGAGAAATGTTTGCATAGCAATGATCTATCTCCATTTTAGACTCAATAGTCAATATATACATTTTTTATTGGTCAAAATGTATAAATGAATAATTAAATATCAATGCGATGACTTGAAGATCTGCAACACCTTATAAAATGTTAAAATTTTAACCAGAAATTGAAATTTTAATACGAAGTGTTGACCCTTGTGGAAGACATTAAACTGTTTGAAATGCTCTTAGGTGGACAAAGATGCGCCTCTTTTCTCATTGATTCTATATCATTGTATATTATTTTATGCGTGTTCTTATGTGGAGTGGTGATGATACAATGTACATTATTCCGTTCAGAAATCTTACGAGTTTATAGAAAGAGAGAGAAAGTCTGTGCGGTGTGCCGTACCATTTATTTAAACTACTCTTAATTTTAAGTTTAAACAGACACACAGACAAATGGCATTGCAAAGACCACTTTTTATGGTTGGGGGGGGGGGGGGATAGGTGGGGTGTCAGAAACGTCGACATCCATCAACATTTCAGGTTTTTTTTTTTTTTACGGTCGCAATACTTTACCTTTAGTGTTCAAAAAGTTAAGAAATATATATGCGTATAGCTTGAAAGTTATTGGTCTTATACAAATATGTTTCGAATAAAATATTTGTATTATAAATAGATATACATATTTGTAATGATAAGTAATTTTCTATCTCAAATAGTTACGGAGACCCGATAAAAAAATGAGAGTCTTACGCATCAGATTGGAGCCCTTAAAGTAATTTCGCCGAAATATTGAGAGCAGCCATTTTGTTTGGAATATTTATAAATGTTTTGAAATGAAATTTAATCAAAATCGTTAGAGCCAATTTTGAGAAAATCGACTTTTTCTCTTTTTGCCCTTCAGTAAACTACCCTTAATTTTAGGGTTAGATATCCAATTCCAAAAATCCTTCGGGGCAACCCTATTAAAACCCTAGATACCAAGTTTTAGCCCAATCGGTAAAACAATTTAGGTAGTCCGAGGTACAGGCAGAGAGACAGACTGAAATTCAAAATCCACTTTTTCGGATTCGGGGGGTCATTAAACGTCGAGAATCATCAAAATCTCGAGTTCAATTTTTTTGACGATCACAATACTTTCTCTACCTGTAAGATAACGAGAAAGTACAAATGGATTTGAATACATTTTGAGTTAGGGATATAAGAATGTCCTAAATTTTACTCCTTACAGTCATATACTGCACTTTGTTTTTTGTTTTTAAAGAATGTCCAGCTTTGCCTTTCAAAATATACTTATATAGCGTTGCTTTCTTCAATATTGATTGGCTTGGAATGTACAATGCATTTGTACTATTGGCAACATAAAGCCAAAGCCGAGTAACCGGTGGCTGTGACATCAATGAAAACTCTTAGTAACTGATGCTATTCACACGTCCATCATAAACTCTGCCTTAAAACATGAGTGAAGAATGACCCTGAGCAGGGGAATATCTCTGGATAGCTCAGTGGTGGAGTACTGAAGTACTAAGCCAAAGGCACCGGTTTCGATTCCCGTGTCCAGGTGTCATTTTTCAATTTATTCAAATTATAGCATTTAGTTTAATCTAGCAATGTTAAGATAATATGTGACACCTCAAGGCCTAAATAAGTGTTCAGAAATTATTCATATTTGTTCAAAGTAAAACTTAACACTCAGCCTAAAGCGAGCTCGTGCTTATAAAAAGATTTATCGAAAACATTCAAGATGTCTCCTTGTTATAATTTTTGTTTTCAATTTGCTTTTTCGTTTATTTCCAACTTTTTTTTTATGTTGTGGTCTTGCACTGGGTCAGCGAAATAAGGAAGATTATTTTTTACTCTTGTGCTCTATATTTTCCTAACCACCCGGTCTAGCTATATATTCTCACTAATGAGGTTGGAATGAGGTAGGTGGAATTCAAAGGAGTTGTACCCAAATTTACGGGGAAACAGTGAGAAACCATTTAAGAAAAATACCACCTGTAAAACTAGGCTGGATTCGAATCCAAATTCCCTATCAGCAGAAAACCAGACAAGATGAGACTGATGTCTTTGTCCGCATTAACATCCATGCACCAACAGTAAAAAGGAGTGTGTGGGGTAACTCACTTCACCCTTCTCATTGAATAATGTTAAGACCCTTCGTCCCCGATTTTAGAGGAGAGTCGTCAAAATAAGACTAGGCCCTTTCTGATTCAACCCCTACCACCCCACCACCCACCCGATTTGTCAATAAGATTAGGCCTAATGCGGTTTTTAGAATGTTATCCAGCAACAGGAATTTCTAATGCATTCTGACTTTTAAAAATAAGACCCAATTTATTTATTGACACTTTTAAAAATTTACCAAAAGGTGTGCTATATACCAATTAAATAGCAGCTATTGAACATTTAAAAGGTCCTTTTTCCTACCAAAATATACTAAAATTCATGTATGTAAAAAAAGGCCACTAATCCAAAAATCTTCGGCTCCCAACAGTAAATTTTGAGTAACGGTTCCCAAAAATGCCAAGGAAAAATGTATCACTTTTTCAAATAAAGGCGTCAAGTAAAGGGGAAGGTAAAACAATAATAATATAAATTTAAAAAAAATAATTTATATAGAATACTCAACCCTTAGGGACTAATCAATGTAATTATGTTCGAGAAAGATAATGTGTGCGTATCGGACTGTTACCCCTATTTTCTGCCTGTGAAAAAGTGGGGGAAGATACGTACCATATGAAAAAAAAGTAGGAGGGCACAACGTCTCCCATAGTCTTTCCCAGACTACAATGCTCTACTGTGCAGTTTTTTTTCTCTTTGCGTATCACGTGAAGTGTGAAAAAATTAAAATAATTGGTAAGTTCCTTTCGGATCTGTCAGAAATGGTTGACCTTATCACGGGCTGAAACCTGCTCCCGTGACTACGTAAGCAAACTCGAGTAAACACAACCGAGACTAATCATCCGATTGCCAGACTTGGTCCGGATGGTGACTTCTGGGGTCGTTGCACTCAGAGCGAGGTATCTAGATACGAAATTGTGCTAGTCGTTAAATGAGCTTTAAAACAAGGTATTTACTGCTCTTTGGGCCGTTAAGTGATCAGGCCCCGTCTCGTATGCTAAGTACCTCCATCGCTCTAGTTTTTATTGGCAAGCTCTAGTGTTCGTATCCACTGATCTAGTTTTTGTATCCACTGATCTAGTTTTTAATGGTAAGCTCTAGTGTTCGTATCCATTGATCTAGTTTTTAATGGTAAGCTCTAGAGTCAGTATGCAGACTATTAGCGAATTGAATATCTAGCTTAAATAACAAGAATAATGCATTTTAGGAGAGAAAAAAGCACCACATTTACAAAATGGGATAAGTAAAACCACATTATGGTGAAAAAAGTCCGTGCTATTTGTCCTGGAATTGAATAATGATCTAGTTCAAGGTCAAACCTTATAGTGAGCAGCGAATCTTCCAGTTTGTTCCAGCCCCTGCTCTACTTTCTGTGCCACACAAGTGCACTACTTGTTTGGCCAGCTTCAGTCCTTCAACACTGGCTTCGCTAATGTCACTGCTGGGTGATGATAGGACTAACCGCAGCGATCCTAGTGTTGAAGGACTCAAGCTGCCAATAGGAGCGCAACCCTTTTAACCTGGAGGTTGCGTGTCTGGGTATATTATTTGGGTACAAATGGGTAACTATTTCATTTAAAAAAAAGTTTTTGTCTTATTCTGTCTTCCTGGGTTGGACACTGATAACCAGCTCTGGATATAATCTATCATTAAATAGTAAGGCCCGGTGATCAAGTGGTTTAAGGGGTTGGATTCGTATTGCCTTGATCGCCTGTGACGATACAACCCCTTTATATTTCCATATGTATAATATTCACCCAATTTTTCACAAGCAAAAACCAATAATAATTTCACATTTTTAGTCTTCTAATAAAAATAATTAAACTATTATATTAAAAAAAAAAGCATCATGTGATCGTGCTGGCCATTGTTTACCTTTCCCTTTCACTGACATCCTTCGATTGATTAAAGGGGTGGAGTGAGATTTTAAATGGTTGGCGGAAATTTGAGTTTGGTTTTCCTATTTTATCATTTAACTCTCTTTAAGGTCATTCGCCATTAAAATTTTACTGCATATTTTTAACAATTGTATAATTTTATTAGCTGTTTATGCTTTATGCATTACAATGAAGGTAAATAATAATTAATTCATGGGGCTGAAATTTATTATAACTATATATTCATATGAGGTGTACACAATGCAATATTATTAATACTATAAATATTTAATTGTATACACCGCATAGGATTTACCCCTTAAAACTCGTGAGCTGTAATGATTTGAAATCATTGAGTCTTTGTTTATACACTTCTTAGAATAGTGCAATAAATTTTTACCTCGCATGACTTTAAATAGCTAATGTTCAATAATGGTTTGAACCACATCGGTGATAATTTGGTTTGAAACAGTTTCCCATTCTCTCTCCACGCAAATTCAGCTAAATTTTCTCTACAATTCTACCTTTCTCATTCCTAATCCACTGCACAAACGCATGCGTGTAGCTCTAACAGGTACTAAGATGCAGTAAAAAAATAAAATAATGAATTATGAGTGTTTTTTAGGGTACCTGACAGATTCCCCTTGATTCTGACGCTTAGAGAGAAAGCCTCCCCCTACACTACCCACCACCGTCCGTTGTTTATTTAAGACGACATCAGTACTGCTGTTGCTAAATGGCAAACCAAATCTAGTAAATAGGTCGTGCAGGTCAATAAACGGGGGGAAAGTGAGGAATGCAAGTCTAATCAGGATGATAAATAAAATCCCGGTGGATTGCATTATCCTGCTCTCTGTGATCGGCCTCGCGATTCATAATCCACCTCCGGACTCTTTAACGGTTCCTCTTTGTGGCCTAGTCGGAGTCCCCCCCCCCCCCCCGTCCCTCCCCCACCTCTTCATTGAAATCCATTCTGAGAATCACACTCCTCCATTGCGGTTGAACAACCTCGATGACTCTTCATTGGCTGCCACATCGGAACATGTCGTCTTTGTCGGAACACTGGTGGATAAATTGACCCTTTTCCTTAAGGTTGGGTAGCTGCTCATAGTTATGGCCCTAGTTTCGTCTAGTTAGAGATGTTGTTGGTGGTGGATAGATCTGGGTTCGATTACAGTTTGGTGGTTTTCCACTACTCTCACTTGCAAATGTGAGTACACTTCCTCTAAATTATATCTTCCTATTCCTTAGCCCATGATTATGATTATGCCGATAGACCGGACGGGTAGTATTACGTGAAGCACGACTATAGCCAATATTCTTTTAACAAAACTTTTTTACATTAAAAACATCGTATTTACTTGATTTTTTTTTTAAAGTCGATACTTGTTCTAGTAATTATGAGACATGAGCGTGTGAAACTCTTGTGTCGGACCGCCGCCGTCAGATCTTGGCGCACCATCTATCGTCTCCACCTCGTCACGCCTTCGGGCAGCTATAATATAACTAGCCGGAGTGGTCGCCGAGCAAAGTGAGCTATCGACGTGGCTTTTAGGTCAGATCTCCAGACCTCAAAGGGATCGAGTTCCCCCGCCAACTCGAGCAACCCGAAGGGAGATTGAGGTCGCGTCAGGGATTCTAGACGAGGTCAACCGGGGATGTCAGACACACATGATCTCGGCGAGAAAACAAAGAAGGGGGGGGGGGATAGAGTGCTCGTTAATTTATTAGGCTTCTTGTTTCGTTACCATTTAGGTTATAAACGCAGGCGAGCTCTTTGACGCTCTTGCTTCAACCAAACGTAAACTCACTTGACTTGGTCTAGCTATTGATCTTATTTCACCGATTAATGTGGTCATTTTATATCACAAGTGTTGTACAGCAGGATAAGTCCAAACGCCATAAAAATAAATATTTTAGAATATATAATATTAATTGTAGAGTAGCCAATATTCACAACATGTCAACTATGTTTATCATACAATAATTGTCAAGAACCACATTTTAAACTGTGATCATTATAAGGTTGATTAATTTAAAAGGATGGTTAAAAATAACGCTTGTGATAATCTTATACGTATGTATTAATTACGTCAATGAGATATGGACGAGTAAGGTTGAATATGAGGACGTGTACCCACATTTGCGTGGCGGGAGGATGGAAAATAACTCAGTACACCTGACCGGGACTTGATCCCCAACCTCCGCGTCATAGACAGTCCAGTCTATTGCGAAAATGACGGGCCATTCGACTACTGAAGAGGGTAAGGCCAAAGTTATGGTCAACGGACTATAAAAATAAAATCTCATTTTCATGAACCGGGAGTAACCCAGCAATAGCTATAACCAAACGAGCATAGCGCGAGACCTGTACACGGGCTCCCTGACCACTCGACCACGAGTACGTGTCATGTAATGCTCCTCTCGTCCAACTCCAAGCGCGGTCCTAGCTCGTGCCTGACAGATGTAAGTACCATGTTCATTACGGTCCAGTAATCATTCTTGTTTGTATTCACAAGACCCGTTGTGACTACACGTGAGGAATATTAGAGTGGAGAGGGCTTAAGGGAAACAATTGACACGCGTGGTGCGTGCGTGTGTTGTTGAACACGAAGGAGAAACCTATTAGAGGAAGTACTGTCGGATTCTCAAGTAAATATTAACAATTCCTCATGGATCGATTGCGAAATAGTCTCTATTTAAAAATAGAGTTACAATTTTTTCTTATTTGTCAAGTTTAAAACTAACTAACTATTTTTATGCGCATCACGTTTACTACCAGCCCAAATCATCCACATATTTATAATAGTTGTAAAAGGATGAGTAAGGTGGAATTTATAAAATTTGCCCTCACAAGAGCGAAGAGACGGATGAGGAAACCACAGTGATATTATCACATATGTGAAAACTATTCTCAGCGCAACCAGACTGGATTCGATCCTAGACATAGGAGCCTACAGGTCACCGGTGAATAATATGACCGAAACATCTATGAGCACGCAGACTAAACGTCAGGCTCATCTGGTGTGGTTTGCTGGTGACGGGAAGGTCAAAGTTCGATTCTCGTAAGTGTACTAAGGGTGTGTTTTTTGTCCCCCCCACGAAAATAGGGATACTTTTTTCTCAAGTTTTACCTTCCTCATCCCTACCACCCTGGACTAGTAGTTAGACGCACTGCTAACAAAAAAAAAACACAAAGCATGTCGTAGATAAATAGTTATATCTTGCGGGCCACATAAAAAAAATACGTGACGGGGCCGTAATTTGTCCAACATTGCTCTACACCTCCAGCCACGAGGACGGGCAAGAGATAATGATGTAAACAAAAGACGTGAGAAGATCTCCTCCCTCTCAAATAAACCCGTGTGGGTGGTTTCAATTAAACCGACTGACAATCGCAAGGTAGAGAGAGAAAGAGCGTTCTTTCCGACTAGATCCTTTATTCAGGATTGAGTCGACGCACCTGAATGGCTTTCATTTGTCTCTCCTCGCGTTGAATGCGGGTCCGCGCAGGACAATATGAGAATATAAAAGTTCTGGAAGTACGAGGGTATTATAGAATGTGCGATTGTCCGTTCCCACGCATACATTTACCGGAGAAGGGGTGCTTCTTAGCATCACCCTTCCATGCATCGCTAAATGGTGTTATATGTTAATACAGTCCAATATTCATAGGAAGAGTCTTATTTAACAGCTAGAAATGTTACTAGATCTACTTCGACGTATTCATACGTCAAGTCATGTTATATCTATAGTTGTCACTTTTGATAGATATTATCAATGTCTAAAAGAAAGGACATTAATAACATCGTAAAATTTAATCAATTTTGGCCGTAAATAAATATATTCATAATTTCTACGAGGCTCTTCCTGTGAAAGTAGGATTGAAAACAGCCTTGATAAGAGTGCGCAAGCGAAGGTTAAATAAATTAAATTGTTTTCAAATTTTATTTTTTTTGCAAACCATTTGTACTCCCTTGACAAAGAAACGTGTATTATTTATTATTTGAGGTATCTAACCAGCACTTTCTGAACCGACTGATTATATCAGCACTAGACTTATAAACTAACTTAAATCTAGCACCCAGCCCCCGGTCGTTAATTATTCACTGTTAAAGGGAAAACCACCGATATATTTTTCAGCCATACCGGGAATCGAACCCGGGACCCTTAACTGTAAGCAAACTTGTTAATGTTTGAGCTAAGGCGTTAGATAAACTTTTGTTCTAAGATAAACACTGTTGGGAAACTACCTTCAATATATTTCCTTTGCCATATAAAAATCACAAACATTACTATCGAGGTTTTAATTGTTTATTACCTGCTTCAGTTGCCGTATGGTCTAAGCCAAGGCATCCCTCGCGTGTTAAACTAGACTGCCGATGACAGGGAGATCGGGATTCTAATCCCGGTCGAGTGTATTGAGGGTGGTTTTTCTAATATATTTTTTTACTCTACCTCCACGCAAATGCAAGTGCACATCATATATTCCAATCTAGCTCCATTCCTACCACATTAGCCTAATTGGTACATATGTGTATAACCTGAACAGGTAGTAAGACGTGGTCAATAGACACATTGCAGTTGTTTATATAGCAATGTAAACACCAAGGAAGGCCCCCAAAATAATTTAGAACAAAAGTTTATTAATCAAGAGAGTAAAAATGTTTTCCCGACAAAAAATATAAAAATTGTTAAAAATGATTCACAGCCTGCTTGAACACCCTTAAACATAATTAATTAGCGCCTGAAACCACACATAAAGTGAACTCCCCGCATCGGTGAACACGTAGAATAATATGTATGTATCTCCTTTGGTCTAGTTTGCTGGTGAAGGGGAGACCCAGCCTAGTCAAACTAGGTGTGTTTTGACGTGAATACGTCTTTAAATTTGTTACCATACGGGGGAAATCCAAAAAACCTAATGATAACAAAATCGGGGGATACAGTTTGGTGTTGTAGTTTCGAATCTTTCCTCTACATCCAAAATTAAATTATACCACTGGATAGCTAAAGGATCAAAGAATTCATTACGATAAGCGAGAACAGTGACGCATCGCGCGCGGTGGAGGGGGAAGCACCGCCATTTTGAGGTTATTTTGCTGCGTATCGAGATTTGCAATTAGTATAACTTTTGACTCGGAGAAGCTACGATGTTCGTTTAAGTTTAAACGTATTCACATACAACACACGGCCGTGTCCATGTCACAGCCACACCCCATTTTCCCCCTTAAATCGTTTCTAACGCTCCCTCAGCGAAAATACAGCTACACTTCTTCATCCCTACATAATTATCTTAAAATATGTGGATAACCCGAATGGGTAATAAGATGTGTTACATGAAATTCAAAATATTTATATCTCAACTGCTTTCTCGGAATGTGAATATTTAGGGCCGTATAGTTATATAGTAAAGATTCGGGGGGTCAGCCTATCCCCCATTTGACTTGAACTGTTTGTTAGTCTTATTAAGTGAAATTGGTCGAGTTCCGAGACTAAACTATAACTATGCCGGTGACCTGGTGGTCCAGGGTTAAGGTGTCAGACTTCTGTGCTGGGGATCCGGGGTTCAATCCTCGGTCCCAGCACAGATTTATCTGATTGCCAAACCCTTCCTTCACCTCTGTCAAGACGTGTATTAATCACAACTTGTGAATGTGAGGAATACCATGCCTCCACCATGGTTCGGATTCCACGTTAAACTGTAGGTCCTCCATTTCATCTCACAATCACCCTACCATTACACATTAGCGTAAGTGCGTATAACCCGAACGGGTAGTAAGACGCGGTGTTAATAATAATAATATAACTATGCCTCATCTACACTCTCGTCGAGACGACCCGAGGCAGCCCGAGTGCGAACTGTGAGAGTGTATATGGTGCTCTCGGCTCGCCTCTACTCGCCTCGCCTCGCCTCTCCTCGCCTCGCCTCGTCTTCTCTCGGGCCCGGGTCGGTCTTTGGTGTCAGAGTCAAAGGGCGCGAGACGTGAGTACGAATGCACCGCCACACTCTCGTCCAGTTGATACGCAATTATTAGAACCCGGAATATTGACACTTGGCGCGTCATCGGATTTAATTCATTTAATTTTTGTTAATTTTAATTTAATTTTATTTTAATTTTTGCTTAGTAAATTCTTTTGCAAAACATGAGTGACCGGACAAATGATAGAACAATCCAATTCTTGGAATTATACCAAAGCGGGCCCGTTTTGTAGTAACCGAAACATCTGTACCACAAAGATAAGAAGAAATTGAATGATGCGTAGTTTCGCATAAGTTGATGTTAAATAGTAAGGTCGACACCCTCCATCATAGACATAAAAATAAATACTGCACGAGAGATAACTGTGGTCAAGAGAAAGTAGTTCTTGTCTTCACTAGTATGGTATAGTAGATTCACGACCTTAGTTTACTTGGTTGGAAGCTCAAAAATCTACTAGAAATAGTCCCTAACAGCTGACATCTGTCACTTTGTATAACTGTAATGAGAACATAATATGGTAATGTATGAATGTGATAGTTAACCACAGTAATTTAGGCAAATATTATTTATGTTTATTTGAGGTCGGGAACAAAGCTTATTTATCATTTTATTCCACTTACAAAAATTATTATTCACATCACTTTCATAAAAGTTCTGAGGAATATAGCTTAAAAATGGCGACCTAAGAATTTAAACCATGTGATTGAACTTGACGGAAACAAGTTCTTTAAAATAATGCACTCTCGAAGTGGATAAAAATATTTTACTCAGTTAAATATTTCGAAATATGATAATATATTCATAAAATAATTTATTATATATAAAAAATTGACAATTATTTTCTCTTTTCCAAGTAAATACGATGCCTGTATTAATAGGTATTAACGTATGCACTGTATTACATATATATATATATATATAACATTCCAAAACGAAGAAGTACTTTTAATTATGTTTAAAATATTGTTTCAGATTGGGTAAAGAGAAATTATTAAAAGTAATGAAATAGTGTGAGAAAACTTAAATATTCGTTATTTTCGATGTAAAATATAGCAAGCAATTAAAAAACAATAACAATAACAAAACCGGGATCTTTTACAAGTGTTGGCAACCCAAAACATAAACATATGATTGTTGAACTGTCATCCTGGTAAAAACCTGTCGTGAACAGACTCTACAGTCTCGTCAAATGAATGTCTCGTCGAGAGTGTGGATAAGGCCTTAGAGGTGGCAGGTCAACCAATGTCTGAGAATCTTAACGCCCTCGAACTCTGACGAGGACACGGACGAGGCCTTATATTATGTCCGCAATAGCCCTGACCTTTCCCAACAGACCTCCCGCATGTTGAAGCAAAATCATAACAATCCTTTACAGATAGGTCCGTGACAGGTAAAATGGTTTCTTTGGCTACATTCATGCATGTGTGTGACTTATAAATCGGTTTGAAAGACACACACACACACACACAAAGATTTTTCCCCACCCTCCCCCTCTCCATTTAATAATATTCAATAATTCTCCCTCCAAGCTCTAGTAGTATTTACAGCCGACATTAAAAGTCGCAACCATTGTTTCTTGGCGCGAGTCTATGTTTGTTTTATTAACCTCCTCAGGAGAGCAGGTCTTGGTTGTAATCCTAATACAATCGCTGAAAGACTTCGGATCGACATAAGAAGAAGAAAAAAATGAGAGTTCAACAGGTACGTGTCTGATTTCACGTGTTCACCAGTTGTCATGTTTTTAATTTTTCACGTACTTAAACAAGCACTTTCTGAGCCTTATGATTGTATCAACACACGTCTTGGGTGACCTGGTGGGTGTTCTAGGGGTAAGGTGTCACGACTTCTGTGCTGAGGGTCAGGGGTTCAATCCTCGGTCCCGGCACAGATTTATCTAATTGCCAAACCCTTCCTTCACCTCTGACAAGAAGTGTATTAATCACAGCTCTTGTGAATGTGAGGAATGCCAGGCCTCCACCGTGGTTCGGATTCCACGTTAAACTGTAGGTCCTCCATTTCATTTCACAATCACCCTATTATTACACATTAGCGTAAGTGCGTATAACCCGAACGGGTAGTAAGATAATAATAATATAATAATAATAATAATACACGACTTATACACTAACTTAAATCTAGAACAGACACAACATCCAGCCCCCCTGTCGTTAATTCATCACTGTGAAAGGGGAAACTCACATTTCACCAATAATACATTTTTCAACCATGCCAGAAATCGAGCTCGGTCCCCTTAGTTCAACAGACAGACATGCTACCGACTGAGTTAAGGTATCGGACAATCGTCGTGTTGTGAGCCCGCATCGGTGGGCACGCGGTAAAACTTGTCTAGTATAATTTTCTGGTGGTAAAAAGGTCAGGGCTCGAATCCTGGCCGGGAGTGATGAGGACGTTTTTTTAAAAACGTATTTTTCTAAATTTCCTTCATGAAAATAGGGGTACATTTTCTCTAAATTTCATCATCATCATCATATTTACCCTAGTATGGCAATTTAATGCGGATGGATCCAGGTGGGTTGTGAGATGTGGTTTATATTTGTTCTGGCATGTTTGACAGATTGTACGTCAATGTGGGCGACTGTAGGACCAAACGACCTTTTGTCGATTTGTTTATTTAATTTTTTAATCTCCGAAAGAACCTTATCATGGTAATAGTACTTTATGCTGTCATGTTGGTACTGTGGATCAGGTACCTTTCTTTGTATCTTGCATACGACTGATATATTCGCATTTTCGTGGAGGGAGAGAGGAAAACAATTTAGGAAAAACAACCCCCCAGTGAACCCCGATCACCCTGTCATCGGCAGTACGAGAGTGAGTGACGCCTTGACTTAGACCCTGCGGCCACCAAAGCAAGTGATATTTATTTATACCTTTGTCCACGTGCCGGCCCGTACCTATATAACACCTAAGTTATCTCAAAGATAGATTTTAGGTTTTTATTTATTTTTCAATTTTATGTTAAGAAAGGGAAAGGTCCAATCAAGTCTTATAACAACTTCTAGCATTTGTGTGATAACTTGAACTTTCAGTGGAGCATGACCGCCTTGTTCTTTTTATGCTCATTCAACAAAATGTTGTAAAATAGGTCACATAGACTTACTATCGTGAATTTAGAGGAACCCGCATCGGTGGACACGGGAACAAATGCGTCAGTCTCGTCTTGCTTCATTTGCCAGTGATGAGAATGTTGGGTGTTCGGATCCCGTCTGGATGTAACCAAGCGGTTTTTTTTCCTAAATGTAGGCTATTACAGTTTTTCCTCCACGCAAATTCGGGTACATTCACTTAAAAATTCAACTTTTCTCATCGCTATACAATTAGTGTAACTATGCTGACAGCCCTGACGATAAGTAAACCGCAGCGCACAAAAAAAAATAGAAGGGAAAATAAGGTATTTAATTTAAGAAAAACTCTTGAACAAATTAAAGTATTTTTACAGTAAAAAAAAACCACATTTATTGTTTCCCTGCTATGTCGTGTGGAACAATCACGATTTTTTTTGTATTATGTTGGTACTTTTGAAAGGCTGCTGGGTATGAGTAAAGAGGGAAATTATGGTTGATGATCAAGAATAGATCACCTGAAGCGTTAGCTCGGCTCATGCTTGAGAGAGACTCGAGATGCCAAGGTTCGATTCTTTAGGGTTAATTTTTTTCCACGTTAAATGCATATATAAATTTAAAGATTTCCGCTCTAAAAATTTACCCTTCTAATTCCTTGCCCTTGGATTACAGTAGTTGGCGTAGGTTTTGGATGGTCAGAAATGGCAGTAAGACTCATGGTACCCAAATTTTAGAAAAATGTGTGCAGTTTTCAATTAGATAAATGCAGTGCGATAAAATTAATCGATTAATATTTTATACCCGTGTTTCCTAAACTGTGGTAAGCGTACCTTCTGGGTGACGCGACGTACCATTTGAGTGTTTTCTAGCACCATGTCCTACTACATATACTACTACTATATTTATTCGATTAACAAAAATATGTATATATATATATATATATACATACATATTTTTGTTAATTGAGTAAATATAGGTTATAATTAACAAAAATGTGTGTATGTATGTGTATGTTTATATATACACACACATAAATTTTTGTTAGTCAAATGTAGGTTATAATATGATGCAATTATGACAATATTTTTATATGTAAATAAAATGCTAAGTTGTTGTGTAAAAGTGTGTGTGCGTTCATATTTCATGATATATTTTTGGGAAATTATTAAACCTATTTAGGACAGTAAAATTTAAAAGATTTTACCAATAAGAAATAAAATAATTTATTATAATTAGTATTGAAAGTGATTGTTTAGTAAGTGCTGTTTGGGGCCTATTAAGTTATTGAGATTATTAAATATATCTTCTGCCCGCGGTTGAAAATTGATAATCTTATTTGGCCTTTGGGATGAAAAACGATGGACCACCCTGGTCTACAAGATGGTAGTTTTTATTTTTATGAAGCACTGTAAAGGGTGCATTGGTTAGTCCATAGCCCCGACATGGGTATGCGACTAGCGAAAATTAGGGAAACGAACTATGCAATACAAATATATTCAACAAATTGGCTTAGGTAAAAATAAAACATTAATAGACACACGATATATTACTCGTTTCATGTTGTAGATATGATATTACTAATAACCCAATCACTTCATGGCAAAAATAAACCTATTAACCACAGCCTTAAAAGGAATCCTTTTAGGACGTGATGGAATTTTTAATTACTGGTCTTTAAAATAAGCCGCTCTCAAGATGACGATAGTTGCGATGAAATAGTGGTAAAAAAAAATACCGGCCCTGTCAGCTGCTCCCGTCATCTCCCTCACAGCTGACAACGTGTGAAACAAGCTGCATCATAGCGTTCTTACAGCAATGGCCAGTTTCTCATCACATCAAGAACAACTCAAGATTTGACACCTGCGTAGAATCGAAGTAAGTACCTTTAAATGTATACATATCCAGGAGGTCACCAGCCTAGCCAATAAAACTGACGATTTTTTTTAAATGAGAAATATCTCGTCGCTAGCCCCGCTGGTGTCTTGAGACCCTAGAAAATACCACACTCTGGCAACCTCGAGGAAAACGTTGGTACTGTCCAGAATCTTCTATTTTATCTCTTCTCCTGCTCTCTAAACTGGCGATCTCGGAGGTTGGTATTAGGCTGTCCCTTTTCCCTCCATAGTAGTGGATGACCGTGACGTAAGGGAGGATAAAAAAAATGCATGGTTTACCTGGTGAGTATTTACATTTAAGGTGAGAGTGTGGGAACTTGAGAAAAGGGTTTTTTGCAGTTTCTATAGCAAAACTTTTGTTGTTGTTGCCAAAATGAAGAAAATATTGCTCCAGTATAAATACAAGAATTTATTTAATTTTCTTCATGTGGTGACTTCAACAGTTCTTGGATATTTTTCAAGGGTGTCCTGGAATTTAATGACAACATTTTCTCTTCATTTAAAAAAAGTGTCTTATCTAATGCCGCTATTCTCGTCACAGATATTCAACAATTGTTGAGTTCACCATGTATTTCTACTGGAGCAATATTTTTCTTTATTGGCCAAAAATATGCTTTGCTATAAAACCTGCAAAAACCACTGACCTGAACTCGCGTTCCCTTTACTCTCACTTAAACGGAAGTACCGTCCCACTCCCACCAAGACATTTTATTACTCGGGTACAAGAGTGCAATGAAGAATTACGTCCAAATTATCCTAATATCGAAAGAAAGAAAAATCATGTTGTGATCAATACCAATTAACGTGTTGTGTTTTTATCACAAAGATTAATACTTTTTAACATATTAATTATTTTTACAATCTTATTTAGGAATCTCTATGAAATAAAACACTTTTTTTTTACAAAGTTGCATTTTTTCCTTGTTTTAGCATACTCAAATTAATGTATGATTAAGTTAAGTAATGTTAAAGGTATGTACGACGGATTGAGCGCCTATACCTAAATAATTCTGGCTTAACCTTAAATATAACCATTTAAAACTGAAAAAAAAACCTTCTTCTAAACACTCTAAAATCTTCTCCCAGCGCATTTGTACTATGGGGAACGTGGGCAAAGGTGTCAGTTTGGTATTGTCTGGTTTGCTCGTAACGAGGCTGGAGTTTAAATCTTATCCGGATTGTATGGCACGGAATACAGGAGATAAAACCCTTTTTACTAATTTATTAGTAATTTTCTCGAAACCTAAAATATAGAGATTTAAAACTAGAAAGGAAAAAAAAAAAAAAACAGAAAGAAAATCAGTCATCTTCTAAAAAATTCCATTTATATTCGAAGCACGGTACTCAGGAATTGAAATCGAATTGTTGATCATTCATCGCTCCAAGATTCTATCCTGGAGTGTTCAATATGTTATATCCCCCCTCTCCCCTCGTTCATATTTCGGTCCCCCTATCATCATCTTGCCTGTAATCATCTGTTAGATCTCCTCTTACAGGCAAACCAGCTCGCACCCATGCACCCATACTCTTGACCACAACATTAATACCACTTGTGCTCACAGCGCGGCAATGCACACAACTGGTTATGCGCTACCTGGAACCAACTTCTATTATTCTTTCTTTTTTTTTTACTTATTTCTAAACATCCGGTTCATTATGTGCAGAGTTATCCAAGTCCAAAAATACTTTCTACACATTTATATTTCAGCTCCTTTTAAACTGTTAATGTTAATATTATTATTATTTTATTTTATGACAGTTTGTAGGTTTAACAAATTAAATTACGTGTTCCCAACTTATTAACCAAAACTTTTTATCTCACCTGTATATAATATTAGTCAATTGTATACTGATGAGCTATATATCCAAAATAAATTGGTCGTATGTGAGCGGGTGGGCGATAAAATAATATCAAAGAATGGAAAAAAAAAAGTGTGATACCAGATTTGGTTGGCTTGGGTAGCATCCGGACGATCTGTACTGTGGTTTCACATTCCCTCTCCAGGCACATTTCAACTCAATTCCTCTTGATTAATTTTAATTTAAAACTCGCATTGATGAGCACACGGACCAAGGCGTAAGATTCGTTTAGCCTAACTTGCCGATAACGGGCAGTTTGGGGATCGAGTCCCACTCGATAGTATGTGACGGGGTTTTTTTTTTCACTTTCACCACAAGATAATGCTGGTGTGTTTCCTATAAATTTTTGTAGGGGTGTGTGAGTATTTGAAAATTCGAGTTTGATTCGAGTTTTAATAGCTGCTGGAACTCGACTCAATTTTTTTTACAAATTTGAAAAATGTGAGTACTCGGATTTTCGATCTTTATTATTTAAAAATCCAAAATGTGACTCTATTTTTAACAACTTAGTTTGTCTTCCATATAGCTTCGTGTATGCAACGATATGGGTCGTGTGTTGGGTGACGTCACACGCTGAACCAATCAGATGTCTTGCTCTATCTGACGCTAGCTTATATTCTTTTTACATTGAGGAAAACTATGTTAATAATAGGAGGTAATTTTTGTTCGAAGCAAGATAACAATGATCTGCATGGTTTTCTAAGTTTGTAAACTAATAGCTGGTTTCAACTGATTTTTATTTTGTGCTGATTTCAAAAATGTCATCCTCTACTACCTATCACATACAGTACCATTTTTTAGCAAATCACTTAAGTTTATGTCCGGATATGTATTAATGACTGTATTTAAATTAGGATTAAATGTTGCGAGTTTGTAAAATAAATATTTACATGTTGGTAACACTTCCTTTGGCAATTTGTTTCCAGACCTTAAGAGCCCCATTTAACAGTTTTAACCGTTTGAAATCAGTTTATTTTTAAGGTTTCGTATCAATATTGTGCTAGATATGAGTAAAATTAGTTTTTAAGTGCTTTCAATATGTATGTAAATAAAAAGTCTGGTAAAAGTAGTATTTTATTATAATTTAAATCCACAAATTACCAATGTCAAAATTTCATTAAAAAATCCAAATTTTCTTTTATAATTTATGAAAATAAAACTGACGTGAAAGAAACAAACGGATTTTTTTTAAAAAATAGGCATTAAAAATGAATTCAAAACCACACCCTTTCATAGAAAACATCAGTGAATTGTTTTCAAAATACAGGGGTAGTGTAATTTATGTAAGTCAAGACATATAGGAGTTCACACGGGATGACGTAATTAGGTAGTAGCATACCTATTTATATCGCATTCGTGAGGTCTAGTGTAATACAGCCTTTGTCGTAAGGTCGGGGCGTGGGTGAAGTCAATTTACCTCTCCACTCTTTAATCTTGGTTTATGAGCGCTTTCATCGTGAATATCCGTCTAGGATTTGTTGCGACCGTTCCAGTGTGACGGAGAGGCAGAGAACATTAGTTTCATTTTCTTAGATAAGTTATTATCTCCCATGATCTTTGTGGTAATAAGTGGAGGTTGCTTGTTAGACATGAAAATACGAGAAGAGAGAAGAGAGAGAACACGATGAAAGTGAGTAAACATTTCTTAATTTAAAAATAGTTTTTTACAGGCTTAATATAAAGCTGATTGAAGGAAGGGGGTCGGGAGAGATTGTCTCTGGTAAGATGTTATTTTAAAATGAGAATCATGATATGTATATAGATCAAAGAATCCTTTTAAAACCCATAATGTTATTCTTACAAAATATTTAAAAAAAATACTTGGTGATATCTTAGTGACTTTGACGCACAATAAAACAACGAGCTTTAACGAAACCATTAAAAATGTCCTATATTTATCTTTAACTTACAACATAATCATAAATTATTAGCTTCAACCAAAGTAACGAATCAAAAATCTCTCATCGAAACAATAACTAAGCTGAATAAAAATTAATAAACTTTGTTTATTTAAGATAGGCCTTATAGTTAAAAAATTACGTAAATAATTTTAAGAGAAAAACTGTTTGAGTTGTTCAACAATTTTTTGCCCTGAAACTAAATTTTTCATAGCTGACTTTCCCTTGTAGTCTAGTCGGTAGAGAACGAATAATTTTAAACGCGAGACATCTGGATGTACTCAGAAACCCTACCGAAATAATGTTCGATCCACCCTTAACAAACATCACCTCCTCAAATAAAATGGTTAAATTTACAGTTAAAAAACCCAATAGTATTTATGGTCCATAAAAATTAAAAATTTAAGTCAGTGTCAAAAAAATTTTAGGCATTGTTAAAATTACAATATGTATTGTAACGATACTGATTTAGACCGCTCTCATATATTTAAAAAGTCATGGATGAAGGTATTTTTCTTCAATAAATTGTATGTAAATTATCATTTTAAGACTTCATCCATGAAGAATCACGCGCTTTTCAAGAATAACGTAGAAGGATTGCACCATTAAAACTTATTTTTTTATTTCAAAATTAAACTCCGTAGTATTTACCAAACAAGCAAGAGACGCCAGCTCCATATACCCAATAGGAAGCTAGCCTTCAAGACACCTGTCGCAAGGACGCTTTCGATTTGTTGGTTTTGACACTGGCCACGAGAGGTCCAAGGGGCAAGGGGTATGTTATATATAAGCTGCTTGTGCGTATGAACACAGAGAGTGCCGGCGACATAAACCTAGAGAACGTGTAATATCACGACAGTACTACTAACTTAAATACAAAAAATAACCTGTATTTCAAGTAAAATTGTATAAGAAGATATAATCACTCCAATAAATCGTGTGCAACATTAACAGTTGTCTTTATTCACGTAAAATATCGTAATAATTGGCGCTCGATCACGGGGCTATAATAACCAATTATCTCACAATCAATTCAAGAAAGTTATAATTGGCTCCCAATCGCGGGACAATTATATCTCAAATAAACCATATCATTTTAATTGGCGCTCGATCACGGGGCTATAAAAACCAATTATATCTCAATAATTCCGTAATACCATAGTATGTTAATATTTAAAATTAAATATTAATGCTCTAGAGAATATAAAATATGATAATGTTTAGCTACTGTGCTTTCTTGAAAGTTTTAATCAGTTTCTGAGAATAGATGGCTGTTATGACAATAATAACCAAAATTGGTTTGATCTCACCAATAAAAATGCCCATGTTTAAAGGAGGAAAAAAACTGGCATTTTTGGTTTTCTCCTAAAAATGTAAAAATCTTCCACTTTTCTCCATACAAATAGCCTGTGGTTCAACACTCGATTATTAATTCATTGTGGCTATACTTAATTTCCACTTTTTAATAATGATTGTAAGTTTAAAATAAACTCTTATAATAAAGTTCATAGGTTTTGCTCCATACTTTTTAGGACGCCCAAAGAAGAAAAATGTTACAAGTTTACTTCTTATAGAAAAATTCAAAAGTGTTCTTTTCCTACAGTCCAAAGAAAACATCAATGCACTATAACAATGATCTAAACTGTTTGCCATGAAATTTAAATAAATATAAGAAGAGTTAAATTTAATGATAAATGAGAAAAAAATTGAATAATAAATATACAATGAATATAATAGTGAGTTAAATCTTCTTAATTTCCATTGCGTCAAGCTCGAAGTCTGCGCTTGTGTAAAAAAACCTCTCTTTCCAACTAACATCTCCATGGATTGTCATTGCTTTATATTTTATAGATTTTCAATCGTCTTCTGTCAGCCAACTAGTTTCTAACATGACCGCTCTTAAATAGTGATAGCACCCGTGATATTTGTGATGTGATCCATTGCTGAACTGAAGTGCAAATAATAGTTTTGTTCGCGTTGACTTCTGGGAACAGTTTTACACCTGTGACGAGTACGACTAGGCCTAAGCTAGGAGCAGATGGAACAAGCTGTTGTTCTTTCTGAGGCAAAGCAAATGTACATTTTTAATCCTATCAGTTCTCTTTTCAAAGATGACGGAAGCAAATTTTGTTTTTGATCATCTTATACCGTCACCGTTAATCCAGTCTAACACAAGAGTAGAGAGCTAGACCAGAAATGTCCAACTTGAAGTTAGCTAAGGGCTTCATTTTATATTCCTAAATAGTGTGAGGACCGCACGTGGAAATTAGGCCTAGAGGCCTACAGTATTAACAATACTTTTTTTAGTTAACTAATACATATATTAAATTAAAAGTATTATAATAATTGATATATAGTACTGTACAGCAAATAATACATATAATAAATAAGTCTGATCATGTTTAAGGTACTTCTGGATGACGTTATATATATATTTTTTTAAATTCTAATACGTCCCGGGCCGCAAAATATGCTACCAAGGGTTGCATGCGACCCAACCCGCAGGTCACCAGTTGGACAGGCCTGAGCTAGACCATGAAACTACCGATGCGGATTATTTGTCTTTGACTACTTATTTTTAGAGAATCGCTGCTGTTTGAAAAAAATGTAAATATTTGAGAAAAGGTACGTGTTCCAAAATATACATAAAAACGTTTATTATTATTATCATATTCATACAATGTTAGTTAATATTTTAGTTAGTATCGCCGTGGACGATAATTAAATAATAATTCCCGAACTGAAGCGTGGCGTAAAAAAATCCACTAAACAAAATTTTAATAAGAATGTTTATTTCTATCAATTAGAGAAAGTAAAAGGCAAAAAACTTAATAACTGTGTTCTAAAAACGATTAGGTTATAATTGATTATAACGTTAGTATCTTGTCGATAGATTGTTTTAAATATATTTTGCTACTTAGTATTCATTTGTAATAAATAAAGATGCATTTCAAATGAAAGAAAACTGAAAATATGTATATTTTAGTCTTTTTAAATTAATTGTAATAGTAAAAATCGATTAAAACTAACCAAAAAATAAGGATTCGATTTGTCACAGAAATTGGAAAAGGCACAAAACATTCAAAACAAAAAATTGACTATGAAATCAAATTGTTAGTTATTTCTATTTATATGTCAGATTTGAGTCTTTGTGAAGAATTATTTTTTAAGAATTGTATATAAAAATTTAAAGCAAAAATTTGATTTTACGAGATTTATTATTCAGAACGTTTACTAATGTTGTCCTATTCCTATAGGAAGAAACAATTATGACAATTACAAAAGTTAACCATTTTCGTAAATACCTGTAGCTATCACTTTTGATAGAAATAGCAATATTATTATTAGCACCGCGTCTTACTACCCGTTCGGGTTATACGCACTTACGCTAATGTGCAATGGTAGGGTGATTGTGAGATGAAATGGAGACCTACAGTTTAACGTGGAATCCGAACCACGGTGGAGGCCTGGCATTCCTCACATTCACAAGTTGTGATTAATACACATCTTGTCAGAGGTGAAGGAAGGGTTTGCATTCAGATAAATTTGTGCCGGGACCGAGGATTGAACCCGGACCCTAGCACAGAAGTCTGACACCTTACCCTAGACACCAGGTCGCCAATGAAATAGCAATACATATTAAATTAATATTATTAATAATAAGCAACATGTTTTCAACGTTGACAGCAAAAAAAAAGTATTTTCTAAATATATAGAATCAAATAAATTAGCTTTAATAAATAAGAAAAAAAAAGTTATGATTAAAAAAGCTATTTATGTCACGTTAAACGAGTAGTTTTCCTAGCCTTGGCCTACTTTTCGTATACAGCTATGTGCCTTAACAGCTCAAGGTCAGCCGTTTATTGCAATTGAAACGATAATGTTTGTTGATTTGAAAAGTGGACGGACAGTAGGCCTACTTCTGCAAAGTATTACTGTAGCGGTACTTGTGTTAGCGAACGTGTACAAATTCGATTGTGGTAGTATTAAAGTCTTAAACCGCTAATAACCCTTTAATTTATTTTTTTGGTGTACCGTATTAATGGGGTAGGAGGACGAAAGAAGAATGTAGATGAAATGCAGCCGTGTCTGCACTTGGAAAAGTGTGAAATAGTTTAGAAAAAAATACTTCAAGAGTTTGTAGACTAAAAACCGGTCGGGATTCGAATCCCAAGCCTCCCATTACAAGATAAGCAGACCAGACGATATTGTCACCTTGAGCAGTGTGCTCAAAAATGTGGGTAGACCTTTTGTTGATGTGCCTCAACACTCCAATAATAGTTAAATATTTAAAAATTGCAGTACCCATAGTGGGTTAAATTATGTGTTAAATTTTTAACAAAATTTTGAAAAGGTATATATCACTATATGAAGATCTTGCTTCAGCTGGGTGATTGTTGAGTCGCTCGCTGTGTTTAAGAGTTCACAAATCACGCTTTTGAATTTGATACTTTAATTAATTAATTAATTAATTTAGCACCGCGTCTACTTCCGTTCGGGTTATACGCTTAGTACTATTTACACTAATGGATTAGGAAATGGAAGGTTAAACTTAGAGGAAGTGAACCGCATTTGCGTGGAGGGAGAGTGGAAAACATTTAGGAAAAACCACCCCAGTTCACCCAACCGAGATTCGAACTCGATCTCCCCGTCCTCGGTGGTCTGACTCAACACGACTGGCGCATTAGCACTACGCCACCGAGGCGGGTTTTTGATACTTTCGTTCAGTTCTCGCTGGTTCACAGACTCACTGGTTTACCTATATTGGTGAGCGCATGGACTATGTCTGATTTAGTCTGGTTTGCCGGTGACGGGGAGGACAGGGTTTGAATCCCAAATGGGTGTAGTTGTGTTTTTTTTCCTGGATGGCTTTCCATTCTATCTACACGCAAATGCAGGCACAGTTATTTTTATTCTACCTTCCTCATCTCTAATAAATAGCGAAAGGTAGTAGTAATAACGGATAAAAAATATACGAGAAGAACTAGTAAATACTTATAAGAGTGGACTTAGAATGTATACAAGATGTATCATTTATAGATTTTGTTTTGGTCTTTGGTAAATTTGGCGATACGCCACTCTTGCTCAATGAACACACTAGATTTCTTGAAGCCAAGTTCAAGGTTAATTCAGTACTTTGATCAAAGATCGAACTGTGCCTTGTCATGATCCTAGCTCCATCCATTCCTCAACATCGCGACCCTGAACAGTGAGCTTAGGTTGGCGTTCAGCACAATACTGTTTCTGTATAGTCGGATCGACATAGAAATAACCTGATAGTAGGTATAGTTTTAAATGTAAAAGTAGCCAACCTCGAGTGAATAAACCACCAGATAGCACCAAACCTATAAGGTGATACAGATCGAAGCTGGCGTCGCATCTTGGTGTGGTTTTTTTTTGTCTACTTTAAAAAAATAGAGCTGAGACCAGCGAAACAATTTTGTCATGTTTAAAATAATACAATAAAAGTGAAAATAATTATTTAAAATTTAAAAACAAACTATTTATCTTATATAATTTCGAAGCTGTCAACTTGAGAATGCCGGAAACCTCACTTAGATGCAATTTCTGGTTCGAGCGTAATCGTGTAACTAATTTTAAGGTTAGTCGGCCGTGTGATGAACTCTTCTTAGCGGGGCGATTCACCACTAGTGTGGCCATTTATAAAACATAGTGACATAGTTTTTTGTTAGTAATAAGATAAGAAATAATGACTACGCATAATTGTTTAAATAGTCCAGTGTCGTACAAAGTAAAAAGGCTATAAAAAGCAAATAAAAGTTATAGCCTGAGTTTAGAGAAAATACCAAGAATAGAGTTAAAAAATAATAATGTAATTTTAAAAAGAGTATAATTTTGTTCTGAAGTGCGTTGTCCTTTTTTTAAAGGAAAATTAGTATTTGATTGATTTTAATAAAATTAAGTTTTAAAATAAATCTACTTTGTTGAAGTGCGCCTTTAAGCTTGCTATTAATCTTGCAACCGTTGAAATCAACACAGACGCCATCTGTCAAAAGTGACATCTGGGTTGGCGTCTGACTACAGTACATTTAGTAACTTGATGAATAGTCATAAGGGTGACCTGGTGGTCTAGGGGTAAGTTGTCAGACTTCTGTGCTGAGGGTTCGTGGCTCAATCCTCGGTCCCGGCACAGATTTATCTGATTGCCAAATCCTTCCTTCACCTCTGACAAGACGTGTATTAATCACAACTTGTGACTGAGAGGAATGCAAGGCCTCCACCGTGGTTCGGATTCCACGTTAAACAGTAGGTCCTCCATTTCATCTCACAATCACACTACCATTACACATTAGCGTAAGCGCGTATAACCCGAACGGGTAGTAAGATGCGTGCTAATAATAAAAATAAAAGTAATAATAATAAGAAAATGTTCTTATGGCAGTCCGACTATAATTATATGTATCCCAGTGCGTGCAAACTTCAACTTTTGTTTGTTTCAAAATGTTTGTAATGCAATTACTTTATAAACCTCTGTGACTCATTTTGTTTACCACGTCTGGTAGTGAGTGGTCTGCCTTTGACTACGGGTCTCAAAGAGTTACTATTCTGAGCGGCTTCAGTTGGGGACTTTAAGCACAATTTGGTTTCACACACAGTGAATAAATGGGCGAAACACGTTCAAGGTAGCCAAACCAAAATACTCGCTTAAAATTAAACACTGAAAGCTCAAAAGCTGATTAAAGTTGATAGCCTTGTCTAGTAAACCTTTAACTGGAAAGTTGAGTGAGGCTTCATTCTATAGAACTTGTCCCAGTAGGAAGTTTTGAATTCATTTTGGCGCGATAATCTGCAGCCATCGCTGCAACGATCAACTAGTACAATATAAACTAGGAATGTTATTATAAGAAGGTATGGAGGAATAGTTTTTAGAATAAGTGTATCCGCATTATGGCGGGGAGAGGATGAGAAAGCCGCGGCAATAAATCTAATGTGGAACTGTACCCGGCTGGAATCCAAGCCTTGACTAATATAATCAACAGCGACCTTGTGCAGTGAAATTCCAACGACTTACACCACGCAGCCACCGATGCGAGGGAGACTTTGTATAAGCAAGAATAAAACTATGTAAATTGCTTCAAATAAAACTAAGCCCGATGCAGAGAAATGGGACCGACCATCGAGAACATATTATATAATCTCTCCGTGCGCTCACATAAGTTGTTGCGGTCAGGAGGAGATTGCCTCACGTTCCGGCGTACCACAGACGTATGATTGGTGGCAATTTAGTCCCAGATGTCATTACCGGGTTGGCTTGCACCCTGCGACGCGCGTAGGGTATTCTACGCGCCAGAATCAAGTCCCGCCCCGGGGTAGCGTTCGGAGGAGCATGGTCGGGTCGTCAGTCATGGTACTAAGAATATAATGCATGGTCGGCAGTAGGGGCGACCGAAAACCAGACTTACTGAGCATTTATTTCAAGGTAGCTGAGGTAGTGCCAATCAGATGTGCTTAGATTAAATATCGATAAAACCTTTAACAGTTCCCAAGTTTGGTGTTTACTATAGTGAATACAAAACGATTTTTCTATTAAGCTACACATATATGGATGGAGTTGTAAACATAGTTTAATAGTTGACATTTTCTATTCAGATAAGTACAACATGGTGTCTACTCAACTTGACCAATGAAATTCCCGACTTTTTCCCTGATTTCCCCTGATCATTTCCTAAAATTCCCAACTAAAAAGTATGTCACATCCTTCTAATTCCCCCACCTTCCCCCTCATTTTTCTATTAATCTTTTTTTATGAATAATAATAATAAGTTTTAAAATTTAAATAAATGTATTTTTTAAATTTGTATTAACATTGTTTATTAGGAATTATAAAATTTATCACACAGCTACAAAAAAAACTACAGTTTGAATAACATTATTATTTACTGTTTTAATGATTATTATATTTCATATTTTGAGTAAAACCACATTTTTCCCAAATTTTTATTGTAATTTACCAAATTCCCGGCTTATTCCCGTTTTTTCCCGATCACTTCAAATTCCCGGCTAATTCCCGTTTCCCCTGATTTTCCCGGATGGTAGACACCCTGTACAAAGATCTACCTAAATATTTTGGTTATCATTAAGATCTAAATGCCCAATAAACAAAATGCAACTGGTATAGGAGCGTAGAATGAATCTTTGTGAATCGAATTATGTAACTTCCTTCTATTTGTTCTCAAACTGACGGACAGCTCCACCCTGTAACGTTATAGACCCGCTTGGTTTCTGGAGCTAATAATTTCTGATAGATTGTTCTAGCCCCTTAAAAATCAACTGTTTTGCGTTACTTGGATTACCCATGGTGTCCGCAGCGGTGACCGAGTGGCGTAGAGCATCAATTAGACTAATAATGCAATTAATCATGATTGGTTTGAACATATAGTCAGATTTTGGTTGGAATAACATTAGAAGTTAGTTACTAAGGTTTCTTAAAGTTTTAATATATTCATACATCAAGTCATGTTATCTGAAGACGTCACTTTTGATAGATATTATCAATACCTATAGAATAACACAAATAACAAATGAAAATGTTATTAATGTTGGTCGCAATAAAATTTGTTTGAATTTTCTCTACTGTTCTTCCAACTAAAATCAGGGTATAGATACCTAATCGCGGTGTTCCCTCACGGGATAGGCAAGAAACTGTGCATGTAGCTCAAAAAACAGCACCTTACTTGATCCATCATCACACCGAATCATACATACTCTTTTTTTTTTTGCTCTTTATGTTTTTATTTTTTAAATAGAGATCAATTGTGAAGTATTAATTTTTTTAATATCCTTTTTTTCCCTTGCCTTCCAAGAGCTGCACTGAAAATTAAAATAAGTCACTAAGGCAAGGAAAACCTTTAGGGCGCTATACTGTATACTGATCTCTGAACTATTAGTATCCTGCCTACTATTCCTTGATGTACCTTACAGGTCTCGAACCAAAGATAATAAAAAGAACCAACACTTTTAATAAGCCTCCAAGCCACGGTTCGTTTTTTATCCGCGCGTTGAGGTTACATCGTGTTTATTCTTCATACTCTTGAAACGTATGGGAAATTATTCATAGCGTCTCCTGAATAGTAGTCTTTGAGCCAATTATAATCGATTACACTCCCTTTCCTCTCCAATATACACTTGGCCGCAACAGGAAATATCAGAATTACGCTCTACTGCCAGTAAAGACTAACAGCGGTTTAAAGTATCTAGCCAATAAGACCAGTATGGTAAGGGTAGCATTTAAGAAACTGCACCAGCATTTGAATATAAAATTCAACTGTAGAAAAAAACTCTTTTGAAGGTCGCATTGTCTAAAGCGTCACTCTTGCAATATACTGAATTGCCGATGAAGGGAAGATCGGGGTTCGAATCCTGCTCGAGTGTGATAAAGTTGTTTTTTCCCAAGAAAAAAAATTGCCGTCAATCCTTCATGAAATTTCGGGTTAGTTTGCTACTTTATCCCATTAGTTTAAATATGTGGATAGCCAGGGTAGTATGACCCGGTGATCACAAAATTCTGTAAAAAATCTGGGGAACACATGGTTGTCTTTCATGTCAGTCAGGCGTGCTAGCCGCACACCAAGCCATGCTCGGACTGTATATGCTCGCGGCGCTTCCCGCGGACAGTGTGCGCACTGCGCACACTTGGGACGTGTGCTGTTGTCCGTCACGCTCATGCAATGTAGTTATAAATTTTATTCACGCACTCGATCGAGGCCACTGATGAGCCGCTACCAGAGAGGTAAATTACTGCGCATGCGTAAGGAATATTAATGGCAGGGAAGGGAAACCCCCTCCCTCCCTTACCTTTATTCCCTCATCATGTTTTTATAAGTAGCTCGAGAAATAAACTCGATTAATTTTTCTGCTGTTCTAGTTGTTAGTTACAACTTTTGTGAGACATTACCCCCTCCTCCCTCCGACAAGTAGGTCTTAAAGCATGTCATTAGTTAATTACCACAGTAGGTCTCTCCACCTGTTTGACGCTGGCCAACAACTTTACCAGTAAGGGTGGTCAGACTAACGTCTTTGGCCAAGAATCTCTCGTTTTTAAAACGGGAGTACAACCCACAACAGTGATGACAAGTCAATATTTCAAGATTCGTTTGCTAGTAGTAACCATTTTAGGTCAAAAGTGACCAACTTGTCTTATTAACGAACGAAGCAATGTTTCAAATAAAGCATAATTAATTAACTAATAAAGTTGTGACGAGTGAGATTTGAATATAAAGTGTTGGGTGGTGTGTCTCAGATTAAGCTAAATTAAATTATATTTCTGATAATAAGTACTCCATGTTCAAAGAACGCAATTTATAGGCGTGTTTTAGCAAATGAGTTTAATTTTCACATTTAAATTGACTAAAGCCTATTTAAGATGGTTTTAAAAACTATCAAATAACATTATTACAGTGTGGGAAATGTTATAAGTTGCAACAGTTTAAAACAATAGTAATAAAAGTGACTTTTTTGTAATAATTAGCTAGTTGATTAAAAATTAGGAAGGTTGAATTTAGAGGAAGTGTACCCACTGCAATAAACAATACTATTAGAGACCTTGCAGGCCACTAGTGTTAATGGCATTAGAAACACGTGTGTACATGTGAAATAGAGATTTTATGTTTACTTTTCAATATAAGATTTTGATAAAATTAACAGCGTTGCCTACTTGGAGATTTGAAGCAATTTGGCAAAGCGGATTGTATCTTAGCTTGGCGCACCTAAGCAGTCCAGGTACTATCACAATTAGACACCGTTGTACGAAGTAGAAAGAGAGGGAAGAAATGAGCAGTTCTCCAAGAGAGGGCTCTTTTTTATCTACTGATAACACGTATTCATCTCTTCCTCTGACGAGTTTACAGTTCCTATACTACTTCCATCTTGAAAACATTGACTTGATTTTTAAAATCATCTTTTCTTGTTTTCTATTCTAGATAGACATATGCTATCACGGACTTTTTTTTTAACCTAAATCTTGGTAGGAAGGCTCCTAGAGGCCTTTTTGTGACTAAACCAAATAGTCTAAGCTGTATAGGATTTATCAAATAATACGTTTATTAAAAATAACTACTTCAAGATAAAAATAATAATTTTGTGACACTGTAGAAGTATTTTTATAATTATTTAAGAATTTATGGTTTTTGTTTCAACGTTTAATATATTTAAACTCTTTGAAAAAATTGGTTTAGTATCTTTAATGATAAATAAAAATCTTATATACAGTGTGTTGATTAGTCATAAGATTATACTAAACGTAGGTATTTTTAATTTTTTATCCTAATGGCTCTGAATTTTGTATATGAATATATTTGTCAATACTTCTGACAGCTATTAGTGCAATTTTTACAATTAAATTGTTTTATTTTTGCCTGTTGTGAAGTGGTATACATTCAAACCACCCCTCCCCCCCACCTCCCCGCAAGAGCATGGTATCCATTATCTTTTCTAACATACAATAACAAACCTCTGTCAAAATATGGCTAAATCAATGCTCACTTCTAGCTAAACATTTTATTTGGCTCATCAGATATACCAGAAAGTCACTGGTCATGCATGACATGTTATAAGTGAATTAAAAATGTAGATGGTTTTAAAAAGTGACAAAATATGACAATTTTTCAATTAATAATATAACGGTAAAAATATTTTACTTATACTCCCAACACGTCTGCGTAGATTGTTTTCTTATTTTGTTATAAAAACAGTTTATTTTAATACATTCTTAATATGTATAAAAAGTAAGGAGTATAACTTGATGTATGTTTAATGTATAAAAATAATTGGGCTGAAAACAGCTTCTTAATTGTTACAAATAAAAAAACACTTGAGGTCTATACAATTTCTGAAATGAGCAGTGAAACATTTTGGGCTCAATCCATATTAAATTTTTTTTGTCTCAGTACAAATTTATACGTTGATCTAAATCGCGTGACTTAAGAAAAGTAGGTATAAATTGTGAAACTTCCTGTTCCAAAGTAATTTTCTACGCGTTGTTAATCCTGCCTATAGTTCGGTTGGCAGATAGCCGCCTCGAATTAGTCAAATACCTTGGCATTTCTCACGCGGCGAAAATATTTATTAAAAAAAATTCCACTCTGTCTCAAATTGGTCCTAAAATTTTGTATTCGTAGCCGTAGCCCGCTTTTTATTTATTCCACATTCATTGGGGGGGGGGGATTTGTCCCGGCGGCCTGTCGAGTCGCCTGAGGAGGCACAAGTGGGTTGTCTGAAAGATTGATGAGAGCCCGCTCGGAATAATATAGTAAACTCGTTTGTAACGAGTGGCTCTAAACTTGGTCAACACTCTAAAGTAATTCTAAAAAATAGCATTAGGTTAGTCCATAAACTACGTCACGCTAGTATTTTTTTTGTTTTATGCCAAACTCCCCCACTTGTTACAATTCTGTAAACTCCCCCTTTTCTAATATTACGTCACAATATCACGTACCCCAACCCCCTTATTTAAATAGTATTGTGGTCTCATGGTCTAAGGCACTACTCTTACAATAGACTAGACTGCCGAAGACCGGAGATCGGGACTCAATCCCGGTCAGGCGCACTGAGGGTAGTTTTTCCTTAACGATTTCCCATTCTCATGGGTGTACTTCCTCTAAATTCAACCTTCCTCATACCTAGAACATTAGTGTAATTAGCACATGTGTGTACAAACCGAACGGGTAATAAGACGAGGTGCTAAGAAAATAGTTTAATTAATTGTAGAGCCTATTTAAAATAAAACTTTTATTAAAACGTGTTCGCCAAGCTCGACGATCGAAGTTGATTCGATCGTTATTTGTTGATACGTGCGCGCAGTCGTGGTTTATTACACAGACCGCTGCCCGATACGCTTAATTATAACGTGACGTCACGCATTATCCGATTCCCCCTTCCCCCCCTCATCACGTTTGTTCACGCCGAGCATTACTCCCCCTTACCCCTCTTTGGTATGCGTACGTATCTTATGGACAGCCCCTTACTTATAGCCTACTTCCATAGTTTTACTTTCTCGTAACCCCAATGAAAGAGTAAGTATTGTGATCTCAAAAAAATAAAATTTAAATCAAGATTTTGATGGATATCGACATTTCATGCATGACCCGCTAAGCCCGAAAAAGTGATCATCGTGATTCCGTTTGTTTGTATCTCAGTTTATAACATAAAACATTACCAATCGGGCTAGAACTTGGTCTTTAAGGTTTTCATAAGGTTCTTCAGAGGGTTTTTTGGAATTATCTATCGAAATCTTAAATTAAAAGTAGTTTACTTAAGGGCAAAAGGAGAAGAAAATAATAATCAATTTCCCGAAATCGGCTCAAACTATTTTTAGTAAAATTCGTATCTAGATACTGTTTAATATTACAAACAAAATTACGAATCTCATTTTTCCTGGAAAATTAATCATAGGGCACATTACATGAGTGGATATCTCCAATTTCGATCATATCTCCGCAACTCTTGAGATACGTACTGCACTTTTGTAGGAATAGGCCTACTAAAAAAATACAAAATATATGAAATATGTATTTTACGTTATATTACTATATTCCTCACCCCTACCTTTTAAGATGAGCTATTAATAGTCTTCCATAAACATTTTTTTTAAATTGTTGGACGAAAAGATTAATCTGGTACCAAGAATAACATTTTCGTTAATAAGATAAACCCAAGAGCCGTACATATATTTTTAAATCAAGTTTTTACACTCGTGGATTCTAATTAGCGATTTCTGTAATCGGCATTCCTTACCACTATTTTACGACGACGGGAAATAAATAATTAAATATATAACGTAATTAATCACAACGCAGATTATTAATACTATATAATAATTTAGTTCTAGAAAAGACACACCAAACAAACCCATATTGTTGTTTTTTTCCTTCAGGTAAAACGACATTTTTATCTTACGGCTGGAATCGAATTTGGGACCTACATCTCAGTCAGATTATATCAATACTCCAGGTTCGCAAGGGCAAATCTAGATCTATTGCAAAAAAGAGAGAGAGAGAGATAAAGACTCCGTTAGTAAATGTAGAGGAGGGTTTAGACTGTCCGCAACACTGTCGTATTGTACGTATAGTCCATTCGCCATAGAAGTAGTCATGGCTGACATCTATCAAAAGTCACCAGATTTATTCTCATGTATCCATTCGCCAAACCATATGATTGATCTTCAAGACACATATGTTGTCACTTTTGGAAGTCAACACTTTCACAACAAACCATTTGTTTTTAATTAGGTTTTCCTTTTAACCGTTAATTCATCTCCTGTTAGCTGTAAGTTACAACCACTTCTATGTCGAATAGACTCTATCATATTGTAAAAAGAGGTCTGTAAGAGTTATTTATTGTAACAGGTTGTACAGGAGAGATATATCGCGTCCATGATTCACGTGGTATGAGGAAGTATGGACATGTTAATTGCATTCCATTGTAATTAAAACACGGTATGTGGTTTCATTAGCAAGTCAATTCAAATGTTTCTTAAACTAGCTTTGTTTTATGTTACATCTGTTGTACATACATACATACACGAATCAATCGAACGGTTCTATTTATGTTCGATACGCCCGCCTTTTTTTACTTGCTGGAGGACACTATGGAGAGAAAAAGACATTAATGCAAAATACTTGTATAGTGTAGTATATATATTTATTAATTAACTGTTTGAAGTCTTTCATCCAAGTATTATAAAGATAAAAGACTCGTCTTAATAGTTTAATTCGTTCCTTAAAACAATTTTCAATTTTTTTAACCATGTGTATTGTAGTTCTTATTTATACATTCTTTGAAACTTCATAAACACATACTGTACTGATTTTTAAGTATGAAAATAAACAGATTTTCTATTAGAAATAATATTTACGTAAGTATAAGTCTACTTCGGTGGTCTTGCGGTGAAGCGCTCGCCCCACGACCTGATGCTAGTGGACTCAAACCAGCGGGGTCAACGGTTTTTTCTTGAGCGATAAAAATCAGTAGCACAACTTCCTTCTGAGAGGAAGTATAGACGTCGGGCCCATGTCAGGCCCGGTGCCCACGAGCGACGTGCGTCATCTTTGCAGTCGCGTCACCGCTAAAAGCAGTTTACACAAGTGACCTGCGTCTGGTGATGCTAAGTCGACGCCACGTCACAGCACCCGGAGCAGTACACACACACACTAGCGACTTGCGTCTATTTGGAATTTGGCCTCTATCAGTTTGAAGCCATGGCCGTGATAAGTACACTCCGGGAGCGGATAAAAATAGGCAAACTTATCTTTGCAGTACACAACTCTAATATCTGACATTAACTTATAGGTCATCTTAATGATATCTGTAACAAAAATGTCTAGGCATTTTGCATAACACTCACTATCTTATAGGTTAACAGTGGTTGTGACATGTTTCAAGTATTTTATAAATTGTTATTGTGAAAATAAATGATAAGTAGCAATGTAATTAGTTTTAATACACTTTTTACTATAATTTCCGGATAATCCAGGTAATAAAGATGACATATGGTCCCTGTTAGTCCTTATAAACGAAGTTCCACTGTATATAGAAAATATTTTTTCCCAATTGATAAAAATTATTAGAAAAAAAAATTGTTATAGAACTAGCCAAGTTGCTTTAGCATTAAGGCTTTCATTTCATCAGTATTTAGATATAGCGTCTTCATATCTCCCACCCATGATGCTTGTTTTTTATTTATGTCGTGGTATCCTTCTAGGGATGACTTCTAAATGACAGGTCTATCTAGCACCTCAATGATAAAAAGTTCTATGTCTATTTCGTCCTCCATTCTAACTGTACACTGATTACCGTCACAATAACGCGCGCAGTTCGTGCGCACTGCTTTATGTATTCACAGGTACTGACAGAACATTAAGAGGTAGCGTCACCGCAACGTTTTGCAGAAACTCGCGTCACTAGTTTTGACGCAACGCTGAGACGCAGCGTCAAATGACGCGACTGTAAAGATGACGCACGTCACTCGTGGGCACCGGGCCTCATTTGTCGCATGTATGTGAGAATACCTTTCATAGCAAATTTGTTAGACCTTTTCGCGTTCGCTCATAGACATTTTCATGTGCTGATATAATCAGTCGGTTCAGAAAGTGCACGTTAAATACCCAAATAAATAAATAGACTATATTTATAAGAATTGAAGGTTTTTTTTTAAAAAAAAATCCTCAAACTACCCGCCTCGGTGGCGTGGTTAGCTAAAGCGCTACTTTCGTTTCGTGTAGAGCTAGACTGACGAGGGCGGGGAGATCGAGGTTCGAATCTCAATCGGGTGAACTGGGGGTGGTTTTCCCTAAATGGTTTTCCACTCTTCCTCCACGCAAATGCGGGTTTACTTCCTTTATATTCAACCTTCCAAATTCCTAACCCATTAGCGTAATTAGAGTATAACCCGAACGTGTAGTGATAAGTATTAGTATTATTGTTCCTCAAAATCAACTCTCATTTTTTCAACCACCACGCCTTACTTCCTGTTCAGGTTACACGGATATATATGATAATTGCTCTAATGGAGTAGGTATGAGGAAGGAAGCAATTTAAAGGTAGTCTACCCGAATTTGCATAGAAAGAGAGTAGTAAACCATTTATGAGAAACCACCCTCAGTAGAGCCAACCTAGATTCGAACCCCGATCTCCCCAACATCAGCAGAACATCCTAACACAAAAGTGACTTAGATCCTTCGGTCACTGAAGCGGCTTTCAAAAAAAGGTTTGATCCTAAAAACAGTTCTTTCCTTTCCAACGCCCAAACATGTAAATAGCAATGTGATTATGTTTAATGTTTCTTACAATCAAAATGGATCACACAGACAGATACATTAGAAATGTATTAGTTTTTGTACATTTAAAAATTAAAATCAAAGTAGAAAATTTAGAATGAATATAAATCTCAAAAAAAATCTCAGCACAATTTCTTTAAATCAAATAACTTAATCTGCTGATGAAAGGAAAGAGGTGATCGGGGTTCGACTCTAGGTTGGGTCTAATGAGAGTGGTTTTTCCTCGATGGTTTCCCACTCTTAGTTCCACGCAAATGCGGGTAAATTACCTCTAAAGTGCTTCTTTTCTCATACCTACCCCATTAGAGTAATTATCATACACACGTATAATCTGAACAGGTGGTAAGAAGCGATGATAAAATATAAATATTAAAAAACGAACGAAGGCTCGCATCCATGCAAGGCAAACAAGTTATATTTATGGGAGTGATGGCGAGTTAAAGCTACAGTAGGATTTTCATAGAAGAGCCTTTTAGGGAATACAAACTTTTTGTTGATGCAGAGAACAATGATAGATTTAATAACTATTGATAATAATACCTATAAAAAGTGACCGCTGTAAATCACATGACCTAATGTTTTAATGTAGTAGATTGTCTAGCTCTCTTCCTTTGAAAATTGGACTGTAGTAATTTTTATATTTTGCAATCGGCACTAATTATAAACCAATTAAAGTATGAGTATAATTATATCGGGTTTGTCAGTGACTGGGAGATCAACTCTTCCAGGCCGGACTTAAATGAAATGAGACATTTTCTTTCCTGAATGGGTTTCCCGCTCTTCCGCTGCACAAATGCGGGTATTTTTGCTCTAAGATTTAATCCTCTACATCCCTACACCATTAGTGTAGATATGCAGATAGTTTATAGTGCTAGAAAGACGTGGAGAAATTAAATAGGATTCGGAATGACAATCGTTCAATTGTTATAGAATTTATTATATAAGCAGTATGTATCTTCATGTATGACCTATATTGAAGTCCTATAATGGGTATGAAAAATCTCATTACATATATTATTATATCTTACATTTGAAGTACCTTCTATAAATTTCGTTTCAAGAGCCTTGAATCTTATAAGTTTTTCGGAAAGTTAATCAAATAGAATCAATGATTAGTAACAAATGAATAAAATAAACAAACATATATAAGCCTAATTCTATTTGCTGATACTACAAAACATGTAGTAAGACTTTTGAACCCAAACATCACAATAACTATTTCATTCGCATTATTGCGGTGCGGTTAAAATAAAAATGTCATCCGAATTGTAAACTGGAAACGCATCATCTAATCCTTTTATTCCAGTCCGTACAAGTCCGACGATAAAAGAGAGTAATTGTCTAAGGCTGAAACATAAATTTAGAATAAGTAATCAGAGCTATATTTTATGTCTAGGTCTCGAAGCAATCTGTAGCTGTAGTACATTGATTCAGGTACAATCTTCTTCTTTTTTAAAAAAAGAACCCTACGTAGGTGCGTTCCTATTTTTAAAAAAGGTGCAAGTCACAGCTATAATTTATCTCTCAGCCAACAAGTTGGAGGTAAAACTAGTTCTCATCATTGATTGGCACATTGCTCGCTTAAGTGGTTATGTGGCCCATTAAAGGTATGGATTGTCCTGGTTCAAGCCCAGTGGATGATTAAAATGATTTAATATGTGAAATCGTTAGATTTCCCCCGATATTTTCAACCTATGTTAGATTTTATTTTCGTGCGACGCATCTTTTGCCATCCGTTCCAGCTATTGAGCATATTTACACTAGTGGAGTAGAGATGAGGAAAGCGGGATTATAGGAAATATACCCCACATTTGTGTAGGAAGAGAGTGGTAGGCCATTTAGAAAAAAAGCCTCAGTACACCCGACGGGAATACGAACCCCGATCTTCCTGTCATCGGAAGTCTAGTTTATTGGGAGACTGACGCCTTAGAGCAATGGTTCCCAACAGGTGTGCCGCGGCACTTTAGTGTGCCACCAAAATTTCCTAATATTTTAATCCAACTAAAAAGCTTGTAATAAATCTACTACTAGTTCCAGTTTTAAGCCTTCCAAAGTGTTATAGCGATAGATAATTTTAGATTTCACTTGAAAAGAAAATTGTATCCTGTGTGGAGAAAGAAAGAGTAATGAAACAATGATTCTGAGCCAAATGAAGCGGCATCCAACCACCAAACATCCCAACGAGCCCCAAAAAAACCATCATCCCAACACAAGGCAGAAATAACATTGAAAAAATTGTTTAAATTTCAGATAGTGCACCTGAGGTTTTCAAAGTTCTGAATTGATCGCAAAAAACACGAAACCACATGTTATTGGAGAAAATGTGATTGGGCCAACTTGAAAGGTCATTTTGAAACCATGCTTGTAAAATAATCTAAAGAGCTAATTTCAAAAGTGTCTTTATCGAATAATAAGATATAGACTCGACGTATTTCTGAAATTTCTGAGATCATTAGTCAAAATTGTTGAAATAATTAAAGTAAACAGGCAATTGACTCTGATAGTAAATGAGGGCACGATAGAAGAATACACTTATTGTCAACTGCATCTCGATACTCATCATTATCATTTTTAGCTAAATTTAATAGAAAAACGTATTATATTACAGCCTTTACACAAGTGTACCATGAACATTTTTTTCTTGGACTTAGTGTGCCCTGGAGTGAAAAAGGTTGGGAATCCCTGCCTAGAGCATGCGGCCACTGGTAAATCGCATGTAAAAATAATTATTTCTATCGAATTTATGCTACATTATTCACAAAGGTATAATATTTTTTTTTTACAATTGATTGTATTAATGATCAAGCTGTTATATTGTTAATTACGGTTATAGCCGCATATGGTTTACGCCAAAATGAAGCTTAAAAGTATCATCGCATTCCTATAACATTAAAAACCTTACATTTAAATTATTAGCCTAACAAAATTCGTAGAAATACTGTTATCTCATTTTAAACGACTTTTTACTCTAAATGTCAGAGCTTGGAAATCAAAGTAAATGTTTAGAAACATAGATCAAGTTTCCTTTAAAAAAAAGTCCAATCTTAATAGTGTCACGACAAAACATTTGAAGATTAGTAACTATCATTTCGAGGATTGTTTTACTGGCATTTGAAGCCTCAGAACGGCCATTAGATGTTAAATACCGCGGTGTGAAGATATTTATCTTCAAGTAGGCTGCATTATTAAAGCACGACGCCTCAACGATCTGGGCCACGGACGAGGCTGGTCGACTATCGAAGGAAATAATCAGGAAAGTGTTTTTCTTTAAGATGAACAATATTACCAATTAGAACACACCTTTATTTTTTAAATAACATATTACATGTCTATGTTTGTCAAGACCGGATCCTAATTAAGGCGACACTTAATATATTTGAAATGTGTCTCCATCCCGATCAATTCGATTAGTTTCCACCCGGTCAAGAATTTGAAGTAATTTGGGCCCTTGGAAGAAAAAAAAAAGGAACCCTTGATTTCTTGTCAATTACCTGTAGCTGAAATAAATGTCTTACAACAGTCGATGTCTGTGATTAATCACACTCGATCATGAAAATAAAGAGTGGTATGTTTTGTTACATTCGGGGTGAAGGAACTATTCAATGGACTGTTATGTGATGGACTATTTTTAGCACCGCGTCTTATAAACTTATGTGATAGTTCGATATGTGTTGTGGCAACATACAATTATGTACAGTAATAATATACACACCTACACAAACAACATAATAGAACAAGAATGAGAAAACAGTGCTAATACGGTATATTCTATACAGTATTTAAATGTGATTACATCAGGAGGTTATGCGAAACTCTTTAAAGTCTCATAATAATAAAGCCAACCAATATATAATAAAAATATGTATACTAGAAACCCTTTTATACTTTCACGAATTATTAGAACTACAGGCATATACTTCTCCCGAACTTTTATAACTAAACTCCATTCACGGTAGGAATTACTCTCGGAAAGGTCTTTTTTTCTACCAATATCCTACTATATAATAGATTTCTGGTAGAGGAAAAGGCCTTTCAGAAAACAATTCCTACGGTGAACAGACTTTACAGGTGAATACTTCTCCTTACATTGTCTCTCATACATTATTATAATTTCAAATGTATTTGATGAATTAGCAGAGATACAGTGTATGTTACCGTGTCGTAAACCGAACCCTGGACACTGAACTCATCGTGGATATGTGTTACAAAAGCCTCTTAACTTTTTATCTGGCTGGTGTTCGTCCAGCAATTTGCAAAATAACCCCTACCTTAGCATTGACAGACATACAAACAAACAAGGTGACCGTAACGATTATGACCCAAGAGTAAAGCCCATAAAAATGGTGAGACGCGATGAAGCGAAAAGTGCCATACAACGATGGAATCAAGTACTTTTTCCTTTGATAGTTTTGTTGATATGATTTAGTATGTTTTTGAAAAGCGAAATAAAACGAAATTGTCTTGTTACATGAAATCCTTCTATAAAACAAAATAACACAATTTTTACACCAAAAAAAAGCTTTAAAAAAATGAAATTAAGCAGAAATTTTGACCATGCTGTAATTTGATTAGTATTTGGTTGTAGTGGTAAGCTAACTTTAGGCTACAAAATTGTGAAACATGTAAACAAACTTGACAAAGAATTTTAAAGCAAATATATTAAGGTTTTCAATAACAAATTTTAATTGTGTATACATTGTCTCAACATGTAAATAATACTTAAACACCTCAGATAACATGTAATTTTGAATAAACACGAAATAAAACCGAAAAGTGAGATTTAAAAAACGAAATTTAACTAAAAATAAAACTTTTTTTTTACGGGGGCTCTCTACCCATGAGTAGATGTGTAACTGTAGACTTTATCTTCACCCGCCTACACGATACAACAGCAGCCAGGATGTTTACGTCTGACAAGACCTGGCTTCGAATCAGGTTTCTATCAGGATCACGTTTGTGTGTGTGTGTGTGTGTGTGTGTGTGTGTGTGTGTGTGTGTGTGTGTGTGTGCGCGCGCGCGCGCGGTACACACTGTTTTATTGTTCCCTGAAAGGCATTAATAATTTATTCTGTGGTAGTAACCGTCAAGTTAGGTGAGCGTTTATCACATTTGACTTTGACCCGGAACCAACAGGGCACACTGTGTGTAAGGGTGTGGTATCGAAATAAAAGTATATTTAATGTACTCATTTAAAAATAGAAAAAAATATATCGATAACGTAATAGTATTGAAAGAAAAGTATCAATAACAATAGGTATTAGTAACATTTTATTCGGGTAAACAGTTTTTTAATCTAGTAATAAAAAAAATACAACTTTTGCATTATAATGGTAGTTTCGTATTTTTTTTAAATACTGAACATTATAGTTAATTAAACATACTATAGTATAATTATGTTGGAAGGTAAAATAGTATTTTATGAAGGATATTATGAAAGCTTTTACTATACCAGCTTATTAATTATAATTAAAAGCATAAAATAGCAATTTCTTACCCCTTATAACGTGTGAGCTCTTATGATTTCAACTCAATGAATCATTTTATAGCTTATAATTATACATTTGTTAAAATTGTGCAGTAAAATGATTATTGTCGAGTGACCTTAAATCCATATACTGTTAGAATGTCCTCAAAATACAATATAAAGTCGCGTTATTCTGACCTCCATGGTGTGAGCACAAAAACGATTTATACCAACCGAGCGGCCGCCGCCATTAGTGATGATAGTGCCAACTCTTGCGGATAAAGGGTGTCATGTGGTCAGCACAACGAACCCTCTAGCCACTATTCAGCTTTCTAAACCGGAGCTGCTACTTTTTTTTTTAAGTAGCTCTTCATTTGTAATAACTAGGCTGAGTTTGACACCGATCAAGACTCATTGGTTCACAGATAAATTTTGAAAGCGCCGGGAATCGAGCCCGGGACATCTGTATCTGCAGCCAGAAACTCTGACCACTAGACAACAGAGGCGGTATCCTGACCCAATCGAAAAAACATAATACATTTTTTGGTTTTGGTATATTTAATGTGCACTTTTTGACCTAAATGAGTTAGTATATGACTTATAGACTAATTAATTAAAGAACGGACAAACTGAACCCACTTTGATGGCCGCGTGGTCTAAGACACTATACTCACGAAACACTAGACTGCCAAAGACGGGAAGATCGGGGTTTGATCCCGGTTGGGTCTAACGAGCCTGATATTAACCCGCTCTCCTTCCACACAAATGTGGTAGATTATCTCTCAATTCGAAACTTCCCCATCCCTATCTTATATGTGTGTAACCTGAACAGTTAGTAAGAGGCGGTGATTGAAAAAAAGAGTGCATAGTTTTATACAACCTGACATTATTTGAGTACTTTTCAGGATTTTTTTCTTCTTCTCGAAACCGCATCCTACTCCCCGTTCGGGTTATGCGTCCATGTACTGATTACACTAATGTGTTAGGTAGAATTTAGAAGACGTGTATCAGCATTCGCGTGGAGGGAGAGTGGAAAACCATTTAGGAAAAACCACCCTCAGTACACCCAATCGGAATCGAACCACGATCTCCACGTCTTCGGCAGTCTAGTATATTGTGAGAGTAGTGCCTTAGACCATGCGGCCACCGAACAGGGTCATGATTTTATTGATTTTTGGCTATGTAATGTATAAAGTTATATGTATATCACAAGACTTGACGTATGAATATTTTGAAGTAGATCTAGTAGATTTTCTAGCTGTCAGATTAGATCTTCCTCTGAAATTAGTAGCCTACTGTAACGAACACGAACATGACACGGTAAAAGCCGGCTAGAGCAGACATAGTATCTCGACTGAATGTGCTGTATATACAGTATGGTACAGTATATACAGTATGGTTCCAACGGCCACTTACGTTGCTCCCGGATTATATTCCAATATCTCATAAATAATAATTATTATGATAATTTAGTGGATTGCGAGAATAACATAACATCTTAGATCAGTGGTTTCCAACATGGGGGGGGGGGGGGGGGGAGGTTTCAAAAATAACGTTAAAAATCATACATATTTGAACATATTTTTTATTTAGATCACTTTTTCAAAGTAATTAAGATAGATATTTCTTGGGAATTAGCAACACTGCCTACAGTTGTAATAAATTCAGCTACGAGCCAAAAGTGTGCGTGCGCCTGTTAATTTTCAAGCTCGCAAGCCTCGGATTAGCCTTAAGGCAGTGGTCTCCAAACTTTTTAGACCAAAGGAAACCTTACATCATAAAAAATACATGCCGGAACCCTCATAGCATATCTTACACAAGAATGGAAAATCTCACATGTTCTAGCTGCACCTTTAGCATATGTCTTTTATGTGATTTAAAAAAAATTGGCAAGCCTAATTACTGATGCTGTTTTACAGTGTGAAAAACCAATAAATAAAATTATAAAATGGCCTGACGGAGCCTGAGATAACTATGGTAAAGCACAGTTTGTGAAAAACGGTGCCCTTGGCTACCTTTACGGTCACGTGCAACACCACCGAATCTTCAACTCTACTTTCATAAAAACTAAACTGTGGGAAAGCGATTAGAGGTGTTCTTTGTCAAACATCAAACCCAATATTCAAGGACTGATGAAACTAAACAGTGGGGAAATTGATTAGAGGTGTTCTTTGTTAAACATCAAACCCAATAGTCAAGGACTGATGAAAACTAAACAGTGGGGAAATCGATTAGAGGTGTTCTTTGTCAAATATCAAACCCAATATTCAAGGACTGATGAAAACTAAACAGTGGGAAATCGATTAGAGGTGTTCTTTGTCAAACATCAAACCCAATATTAAGGACTGATGAAACTAAACAGTGGGGAAATTGATTAGAGGTGTTCTTTGTCAAACATCAAACCCAATATTCAAGGACTGATGAAAACTAAACAGTGGGGAAAGCGATTAGAGGTGTTCTTTGTTAAACATCAAACCCAATATTCAAGGACTGATGAAAACTAAACAGTGGGGAAAGCAATTAGAGGTGTTTTTTGTCAAACATCAAACCCAATATTCAAGGACTGATGAAAACTAAACAGTGGGGAAATTGATTAGAGGTGTTCTTTGTTAAACATCAAACCCAATAGTCAAGGACTGATGAAAACTAAACAGTGGGGAAATCGATTAGAGGTGTTCTTTGTCAAACATCAAACCCAATATTCAAGGACTGATGGAAACTAAACAGTGGGGAAATTGATTAGAGGTGTTCTTTGTCAAACATCAAACCCAATATTCAAGGACTGATGGAAACTAAACAGTGGGGAAATTGATTAGAGGTGTTCTTTGTCAAACATCAAACCCAATATTCAAGGACTGATGGAAACTAAACAGTGCCAACCATCACACTAATTTTGTCTTTTTTGGTACCATTATGCTGCCTGTGTTACATTGATTTTTGTATAAAATAAAGAGTTGAATAATCAATAGACTTGATTTTTTTCATAAATATTCCAAAAAATAAAGGGAGAAGGGGGAGTGGGATTTTTACTATCTACCAATGGGTTCGTAAGCTGAAAAAGGTTGGTAATCACTGCCTTAGACCTTTCGACCATCAAAAATATTTATCATATGTCAAATTATTCGCATAAGTACACTCAATTTACCCTGAAAGATAGCAGTCTTACCTTGACGAATTACACTATGACCCTATCCTGTAAGTTATATCATGGTGGACTAATGCAAGGTAAGCTTTCTACCTTACATGTTGATGAAGGGCGTATGCTACAAAAATTGAGTATGACTAGACAAATTCCAAATTAATCGAACATTGTAAATTTATTTCTCTCTTAGAGTCTAATAAACAATATTTAATTTATGTCTGGCCATTTAAATAATAAAATGAGAACTGTAAAAGTAAACTGAACTGCATTCCTGTGTTAATATAAAGTTAGCTTTTTCCTCCTGGTTAAATAAATAAATAAAAGGCGCGGGAGGGGGATTGTTAACTGTGCTATTAGAATGTAGGTAGTTGTAAATACGGCTGTTGTGTCTGCTGTTGGAATGTAGTAATAAATCAACCCTCAAGCTGTCGTGAAGGTGGTAGATAGTCAAAAGTACTGACTGTTCCACTGAAGGTAAAGTCTAGTCTAATTAGACTTTATGGTTCTTGCGTGCCCTGGCAGCGTCACGGATTGTAATAGGTTTAGAAATAGGTTCCTGTATCCAAACAGCTCTATACAATTTTTTCAGAATAATTTAAAAGTAAAGTGAGAAATATTATGTTATTCTTTTGAATGTAGTGAGCGGAAACAAAATATATTTATCTTTTTTAAGTGGCTTACAGCTTAATTTGAACAAAATCGAGTACCTTTGTTTTATTCAAATTAAGATTTGAAATTTGACATAAAAAATTTTCATTTTATTTTTACCTACGTAAAAAAACCCATCGAATATACGTGAACTTAATATTATAGTTACACTGACCGACACCTTAGCTCAGTCGGTAGTGTCTGTCCACTGGGCTTAAGGTCCCAGGTTCGATTCCTGGCATGGCTCAAATTTTTGTCATTAGTGAAATATGGGTTTCCGTTTTCACGAATATCAATTAACGGCTGGGGGCTGGGTGTTGTGTTTGTTCTAGATTTAAGTTAGTTTATAAGTCGTTTGCTAATATAATCAGTCGGCTTAGAAAGTGCAAGTTAAATACCTCAAGTGAAATAAAAAAACATATATTTTAAATTATTTATTGGTTAAAATTTCAAATCCATTAAGAATGTTAATTTTTCGATGAATATCGCACCTAGTTCAATTAGACGACAAAATCTCTAACCTAAGGATGCAAACAGGATTAAGCCAGTCAAAATTGAACGCCCACCTGCATTGCTGGTTACATCAGTGATCCAACATTTCAATAATAATTTAAGATATTTTTTTTCCAGCGTATGGCGTTTTTGAACAGGAGAGATATATAACATCTGGTTTAGTTGCCTCTGTGTGTAGACTTTGATGGCAAAGAACGTTGCCCAGGGTACACCTGTGGAGGTTATCTACACGTCATACCCGCAATGAGAAGATGTGATGATTGTAAATATGAAGGTGTGGAGCCAGCAGTGATCTTAAACCTATCATAGGGTTAATTAAATTAACCTTGGTGACCGTTGGGATAGTTCTTTTGAGAAAAATACCTATGGTACCAGCCGGGAATCGAGCCCAGGACCCTTAAATTCGTAGCCAGGTGCACTGGCCCCTATTACACTGGGCCGGTTAATGATGTTAATATATCACTCACAATCTTGGTTTAAGTTGTTCAGAATGCAACCTATTCACTTCAGAAATTAATGAATATAATAGTAATATGCTAAACGTTAGAGGAGACTGTAGTCGAACCACCATTGAAAGAACCTTTCAGACAGAGCCTATACAAATAAATTTAAAATAGTCGAAATTGCAAAAGGTCAAACCAATAGTATGTATCTTATAAATTACAAAGGAACCAATCATTAATAATGCCAAACATGATAACTTGGCCTACAAATCATTAAAGTAGTTCTATTATTTGTAAATGCCAAATACTATCATTTCTATATTTCAATATGATACTTGTGAGTCTCATGTTGTGACAATGCCAGATAATTTAAAATATAATTTTTCCGTGAATTTAAATTATTCTCAGCTAATTCAGTTGTCTTAGTGCCAGTATAAATTGTAATCTAATCCATTTCCTAAGGAATTAAACCAGGGACATCTAACTTAGTGTGCCAATGCTCTTGCCACTGAGATAGCAATCCAGGGTTGTTTGGGACTGAGGAATGGGACAGTTTTGGTTGGGATAAGGATTAATAGCATCGATGCACTAGACCAAAGGCCACTTTTACCCCGTTTAGATGTAAATTTTTTTCAACTTATATTCTAATTAAATGACAAAGTTATTTAATTACATGTTAAATTAATCATTACAACTAGATTTAGACATTCAATTACTTACACACATTTAATAGGTTCTTTGTTAATTTATTTTAATAATAGTTTTAAAGTTTTTATAGCTACTTAAAAGTGCTTTGGAACTGTATTAAACAATAATTAATATTTATAGCTGAGTGGCATGTGAAACATTTTGTTCTCCCCTAATCATCTTCCGTTGGTCCAGTTCTCGGTGATGTAAGCATGATTCCCGCCGTCCTAGATACAGGCGTGATGATTAAAGGGCCCACCCACACCATCCCATTATTTCACGAATCACGAGTACCCGCAGAAGCCTAACGCACATAAACCCTTGATACCGGAAAGACAGCGCATGCCATTCAGATTGTTCTTACCACAGGTTAAAGATGATGTAACTCATCTACCTGTAATAAGAAACCACCTCTGTGACCCCCTTCCCCCCTCCGCGGCCAAACCAAACCTTCCAGTGAGAAGACGATGGACGACGAGGAATTTTCAATTCACTCTCCTTTAATTCCTTTTTTCCTAGCGCTCTCTCTCTCTCTTTCATCTTTCAGAATAGAACGAACGGTGCCGCGAGAGAGGTAATAATGTAGACGAATAAATAGAAGACCAGTCACCCGAGATGGTAGGTAACAAGGTCTACTCAGAAAGGATCCAAACACTCTCCCCACAACGTTTATGTGTTTCATGTTGTTGTTTTTTCCATCCTTTTTATTTCAAAGTTTTGGTAGTCACTTATAAACCTCAAAAGGGATAATTTGGAGAGGTATATTCGTTAAGTCTAAAATAACGTTGGTCATAAAATTGGGAAACTATTTCAATACAAAACTTTGGGAAACATGTTTTTCACACACTTTCCCTTCTAAATTATTAGTTTAGTACATCATTTTTCAGCTGGTGTGCCGTGAAGGGTCAGCAGGTGTACCGGGGGAGTTTGGGGGAAGATAAGAAATGAAAGAGAGAAAAACTTGAGAGACACAAATAAATCTTATAAATGGTGACCTGGCGGTCTAGAGGTAAGGTGTCAGACTTCTGTGCTAGGGGTCCGGGGTTCAATCCTCGGTCCCGGCACAGATTTATCTGATTGCCAAACCCTTCCTTCACCTCTGACATAACGTGTATTAATCACATCTTGTGAATGTGAGGAATGCCAGGCCTCCACCGTGGTTCGGATTCCACGTTAAACTGTAGGTCCTCCATTTCATCTCACAATCACCCTACCATTACACATTAGCGTAAGTGCGTATAACCAGGACGGGTAGTAAGACGCGATAATAATAATAATAATAAATCTTATAAAATCCATGATCAAAAATAATACAACTATTAGAATTTTGGTTATTGAACTTTTGAACACAATCTTTTTATGCTCGCTTTTTTAATGACATAATTTCTCCTTAAAAACTAATGGTGTGCCTTGATTATTTTAGGGCCTTGTTCAGTGTGTTGTGGGTTGAAAAGGGTTGAAAATAACTTAGTCTAGATATTATGAGGATCTTAACCAATACTGTATACGAATACCAAAAGAGGGGTGGACCCTTGCGTTTTAGGACGGCGGGATTTAAACAGCTATTCAAAAATGTATTAATTAGAAGTAAAACAAATAGTTTTCACCACGTTACGCAATTATACCTTATGTTTCAAAAATTACGGCAAAATATATGTAAATTCTAGTGACATTTTTTATTTTACCTGATTTTTTTTTTTAGCGCCACGTTTTACTTTAGGTTCGAGTTACTCGCTTATGTACTAATGACGTTAATGGTTTTAGGGCCTAGTAAGGCTATATTTATAGGACGTGTACCCGCATTTGTGCGGAAAGAATTTGGAAAACTATTTTACCTGATTTCTAGCTTACTTTTTTCCCCTATCACACAAAACTATCTGACCTTTTCAGACGCGGATTAGTCCTGTTAATGGTTTTAGACTTTACCTCCAAGAAAATATTAGTACATTTCCTTTATATTCTACCTTTATCACCCCTACCCCAATAGCGTTATTAAAATACGTATAGCCTGGACGGGTAGTAAGACGCGGTGGAAAAATAAATGGTACGACACAATCGTATACACTTTCTCCTATAACGTATTATAGCTTGGAACAAATTTCAGAAATAGGTTTTCTGTAAACATAACATAACATCTTGTTAATCAATACACTCTTAACATGTAAATTTTAAACAAATTGTTGGACCATTAAAAGAAGTACATATTAAAAAAATCAATAATTTGTGGAAAACCCTAAATTGTTTTTATTTTTCTAAACTATTTTTAATTTTAGAAATAAAAATAAAATTTTACTTAACACGAAAAATAATGAACGAATGAATGAATTATGAACGATGTATTAAAAGCCGTGTTCAAAAAATTAGAGATTTAAAAAAATCTTTCATCATTAAACTGTCCTTAAATTAATTCATTTAGTAAAAATAAACATACAATGTACTAATCATTCGAAAATAGCGGGTAAATACCTTGCTATGCGCATAAACGGACCTCAGCTAACCCACCCACTTTCGTGGCCCGCCTGTAGATGACCGTAATGGCTTCGCAAATGAAATGAGGTCGACACGGAATGAATGTTTATTTGTCCAATCTATAGATTTGTAGTGATCGTATAGTGGCAGCGTTGTTGGTTAAAATAATAAAACTTCATTTATTTAGATTCTTATTTATTATTCACTTGCACCAATTCTTTAGCTAGTGTGTTAAATTAATTGACGAATCACGTATTTAAATTATTATTTATTATATTCTAGTAGGGTGTCGTCATAAACCACGTAACGCTTTTTTTTTCCCCACCTTTTTAGCCCCCCTCCCCCATGTAACACCATGTAGATATTTAGCCTAGCCCCCCCCCCCATCCCCACATGTGTTACGTAACTTTTCTCACCAAGAATTATTGTAATTTTTTCATAGGGAAGTTTGTGTGATACTAAAGCAGGGATTCAGATATAATACTTCTTAAAATAAATTTTAAATCCTGATTATAAATTATTTCAGAGAGTATTATTATTTATACAGACATAAAGACGTCGAGCTCAAATTCCTCAGGTTCATGAGGATATATTGATGTTATGGATGTCTGGTTTGCGATCTGAGTAACAGCCAGACGGCACTACTGTACTATGTACTGACTAGGATGACCCTTTTCTGTAGTGGTGCTACATGATGAGTGTCCACATCCGATGCTTGACGCTGGGGGAAGACATATTTCTTAATATTGTGCACATTTTTTGATAGTCATATTATCATCATATGTTATTTAAATAATTCCAGGCACACAACTATTCTAAATTATATTTTGAATTTATCTACAGTTTTACTTTAATTAACTTATCAACACCTAGATTCATGTTTCGTTCCAACATTGATCCTGGATTCTGGCTTCACTCTTGAAAAAGACTAGATAGCCAATGAAGCGGATATCGGGGTTCGAATACCTGTCGGGTGTACTCAGAGTGGCTTTTCCTAAGTGGTTTTATAATTTCTCTCCAGGTTAATGAGGGTAGATTACCTATAAAATTCTACCTTATTCATTTCTACCCCATTAAATAAATATAATAAAAATTAATTAGAATAACTACAATTTGATTATACCAACCTATAAAATTTATATTAAGAAGGTAGAATTTTAAAGAAAATCTACCAGCATTTGCATGGAGGGAGATTGGGAAACCATTTAGGAAAAGCAACTCTCAGTAGACCTAACATGGTATTCGAACTCCATCGCCCCAACATCGGCCGTCTAGTCTACTAAGAGAATGACAATTTATACAATGCGGCCAACGTAGCGTGTGTATAATAGTCGCATTTATATGCATACACACTAGCTTTATCAGAAGGGAAAAGGTATAGGCTCAAATACACCTACATTTTGAAAATAATTAATTATATTTGAAGATTTACTTTTTATAACATGCTGCTGGTACGAAAAAATAACACTATCGATGGACTCCTCAAACTTGCCTTGAGATAAATTCTGTACTTTTGCTTCTTTCTATGTCACTACAACATCTTTTTGAGACTCTTCCACCGTTTTTTTCTGGATATCGCTTTTAATGCGCAAGCAATGAACGAACAAGTTTCCTCGTTTTGAAAAAAAATATTTTTGTTTTTGTACAAACACAAGCGATTATCCACGGCCTTTGTAAAAGAATGTGCAGTAGGAATCTAAATTATACCCAAACTCAACTATACTTATAAATTAAGGCCGCTTCGACTGACAGCTGTTATCCAACTAAACGCACGTGAGGGGGGCAGTATATTGGACAAATTTAAACAAGTGCCGTGAGTATAAACATGCCACCGTAATGTGCATGAAAATATGTTTTTTTCGAATATGCTCGGCGTTCGTATTCTCGGGCAGACAAAGCGCATTCGAAATATTGATAAACAAAATGAGCTCAACTTGCATTTTTAACGCCACAGATATACGGAAGTTATCTATAAGTATGTTTATCAAAGGTAAAAACATGAACAATAATATTATTTTTGAACATTAGAATTTGAATATAAGATCTGTGTTACGTAACACTTTGATGTACCCCACCCTCCCCCCATGTAACAGCATGTAGATATTAGAGCTCCGACCCCCCAAAAGCGTTACGTGATTTATAGACGACCCCTAATTCATTTGATACACGTGACGCGTCTTGGATAGTGTGAGAGTGGCCGTCAACAGATTTAAGATAAATTCACGATATCGATTGCTTTAGCCGTAATGTAATATAACTACTATTAGCTATCACGCCTGATTATTTTTTATTATAATAATTAGATCCGCGTCGAGTAACCGAGCTGGTAACGCGAGGTGTCGTTAAATGATTTACAAAAACTTGACTCCCAAGAGTTGACCCGGGAGCGTCCTTGGCCTAAGCCCGGCGAGAGAAGAGTAACACGTCTCCTAATCGATTAAACTAATATTTTTTTAATATCAAGAAAACACTCCAATTGGTCCTCAAGACCCAACATGGACGAACCTAACTTTCCCCCGGACCGTAAGCGCGGTCCAATACAAGGGAAGAAAGCCACCCCCTTTAATAACTTTTAGGAAGCTATTGTACCAGCGGCAACTCTCACAATAGTCCTTAATACCTGACTAGCAGGTTATTAACATTTCAATACCCGTTACTATCTACAAGGTTGATAAAAATATCATATTTTCTAATGTAAATAAAGAAGTGCAACAACCTGTTTACAAACAAAATTGTTGGAGCTATTTTAAAAATCTCAAAATTTTCAAAAATCAATAATCAGTAAACTACTGATAAATAATTTTTTTTAAAGAAAAATATCTATATTTAATGTAAAAGGCTCGCAGTACCCATTTTAAGCCAAATCATTAAAGCCACTCTTAAAATGGTACCTTTATACGAGTTTTTCCTCATCAAAAAAAGTAAGTACACAGTTTTATTTGTCGTTTCAAACACTACTCAGATATCAATTTCAAACAAAATCCTTGGATCCATTTTTGAAATGTTTAGAATTTCGAAAATCGTTAGTTAGTAAACTGCCCTTTAGCAAATTTTTACTCCAAAACCAAGTATACAGCGTTATTTGTCAGGTAAAACAAACACTTCCTTGATATTAATTTTAAACAAAATTGTTAGAGCCATTTTCGGAAAATTTGGCACTAAAAAAATCAATCCTCAATACATTTTCCTTAATTTGAGGTTTAGGTTCAAATAAAAATAAAAATTCCCGAGCATAGCTCTGTAAAATTTAAATATTAAGTTGGAATAAAATCTGCCAAACCGTTTTGGATCCGTGGCCAGGGACAAACAGACAGAAATTGGAAGTCAGAATTGTGAAATCCACTTTTTTGGGTTCGGGTTCACATAAAAAATAAATATTCGTCATAATCTCGAGAGCATTTTTTTTTCACGATAGGCCTACAGATAAGTGAGGAAGTTAATTAGTTGCCCAGCAATTACAAACTGTGAAACCATTTTCGTTCCAATGAATTATTTAAATATTGATTTATATTTCATCGAGATTATTCATCAACAAAACATTTTTAAAAATGCCTTAGTTTGGCTGGGTGGGTAAGATAACTAATAGAGTTTCGGTTAGGTAAATTAGTGTTAATTTATTTGTAATAGTCAATGTATCAGGTAAGTAAACAAAATGCTGCTTTTAAAAAAAATAATAACATTGTTATCATTTTCTCATGAATGGTGATTATATTTTTGCCATACTTGGGTGGTTTGGGTCTAAGGTGTCACTCTTGCAATAAGATTGCTTATGATGAAGAGATCATGGCTCAATCCCAGTTGGGTGTACTGATGGTGGTTTTCCCAAAATGGTTTCTCAATCTCTCTGTACGCAAATGCAGATACATTTCCTCTAAATTCAACATTCCTCATCCCTAGCCCATTAGCGTGACTAGTACATAGGTGTAAAACTCAAACGGGTAGTAACACGAAATTTAAATAATACTCTAGCAACTTTTATAAGTGTAAATCATTCCTTTCTCTTTTAACCACTAAATTATTAGATGATTATTTTACAAAACTTTGGCTACCCCTGACTCAGTTAATATTAAGTACCTTGTACTCAAAATGTGCAAATAGCAGCCCATACCAGTGGTCACAGGCTCCAAGAGATCAGGATCAATGTAGAATGGAATGCCAATGAGGGGAGGTCAAGGTTCAAATCTCAATCGGGTGCATCAAGTGGTGATTTTTCATGCCAGTCTCTCCCCCTCCCCGCCATTGCCATCACTAGTTCGAGCGCACTTCATTTAAAGTGCCCTCCAACCCTTCTTTTTTCAGTTTTCCCGCAAATACCTGCCAGGGTTATTTGCATATTTATTATAATGGGATAAGAATAAAGAAGATGGAATTTTAGAAGAAGTGCACCTGCATTTACGTGATAGCAAAGCGCGAGACCAATTTAAGAGAAAAAAAATCATTTTGGTGCATTTGGGTGGGATTAAATCCTCGACCTAACCATCATTATCAAACTAGACAAGACCAAAGTTATGTCTTCGTCCGCATGCTCACTGGTGTAGGTGACTTTCAAGAATAAAACCGAAAATATATAGTGTCTTTATAGTATGTGCAGAAAACATAGACCCTATGATGTAATTAAAAAAAAGTCTAAGGGGACGTCCAGACTGGGCGAGCGAGCGACTAAAATATTAAATAGAACACATTGGTTGTAATGAGAGGTGGCCAGACTGGAGCGCGAGCGATTGAGCGCGCGCGCTTTAAAGATAAAACTGGTTCTAATTTCCAAGGCGCGGCTCGACCCGGTACAGACTAGTTTACAGGCGCTAGGCAATATTATTGTATGTGGTTCATTGAGTGCTAGGAAAACTTTCATTTTGACATTTTTATTATTTATCGATAGGTTTTAGCACACTTGATACTAACGGCCTAATTTAATTGGTAAATCATAAACCATACTATATGTATATAATGTGTATGTGTAAAATGATATGTTAAAATACTTCAATATTATAATCAAATAAGGCCTTTACAAATAAGAATCACCATTAGCACGGATAGAGGATGGGAAAACCACAACAATAAATCACTTGTCCAAAACCACCCTCAGTTCACTGAGCCAAGATTCGAACCTTTGCCTCCTCGTTAACAACTATCGAGAGCTATCTGCTAATCACGCACTCTCGCTCGGCTCGCACGCTTGTCAGTCTGCCGAACACTTGGAATATAACGGATTTTAATTCAAAGTAACACGGGATTAAAAAAAATGAAAGAATTTACATTGCTCGTGTTTCAAAATAGCTTAACGTTAAAATATATCGTGTTGTTGGATGTACCAATAGAAAACAATATTGTAAGGATAAGGATTGAGGAAGATAGTCTTTATAAGATAAGGGAAAACACCTTCAGTACACGAGGTCAAGACTAGAAACCTCCTATCACCGGAAAACCAGACTAAATGAGCTTGGCGTTTAGTCTGTGTGCCCATCGATGTGAGTCCCTCCAACAATGAAGTATGTCTTTACACTCGAGTTCATGATATTATCCCTGAATTTTGTGTCCTTGACTGTACACACAGACGAACACTAGCTGGGTGGTCCCATAATACGCTTTGGGTCTTGGACAGTAGGTGGCACTATCTTACGAACATCACAGAAAATAGATCCGCGGTAATTGTTGTGTTCCTCAAATAAAACTTGGCACATAATGTGACGTGCTAATATATTTATTTGAATTACGTTAAATAATAAATAAGTTTTTAGTAAAATACTCCAGTGTCAGCAGTACTTAGTGAAGTACGAACCACGGTCTCTCGAGTCTAAGTTTACCTATTATTATTATTATTATTATTATTATTATTATTATTAGCACCGCGTCTTACTGACCGTTGGGTTTATCGCACTCACGCTAAAGTGTATATGTAGGGTGATTGTGATATGAAATTGAAGTACTTACATTTAACGTGGATCCGAACCACGGTGGAGCTGCATTCCTCACATTCACAAGTTGTGATTAATTTCACGTCTTGTCTAGGTGTGAAGGAAGGGTTTGGTAATCAGATAAAATCTGTGCCGGGACCGAGGATTGAACCCGGACCCCAGCACAGAAGTCTGACACCTTACCTCTAGACCCACAGGTCCACCTTTTTCATATTAAACAGGGGGTTTATTTAAAGATTTACTACACAACCAAATAACGTTATTTTTTAAATTATTACGTTTAACATAAAGGTTATTTATTAGCAGTTAATCTAAGGGATAAGATAATGAAGGTAGTTATAGAGGAGGTGCATCAGTATTAACGTGGAGAGGGGATTGGAAAACTAGAGTAATAATTCATATGTATGAAATCACCCTAATGCACCCAGCCGAGATTCGAACCTTGACCTTCCGGCCACCGACAATCCAGTCTATTGCCTAAATACCGCGTAATCGTCGGAGTGGGTAGTTTTTTAAGTTAGTGACAAGACCTACATACCCACATGAATGGATGTATTTTTTACCATATCCTCAATTTTATATTTGCGAATTGTCAAAAAATACTTTCCCGGCTTTTTTTTTTTTTTTCATGTGGGTATGGAAATGAAGGGTAACGAACCCTATCACGACTTATTCCCTTATTTATGACGCGATCTTTCGGTGGGTCACGTCGCGTTTGGGAAATGCTTCAAGACGTATATCATTGTGTAGTTGATAATAGCACCTCGGGTAACATGTACTTAAGGTAATACGCCGTGGATATGCTTACCCTGGTTAATTAGAGACACAGCACCGACTTTAAGAAATAAATAAGGGGTTGGGGGGGGGGGGCAAAAAAAATTAAAATAAGAGAATCTTTGAATTCTGTGAATCTTAATCGAGTTGAAAGATCATTAACTTTAGTTTACTAACGCGAGTTTCGGTGTTCATCATCGTTACGTTTCATCTTATTCATAATTTCACCGTCATTATAATTTATATGTGCTGCTATTTGATTACGGGGAAAATCATGGCTAGTAATGATACCAGTATTTTTGCATCACCAAAGAGATGAAGTGAATTTGAAATATGCTCTCCCACGTTGGTTAAGAATATATCAAGTTTGTCTGCAGATTCAGGAGATTTTGGTTCGATTACGGGATGGTAAGTAAAACAAATTGTAATAAAAGCCGCGACGGTGAGAACGTGGAATACATTTCAAAGCCCATCTATTCTGGTTTGGCAGTGACGGAAAGGTTGGAGTTCAAATACCAGCCTGATGTAGTGAGGGTGGTTTATCTTAAATAGTTTTTCCACTTTCTCTCCACAAAAATGTGGGTACATTTAATATAATTTCTACCTTTCTCGGTCCATACTCTATATATGTAATTTATGCGGTCGATTAACAGGGAAATTAATTAAAAAAATTACACCCGAACAAGAAAATGTATTATATCAAAATGTGGTTTTCTAACCAATTCTCTTGGAAATAGCAAAATAATTGTAATACGTTTAGTAGATTTTTTCATTTTAAAATAGAGTAAATTATTTATCAATTTTGTTGTAATTTTTAAAATATGATTAAATGGTTTTTCAAGTCTCATTTCCACTGTTTGTTTAAATATGATAGAATATAGAAAACCGGGTGTATTGGGCACTGCCACCTTGCGGTACGATTTTCCTCCCAGGGTGGATTGGGCAAAGAGACCTTGCACCACGATTTCTTGCCCAAGGTGGAGTGGGCAAAGAGAGCTTGCACCACGATTTCTTGCCCAAGGTGGATTGGGCAAAGAGACCTTGCACCACGATTTCTTGCCCAAGGTGGATTGGGCAAAGAGAGCTTGCACCACGATTTCTTGCCCAAGGTGGATTGGGCAAAGAGAGCTTGCACCACGATTTCTTGCCCAAGGTGGATTGGGCAAAGAGACCTTGCACCACGATTTCACTCTCGCCCAAGGTAGATTGGGCAAAGAGACCATGCACCAGGATTTCTTGCCCAAGGTGGATTGGGCAAAGAGACCTTACAACACAATTTCCCTTTCACCCAAGGTAGATTGGGCAAAGAGACCTTGCATCACAATTTCCCTCTCGCCCAAGGTAGATTGGGCAAAGAGACCTTGCACTACAATTTCTTGCCCAAGGTGGATTGGGCAAAGAGACCTTGCACCACGATTTCTTGCCCAAGGTGGATTGGGCAAAGAGAGCTTGCACCACGATTTCTTGCCCAAGGTGGATTGGGCAAAGAGACCTTGCACTACAATTTCTTGCCCAAGGTGGATTGGGCAAAGAGACCTTGCATCACAATTTTCCTCTCGCCCAAGGTAGATTGGGCAAAGAGACCTTGCACTACAATTTCTTGCCCAAGGTGGATTGGGCAAAGAGACCTTGCACCACGATTTCTTGCCCAAGGTGGATTGGGCAAAGAGAGCTTGCACCACGATTTCTTGCCCAAGGTGGATTGGGCAAAGAGACCTTGCACTACAATTTCTTGCCCAAGGTGGAGTGGGCAAAGAGACCTTGCACCACGATTTCACTCTCGCCCAAGGTAGATTGGGCAAAGAGAGCTTGCACCACGATTTCTTGCCCAAGGTGGATTGGGCAAAGAGACCTTGCACTACAATTTCTTGCCCAAGGTGGAGTGGGCAAAGAGACCTTGCACCACGATTTCACTCTCGCCCAAGGTAGATTGGGCACTGGTATCTTGCAGAACACATTTACACAGAGACACAAATAATAGCTAAAACAGTAAATACTAAAAAAATATCTTAAAAGAATATTAATCTTTCGTAGACGTTAGAATATTGATTTCAAACATATGTAATTAATGCAATAAACGAAAAAAAAAAGGCATTTACCAAGAAACATTGTAAAATGGTTAAGCCGGATTTTTTTTATTTAATGTCTGGATAGAAACTGGAAATGTCAGGAATTTTCTAAAAAATGTTTTGTAGCCACCCTGATCTTGAGTTATACCCGCGGTGGGAGAAATCACGTCACAGGTCATTCTAAAATAATAATACGAGGACGATGACGTTGATATTTTCCGAGGTGAAGACTAACGACGGGAAGGGTCACCTCAGTCTCATCCCGCCCAAATCCCTTCCTCCACCTTTTTATAAGGAGAAACGCGAGAACAATGCATAGTACTCAATGTAAGAGTGTGACAAGTACGTTCATCCAGATTTCTATTTCAAGAATTTGAATGACGTTGCCTTCTTGGTAATTTCAAAGCTATTTTGCGATGCGGGTTGCATCTTAAGTTGACTAACTAAGCACTAACACGTTTATACACCAATGTACACATTTGAAATATGCGGAAGAAAAGGAGTATTTAAACGTGCGAGGCGTCTTGCCTATAGGTTGATAACATTTCCCCTTATCCTCGGTCGAGTTTAAACACTCACTCTATTATTTACGCCTGCACAACAATGACCTGCTTTTTAAAATTAACTTTTATCTTGTCTCCTATTCTGATAAACAAATGTTACCACGGATTTTTTCAATATACATCCCATACAGGCCATTTTTGTGACTAAACTAAATAGTCAAGTTGTAAACGATTTATAAAAAATACCTTTACAAAAAAATTACTTCAATAATACAAAAAAATTGTGGGACTGTAAGACTATTTTTAGAATTATTTAAGAATTTATAGTTTTCGTTTCAATGTTTTATCTTTAAAACTCGCCGAATAAAAGGTAAATACATTTACATGGTAAATCCTATCTTTATGTGCCGTGACGTCAGAGGTAGGCAATGTCCTTAAAGCCTCTCATAAATATAGTCTGGTACAAATAACCAACAAAACTAATCCATAATTCTTATTGCTAAGATCTATAAATGTGGCCGAGAGTTTAAATAGTTTGTTTCTTTAATCCTCCATGTACCAGCAGCTTCTTTAGTAGAGTGGTTAGCAATCTTGGCGTTGTATCATGGAGGCAGGGGATTTGAGTCCCAGTTTTGGGATTTGGAAGTTTGTACACACTTTGTGCTTTTTCAAACAGTAGGCCCGTGGGAATACCGATAATGACGCGCTTCAGCATGTTTGCATTTTTACATTAAAACTAGAGATGGACTTGAAACCACGATTTCTCAAATCCTATAGTTAGTATATGAGAGATGAGAGATTGATAAAAATCTCGAAAAAGAATCTCGAATGCAATAGTTAGGAAAAACCTTTACTTCGGGTAACCATTTTAAGTAATTGGTAAAGGAACTATACCTCAGTTTTAGCTTCTGTGGTACTGACTGACAGCTCACAGCTGACTTCTGACGGCTTTGAAAAGCTACCAGACCAAATTATGTATCCCTACGCGACCAATGTTGCATTTAAAAACACTTAGAGTTTGTACTTCTGACCAGATCTAAATCTTAGTTATATACTAAATGTGATGTCAAAATCTCAGTCTCGTATACATAGTTCGAAAACTTACTCCAACAGTAAGTATGGGGCTACTGTATATATACTTGTGTAGTTGGAAGAAAAACAAAATCACAAAAAGTACATAATTGTATTATTTAATTAATTTACTAAAAAAACTGGGACGAAAAAAATAGCATTTGTTAATGGCACCAATCTGACCCACTTTTTTTAAACTACATTTTAAATAGTTTACATTACATTAAATTGTATGTTTAAAAATTGGAGGATTCGAATATGGATTTGAGAATTAGAGAAAAATTAGGATTCGGATTCAATAAAATATAGGATTCAACCCTGTTACAATTATTTGAGAAAATAAGATGTTTTTATCAACCTTGTAGATAGTAACGGGGTATTGCAATGTTAATAACCTGCTAGCCAGGTATTAAGGATATTGTGAGAGTTGCAGCTGGTCCAACGATAGCTTCCTAAAAGCTGTTAAGGGGGTGGTTTTCTTCCCTTGTCTTAGACCACGCTAACGTCCGGGGGACAGTTAGGTCCGTCCATGTTGGATCTTGAAGACCAATGGGAGGTAATTTTATTTTAATATCAGTTGAGTCGATTAGAGATGACTCGTCACTCCGTCTCGCCAAGGACGCTCCTGGGTCAACTCTTGGAGTCAAGTTTTGTGAAACTTTGATCAAAACCTCGCGTTAACCGCTCGGGTATTGTCGCGGGTCGATTTAGTAGAATAGGAAAACAGGCGTGATAAGTCAAAAGTAATTAGATTACATTGGACAAATCAATTAATATTGTGAATTGATCTTAAATCTGTCGACAGCCACTCTGACACTAACCACGACGCGTGACGTTGTATCGAGGGAAATATTAGAAGCCAACCAATATAATAAAAGTAATTTAAATATATGATTCGTCAATTAATTTAACACACTAGCTAAGGAATTGGTGCAAGTGAATAATAAATAAGAATTAAATAAATTAAGTTTATTATTTTAACCAACAACGCAAGTGCAAGTATAATAGATTTAATAATGATTTTTTTACAACCCTATACGATCACTACAAATTATAGATTGGACAAATAAACATTCATTCCGTGTCGACCTCATTTCATTTGCTAAGCCATTACGGTCATCTACAGGCGGGCCACGAAAGTGGGTGGGTTAGCTGAGGTCCATTTATGCGCGTAGCAACCCCTCTCTAATTAAAACATAATAATTTGAGACGGATTTTAAAAGCTGACATCACGTGTGAAACTATATAAATGGTGACATTTACATACAGATCACAAGACTTGACTTATATATAGTAGCCTTTTGAGCAGTTTGGGTAAGGTTCTTCCTTAGGAAGATCGGACTATAACTGGTGGGAAACGTTTTTAAGAAGATATACGTCAAGCCCAGGTACAGTACATCTGGAAAGTCTCCGCAGGCCGCTACTGCGTCATCCATTAGGAATGATTAAAACCAGATAGTTAAAAAGAGACTCAGCCATTTTCAAGATCACTAACGCATTGTGCTTAAAACGATGTACTTTGAAGGAATTTGGTTCGAATACAATTGAGTTAAAGTTTAATATTCATATGTGAAGGTAGGTTTAGTATGAGTGGTTCGGAGCTCATAATTAAGTGCATGCATGCCTAGCGGTACTAGCCGCACTTGCTTTAACCGTGAGAGGTTTATGGTGTTATTTAAATTGGGACTTCCTAACGGCCTGGGCACTTGACGTTGTGTTTGTTCTAGTTTTTTTAGCACCATGTCTTACTACTTGTTCCGGTTGTACGCATGTGTACTAATAACTCTAAGAAGTTAGGGATAAGAAAGGCTAAATTTAGAGGAAGTGTACCCGAGTTTTCGTGGAGGGAGAGTGGAAAACCATTTTGTAAAACCACCCTCAATACCGGGATTAGAACCCCAGATAATGCACGCCTATACAGTTGACGGAGTAGCTGGAGGTTTTAATCTCAGTCAAATGCCTCTAGGGGGGTTTTAGACATGGGATTTTCACTGTGGTTTTTCCAACCACCTTTCCTTGCTAATATGGGTGCAGTTTTCTCATAAAATACAGAATTAATAAACTTTTTACTGAACATTTTAGTTTTTAAATAACAACTAAAAATGAAACAAACCTTTTAATTTTGTGAACCCTTTTTTACCAATAAATATACACATTCTTTCGTCAAAATATTACTTTGGAATATCTCCTCCCCTCCCCCTCTAAAAGGTGCAGCTTATTTTTTTTTTAGACATTAAACGTATCCTTTTGCTTACAATAATATTTTCTGGTGCTTAAAACTTGTGTTGTTTTTTTTGTTCTCTTTATGGCATAAATAGCTGCTAGCCTTGAGGCCTGAAACATTTTATAAATAGCTAGAATATTAAACCTGGGGAAGGAATGCTTCGAAGGGGGTGTTAAGTGGGTGGGGAGCCGCCCGGAGACCTTTTTATAAAGTTTTAAAGGGAGAAAAAAATGCATTGGCAATCTAAAAAAATATAGGTATATTTCTTGACAACCCATAATTTTAAAATAATTACACAGTGGTTCACTCAAACTGACATATGAAAAATACTCGACTTTTTTTTTGGACCAATGCCTATTTGTGAGTTTCCGCCAGTTCTTGATAACATAAACTTTAAAATGGTATTTTGTGACAGTAAATTTTTTTTTATATAAGTACCACGTCTTACTACCCATCCAAGCTATCCGTATATTTATATTAACTAATGGGGTCGAGATAATGGAGGGAGGATTTACTGTAAATGTACTCTCATTTGCATGAGGTGTCAGAGGGTAAATATCACGTTGCTTTTTATAAATGATTAAAAAAAATTATTTAGCGTGGGTCTTACTATAAATTCGGATTATAAATCTAAAAAACTTTGAATCTACTTTACTTGCCTACTGAAAATATTTATACTATTAATAATATTTACAGCTATAACAAATCCATATCGGTGGTCTAAAGCCCTATTCTTGCAGTGGACTAGACTGCCGATAAAAGGGTGATCAAGGTTCAAATCTCAGTTGGGTTAACCGTGGATAGTTTTTCCAAAATGGTTTTCCACTTTCCCTCCACGCAAATTTGGGTACACATCCTATAGATATAACCTTCCTAATCCATAAAACCATTAGCATAATTAGTACATAAACGGATAACCCGAACGAGTAGTAAGACGCGGTGCTAAAAAAAAATACATAATTAACAACCCACCACGTTTTGAAGTAAATTTAAATGTTAGCTGTCAAAAAAAAACACACATCAGACAAGTGCAATATAGATATTAAATTCAACTCATGGGGGGGGGGGGGGGGAGGGGAAAGAAGAATCTGATATTTATGACTTCAACTTACTAACTTATCCAAGGAATCCTTTACCAATTTTAACTAAATCCAAACAAAAAGTGAATTAAACCAACAATGCCTATGGTATCGAAACCAATAAAAAAACTCATTAATGAAGAAAGATTATACTAACGTCATCTTGTTACATGTGTTTACCATGTTTATTTTCCTCTTTTAATTAATTTCATGGGTCTCAATATCTGGCAACTATCCATCGTACTGTGTTTTTAAATATTATGTGTGTTATGTCAGTGACGTAAACCAAAGTTCTGAGTAGTATTTATTTAATTGCTTCTGGAAAAACAATATTACTGTATATAAAATTAGGTATTTATAGTATTAGTACCCCCTAGTATAAGTATTGACTTAGCGAAGTTAATGCGGGTGCACCTTTTACTAACAAGTATCCTCATCGCCAACCTTAGATTAAGTCATTAATAATTAATCTTGTTAAAACTTAATAATACAAAAAGGCAAAAACTAGACACTGGAGTAGCAGCTATTCGATGCTGTTCATTATAAATTATTGTAAAATTACACAGTCGTGACGACTGTTATTATTATCCTTAGCTATGGCCAAGCGGTCTAAGGAGTTAGATTCGATTGAATTTTAGTAAACGTTGACAGGTGTTCTGAGGGTTACTCATATGTGATTTTAAATGCAATTTTCACATACTCTATACATACTAATAAAGAATCATTTCTTTATACTCTCCTCGTCGTTTGTAAACCTATAAGTTAGAGGTAGATATTTTTTTTAAATTGGGAAACGAAAGTCGTAGAGCAGAAATTACAGGGTTGATATGCACCTGGAGAATAGCGATAACCTAGAAAAGTTAAGGAATTTGATGTGACAGAGAAATCGGTAAGATAAGGGAAATTTAAAAGACTCATTGAAACCCTCCAATATTCTTACAATAATTTTCTAAATACCAAAGAGATTAGCACAACCCTAGCGTAAACTATTAATTTTATCACCAATACATGCGAATTTGCGAAAAGAATGGATATATTTGTTTTTAATTTATTCTTATGTAAATAATTTAATAAAATATAATTTAAATAATGAGATTGTTTATTTATTTATTTTCACAAGCAATATTGTAAAAATAAATATAGTTCGGTCTGTAAAATCTAGAAAATACATGGAGTTTCAAAATCTACAAAGCGTATCAACCCTGAGTTAAAATTTAGAGTGTATGTTTTTTAAAATGGCCCCAAGTTGTTTGTTGGGTCCCCAGTTACTTGTGACCCAAGTTGTTTGGGTTCCCGTGTCTTTTTTCCTTTAGATGTCCACTGTATTGGGAGTACAGCTTTACCCATAGAAAAATATAAACCCCAAAACAAAATTATGTTTTTGTAAAGTTTGTTCAGCGTAGGAATTGTTTTCTCAAAGGCCTTTTTTCATACCAGAAATGTATTATATAGTAGGGTATTGGTAGGAAAAAAGACCTTTAAGAGAGTAATTCCTACCATGAATGGAGTATATGTATCTAGTCATGGTCAAAATCGTTGAGGCTTTTTTTAGACGGAAGAACACCGGTTGGGTTCAAGCTAAGGTATTCCTCGTGGGGGCGAAAGCAGGTGAAAATGAACTCACTATCTGTTGGTCCTTACAGTCACACACGCAGCTGTATCGGCATTGATTTTTTTTATAGGTAAAAGTTGAATATCGGCCACTTTTCATGGATATATCTGTACAAATCTGTTCATGGCCGCTCGAACTAAACACAACACTTTTCTCTCTCTCTCTCTCTTCCAACTTTTCTTTTGTGTGCTCTGCTACATTAAAAATTTTGATTGCTAAAGGAGCTTTGAGGGGGTGAGGAGAGCTGGATGGAGGTGGGGTTGAAGGGACTTCTTTTCTCAATCTTCTGGTTGAAAAAAAAACTACTAGCATCTAACAAAGACAGAGGGACCATAAATTTTATCCCTACAACATTTACTATCATTTTCTCTCAGGACTGTAGAGACCGACTTTGGACTGAGTTCCACTGGACAACCCCATATCCACTTTTAAAACAAAAATCAAGATGCGGTCAGACTTGCTAAAAAAAAAAAGTATAGTCGGATCACCATCAAAGCACCAAAAATAATTAATGTTGCCAAAACTTCCTCAGATCTTGTTTAGCGGTGACGGGAAGGTAGAAGGGAGGCGGGGCGCGGATGAATCTCGAGCGGGTTTACTTTGCGTAACTTTTCTCGAGTGTTTTTCGCACACCTTCAACGCTAATACAGTATTATTCATCCTAATTATAATTTCCCCATCGTTACTTAATTAGTGTAAATATGCAGATAGCCCGGACGTGTAGTAAGTTGCGGTGCACATGAAGTATCTTACTTAGGCTACAGTAGCCCCATGCCTTCTTTGGTGCTGACTTACAGTTCACAGCTGACAGCTGACAGTCAACATTTAGGTATATACCTAAATTTTGACTGTCAGAAGTGACAGGTGCTAAACACATGTTTTTTGCAGATCATATGGTTCGGCGTAGGGATACATAATTTGGTCTGGTAACTTTTCAAAGCCGTCAGCTGTCAGCTGTGAACTGTCAGTCAGCACCAAAGAAGCCATGGGGCTACTGTACACCTACACTGGCCCCGACAACCCAGCCCGACCCGACTATGAGTCGCTCCGATGTCGGCCGACTTCAAACATGTTTGTTTTTCTGTTCAGCTGTTCAGGCTAGCCGTGGAGTAAGCTACTTGATTTACATTATTTATTTGTTTTTTTCGACTCTAGTGGGCTCACACTTTTTTTTTCTAACTTTTTTCCTTGCTTTTTTTTTCTTAATTTTAATTTTTTTTACCATTTGAATATGTCAAAAAATGACAATCAAATTTTATCTTTGCTCAATACACGTTCGGAAGTTGCTTGTCCTTTTTAGGTCTCCTTCAATCCCCTTAAAATATAGTCAAATGTTTCTATGGTCATCCTATGATAATCTTTAAACTTCTCTGTATGTTCTCGCGGCGGTAAACACACACGTAGTGACTAGTGAAGTACTCACTTTCACTCCTCTCCATATTGAACTCATGCACCCACGTCCTTTTTCGCTTACTAGCCATTTTCAAACCTAAACTACTATCACACAATAACAATAGTTCTAAATCATCATCAAATCATTCATGTTGAAGCTCTCAGACAAGATTTCAAGTCAAACTGGCTATTTTCATACGTGTCCAGTGTAGGCTCAGAGTCGGGTTGGGTCGGATCGGGTCGGATCGGGTCGGGTCGGGTCAAATACGGCTTCAGTGAAGGTGTAGCCTTTTGGCGGTTTGACTAGACAGGTACAGTAGCCCCACAGCTTCTTTGGTGCTGACTGACAGTTCACAGCTGACTTCTGACAGTCAACAGTTAGGTAAATACCTAAATTTTGACTGTCAGAAGTGACAGCTGCTAAACACATGTTTTTTGCAGATCATATGGTTCGGCGTAGGGATACATAATTTGGTCTGGTAGCTTTTTAAAGCCATCATCTGTCAGCTGTGAGCTGTCAGTCAGCACCAACGAAGCCATGGTGCTACTGTAGTTAGCTCTCCTACAACGCGTATCTTTTACCACGCGATTTGTATGTAGCGTGATCAACGAAATGGGGATAGTTTTTTTTTAATATATCACGGTTCCAAGAGGGACTAACACGCGATTTCCAAACACGGACTACTTTGATTCCCCGCATATATTGCGTTGCTCTCTCCCCACTATAATAGTGCTGCATATTTATCACGTGCGTGAGTATTGGTTTCTGTAATTCCCCGCGCTAGTACCTTATTCCTCCACCACTAATGCTGTAATCGCGCTAAATTGTATTCTGCATCAGTCTTTTTTTCCAGCTTGATTACAATTTACCTTTGTAAGAGTACTTAATAAAATATGTTTTTCTTTGTTGTGTGTTTATGCCATTGCGCGTGATTTATCGCGATCGTATTGTTTATTTTTGTACTCACTATAATGAGTGGGAAAGTCCATGAAGCAGTCTCCTTATTGCAGTAAGAGTGAATTTAAATAAAACGGAAAGCCATAGCCCTTGAACGGAAGCATGAAATGGTGAAGCGTTATAAAACTGATTTTTTCATAGGTCTGGTCAGCAGTCTCTGCTACCCTCTAATCTTTCTTTTTCCCATTTAATAATCATGTATACAATGCGATGATTTTACAGAACGCAACTACCGCGTTATAGGAGAACTTCTTGTATTACGCAAGGCTGGACAGAATCAAGAATGCACATGCGTTGGTAACCTACCCCCAGGCGCAACTTTTTTCATAGTTATGTGATTTAATTCCAGTAGATAGATTCTGATCCAAGTAAACAAAATAAGAGGGGAAGTTTTAAAGAGCAGTGGATATGAAATGAAAATTGTATTTTAACATTACTATCCATCGGAACCGCTGGTTTTGATTATACCCCAGGAATTATTGGTTGAAGTTTTGCGTTCAGGTGTTTTCACACAGTGGTTATTTATTTCAGGCACTCAGGACCTAGTTGAGAGCTTCCGTCACACCTTTTGACACACGATTACTTTCCTTGTCCAACACGTTTTAATCTCGCCTCTTTACTATGAGAGGTTCGAGGTGGGGGGTACAGGAATCACCCGCGCCGGTGGAGGGTACGTGGTTTGAATGTCAAGCGCATCTAGTATGTTTTACCGAATCCCAGACGAGTGTATTGAAGATATGTTTTTTTTCCTAAATGGTTTTAATAATCTTTCTCTACGCAAATGCGTATAAATTTTACTTAAATTTTATCTTCCTCATTCCTACCACATTATTGTAATTAATATTTAAGTATAGCCGTAACGTGTAATGAGATGAGGTAAAATCACCTAGCAGGAATTGAAAAGAAAGACGAGATTGCCCAGTCTTCTATTTTTTTATTTGTTTTTTGAACCGTGACATAGTACCTGTTCAGGTTATACGCTTCTTCTGCTATTGGACTCTCCACATTTGAGTTACACTAATGAGCTAGGGATGAGGGAGCTATAATCTATAGAAAATGCATCCACATTTGCGTGGAAGAAGAGTTATAAGGCATTTAGGAAAAACACCCTTATAGGGATTCTAATCCTGTGTAGCCAAACATATTTGTCCTCCCAACCACCGGTTCGAATCCTGCATGGCACCCCTTTCGAACAATAAACACATTTATCAATTAGGAATAAGGAAGGTATAAATGAGTGGAAATGTGCCCGCACTTGCTTTGTGGGAGAGTTTAAAACCATTTAAGAAACACTTTGTACTCCCTACCGGGATTCAAATCCTGGTCTCTTCACCAGCAGTCCAGTTTATTACAAAAGTAACGCGCTAGGCCATGAGATCACTGCTGCAGACAATAAGGATGTTTATTACAGTACAGCCTGGTATATGGAAAGCGCTGTTTACTTTACCAATAAAACTACACCTTATTCTTGTTCGTCCGAAGGTCAAAATAACCACTCGCTTGATGTTGTTTTCAGTTGCCACTAGTTCACTGGCGGAGAAATTCGCGCGCTTTTACGTGACTGGTCAAAAAGCATCCTTTCAAGTTAGCGTGGACGAAAACGATAAAATGAAGGTTGCCAAATGTTAATCAAACAAAACGTAAAGCAGAATTTTGAATGAAAATGTGACTTTGTTCTTTACATTTTGTTTGATTATAAAGTTATTGAAATAATGTTTTTGTTTCAATTAATTTAATTTAATTAACACTTATATGAAAATTATAAGACCCTTTGGGTGGTGGTCAGGCAGGTAAAATATTATATTAAACGGTCGCGATCAAAACTGTTTGGTAAACACAGATCGGAAGACTTCCCAGACATCCATGTTAAACAAAATTTTTAAGTCAATTTTCTAAAATTATCCAACATTAAATTGTTATTTATTTGAGGGTTTGAATCAAAACAACCCTCAGAGGAAATACAGATTTTTTTTCGGTTATGAGGTACATCAAACGTAAAGAATCATCATAATCTTGATGTCGACATTTTTCAGATATACAATTTTTTTTATTTACATAAGAAAGTAAAAAGTGAAATAAATCAAACGAGTACAATATTGATAGGCTAGCTCTGCTAAGTCAGCGTGACTTTCTTTGTTCCACAAGTACATTCCAATGTGCCTAGGACTAGCCGACATACATAACCATTTTACTACATTATTAGTGTTATTTTATTAATAATATAATATCAAAAGTGACAGAACATATGACTTTGCTTGACAGTAGATTAGTACCTTTTAGAGCTGTTAGATAAGGATCTTGCTATGAAAAATTTAACTGTAAAATGTTTATATTAAAAAAAAGTAAAGTTATTTAAATATTAGGCCGTCAATACTTTCGTTAAAACATTTCCTGCGTCGACGAGTGACAGGTATGTAATGTATTAAGATGGATGGTCCAAGTGTGTATCAAACGCTTATCAAATGATTCGTTATTGGAAAAAGTTTGATAAAAACTGTCATAGCTGACGTATTCAGAATAAACCGAGTGTACATGATAAAAAATGTCTCAATAATATTGGAACAAACAAAATAACATGTTTCTGGTTGTGTTAACAACGAATCGTGACACCGTTGTCCAAGATTTAAAAAAAAAGGCCACATTCTTAGACAGTATTTAACGACCGTTATTTAAAAATTGACACAATAAATCTGCGTGAAGCGTTTGCTTATTTATTATAGACACGAATGGGCTGGGGTTTTTTTTTTTTTTTTTTACCTCTAGTCATTAGACGAGAAGAGGTGGGAAGAATAAACCAGCTTGATAGCTAGCCGTATAATTTGCGCCTTAGATCAATCACCCGACAAATATATGAATATTATGTGCGAATAAAATCATTATAATCTTGAAAGAGTATTAAATAAAGTGATACATATTTTCCAATCATATTTTTAATATTTTCATAAAGTCACGATATAGTTTTTCCTGGATATTCGTGTCATTTCAAAAAGCCTATATGAAGCTGATATTTAAAAAAATGTGATTGAACAGAATTTCGAAACCAGGGTCTATGGTTAAACATGTCAATGCCCTAACATCTAAGTTTTTCCAAGTTTGAGATATATTTTAATATAGAGCTTTCCCAATTGTTTATAGAGCCAAGGATTCGCGGTTGAACTTGAGTGTCTGTCCTATAGCTAAGGCTAGTTTACATTACTACTCCAGCCCTAGTTAGTGAAAATGTTATCTGTGCGCTTTAGTAGAGCTGATTTGTTTATATACATGCATCGTAGTCATAGGAGAGTAATAATAAATGGTACGGTGCAATGCACAAACTTTTCCTCTTATTTTAAAATAAAGACATTTACTAAAAGCACTTAAGATTTGTGAAACAAAAAATTACACACTGTTACAGAAACATTGATAAAGAGGAACATCAATTTCACAATTCAAAGACCTTCATAAAAATTATAGCCTACATTTGCTTAAATTGTTATTAGCACCGCGTGTTACTACCCGTTCGGGTCATATGCACTTACGCTAATGTGTAATGGTAAGGTGATTGTGAGATGAAATGGAGGACCTACAGTTTAACGTGGAATCCGAAACACGGTGGAGGCCTGGCATTCCACACATTCACAAGTTGTTGTGATTAATACACATCTTGCCAGAGGTGAAGGAAGGGTTTGACAATCATATAAATCTGTGCCGGGACCGAGGATTGAACCCCAGACCCTCAGCATAGAAGTCTGGCACCTTACCCCTAGACCACCAGGTCACCCCTACATTTGCTTAAAGCTAAGAAACTATTGATTTTATAAAAAAAAATCAATTATTAATAGTATTACAATTTAATAAATACTAAACTATTTTGTATTTTAAATAGTTGCGAAGATGTCAAAATGGGACATTTTGGCTTATATAAAGTGCCCTCAAAGTATTTCTCATGGGACAATGAGAACTGCTATTTTGTTTGTAAAACTAAACAGTTCCTAGATATAAAATTTAATAAAAATTGTTAAGGAGGATTTCGATAAAATATATATTTTTGTTCTTTTTGCCCTTCTGTAAACTACCTACCCTTAATTTTAGGGCTATATATCTAATTATATCCGTACCATGCTAATGAGTTAGGGATGAGGAAGGAAGAATTTAGAGGAAGTTTACCCTTATTTGCGCCTTAGACCATGCGGTCACCGAAGTGGTTAATATATATTTTTTTAGCACCGCTTCCTACTATCCGTCCGGGTTATTTGTTTATGTACTAATTCCGCTAATGGTTTTATGGGTGAGGAAGGTTATATTTATAGGAAGTGTCTCCACGTTTGCGTGAAGAGAGAGCGAAAATCCATTTTGTAAAAAAAAACCATCCTCAGTACACCCGACCGAGTTTCGCACCTCAATGTCCCCGTCATCGGCAGTCTAGTCCACTGAGGGAGTAACACCTTAGACCATGTGGCCACCGAAGTGGGTATTACTAGTATTATTATTACATTTAACACTACTAAGTTATTAGCGGCTAAATAAAAAGTACTGTAGCGGGGATAAGGAAGGTAGCTTTAAATAAATTATCCCACATTAGCTTGAAGCGAGGATAGGAAAACTACAATGATAGCTGACCAGTAGAAAAAAACCACCCCAAGTGCCGAGATATGAGCTCAGGCCCTCTCCGTCACAGACAATCTAGTATATTTTGAGTCTAACGCCTTAGACCTTATGATCATCAGTGCCTGTGCCAGCTAAAATAATTCCAACAGACCATTTTATTCGAGTTTAGTAGCTTAGTGTTCAAAACATTTTGTGTTTCATGACTTCACAACACCTTTATGTTAGTCTGTGTGTCTTATCCTGTGTATTATTTTCATGATCACAGAGTACCATCGTCTTCACGTGAGGAGCGTCACGACTTCAGGTAGCACATAACTACCAAAATTGGTTTGAGCAGTCTTTCATTGCCGGTTACGTATTCAGGCATACAGGTGTAGCCAATACGGTAGTACCGGTTTGGTTGAGTTTTGTTCTGGAAAGGTATGTAAATAAGAGAAAATCCTGATTATACTTAATTATAAGCTTTGTTGTGAACAGCAAATTTGTTGTGTGTGGCAGGCGAAAGAGAGAGAAGGGAAACGGGGGGAGTACTTCTGAGCAATACAGTATCCTTCTAAACATACCTTCTTATTTAAAATCATGCTATAAAAACATTAATGAAGAAAATGATTTCAACTAGTTTATTACACAATGAGCTGTAACAAAAAGTTTTATGGAGTATAATATAAATAAATATTATTAAATTGATCAAACCCTTATTGTAAAATGGTTTTATAAAATAAAGTAAAATATGTGAGGATAAACGTTTCTTAATGAAACAGTTTTATGTTGTGACACCTTGATTATAAAATTGTTAAATTTAATATTTGTATTTAAGGATTTAAGTTTAATTTTTTAATTACCTTAAAGCTCAAGGAACCAACAAAAGCGAAGGATATGGGCTCAATTTAATTATATATGTCAATGCATTATAAAATAATAATATATGTGATAACTAGTTTTAACAGTACACCCGAAAGGGATTTGAACCCCGATCTCCCTGTAAGCCACAGTCTAGTCTATTGCGAGAGTAACGCCTTAGACCATGCGGCCACCGAAGGAGGTAATATATAGTAATTTTAACAACATGTTCTAGGTCTATAATTTAACATATTTAGATTTTATTTATACATTAAGTGTTTATGATCCAATTTCTTAATAACTTATTTTTATTATTATTATTATTATTATTATTATTATTATTATTATTAGCACCGCGTCTTACTACCCGTTCGGGCACTTACGCTAATGTGCAATGGTAGGGTGATTGTGGGATGAAATGGAGGACCTACAGTTTAACGTGGAATCCGAACCACGGTGGAGGCCTGGCATTCCACACATTCACAAGTTGTGATTAATACACATCTTGTCAGAGGTGAAGGAAGGGTTTGGCATTCAGATAAATTTGTGCCGGGACCGAGGATTGAAACCCGGACCCCTAGCACAGAAGTCTGACACCTTACCCCTAGACCACCAGGTCACCCAATATGCTATTTTTGAAATATAGTTTAAATCATTGTACAAAAATATGATACATCTTTCCAAATTTCCTATATTAAGACTTTATTTTGTAAAACTAATTTTAAATTACTATAAGTTATAGTAAGATGTAGGCCTCATAGCTCCATGGTAGGCCTACGTAACATTTATTTGTGTAACTTCATATTAGTGTTTGGTGCAGCTCAGTGTGTACAAAACTGTTTTAAATAATGTCTTTAATTAATGAATATATTACCCGGTTATGTGAACGAATGGTCTAAGGCATCACGCTCGTATTATACTGGCCTTCTGAATACGGGGAGATCGCGTTTCGAATCACAGTTGGGTCTACTAAGAGTGTTTTTTCCCCCTTAATTGTTTCCCACTCTCCTTCCACACAAATGCAGGTATTTTACCTCTAAAATGCCCTCCCTCGTCCTATTTTTAAAATGTTTTATAAAATCTTATTCTATAATTAGTTTGTAAAAAACAAATAATCAGCGTTTTCAAGGTTGAGAAACTGTTTGTGAGCTTCTTTGTAGAATCAACATGCCATAAAATCACTCAATTTGAAATGTAAACGAAACCTATGTGGACAAATCATGTATTTTTGTATTTTTATTAGGGTTTTATTCTTTCTCGTGGAAAAGAAGTTGATGTAAGACCTAAGGCGCCTGTACCCCAAGTTTTTCTAGGAATTGCTGAACCCCCTACGTCTGGTTTGACACATGTTCCTGTACCTCCCCTTCAGTGAAGTTCGGCCACTCCTATTTCCACCCCGGTGGCTCAGGAGCTCTTGAGGGTGAAAGTGGGTGACTTTAAAACATTATCCAGGGGCATCTATTCGTACATGCAGGGTTTTGCAGCGAGTACTAAAAATCTGGTTTGTTAGCTCCTCAAGCTAGACAAAGACACATATAGTTAAAAATAGAAATAAAAATATTATTTGAAAGTTTAAAAAGCCACTAGATTTATTTTTATCTATTGATAAGCTAAGATTTTAATAATAATAGGGCTATATATAATCCACTATCATACGAAACAGTACCTTAATTTTATATCTACGAGTCTCGAGTTCGAATCCAAATCTTGGAAAAAAAATTATGAATATAAGAGAAAATAGAAATATGAACCAAAAATTAACAATATTTGTTTTGAATGCTTTTGTGGCCGTTGTTTGAATTGAAATTTAATGTTTTCGGGCTTGAGTCGCGTTGCGGGAATAATAACGTACGACGTTTCGGCCATAATCTTGGATGTGTGATCAAACAAATTGTGTGGAGAATAGTTTGAGGTGGAATTACCAGTAAATTCTATAAAGTGACCTCAAATTCTTATCCACACTATTTGTTTTATAATGTTTACAGTTGGTGAATAGTGAGTTTCCCTTTCACACTGATGAATTAATGGCCGGGGATTTGGTGTTGTGTCGGTTCTAGACTTAAGTTAGTTAAGTCGTGTACTAATATAATTGATCAGTCAGCTCAGAAAGTGCATGTTAAGAGCGTGCATCACATACATACCCATCAACTCTATGATACAGTCGGCTAGAAATAGTAAATTTACACGACACAAACACTATTGCTCGGGAATCATTTCCGATTAAACATTAATGGAGATAAAGAGTTAATAGAAGTTCCTAATACTGAACAATGTTGAAATATTACATTATATTTGGATAAAAACTGTGTTGAAAAGGCCGTTTTTTACCATTTTAGAATGGTTACACAACAGCTGCTAAGGATTGTGCACAAATCTTTATTCTGCCTTGGTAGGGACATACTGTATTTACTAATAAGAAACTTTGTTGCTATGTCCCCCATCGTCACCACGAGAAATTTCGAGTTATCATTCAAATACGAATGCACTGCAACACATTTCTGGCATATCGTAGATCTTTTCTTTTCCCTTTAACTTCCATACCTCGCGCGAGCCAAGAGCTGACTTGGGCCTTCTATGATGCACGCTCTTAAATCCCTCGAATAAAAAAAATAAATAAAAATGTAATCTCACAATAAACCAACATTAATAAATCTACACATTAGCAATATACTCTTGAGCTTTATTATTATTCCCTGAAATAGTGTAGTAGAAGCTCAACAAACCTGTATGTAAGTATTTGACCAAAGCGTTTCATAGGTAGAAAGTTCAATTATGTATAACCTATGGTGGGATTCTTCTGAAATGGACCTTTAATAAAATACAAACTTTTTTTGCGGCCAACCTGGATAATATTTCCCAATATTATTTTTGTTATTTCATAGGTATTGATACTATCCATCAATAGTGACAGATGAAGACGTATGAATAGATTAAAGAAAATTTAGTAACTTTTTTGCAACTGCCAGATAAGGTCCTTCCTGTAAGAATCCTACTATAGCTTGATTAGAAAGTCTAGTAGTTCCCATAAACAATTAAAAATATAATTTTATAGAACTCAAGGAAAAAAACTGATGAGCAAATTAATATTTCAACTTTCTTTAGATCCACTTCAGTGGCCGAACGGTCTAAGGTGGGGATGGGCAAACTACGGGCCGCGGGGCAGGTGTGTTCAATTCTGTCCAAGGTATATAAAAAAAACACGTTTTGCGTTGTGTTCCATTAAATTGCCACTCTGACCCCCAAAGGGTGAGAAGAAAAGAGGCGGGAAACCATCCCACCATAAATTCCACACACATGTATAAAAAAAGCCAAAGCATTCCTAGCTTGGTAGATCATGCCCAAAAATATATGGCAATGTTTTTGCATCCCCATGATCATGCGAAAAAGTATTTTCGACCATGAAACATAGGAAAAGTGATCTTAGAAACCGACTTATAGATGAGCATCTGTCTTCTACCTTGAAAATCACCTTCTCACAGCTTAACCCAGACTATTAAAAAATACTGGAGGATTATTCACAGTTTAACTCATCTCACCCTCCTTCATATAAATCTTCTGAACGAACTTAAAAACATAACCACTAAACTATTTAGGTTTGTAGTGAATTCTCAATGTATTTAAGCTAAACTTATTTATGTTGAACTATTATGTATGTGTATGATTTTTTTTAATGTAGGCCTATTTTTAAGAAAAATAATTAAGGAATAAAAGTCTTTGACCCACCTTTTTTATATGACCCTTTTGTAATTAAGTTTGCATATACCTGATCTAAGGAATCACTTTCGTGTTTTTACAGGGTGATCACAAACCCGGAAAACAGGAAAAACCTGGAATAGTCTGAGAGTTTGAAAGCTAAGAAAAAATCGGGGAAAAGTCAGGGAATTTCACCATGAAACACGGAAAATTAGGCATTTTTATTATTTTATCAAAACAAGATAAACTTTTTTTTTGTTAACTAATTTCCATTATTGTAGTATATTATGTTAATAACAGATAAAGTGAACTAATAAAAACCTTCAGACACATTGTGTTGCTTTGATTATTTTCTTGACCTGAACCAAGGTCATCTAATGCACATGTGTGTAAACTTACTTTAGGTTTAGGTGGAACGACAGGGCTCAATCAAATTCACGAGACAATTTCCTATCAAGTATTTCATTACCTATTCACTTGCATGAGTAATGAACAAAAAACTAAAGCAACAACAACATTGTATATTTTCACTGTTCTGATTCGTTCCTTGTTAGTCTTAACAAATTATCTGAATTTGAGCCTGGACTTCCCTATCACCGGGACTGACACCTCTGTCAACAAGCTCACCGGTGCAGGTCACAGACAATTAATATCAGTTCAAACGTGTATGCCATTGAAGTGGCCAACAGTTATATAAATAGGTAAAATATGATCAAGAAAAAAATTTAAAAATTTGTATGGAAAACCTGGAAAAGTCAGGGAATTTGAAAAAGGAATTTCTGTGGCCACCATATGTTAGAATGGCCTACTGATTACGGGAAAATAGGGCTTCAAATCCCAGTCGGATATACTGTGGATGGTTTTTCCTAAATGGTTTCCTACTTTCTTTCCAAGAGGATACGGGTAGATAACCTTTAAAATGCTTTCTTCCTCATCCCTACACCATTAGAGCAATTATATATCAGGGGCGTAAATATAGTCGTGTATAGTCAGTCGGTCCTCCAGAATCGTGTCAGTCGGAAATTGTATTGGAACATTACATTCAGTGGAATTTTTTTTCTCTCAATATCACCACAGCGAAATTTTGTGTTGGAAGACTGCATTGCTCAAGATTCACCTACTTCAAAACCAACATCTCTTTCCTTTCTCTGTGCGAAACCAGATGGGCTAGTAAGAACGAGGAAATAATGAGATTCAAAGGTGTGTATAATTCAGTAGCTAATGCCCTGGAAAAATTTCCCTCTTCAGGGAATCGAGAAACTTTCAATTTGGCACATCAATTATTAGAGTGCATTACAGCAGAGCAGTTTATAGCATGCCTCATTGTAATCGAGAAAAATTCTTATTCACACTGCAGCTGTCAAAGGCACTTCAAAGAGTAGAGATAGCTCTTTCTAAAGCCTTCTCTCATGCCAATACAGTTTTGGAAGTTTTAGAACTGTAACGCATTAATTCTGAAAACTAATTTAAGACAGTGTGTGAAACAGCATTAAGAATGGCGTCATATGTTGGCAGCACTATCATAATGCCCAGATCAACTGTGCGTCAGGTTCACAAGAAATATGTTCCGGAGTCAGCTCCAGAGGAATACCAAAGGAGGGCAATATTCAAATAATTTTTAGACAGTTTAGTAGTGCAATTAAAGGAACGCTTCCTAAACCACAATCAGATTCCCTCAAATATCCGATAAGTGAACCCTAAACATCTTGCAGGTGATGAAAGTGTCAAAAACCTGCAAGTGTGTGTAGATTTTTACAGAGAACTTTTTTTCAAGTCCTGGCAATGTTCTTAGCAGAATTTCAACTATGGAAGCAGTGGATCAGTGTAAATCTAAAAGACAGGCTAAGCACTGCAATAGAAGCATTTTTGCAGTGTAGTGAAACATGTTATTCAAATGTGAAGATACCTCTTCTGATACTTCACCTTAATGGTCATTTTCGACATTGAAAATATTGAAAAGCTACCTGCATAACACCATGGCACAAGATCGCTTTACTACCCTTGCCCTTCTCAGTGTTCACAGAGAAATCGAAGTGAACACAGATGAAGTTATCACCAAAATTTTCACTGAGTCCAATGAGGGTAGATTTCATCTTTAGATGAAAATAAATTTGACTTTTTTTTTTTTAATTGATGCAAAAACGTTTTTGAGCCAACACATATGTATTATAGCAAAATATTAAATAATATTATGTAATGTCAAGTCAGAACTTTTATGTTTAGTGCGGTATGTATGTTGTTTTTCAAAAACTCAGAGTTTTTTCAGTAAAATTTTGGAAAGGTACTTTACACTAAACATATCCCCTCTTCCCCTCCCCGAAATAACTTCCACCTTAAGCCCATGTTATGTTTGCGCATAACCTGAACAATTAGTAATACGCAATGAGGTATATATACAGTATTTATTAGCAATATGAACACGGATACATTTGGGTTTACGCACCAACGCCCTCCCACTAAGTTACCCAGGTATCTCATTCTAAGGTCAATCTTTGAAAGCTGAGACTATGTGCAGACATAAACTACTTTGAGCTGGTGGCAATAAGTTGTAAATTAAACAAATTAATCATTCAATTAAAAAATAGTGTGTGGCATGGTCAATAAACTTCGCTAAACAATAGTTAATGAAAATATTTCACCTTGGAAATCTTGTGTTTACCACTCATACAAAGGAGACCAATAACCTTAAGGTCGTTCACTTGTCATTGATTAATTATTGATAAGGTATAGTAAGAACATGGTAGGAAGAGCAGTCCTTGACAATCAGGTATGTTATTAAACTTATTTTCATAGTCACATGCCAAGTTGTATGCTCATAAGATGTCACTTTTGATAAATAGTAGCAATACTTGTGGTAGTATTAATAATTAGTAGAATTTCATCAATGTTAACCGCAAACATTTTTTAGTATTTTATAAAATGTTCTTCCTACCGTGATCTTACTGAATTAAGTTTACAAATTAAACTTTTGCAGTGAAGGCAGTGTCAAGGCACCACTTTGGCCAAATTAATTTTTTTAAACTCTGATAGCTTTTTTATATATTAATTTTAATTTTGATACCTAACAAAAATGTACAAACTAAACTAACCACACTGTTGAATTATATTGGATTGTAAATATTTGGAAAAAAAAACCGAAGGGATCCGGATAAGATAGATTGATGTAAAGGAACATTGTAGGCTACTTTTTGTTTACCCGTTAGGTCCATACACATAATTTACGGTTATATATCAATTACGCTGTGATCAGGAACAAGGGTCGTACAATCTCATTTTTCTAGGGGGGGGTTTCATTAAAAAACTCTAGAATAAAAAACCTGCAATTTTTTCATACCTTCCATAGTTAGCAAATATATTTTGAGAAAGTAGTTATGTTGAGAAATGAGTGGGGGAAGGTATTAAACCGACCTACATAAGCTACAAACTCCACTTCTGACAGTTCTGTTATTTAAGCTTCTCTCTTAGGGTGATTCCTCAAGTAGGATCTTACAGGTGATAGCGAGAATGTGTCTCATTTTCTCGGACCGCACTTACTCGGCTCATTCCAAGAAACGTCCTTTGTTTTTCAATACATATTGAATAAAGGGAAATAAAGGCATTTGAAATGTTGACAGAACTAATTTTACATTCGGAAGTATTACAAGGTGTATATTGAAGGAGAATATTAAAGAGTTTTATTAACTAGTATTTGTTGATGACACATACCATTAAACTATAGTAAGAGTAAAAAACCTAAACATAAGGTTTTTATAAGTATTTGTGGACTCCCTTTTAAGGAGGGCGTCCTACAAACTCCAGGGGGCCCATTTAATTCCAAGGGGTCTGGGCCCCCTGACTCCTACCTTTCCACACCCTTGGTCAGGATGAAGAAGGTATAGTTTAGATTAAATTTGTACTCATTTTCGTAGAGAAAAATTGGGAAACTATTTAGGGAAAACTACCCTCAATGCGATCAACCGAATTCTATTTCCAACGTCACCGGTAAACGAGATTATATAAACGTTTGAATCGGCTTTACATGCTATGTTTAGTTTGTAGAAAAAATAAGTAAACATAAAGTACGTTAATAAACAATATGTTCGGCCTGTTGGTGGAAGGAAAAATACTTATCAAGCAAAATAAGATGACTGAACTGAACATATTCATTTAAATGCGCTTTAAAAAATTACACCTGTATGACAGTATAAATAATCATCTAAAATATGACATGACGTAAGAATAAAATAAGTTTTAGAAGAAGGCACATTAAAGTTTAAACAAAATTGTTATTGAAAGCCTATGAGAGGCATGTTATATATCAACAAATTATTTACCCAATTATATGCATTAACAAATTCGTTAATTCAAAAGCTATCTTTAAACGGTTTGCAGTTATTAATAATACACCCCAAGAAATGTTTGTTTTAATTAATTAAATTAACATAATTCAATCAATACTTCAGCAAGCCAGATAGCTTCTAAAATAAGTAATTTATTAATAATGCATGAACTTGTAAATTTAAATAGATACTTTAACCTTAGAATCGAATAAGTGTATTTTGTATACCTTTTATTCAATTTATCCCCAAATAACACCCATAGGTGTTTTAATGAAATCAAATACTACACAATAGGCCTAGTTTCGTTTTACTACCATAACTATATAAAAATGTTGTGTTCCTTTCTTTATCTTACGTTGAGGTCACCTATTTTTTATAACTATTAGTTTGGATTAGACTAGGTGATGGAGGAAAAGGCAATTATTTTTTAGAATTCTTATTAAATTCGCCCGAAGAATTAACACATAAACGCACCAAATATATTGTAGACGTTGTTGGTACCTTTATAACACGTTTGGCGAGCTATTTCCACAAAACGCACAATGTTAAACGAAATTGTGATAAGCCCTACAGTCAAACACCCAATGTTGATTTATAAATTTAATTTGTACAGATATGATAGTAGCAGCGTATACCAAATATTTTCAGTCTTTAACAGACACACTTGCACTATGTATTGTTACCAAATACAAAAACCTATTAGAGGAACTATATGAAGTTATTTTTTTAACAATTGTTGTGCATTTGAGAATAAGGTAAGGGTGTATTCATATAGCAATACATTTCAAAAATTGATTTCTGGGAATGATTAATCGTATTGTTCCGGTGACAGCGAGGAAGGAATAATAAATGCCTACCTTGCAGCTTCTTCTCTGTTTCCCAAAACTTCTGAAGCTCAGTGAAATACTTGTCCAAGATGAACACTTTGGAGAGGCCGAGAGTGGCCATCCCTGCTTCGTTTTACTCGCTTCTTTAGTTGCTTTCCTTTCTGCAGCCTTCTTCTTCTTCGACTTCTGCCCGGCTTCACACATCACACTTTCAACCCTAGAAACAGCACTCTTAAAAACCCCCCCTTCCCTGAACTTCTTGGGTGAATTGTAAAAGACACAGATATAGAATGTTTAATAACTTATGGTCCAGCACCGTCGGACGTGGCCATTTTCGCCGGTATCACCTTCATCGCGCTAATTTGAAGCTTAGCCGCTCTCCTCTGAAGAGTATCCATCTGACAGTCGATGGGTCGGTCAGCTTCACTACCTGCCCGCAGACCTCGCTCGTGGCGCTGCCGTCGTTACTCTGGTCCCACGTGACTTGCAACGAGACATTCTGATTGGATAATCAGGGTGAACTAAGCATTGTTGGTGGGTCGAGGAAAGAACAGGTTCCTATCCTTTCTTCTGTATGTTTTTTACACGTATTTTTTTATGTCCCTTAGTGGCTCTTCTTTGGTCCTTTTGGAGGGAAAAAAAACAAACTCTTATTTCTTCTTCCCCGCGGCACGACACTGTGACAGGTGTCAGCGGGATGCAGGATCTAGGATCTACCAAGGCAAAAACTATAAGGAGGGTTTTTAAATAATTGTTTACTGATTAATTAAATCTTTCAATAAAACTGTAACAAACCAACAAGACCTACGTGCCAATATTTAACTATAGGATTACCTGAAACTCTAGGAAAGCGACTGAATGTCAGGTTCATTTAGTATTTTTTCAAAGATTGGGAGGTCGGGTGTATTTTTGGGTGGGTTTTTCCTAAATGGCTTACCACTCTCCCTCCACGAACACGTTGGTACACATCCTCTCAAAGGGTAGTTAAGTGCAGATAGCCCGGACTAATAGTTAAACGAGTCTATAAAGAAACAACAGGGCGCGATAATCTATGGCATGGGTACCTATACTCTATTCACGGTAGGAATTACTCTCTGAAAGGTCTTTTTTCCTACCGATATCCTACTATAATAATAGATTTCTGGTAGGGAAAAAGGCCTTTCAGAAAACAATTCCTACGCTGAATAGTGTAGCGCGCGAGATTATTTCTTGGCAAGCGGCGTTCACTCCTGTCTCAAGCTTCTTTTTTTTTTTTTTTTACAACCAACCTCATTACATAAAGGAGGTGTAGAGCTACTATATGATTATCAGTTTTACAGAGTTATTCTTTGAGTGAATAATTGTTTATAACGATTCGAAAGTATTGGCTAAATATATTTCCTATTTTGTTGCGGATAGACCAGACGGGTAGTAAGACCCATGAACGTAAAAAAAAACACTATATTTTCCTCCAGCTCTGTATAGTATCTATACATTTTGAAGCATAAAATATAATAATATTGTAATCATACTTAATAATAATTAATAACTATGAAGAAGTCTTCAATAATTTTTTTTTTTACTCCAAATTCTCATAGGCACGTGAGTGAAATAAACTATTCGAAAATTATCAACGAATCGAACACACGATTTCAAAAAGGTTTACCAGCCCTGCACTATAAGATTGGTTGTTCCAGCCCGTTTGGGAACCAATCGTGTCTGGTATTTATTTTCATAAATCAAGTGTAGTCTCCTACATAACATAACATATGCATAAAAAAAACTAAATCATTTAACTTATTACATCTATTTTCAATTATAGCCATTTTGAATTCAAATATATTCTTTTCCACTTTTTACTTCCGTTGGTCAGTGCACTATTAAATGTATGTATTCCGTTGTAAATTACTTATTCATAGGAAACAAAGTAACTTACACAGTTAACATGTTACTTAGGCCAAATTTATCTAAGAAAGTAAACACGCATGAGAGTAAACCATTCATTTATCAATTAAATACATAAAACATATTTAATACTAAATATGACTAATAAAAATTCTGTGGCTGTTTCCAAGAACATTTGTTGTACATTAGTTTCAAATTGAGGCAAAAAAAAATCCGAAATTACTAAATTATTTTAGCGTATGCTAATTACCGACTTCACCCTTAATAATTAAGTACGCACATCCAGGGGCGTCGATCCGGGGGGTATTTGGGAGATGTCCCCCCTCAATGTTGGCTAAAAGCTTGAAAGTTGGGAATTTTGTGAGATTTGAGATCTGGAGTTGGGAAATTCTAGGCTTATTCTGTACCCCATTACTTTCTATTATGAAAGTCCTTAACCACAGACTTACACAGACAAATTTAAAATTTCCCAACTGTTGATCCCTATTCCACAAAAAATCCCAACTTCAAAAATCGTCAAACATTTAAAGGAGATTCCTTGTTTAGTAGATTGTAGAAAGCTTAATTAATCAGGTGGTCAAATAGCGCCGTTGTCAGTAGGCTGAGACAACGGCCAATGAGCCTGTGTCGAGTGTGGTATATAAACGAATCATAAGGGAACATGAGCTGCAAAATATCACTCAGCCAGCAATGCTTGAAGTGGCAGCATTGTCAGCCAATGTTTTATTTATGATTTAGTGTTTTTAGTTGTGACTTTCGTGGTTGCTAGACTGTCACAGTTTTATGACTCAAATTATCATATGTTGTAAAGCCAATACCTTAATTAGGGCTTCATTAAATTTTGAAGACATAAATGAAGTGAATGCTATGCAACATTTTATTGTTTTCCTATTGAAAGCTCTCACTGATGAAATTAGGACATTGAGATTAGTGTTTTAGTGTTTGACTTCTGAAATACGTGTACACTAAATTTTCTAGCAAGTATCCATACTAGTTTGAATTGAACTGATGTATCTTATTTCATTGTTTATTAAAATAGGCTTTCATAAAAGCAATTTAATTTGGTTCAAAGCAACATTGAAGAAAGAAGAGTCACTTAAGGCTATGTTACATTCTTACAACTCTTATAGTTCTTCATTTGATTAAGTAGGCTACATTAAACAAAAACTAAGTTTTTTATTCACCCTTTAACATTTTCAAATTTGGGGTACATTTTTAAATTCGTTATTTAGTGTTCGATTTGCATGAAATTTCATATAACCATGTTGTTTAGAGTGGTGATTTCGAATTTGCCATCATTTATTTAATAAAATGTTAGGGAAGCCCCTTCACCCTTACACGCTAAATAACAATATGTTTTGAATGGTTTAATCATGTGCCAGTATTCACATTTTAGGGCAACTTCAATGAGTTTATGAAGCAGGACACTGGTATATAGGTATCAAAATACTGTGGAAATATCGATAAATTCAATTTTTATTGCTTTATTTTACAGCTGAAAATATTTTTAAATAAATATGGCCAAATTGCTTATTTTTTGATAAAGCGATGAGCGAGCTCTACATCTCAGGTAGCTTACTATATTGTTTCCAAGTGTGTTCTAATAAAGCGGCGGTTTCCAACCTGGGGGTCGCGGCGTGTTTTGGGTGAGTTATGGAGGTTTTAGCTTTATATTTACTTTTTCAAATATTTTAATGATTATAGGAAGATGCGAAATTCTAATAGAAATTTAAGCTGTTAAAACTACCAAGTTACTGCTTAGGTTCCATTTGACTATTCCATTCTGATAGCTTATTGCTGACTTGGTTTACTGTGGTAGCCTTGTAATGCTGCTAGCATAATATAAAATCATCCCCCACACCCAGGCTTGTTGATTCTCTTTTACTACATATTAGTCACATATAATCATTACTATAAGCAATTTATAATAATTAAAACCAGAATTAGTGGACATGCGGGTTTGACATCACGCTCTTTTGGTTTGGTTTGTTGGTGAAGGAGAACTAAGGATTTTAATTCTGGCCGGGGTAGCTTATGCTAATATCCCTCCATGCAAATAAGTGTACATTTCCTCTAAATTTTACTTATCCCAATGGTTTAGTTAAATGTAGATAGCCCGGGATGGTAGTAAGACATAGTGAAAAAAAACACCTTAAACTAGGATTTGAACGCTTTTAAGTTACCAAAGGGTCATGATGGCCGCAGGGAGAAAAGTTGTGGTCATAAACTACCAAATTTTGGAAAACGCTGTAATAGTCATTATATTTAAATAAAATATACGATTAAACGATATCTGCAGATCAAAATAAATATATTTAAGCTCAATTGGATATTTAGCTCAAATTCAAGTAAACTGAAATAAATAATAACTCGAGCTATTTCCTTATGCACTGAAAAATCCAGGATAAACAAATAAATTTTAGAATACAGTTGTCTAAAACTTCGGTTCAGGGCTAGATTATCACTCAAAATTTTCTTGGGAGCCTCCAATCCGCCCCCCGATACCCACCCTTTTCAACATTGCCCTAGTACTCTCCTTTGCCACTTGGGAATTTTTCTAATTTCGAAATGCTTAGAGTTGGGAAAAACACTGGTTCACCCCACCTCCCAAATATATTTTGTGCAACGCGCCTGATGAAGAAAACCTTATCTAAAGTTAACACTTGTTTCATTTAAAGATTTTTTTCTTTAGGAAAATAAAAATGTAAGTAGTGGGTCAATTCAAATAATTAAACTTATTCATGACAAAAAATAAGACATTGCATAAAAAATAATTAACCTATAGATAAAAATAGTATCAATTTCCGAACCAAATATTATAGCATTCACCCCTTTTCATGACAAATTTTCTTAGATCCAGGCAAACTATTGAAACAATAAGATTGGTAAATGATTGGGTTTAGTCAAAAGGCAATGATATAGTTTTAGAAAAAAAAACAGCTGAAACCTGTGGCGGAGTGTCATAAAAAATAAAGACCTGTATAATTTTTACCTGGTGAAGATTCTTTGTCGGTTTGCAGACAAAATATCGTCGTCTCTCCCTACCTGCTATATCTGTCAAGTTCGAACAAGTGCTAAGGAGATTTGAAAAGCTTGGAGAAATAAAGAAAGGAATGGTTGCCCCCAACATTTTTACCTTACCTTTCAAACAGAATTTATAATATCCTCTTCTTTGAGAAAAAAAATATCGCAGCAGGTAGTGTTTACAGATTGGGGGTTGAAAAGATACATAAAAGCTTTTTAGGATGTTTACTGGGTGCGGAAGCTATGAATAGGATCAGGTTCTTCATGTGGGGAGGATGTGCTTCTGTCATCATATCATTGAAATAATTTCTACCAATACTCAACAGGTATTATGTATTGTGTATCATGTTAAGAGAACATCACACGATGTGTTTCACAGGGGTCCATATCCATGGCACACCAATTTTCGTAAAACTAGTAGATAAAATACGAAATCAGGAGTCAGCAGGGAGGTTTTTTTTATTTAGCACCGCGTCTTAGTACCCGTTCGGGTTATACGCTTAAGTACTAATTACGCTAATGGATTATGAGTTGAGAAGGTTGAATTTAGAGGAAGTGAACCCACATTTGCGTCGAGGGAGAGTGGATAACCATTTAGGAAAGACCAACCCCAGTTCACCCGACCGAGATTTGAACCTCGATCTCCCCGTTCTCGTCAGTCTAGCTCAACACGAAACTAGCGAGTTAGCCAACTACGCCACAGAGGCGGGTAGCTAATATAGTAATAATAATAATAATAATATTTATTTCAATATCGTAGCTATACTAACAATATTTAGTACACGGGTGTTTTAATACAATACCTGAATAAACATAGTCTATTATTACATACACAGGAACATACAGAACAAAACAACTAAATCATTCAACCAAAACTATATTAATTAATACTGTTCATACCTATAAGAACTTATTTTCAAACCGCGTCTTACTATCCGTTCAAGTTATACGCCTATGTACTAACTACAACAATGTGTTAGGGATTAGGAAGGTTAAATTTATGGTAAGTGTACCCACATTTGCGTGGGGTAGAGTGAAAAACTATTTGGGGGAAAAACCACCTTCAATACACTCGACCGGGATCGAACCCCAATCTCCCCGTCTTCAGCAGTCTAGTCTAGTGCAATAGTAGCGCCTTAGATGATGCGGCCACCAAAGCAGGTCATAAGAATTTAAACATTGACTTCACTCATTTCTTAATTACATACTTGTTATGCTCACCTTGAACATGTCACATGAAGTAGGCCTACAACTCTTCAGCTCTTGAAGCAGAAGATTAGTCCCTTAATACCTGATCAAATATAGTAATTTTTGTGGACATCTTAGTTTTACTATTAAAGTATAAGTTATTATTTTGCATAGTGCCATGTTAATGAATATCTGAATTTATTCAGATTATTTATAGAGTCAATATAAACGTTAATAAACTATACAGAGTGATATTAAATACAAAACTAAATGGTGGTGCCAATGAGATGGAGCTGTCTTATTTCTTAGAGTAGGAATGAAAAACAATTCATGGAGGGGGGAAACACCTCATTGCACTCGACCGGGATTCAAACACCGACCTAATCATTTAATTTAATTTTAGCACCGCATCTTACTACCAGTTCGGGTTATACGCTTAAGTACTAATTACACTAATGGATTAGGAATTGGGAAGGTTGAATTTAGAGGAAGTGAACGTGCATTTGCGTGGAGGGAGAGTGGAAAACCATTTAGGAACCCCCCCCCAGTTCACCCGACCGAGATTCGAACCTCGATCTCCCCGTCCTCGGTGGTCTGGCTCAACACGACTGGCGCGTTAGCCAACTACGCCACCGAGGCGGGTTGACCTAATCATCACTGGTAAACCATACTAAGCATGAATTTTACGTGCCCACCTATAAGGAAAGGCAACAGCCGAACCTACATTAAAACGTTAAATCTCTGCCATTCAGACAAAATGTACAATTCATCCAGCACGAGAGATAGCAAGCTTACCTTGCTTTATACGAAAGGAATGGACCTGTCGTAAGAAAGAACACCTAATAATAATATTTCATCTAGGGAGGCTACAAACCGATACGGACGATCCTAGATCCTCATCCTCCGCAGGATCATGTTTGTTGCAGGTTTCAGCCTCCTGAGAGAGATAGAGAGAGAGAGAGAGATAAACAGTTATGGAAGGGGTGGTTAGAAGGAACAAGGGAGGGGGGAGGGTTGTGAGACTTGACAGAATGGCCCGGAGAAGAGCTTTTAAACAAGAGAGAGGGACAGAGATTGTTGGGCGTCGAGATACCATCACCAGAACTCAGCTTATTCCATCCGACCCCGTGCCAACACCACCACAACTATACGTGACGGGCGACGATCACTGGAACCCCCGACACGAAATGGCACACGTTAACGTCGAAGGATTTGGTAAAAGAAAGAAATATACTATCTTAGGGTGAACATTATATAACACCTAGAAAAGTTATTATATCTACTTTCACGTATTCTTTCAACAGGTCATATGATCTGCAGGTATTATCAAAATATATAAAGTTGCACTAATAATATGGTAAAATGTTATCAATGTTGACAGCGGATTTTATTTTTTATAGTAATATGTTTCATTAGTCTACTCTCTCTCTCTCAAGATGGGGACGTAGGGAGCTCAAGAAAGGGCCAGTGTTTTTGCAATATTTATATATCTAAATTTTTTTTTTTTTTGCCAAAATAATTAAATATATTGCTCCAGTAGAAATATAGAGTTTAATTTTCTTCACACGGTGATAACAATTTTTTAATATTTGTAATGAGCATAGCGGCATTAGATGACAAATATTTTAAATAAAGAGAAAAGGTTTTCATTAAATTCCAGAACACCCTTTACAAATATTCAACAACTGTTGATATCACCATGTGAAAAAAATTAAACTCTATGTTTGTACTGAAACAAAATTTTATTTCTTCTTTTTTCTATTAGGTAATGATCACATATGCGTATAACTTGAACCAGTAGTAAGACGTGGTGATAAAAGGGTCTGCTCTTTATTTATTCTTTACTGCCTATTAAATGCAATGTCCTTTATCTGGACCAAATGGGTAAACCAGCATGTGTCTCACAAACTAACTTAAATCTAGAACATACACGACACCTTATATCTCGAGTCGCCAACAAACCACTATGAAATAGGACCCCCCGATAGTAAATATCTAGGCCTTGCCAGGAATTAAACCCGATATCCTACCGAATGAGCTAAGGTCTAGTTTATGTTATTATTTTTAAGTGGTCTCGGTTTTCCTTCGAGAGGAATCTTAGATTTTAAAAAAGCCGTCGCTATTCTTGTCGCAGATTGGCTGATTTATTTAGCTTTCTAAATATGTCAATTAACGCCGAGAAAGTTTTATGAGTAAGCTTTTGAACGCATGCGGTTGGTTTTTTTTTAAGTTGGGCCAATTTGTTTGATTACCACCTCATCTTACTACCCGACCAGTAAGGACGTAGAAAGCTAGTTTAAAAAAAAAGAGTAGTCCACTAAATAGTTGACGTAATATATTTTTATATATCTATGTATATAAAATGTGTAGGGAAAACGGGTGTATGGGTGATGGAAAGCAATTGCTTACTAAAATGTTAAATGCATCAAATTAAACGTGACCATTGAATAATGATAGGATGACTTGAAGGAAAGAAGAAAATTCTGGGATCTGAAGGAGGAGGCAGAGGACAGGGCGCATTTGCGGTCTAAGTTCACTAACAAAAGGAATGGACATGTCATAAGACAGAACACCTAATGATATGATGATAATAATAATGTTTAAAAGGGTTTCCCATTCTTAGTATATGTTTGTCTCCTTTTCTCAGACCCATCAACTTGTTTCATTCCAAGAAACGTCCTTTGTTCTCAGATACCAAATTTGGTGTACAAAAAAAAACTTTTTATTTGAAATATTGACAGGGCGTCTTATTACTCGTTCGAACTATAAGCATATCTACTAAATAAGCTGATGTATTAGGGATGATGAAGATTGAATTTAGAGTAAGTGTACCCAAATTTACAAGGAGAGAAAGTGGAAAGCCATTTAGGAAGAACCATCCTCAGTCCACCCGACTAGCATTCGAACTCTTATCTCCTCGTCACCGACAGTCCAGTCTATTGCGAGAGTGACGCCTTAGAATATGGGACCATGTGGCCACCGAAGTGATTCAAGTGAGTTTTAAGACTACGGAATCCCAGGGCATAGTTTGGAGCAGACATGCCAAACTTGCGGCCCTATCCATGACTTTGTGCGACCCCGCAAACATTTTGATGAACTTAGTACAAACATATGCAACCCTTCTTTTTATAGACGTCTCAGAAATACAGCCTTTGAAAATGTGATATTTGGAAATTTGGCATAATTTGGAGCAATCTGATATTGGTGTCCCAAGTTTGTACTCTTTCTTCGAATTAGATCAAGTCCAAAAAGCTATTGAATATGCGCGCCCAACATGAGCACTATTTAGTAGCACATGCGTATGATAACCGTTGTTTTCTCACATGAAATGGAACCAAATACCCGCGAGATCACGGCTTATGGACGCATATATTTCAACCATAGTGAAGATGTCTTTGGCCCAAGATTTATAGCACGACAATTACAACATTGCTGCAAATACAAGTCGTTAAAAAGTAAATAGGGCGTGAGTCTGATTGCATTCAAAGGAAATTATTCTTATTGTATTAAAATTTTTGGAACGCGACCCCTTCAGTGTTTTTAGATCTCAATGTGGCTCTAATGATAACACGAGTTTGGCACACCTGGTTTAGAGGAAATGCTTCAGTATCATCGTGGAAAATGGAATCACATTTGGAAATTGCTGCTACCCCACCCCGCTGAGATTTAAACCCCAACCTCCCCGTCAAAGGCGACCGTATAGCAATGCGGAGATGAGTCGCTCTCGCCCAACGCAGGTGTTTCAAAGGCTAGTAATTAATGATGATCCAACTCCCTGCGGTGAAGACGTAGAGAGACACATTCCTCAGCTCCTTCTAGGTCTGCCCTCACACCCTGATCGCCGACATCGGGAACCTCAGCGGGGCGTTGGTATTTCCACGAGACTACATGGCCCGTCCCCGTGGGCAGAGAGGTCGACTATAGTGCAGATTACCCTGGGTTTGATACTGTCTTCAGGATTGGGTCGGCTGTTTGTAAATTGTAGCAATGACAATGCTACATTCAAGAGTGAAATCAACGCAATGAGCCGTTTTAATAGACCTATATCGGTAACCCACTTCGGTGGTCGAATAGTCTAAGGCAGAAGTGTCAAACTCGTTTGATCATTAGGGCCACATTGAACATTAAGAATAATGAGGGGGCCACATTTATTTTTAAAAAAATATGTTTTGTCATTATCTTAAGTAAAAAAATCTAATTTAGTATCTTATGATTAAAAAAGAAAGGAGTAGGCCTCCTATATAAAACCATAAGACTAGCTCAAAAATTTTTAACAAAAATTTTAAACCATTTACTTGCTACAATGGTGCTAATATCGGGCCTTAAATCTTGTTCCAAAGTCATTTTTATAATGGTTAACATCTGTTAGCCAAGATCTCTCGGGAGTTTGGTTTAATTACATGTGAGAAAACAACTGTTAAAGAGGGGATGTAGGGAGGGCAAGAAAATACCTGTTTTTTTGGCAGTTTTTATAACAAAACTTTTTTTGGTCAACTAAATCAAATATTGCTTCCATAAAAACTAGAGTTAAATTTTCTTCATATGGTGATATCAACAGTTGTTTAGTATCTGTCATGAGCATAGCGGCATCAGCTAAAAAAAATTAAATGAAGAGAAAAAGTTGTCATGAAATTCCAGGACAGCCTTGACAGATTTCAAGAAGAGCTGTTGATTTCACCATGTGAAGAAAATTAAAGTCTTTGTTCGTCCAGAATCAATATTTGATTTATTTTGGCCAAAAAGCTATTTTGCTATAAAAACTGCAAAAAACACCGGTCTTCTATCGCGTACCTTACATCTCCACTTTAACATTATGCACATGCTGCCAAACATCTCACATATTCGGTGCGCAAACTCAACAATTTTTAGTAATTGATCCACGTCGAAGAAAGAGTAGATTTGGGACACCAACATCACCTTTCATAATTCTACAAATTATGCCAAATTCCTAAAAGTCACATTTCAAAATGTTGTATTTTCTAAACGTTGGTTAAAAAAAGGCATGGATTCGCATTGCATGATGGTACATCATAAGATCCGTGGTGTCATATAGCTAGGGGGTCACTTAATTATTATAACCCCTTAGAGCAATAATCATAATACCACCAGGTAAATAAAGGTATTTAATATGTTAATATTACACTTATTGTAATAGTGACGCAATACAAAAAGATTGTAACGAAGAGGAGTTAAACTATATATTTAAAGTAAAGCTTAAGTCATACAGACTATAGTAATTTGGGAACTGCGTGGTATAATTGTTTTCTACGTATTTCCTTAGTGAGAAACAATCTTGTGACTTCTTAAAGTCCAAAATATGTAAACAGTGGAAATCACCCCAGTCACATGCTCCACTCATCACTGTTGGTTGCACCATTTGTACTGCGTAGCTAGAAACTTCCAGAGATAAACAGGGAAGGTATATAAACCCCTGATATCTAGCTCTCGGGGTTCTCTGGCTCATTTTGTCATACTGAATGTATGTATAAGTAAAGTCTGGATTATTCTTAATGTGAACCACGAACTTGTAATATACTTTTGTTATTAATTAATAAAAGTGTAAGAACATTAATTCTTCACTGTCAAACTACATCAGACTATTTCTTCGAGACCTGAGGTTCCTATCAAGGATTTAGAGTTGCAACGAATCCCAAAAAGTTCCCTACCTCGAGTTCCCATACCTGAGGGATACGACAGTGGGCCGCACAATATCATGGAGAGGGCTGTTAGTTTGACATGCCTGGTCTAAGGTATCACTCTTGCAATAGACAAGACTGCCAATAAAGGGGAGTTGAGGGATAGAATTCTGGTCGGGTGTGCTTAGGGTGTTTTGTCTTAAATGGTTTTCCACTCTCTATCCACGCAAATGCGACTAGACTTCCTATAAATTCAATCTTCCTCATCCTTAACATATTGGAATATTTATTACCTATGCGTACAGCCCAAACTGGTAGTAAGACGCGGTGATATATATATACTATATATTTGCGTGGATGGAAAGTGGAAAACTATCTAGGAGAAACCACCCTCAATACACCCAACTGGGATTCTAGCCCTGATCTCCCCGATATCGGCAGTCTAGTATTTTGTGAGTGAGAGACACCTTAGACCATTCGAACATCGAAGTGGGTGGCCGATATATTAAAACATCTAATTGTCCTGATTTTACTCGTCAATTTAATGTTTTATCATTTATTACCTCTGACATAAGAGCTATTAAAGGTTTAATCTCGGTGGTAGAAAAGAAGAAGGTATTTTAACAGCGTCTTTCTACCAATCCATGTTATATGCATTTTAATTACATATATATAGGTCCTAAAATAAAGTACAGCAAGCAAAAAATAAGAACGAAAGCAAATTGAGTTACCGAGTTTCCCACCACAAGATAAAACCATAGCTCAAACTTACGTTTAGTTAGTTCTCTAACCACGAAGAGCGTTGAGCCATGAGGCTTTTAGTTTAAATCTCGACGCGAGCATATCTTAACCTGCAATAAACTTTTTTATTTTTTATTTAGCACCGCGTCTTACTACCCGTTCGGGTTATACGCTTAAGTACTAATTACGCTAATGGATTAGGAATTGGGAGGGTTGAAATTAGAGGAAGTGAACCCGCATTTGAGTGGAGGGAGAGTGGAAAACCATTTAGGAAAAACCATCCCCAGTTCACCCGACCGAGATTCGAACCTCGATCTCCCCATCCTCGGCGGTCGAGCTCAACACGACTAGCGCGTTAGCCAACTACGCCACCGAGGCGGGTTGCAATAAACTTAACAGCGAAGGCTGTATACCTGATGAATCATGATCGTCATATGTAGCAATTGTTATTACAATCTAATATGACGCGTTATTATTTATTCGACAATAGTTTATTGAAGAATTGAAATTAATATTTTGTCGAGAATCTGAAAGGTTTCAGAGTAGTTCAGTAGATTTTTATTTAATTCAAGAGCGATAGGCCTATTGATTTAGTAAATAACTGGCAAAAACTGCTACCTGTCGAAGGAAGCGAAATCGGGATGGATTGCAATCCACCCCACTTCGGTGGGCACACGGACTCAATGTCAGGCTCATATAGTCTGGTTTGTCGGTGACGGAGAGGAAGTTGGGGGTTAGAACCCCGGTCTTATATGCTGAGGTTGATATTGGAGTTAGAATACCGGTCTTTTATGCTGGGTTTGTTATTGGGGTTAGAATACCGGTCTTTTATGCTGGGTTTGTTATTGGGGCTATAATCCTGGTCTCATATGCTGAGGTTGCTATCGGGGTTAGAATCCTGGTCTCGTATGCTGAGGTTATAATACCGGTCTCTTATGCAGAGTTTGTTATTGGGGTTATAACCCTGGTCTCATATGCTGAGGTTGCTATTTCCTAAACGATTTCCCACTATTTTTCTCTGTAAGCAAATGCGGGTACATTTCTTATAAATTCTATCTTCCTTAACACTACCTCATTAGCGTGATTATATGCGAATAACCTGGACTTGGGGGATGTTTTTTTCAGTTAGTAAGAATATCTTAAAATTAGGCTACTATTTTTATCACAAAACATATTTTTCTTGTGAAAAACACTCTTTATAGTATCGTAGGTGAACAATTTTTTTAAAAAACTTGTGTTTTCTAAATTTAATATCATCAATTACTTTTGTTTATTTGTGTTTGTAATGTACCACCATGGAGCAGACTGAACTTTGTTGGTCACGGTCATCAGATTTCTGAGAGAGAGCAAAATATCAAATGTCCTCGCTGTTTTTTAATACAACTATGTTTCAACAGTCTAATTTTCATAGGAAGAGACTTTTAAAAAGTTCAAATATATATTTTGGGGGCTTTCCTATTTTAGTTTAATTACTTTGTTTCAATGTCTGATCACTAGAACTTAAGCTAAAGAGTAGACCTTGGTCTTAAAACCAACAAATGAATTAATAAATAGTCCTGTTGACGTCATTCGCATAATTATTGGCTGGCTAGCTCACGTGATACCCTTCAAGTAACGTTAAAGACCTCCTAGGACATCTCTTATGTTAAGTTAAGTGCAAGTGAACGTTAAGTTAACTGCATCGTGATCGCTTCCATTTAAAAACACGAGGAGATCCTTTACGTAAGTTACGTTAAGTTGATCGTGATCCCGGCATGAAACGTAAGACATGGATTCTAAGGCCGTGTTGAACAAAATTGTGAGCCTTCATTCATACTTTAAACAGGAATATTTGAACATTAAGAATAAAAGTAATAAAAGTTGTATGTCTGTTGATGAGACTGTTATTTTATCATGGTTTACATACAAACATCTGCTGTTTATAATCGAAGGAGAAGGGGGTGAAAGAGGAAAGAATACATCTTTAAGTACACTGACGCATGTAAAGTGAAAACAGATCTGGTTGCATTAGGCAAGACGCAAGAGGCATGTTGCACGACGCACCTAAAGAGGTATACCTCTGCTAATATAATGTTGCATGAAATAAGGCATAAGTCTAAATATACCTTAAGGTTTATATATTATTTAGAACAAGTTTTGAAATAATTTTTTTTAAGTAGTATAGGCCTACCATACATTCTGTAGAGAGAGGGGGCAGTACATTTATATGAGGGGTGGGCAATATAACTCCTAAAAATGCTTCAATGATGTTCTCAAAGTTAGACTTAAATCTCTATTATATCACTTTTCGGACGAATGACTTCTCTTTGGTATCCTACGCCAGTCGTGTCAAACTCGTTAGACCTTAAAGGTCACATTAAACATTGAAAATAATGAGGGGGGGGGTCACATTCAGAAAGTTCAATATTATCACCATCTTAAATAGAAAAATCTCAATTTTAAAAATAAAATTAAGATCACATCAAATTTCAAGGCTTATTCTATATTTTTTTACTAAAATTTTTGAAACTATATTTACTTCAGGTGTGTGTGTGGCTTTATATCTCTTGTTGAAGTCACGTTCTAAATAGATGACAAATACGTATCGGTAAAAGTGATCGCCCGGGCGTGTGTTCCTTTTCATGAGCGAAAACAAACTTTTGCACATATTTGGAATAGATCGTTGGTGATCAATTAGTCAAATTTGGTTACACCAACCGCACTTGCTATAGTTCACCAAATAATGAACAATTTCCAAATGTCATATTCTCAAATGTTATATTCCTACAACGTTTATAAAAATACGAATTGGGCCAAATTGTTTGTTGGTTCATCAAAAGGTCCACGGGCCGCACAGAATCGTGAATAGGGCCGCAAGTGTGACATACCTGCCCTACACGATCAGTACTGACAGTAATACTGATCGTGTGCGCGCGCTCGTCAGCATTTCCTTCAGTCGTTCGTGCTTTAAGAACCATGTCTACTATACGTTCGGGTTATATACCTATGTATAAATTACGCTATAGGTCAAGAATTAATAATGTTGGATGTGTAATATGTGTACCCGCATTTGCTTGGAGCGAGAAGGAAAAACAGTTTTGGGAAAACGATCCTCAGTACACCCGGTACCGAGATTCGAACCTCTATCTCCCCGTCATCAGCAGTCTAATCTACTGCTAGAGTAACGCCTTAGACCATGCAGCCACCGAAGCTAGTCTGATGAAAATGATGACGCGATGACTGACCGTGTAAGCTGTAAGGTCTCGTAGAAATATGACGCATACTGTCGTAGGGTCCCTATAGATAAAGTGCACTTCAAGTTTGAGTATACAGATTTATTGTCTGTTCTCCCTCCACACAGGTTATATAGACTCTTTCTAAATGCATGTATAATAGGTATCCAGATAAATATTCAACCAAATATTACATATTAAATTATGAAAGAAACACGGAAATTACATGTTATAATTTAAAATTATTTCTCGTAACCTTTCTTCATTTACGTGTTTTAGAATTCCAGCTGTGTAACAACAGGACATAATCGAGTAACGATGAGTGTCGACGTATAAAGTATGTGAGAAGGGGGCCGCACTCATGGAGGTAACATATGTGACAGCGATAGGATCGCGTGCTGGAACAGTCTTCCTGAAGCACGGTAGGGGTCAGTGGCAAAACAAACCAACGCACCGACGGAAAACAAGCGTACAAAAACTCATATTTATAATCGGTGAGAGAATTGGGCCGGAACGTCCTCTGAACGCCGTTTAGGAATTTATTTAATCAAGAAATACAGTCATTATCAATCCGCATCAATGGGAACACGGATTAAATGTAAAACTCACTTAGTCCTGTTTGCCGGAGGAATGTAGAATTTAGATTATATGTACCCGAATTTGTGAAGGGAGCTATCAATATTTAGAGGGAAGGGGCGTGTTATCTCAATACACACAGCCGGGATTCGCGCCCCGACCACCCAATCATCTCCGATCGTGTACCCACCAGCGTAGGTATCTTACTATCCACAATGTGTGTAGAAAATATTATTTTTTTGCTCGAAAATATGTTAATATGAAAAATTTCGAGCAATTTTGCTTGCAAAATTAAACTAATTATACTATATCAACTATAGCAAAGAATTAAGAATATATTAGACATGAGTAAACTAACATATGGTGGAGTTATTATCAACTTATAAATAAATTTACTTTCATATAATACCGCAAAGTACTTTTCTTCGAATTCATCTTGTAACGGACACGCCCACCTTTAATACTGAGAACTTTAATGTGATATAATCAATACAAACAAATAAATTAAAAAAAAAACTAGTTCAACATGAGTGTACATCATATGATATGCATATGCATGAGCCTTGCTCTTAAAGCGAGTTGAAGGAGACGCCGTATTTTAATTTAAGTCAATTCTGATCCCTCTCTAAAGTCAACTGAAAGACTACCACTAAAATATCACTAGCTATCCACAACTAATATTGTTTTACGTGATCCACTACTCATCCGGACAATCCGTATATCTGCATTAAGCCTATTAAGGTATGGATGAGAAAAAGAATTAAAATGAAATGTATCCCCAATTTGAATGGGGAACGAGTTGGAAACATTTAAGAAAAAAAAAATCTCGGTTCATCCGGCTGAGGTCCGAAACTTGATCACCCCATCCCCAGCAAACCAGACAGGGTGATACTGATGCCTTTGTTCGCTTGCTAACCGGTGAGGGTATCACTGTGAAGATTATTACGTTTAAATAATATGTCACATATAATTTTTGTGATTTATTATATTTGCGTTGATTAACTCCTACAAGCAGATTGGCATGGTGCAGAGCGGACAAAGCTGGCAACATTTCAACTCGCGTAGGGTAGAAGATCGGCTGATATTTTAACATGGTGCCCTGCATTTCTGTTCTGCTTTTGTGATTTGGCGAACGTGTGAATCCACAGTTTATAGTGTGGATTTTGGGGACGCGAGATAAGGCCAGTGTTTTTGCAGGGGTTTTTTTTCTCAAATTTTTTTTTGTACAAAAAAAATACTTCAGTACAAACATAAGAATTTAATTGTCTTACCATGATGAACAGTCAACATTTGTTAAATAACTGTCAAATACATAGTATAGAATTAGATGATAAACTTATTAAATAAAGAGAAAAAGTTGTCATTAAATTCCAGGACACCCTTGACAGATATTCAAGAACTGTTGATATCACCATGTGAAGAAAATTAAACTCTTTAGATGTAGTAAAGCAATATTTGATTTATTTTGACCAAAAAATGTTTTGCTATAAAAACTGCAAAAACACTTACCTTCTCTCGCGTCCCCTACATCCCCACTTTAAGCTCCGTCTACATAGTCCGTAGGCTCCACGTCCGTATAGTCCTTAAACATGGAAATCGCGTCTACATAGTCCGTATCCTTAATCACGTGACCGTGCCAACCAATGAGAAAGTCTGAGACTATGTCCAATTGAACTTTTCCAAAGAAGAGCGTTTAAAGCACACGTGATCTGTGAAGCAGAGGTTATAAAGAATACTAATGGGAAGTTAAACCTATCAAAGCGACGCCACTCTTTCTGAGAACTGGGTATTTCTCAGAAAACTGTTTCTGAAATGCCGCCACGCTTCCCTAGGTTTTTAAATTTTCAGAAAAATATTTCCGAAGTAGCTCCGTTCGTAGAGCTATCATTTCATTTTATATTTTTGTCTCCATAGAAACGGATACTTTCGCAGCCATTGGTGCTATCATTTCATTGCAGGCGCACATATTTACTTTGCTGCGATTGGTAGTCCATTGCAGTCCGTATCGACTAACTAGTTCTTAGAAAGTTAAAGTTGAGTTAACCTCTACGGGATGGTAAGGACTAAGGACTTATGGATACGGAGTCTGTAAATGGGGTTTTAGTTTTCAATGTTGTTGACGCGCCTCGGTGGCGTAGTTGGCTAACGCACTAGTCGTGTTGAGCTCGACCGCCAAGGACGGGGAGATCGAGAATCGAATCTCGGTCGGGTGAACTGAGGGTGGTTTTTCCTAAATGGTTTTCCACTCTCCCTCCACGCAAATGCGGGTTCACTTCCTCTAAATTCAACCTTCCAAATTCCTAATCCATTAGCGTAATTAGTACTTAAGCGTATAACCCGAACGGGTAGTAAGACGCGGTGCTAAATATTATTATTATTATTATTATTATTATTATTATTATTATTATTATTATTATTATTATTCAATGATGTTTAGGTACAGACGCATGCGCAGTGAAGATACAAGTAGTCGTTATATATTGCAACTTTGAACAGTGATTTCACTCTCTTTCAGACAAAAGTAGAACAAAATATCCTTTGTTTTGATTTTTTTTAAATGAGGAAGTAGTTTTAATTAAATGTATTTTATATATGTATTCATATATTTTTACTTTCTCATATCATCGGATCCAAGACGGTTTGAAGGATTTGTTAAAAAGTGATATTTATATTTTATAGGGCTATACCACACAATTTTTTTTTTACCATAGCCCTTCAGTTAAAGATAGTTTAGCCTACTGATGAGTAATTTTGACTTGCAAATCAGCTCTAGACAATTTTCTTTCGAAGAGTTTAATTGGACATAGGCTCTGACTTTCTCATTGGTTGGCACGGTCCCGTCACTAAGGATACAGACTGTGTAGGCGCGATTTGCATTTCTAAGGATTTAAGGACTAAGCGGACGCGGAGCTTCGGACTATGTAGTCGGGGTTTCAGACGTGCGATAATACCAAATCACGCACAAGTTTCCATGAAGCTACTTGTTTCGATAATAGTTACTATGATAGTTGGTTGTTGACACGCTAATAGTTGGCTTGTACAGTAGCTCCATTACTTTTTTGGTGCTGACTGACAGCTCACAGCTGACGGCTTCGAAAAGTTACCAGACCAAATTATGTATCCCTACGCCGAACCATATGATCTGCAAAAACATGTTTTTAGCAGCTGTCACTTCTGACAGTCAAAATTTAGGTATATACCTAAATGTTGACTGTCAGAAGTCAGCTGTGAGCTGTCGGTCAGCACCAAAGAAGTCATGGGACTACTGTAGTAAATTAAGAAGAACCCACAACACGTGTGTAAAGGGCATTATTAGACGTGAAATTCTCGTTGTCAATATTTATACTCGCCGTTAGGATCCTCGCAAGTAGAATATTCACTAAAACCTCACAGAGTCACGTGTCTTGATGACACAGGGGAGGGAGAAGGGGACTGTGGGAAAGGGACCTAGTGTCAGGGTCACGCATACAAAGGATGGTACCTTCTACTTGGTGGAAATGCGACGACTGCGGAGGGAGCCTCGTCAAGATAAGAATTGTGTTGTGTTTTGTGAACACGAGGGCCATTAAAGACTGTCGACTGTGGAGTGTAGCGAGCAAGGTCTGCATTGTGTATGCGCCATGACTTACGTCACTGATATGAATCAAGTGTGAAGACGGTGTCCTTTGTTTACTGAGATGAGTGTACTCCACAGCTTGACTTCACTATACCGTCTGTTTTTTAAATCGTCAAATCCAAAATTATGTTTGAATACCTTTCTTTCTGCCGACACGTTAGCTCTGCGGGTAGCATATCTGCTAACTGAGCTGAAATGTCCCGATTCAATTCCAAGCCTAGTCAAAAATATTATAATTTGTGAAATTGGGTCTTCCCCTTTATGGTATTGAAATGACAGTTGGGGTACTAGGTGTTACCCTTTTTTTTTAGCACCACGTCTTACTACTTGTTCAGGTTATATGCATATGTAATAATTACGCTTACGAGTTAGGGATGAAGATTAAATTCAGAGGATGTACCAGAATTTACGTGGATGGAGAGTGGAAACCTATTTAGTAAAAGTTACTCTCAGTACACGCAACCGGGATTCGAACCCCAATATCCTTGTCATCGGCAGTCTAGTTTATTGGAGTGAGTGTATGTGTCTGTTCTAGAAATAAATTAAGTTGCAAGTCTTTTCTGATACCAAAGTCGGTTCAGAAAGTGGAAGTTAAATACTCAAAAGTAAATTTAAAACCTATTTTTGTTCTGGCCGCTGTGACAGCTCGAAATAATCAAAACTACTTTATTTGTATATTTTTTTTAGTGATTCTTGTCTGGTTGTCTGCAGAATGAACTTAATAAAGGTCACGTGGTGAGAAAAGTGTATATTTAGGAAACAAAGCAAGATTCAAAATTAAAATCTATCTTAAGCTATGATTTTTCGAAATAAATAAAACATGTTGACATAATGCTTTAATTTGTAATACTTAAAATAACTTATTTTGAAATTTATTTTTATCCATCGTAACATCAAGAGAGAGGAAGTATTATGACAATAAAAAAATCTAATTCAAGATTTCTATGGATGATGACTTATCTTAACAGTAAATGCCTTCATTTTTAGGCAAAGGAGCGAAAAAGTTTTGCGCGTACACAGAACCATTAAATTTTAAATTAAGCCTATGAATAAAAATAGTATGAAAATGTGGAATTTTAAAGAAATGTACCCAAATGTGATAAAGAAGACTGGGAAAAAATGGGGAAAACTATCGCTTAGTATCCTTGGTTTTGACAGTACTAGTTAATAAGAAATTGTCTTGCGAAGGCCCTACCGATCCCTAAAACATATTTGAGAAAAACTAAAAGTCTCAAACCAGAGTGTAACAAAGGAAGCAGGTGTCCTTAAAATTGCAGTACAGTAGATATTAGGAGGGGATAAACCGCACCGTATTACTTTTCATATTATATTATCCTTCCTCCTCCTTGATACACTCCTGCTTCCCCCCACCCCACTTACAAAACGTAAGTGAATACCACTTACGAGGGGAATAAACACTTGAAGCTAATCGACCTCATCCGTTTTTTTGAACAATAGTGTGATTGGCAAAAATGGGTGATTACTGTGAGAATGAAATAGCAGTCATTAACCTAGTGAAAGGTAGTGTGGTGTGTTTTAAGTTGCCACAAACACAACCAAGAGAGAGAGAGCAAGATAAACGTACAATGGAGACGTGGAAAGGGAAACACAGACCGGTCCCGGTGGCCCAGAGTTAGATGGATCTCTGTTTCAATACCAGGGGATACCCATACATTAGTTGATTACTAGTTTACTTTTTTATGTAACCAAAGAGTTAATTTAATAACTATTATACACCTGCTTCGGTGGTTGCATGGTTTAACGCAGTCACTCTCGCAATAGACTATGCTGCCGATGACAGGAAGATCGGGGTTTTAATCCCGATCTATGTACTGAAGGTTTTCCCCTAAAATAGTTTTCCACTCTCACTACACGAAAATGAGGGTACACTTCCTCTAAATTCAACCTTCCTCATCCTAGCTCATTAGCGCAGCTAGTAGGCTACATATGCGTATAACCTGAATGGGTAGTAAGATGCAGTGCTACGAAAAAACATTATTATATATTTTTAACGCATTTAATGTCATACACTGTACAATGTACGATCACTTAACTTAGTCTAGATTAAACACAACGACTTAGTACCTCTTGGGTTAAAATTAACATTTCAAATTTAAAAAAGGTACGATTTTCAGCCTTCTTTGGGGAATGAACCCAGAACGTTTAGATCAGTAGGCATACACTCATCTACTGAGTCGAGGCGTCAGAAGCTTTTACGCAGGTTAACATAATCTCATTATTTACAACATCAACCTTGTGACGTGCCCTTTAGAAAACCACCAACCACCTGTGAAAGACTGATTAAGAGGGAACAAAATACTATAGTATTCACATGCCAAAACGATAAGTATAGTTCGGAGTTCACTCAAGACCCACTATTTAATCACTTCTAAAATCATCATAAATATATAAGAGGCCATTTAAAAATCCAAAATAATTTCATTTGTGGTTTTCGATGTCATTTTGAGTTAAATTGGTTTTTGATACTTTTTCCTCTTGATTTCAGTGGCATTGAATCTTGTTTCGTATTTAGTATAAAAATATTTATTATCTTATTCCTTAGTTAAAAAATGTATCCAAGTGCGTGTCACGTTTTAATTAAAGGTAACAATAGACCACGCCCTTACAGGTACAACCATTCACAATTGAACAAAGATGACGTCACCTTAAGCGTAGCTTCAGAGGATTATCGATCAGTTTGTGTGTACACTTCATTTTTCCTGAAAGGCAGCAGTCTCTATTTGATGGATCACACTATGGCCCAGCTTTATAGTTGAAACTCGCTTTGCTCATTGGGGGCTCCGCTCCCAAGCCCCCATTGAGTTTTCTTTACAAGTGGATGTAAACTAATATAAGTCCAGCGTTGTTTTGAACGTAACAACTTAAAGTTAAGTGTATTGTATTGTATTTTTCACACATTATTTTAGTTTCTCAATACTTATAGGGCAGCTAGAATCATCAAATTTTGCACGCTTATGGCAATCGGATGTGCCAATATGCCTGCCAAATTTTATGATTTTATCCGTCCCATAAGTGTGTCAGAAAGTTAAAAAAAAAGTATGGAAAATGTGCAAGATTTACCTAAAATCAAAAAATCTAGCTTTATCTAAGGAACTTGTGAATCTCGCCAAATCCCTAGCTGCTGGTGCAATCTGGTTTTTGATAGGTCTTATCGCTTAGCCACAAGAGGCCTCCAAAGAAAGCTCCGCACCGAATTTAAAGTTGCTCCGCCATTTTCAATTTTTTTTCGGGGGTTAATTTTTTTTTTAGCTTTTTGGAAGCTTCCCGTCGGTTACAGGCTAGAAGCTATAAGTTTGTCAAATTTTAACTTTCTAGCTCATCTGGAAGTGGGTTAACATTAATGTCAGTGAGTGAGTGAGTCAGCCATGTGGCTTTATAGTAGTATAATAACGTGCAAGGTAAGGTATCGATCCATCAGGGGTAAACTGAGTGTACAGTGTCTGCGATTTACTGGATTTTGTTTTCTTTTTCAGATTAAACAACTTTTAGGTGGGGATGTAGGAAACGCGAGTTTTTGCAGTTTTTATAGCAAAATATATTTTTGGCCAAAATAAATCAAATATCGCTTGAGTACAAACATAGAGTTTTAATTTTCTTCACATGAATATTTGTCATGAGCATAGCGGGGTTATCTAACTAACCTTTTAAATGAAGAAAGTTGTAATTTAATTCCAGGACACCCTTGATAGATATTCAAGAACTTTTGATATCACCATCTGAAGAAAATTAAACTATATTTTGTAATGAAGTAATATTAGATTTATTATAACCATAAAAATATTTTACTATAAAAACTCAGCCATTCATCAGTTACGGGTCTGACATTTGTACAAGATTTTCTAACAAAAATCCTTTTAAAATACAATTTTATTAGGAAGAGTTTATTTGCAGTGTAAACCTAATTTTTTTCTTTTTATTATGTCCCTTTTGGAATTACAAAATTAAATATTTAAAACTTTTATAAAAGACTTTTAATGTTTGTTACGGGTGTGACAAATTTTAGACATTATCCTACGGGTGTGTTTGGTTTTTTTCGATTTTTCTGTGATTTGTATTAAACTAATTTTCTAATAATAATTTATTTTGAAAATAAATGGTACGGCGCACCGCAAAGACTTTCTCTCTCTTTCTATAAACTCGTAAGATTTCTGAACGGAATAATGTACATTGTATCATCACCACTACACATAAGAACACGCATAAAATAATATACAATGATATATAATCAATGAGAAAAGAGGCGCATCTTTGTCCACCTTAGAACATTTCAAACAGTTTAATGTCTTCCACAAGGGTCAACACTTCGTATTAAAATTTCGATTTCTGGTTAAAATTTTAACATTTTATAAGGTGTTGCACATCTTCAAGTCATCGCATTGATATTTAATTATTCATTTATACATTTTGACCAATAAAAAATGTAAATATTGACTATTGAGTCTAAAATGGAGATAGATCATTGCTATGCAAACATTTCTCCTAAGAGATTTAAGGAAAAATAACATACTTTTTTAGATACTTATATTTAATTACTCTATGGCATTGGAGAATTGTTACGTTAAGACTTAAGTAGTATATGTTTACAACTAAAGCTCACAAAATTGTATTAATATATTTGCAAATATCTCAGAAACTGCTGCTTTTATAAAAATATATGTCAAATAAAAGTTTTTTATTTCTATTAGTCCTACAATTTTACAATGATAAGTTGTTTAGTTTCTCCAATAGTTGTGGAGATACGGAAATTAACGCTTCTGTAATGTACCCTAAAAATCATTTTCATAGAAAAATGAAAATAGCCAGTTTATTTATAATCTTAATCAACGCCTAGATACGAATTTTAATCAAAATCGTTTGAGCAGATTTTGAGAAAACCAAATTTTTCTCTTTTCGCCCTTCAGTAAACTACCCTTAATTTTAAGTTTTTATAGACACACAGACAGACGGCATTGCAAAGACTATTTTTTAGGGTTCGGGGGTCATGAGACGTCGACATCCATCAACATTTCAGGTTAGTTTTTTTTTTTTACGGTCGCAATACTTAAACTTTAATGTCCAAAAAGTTAAAAAAATTCATATAATTGCGTATAGATTGAAAGTTATTGATTTTATAAAAATATGTTTCGGATAAAATATCTGTATTATAAATATATATACATATTTGTAATGCTAAGTAATTTCATATCTCAAATAGTTTCGGAGCTATTTAAAAAAATGTTAATTGACGCATCAGACCGGAGCCCTTAAAGCCATTTTGCCGAAATATTGAGGGTAGCCATTTTGTTTGGAATATTTATTAATGTTTATAAATGAAATTTAATCAAAATCGTTAGAGCCGATTTTGAGAAAATCACCTTTTTCTCTTTTTGCCCTTCAGTAAACTACCCTTAATTTTAAGTTTTAATAGACACACAGACAGACGGCATTGCAAAGACTATTTTTTAGGGTTCGGGGGGTCATGAGACGTCGAGATCCATCAACATTTCAGGTTAGTTTTTTTTACGATCGCAATACTTAAGCTTTAATGTCCAAAAAGCTAAATATATATATATATATAAAATTGCGTATAGAATGAAAATTATTGATTTTATAAAAATATGTTTCGAATAAAATATTTGTATTATAAATATATATACATATTTGTAATGCTAAGTAATTTCATATCTCAAATAGTTTCGGAGCTATTATAAAAAATGTTAATTTACGCATCAGACCGGAGCCCTTAAATCGATTTTGCCGAAATATTGAGAGTAGCCATTTTGTTTGTAATATTTATTAATGCTCATAAATGAAATTTAATCAAAATCGTTAGAGCCGATTTTGAGAAAATCGACTTTTTCTCTTTTTGCCCTTCAGTAAACTACCCTTAATTTTAGGGGTAGATATCGAATTCCAAAAACCCCTCGGGGCAACCCTATGAAAACCCTAGATATCAAGTTTCAGCTCAATCGGGAAAATAGTTTAGGCTCTAGTTGGAGGTACAGACAGACAGACAGACAGACAGACGGAAATTCAAAAACCACTTTTTCGGATTCAGGAAGTCATGAAACGTCAAAATTCATCAAAATCTCGAGTTCGAATTTTTTGACGATCACCATACTTTCTCTACCTGTAAGATAGAGAGAAAGTAAAAAGAAAGTAGTCATCCATTAGCAGCTAGCTAAAAATTAATATCCAAGTTGGTTTTTAAAGATATAAACTAAGAAATTACATACATAGGCTCACTTTTATACGGAATGGCTGAGCTGCAAAAATACTTTTTTTTCCCTCGCGTTCCCTACATCCCCATCTTAAGAGGCAACTAATCGCGTCATGAATAAGTGTAATATTTAATATCGAGCATTTGCTGTACATTTGTTCTTAAAACATTGAACGTTCTTTAAAACAAACTTGTAAGATTATGAGCCTGTTACTGGCTTGAAACCATCGGGCCTTCAAATATTATAAGCGAAACAAACGTTGTTGTGTTTAACCAAGGAAATTTATGGCGTTCACGAACATTAGTAATTCAACGTTCGAATGAATTTCAAAGTGCTAAGTCATCGCTGAAACTTGTAAGGGGTGGGGAGTAGGATTCCACGGTCCTCCATACAGAATTCAAATCGTGCGGAGATTTTATGAAATAACGAAGGAACACGGCTCAAATCTAAACATATTTTTCTGAAAGTCATCAAGGAAGATGATCAAGCATGTCCAGTATGATGGGAACTTATTTCCATTTTAAATGTATTCACATTTTTGTTTGAATAATTACGTTAAACTATAATTAGGGAGTAGGGCTTGAAAGGGTTGCTTAGAGATGGAGGTTCAATGGAGTGGAAAGAGTATGGGAAAACATGTAATACCTGATAAATGACCCTTTTGATTGATTATACTGATTCAATGACCTTGCTTCCATCCTTCAACAAGTTATAACCCGGTCACGGATAAATTCAAGAAATATTGTGAAGTCCGACACCTTATTTAAATTGGTAGCGTGTCTGTATACTGAGCTAAGAGTCCTGAGTTCAATTCCTACCATGGCCGAAAAATGTATCATTGGTGAAATGCGGGTTTACACTTTCACAGTGATGAATTAAGGGCTGGGGACTGGATGATGTGTCCATACTGTATTAAATTAGTTTATAAGTTGTGTGCTGATATAATCAGTCAGTTCAGAAAGTACACGTTAAAAACCTTGAATAAATCAAATGAAAAAAATAATATTTTAGCTATTTTACGTATATGGTTTTAAAATTGGTAAGATATATTACTAAAATAGGTACGTGTTTAATTTTTTTTAAATATATAATTTTAGAAATAAATAGAAAACAGCTAAAAGTTTTTTTAATAAATGACACGTTGTGTGATTCAATGACTGTACCTCCCAATATAGTAGTTAAAAAAAGGTCTAAGCCTCTTGGTGTGAGTTCGAGAAGAAAGGATGCAATTAGGAGGCACCCTCTTTCCATATCCCCCCCCCCCCCCGCCCCCCAAGCAATGAGCTCTACCATTGTTATTTTTTATTATATGTAGTGGATTTAGGTTATGAGGCGAGGACCGTGGCACCAACTTAAATCATTATTGTTCCTTTGAGTCAACAAATTTCAGTTTCTCCTTCTAAAGTAGCCTCGACAGTTGAAAGATAATCCTTTCTTGACATACATGTTGTAAGCTATTAACAAATTAATTAAATTATATCATTCATACTCATACTAACGTCATAAGATCCATCACAAATAAATATTACGGATTCATTAAATAAATAAATGGCACGACACAATCGCACAAAATTTCTCATATTGTGTATTTTAGTTTGGAATATAATTTTTTTTAAATATGTTTTATGTAAACTTCTCCTAAGTAAGTTTTCCTCATAAAAACAAACACATCATCTTGTTAATCATAATACACACGATTTACATAGACATGTTAGTACCAAATGCGTTCAAATATTTTTAAGGAATCTAAAAAAATAAATTATTCGTGAACTAACCTAAAATTAATTTTAAATTATAAAAATAAAAAGGTATTTTTATTTACCACGAAAAACTATTTCCAAATACTCATTTTGAACAACTTCAAGGCCAATATCAAAAAAACTTCACATTTTCTCTAATTTGTTGTAAGTAAACGAGCCCTAAATTAAATTATTTTAGAAAAATAAAACATTCATTATTAGTGATCATGTAAATAAAAATACATTTTTATTTACCACGAAAAACTATTTCCAAATACTCATTTTGAACAACTTCAAGGCCAATATCAAAAAAACTTCACATTTTCTCTAATTTGTTGTAAGTAAACGAGCCCTAAATTAAATTATTTTAGAAAAATAAACATTCATTATTAGTGATCATGTAAAATAGTTCCTTGATGCTCGTTTTGAATAAAATCATAAGAGCTATTAAAAAATAATCAAATATTACAAATACCAGTCAACTGTAAACTAACATAAAATGTTATTCTTTCTAGAAAAACCACTATATGTGTATATATTTTTTATAATGTAAAAAATTTAAGAAATACTCATTTTCAACTAAATTGTTCAGCAATAAATTAATGAAAATTAAAAAAAACCGTCTTTAGTAAACTATACGAATTATACGAATTCCCCCTAAAACAAGTAAACAGTGTTATTTGGATGGTCACAAACTACCTAGATAATTTTAATTTTCATAAGTTTGTTGGTAATGAGTAATTTAAGTTATACTAGTAACTCGATATTTTGTGTTAACAGTTCTGCATCAAGTAGTCATTTAAAAAAAATCAATAGAACCATTTTCAAAAATTTTTAAATCAAATAAATCATTCATATGCATACTACCCTTAATTTTAGGGCTAGGTCAAACAAAATAAACAAAATAAAATTCAGATGTATTGCCTTATAACATCTAGATATCAAATTTGAACAAAATCCATAACAACGTTTCAGATCTGTGGCCGGGTAAAGATAGACAGACAGCCATGGGAACAGGGAGAATGGTAAAATCCACTTTCTTGGGTTCGGACACACATGAAACGTAAATATTCCTCATAATCTTGAAGTCGAAAATTTTCACGATCACAATATGAGAAAGTAAAAATACTAAAATATGAAAATTAGAAAAGTTTTTACTAGAAAAGTTTTTAAATAATCGTGGAAGAACACTAGTGGTTGTAGGCGGAAATAACTTTAGAATTTTTTTTTAATAAGCGTATGACATATTTGACCGTGAAAGACGCAGTATCCAATTCCGTCGCCGCGCCGTGTATGTAGACTTTTAGCTGCTCTGTGAGAACATAATGTTGCCCTTGCCCAGAGTATATCTTGGAAGTTGTATACACGTCATACCCGCAATGAGATCAAGTAATAGTGATTATGAAGGTGTGGAGCCGGTGGGAAACTTAAATCTAGCTTAAGTATAACCAAACAGTCGATGGCGACCATAGGAACTGTTCAGCTTTATGAGAAAATACTTATGGTACCACTGGGAATCGAACCCTGGACCTCTAGATTTGTAGCTAGGCGCGCTGACCACTATTCCCAGAGGTCGGCCATATTTACACTAATTAGATAGGTATGAGGGAGTTAGAGATTATAGGAAATGTCCACACATTTGCGTTGAGGGAATATGGGAAACCAGGAAAGAAAAAACATCCTCAGTATATAATGCCAGGGATCGAACTTCAGCCCGACCCATCATCGGCAAACCAGACTAGACGAGCTTTACGTTTAGTTCTCTTGCCCACCGATAGGAATATAAGCGAAGGGAAAAAAATGTCTGAGCTTGGAAAAAAATTTTATACGACACTAAAGACATCCGAGTCAAATAATTGGTCCTAATCATCTTTGTATTCCATCAATGACGTCAAAGAAGTCAGAGATGAGAGAAAGAGGAACATAGGAAGGAAGGAGGATTCAAATATTGGATGACTTGAAGGAAAGAAGAAAATTCTGAGAGCTGGAGGAGGACAAGGCGCATTTGCGGTCTAAATTCACTGACAAAAGGAATGGACTGGTCATAAGACAAACAAAACACCTAATAATAATAATAATAATAATATTCCATCAAGGGAGGCTACAAAACCGATATGGGAATCTAGGGACGATCCTAGATCCTCATCCTCTGCAGGATCGTGTTTGTTGCAGGTTTCAGGAGTCCTATAACAGTTTTCGTGAACAAGGAACAAGAGCAAAACGTCCACCATGTCCTAGTTTATCTTCAAAGTCCTCTCACAGTCCACAATCTCCAACTGTTATAGGTACGGAGAAGAGGGGGGGACTTCCTGTGGCCGCCAAGAGGTGTCAAGGTCACCTAACCTGTTCACGGCCAAGGTTGATGATGGTTGTTACAAAACCTCCCAAACAGAGCGAGTCAGGCAAGAGACTTGAGTTCCAAACACACACACAAGAACCTTCCCGCCACATAAAACACTTCCCGTCATTCCCGCGTGCGATCCTCATTTTGAGGAACAACCTAACAACGATGAATGATTAGTCGAAACTTGGTATCAGACACGATAAGGTCGGCTCGGGACGACAGGTCGGATATCCGTCTACACCTGTAGGAACACGTTCCTTGCGGGCGAGTGGAGCGGGGAAACTGGTTTACAAGTATAGAGGATCCCGGTTCAATCCCACGTGGCACCTATGTATGGGTACGTCCCGCTAACTAAACACCGGAGCTACAATCCAATTTTCATAGGAAGGGTCTTTTGAGAGAAAAAAACATTGCAGCAAAAATTGGTCGCATTTGATTCGTATCATTTTATAGGTAGGCCTATTGATAATACCTATTAAAAGTGACAGACCGGACCCTGACGTATGAATACGTGAAAGTAGATCTAGTAACCGTTCTAGATGTTGGATAAGGACTTTCCTAATAAAATCAGATCGTAGGGAATGTTTGTTGGACTTTGTTCCGTACTCCGCATCTTACTACCCGTTTTGGACTACCCGCATATTTACACTACTGAGCTAAAGATGAAGGTAGGAAGGACTAAGAGGAAATGTGCCCGCGTTGGCGTGAGTAAGAAGGGGTAACAGTTTTAAAAAAACCACCTCAGTACACCCATCTAGGATTTAAGCCCCTTTTATCTGCATCCACCAGGAAACCAGAAAGGATTGACCCGACATATTTATCCTCGTGCCCACCGATACAATAGGGTTAGTTGTATATTCATAATTAACCTTATTAAGGTAGGAGTGTAGGAAACGCGAGTAAAGGGAGTATTTTTTTCTATTTTTATATAAAAACTTTTTTTCCAAATAAATCAAATATTGCTCCAGTGGAAACATGGAGTTTAATTTTCTTCACACGGTGATGGCAACAGTTCTTGAATGTCCGTCAAGGGTGTCCTCGAATTTTATTACAACTTTTTCTCTTCATTTAAAAAGTTTTCTCCACTTATGCCGCTATGCCCTTTACAGTTATTCAACAACTGTTGATGTCATAATCTGAAGAAAATTAAACTCTATGTTTCTACTTGAGCAATATTTGATTTATTTTTGACTAAAAATGTTTTGCTATAAAAACTTTAAAAAAAAATGCCCTTAACTCTTGTTTCCACTTTAAGGTCCCATATTGACACGGAGGGAGGACGGGAAAATCACACATTCTGAAGAGAGAAAAAAAAACACATTGCATCCTGGCGAGAGAGTGGCTTTCAACATATGTGTTACACTGTAATCATATCCCTGAATTAGTCCAAGAGCATTCCCTCTTAACGCCCCCCATCTCCCTCATCCCTAAAGATAAAAACAAGTAAAGAATTATAGCTCGCGCACCGGGGGATATGATGCGATGGTCCACGTGTAGTCTGAGGTCATCACACTCTTGCCTTACCTTTTTTTTTTCAATTTCTTCTCCCATGCTAACCTTCTCTGCGGTTTCCTTCTTGTTCTTCTTTTTATTATTATTGTTGTTGTTTGTTCCGAAAGGAATTATTATCATCAGTGACACAACAATGACTTATGCATAATCGAGTTTATAAATTTGAAAAGTCAACGCGTGATATTTGTCGTAGGGGAAAGAATAAAAAAAATAGTTATTTAAATTTATGTATTTATTTTTTTATTTCTCAGAAAAGTTTCGACCAATGACGTTTCGGCTTGGATAAAGACTCTCATAAAGGAATGTGCATATTTTATCTTTCTTCTTTATTTTGTATACAAACACGACAAAAACACGCCATAAAATGATGATACCACTAGGAGAAACGTGATTTCGATTTAAGTCTGTACTTTCTTTCCCCCCATCCCCCTCTCCTAGTTTACATAGTGTTGAAAGTAGATACTAACTTTACATGAGCTAAGGAGCTACGCACTCTGGTTGCTGAGTGGTAGGAAATTACTCTTTACAATATTGTAATCAGTGAAACCGTATATTTGTTGTGTTGCTTTTTTATTTCCAATTGAAAATTACTAGTTGCCCATGCGTCGAGGCAGATTAAAATGGATAATACAACATTGTAGTTTATCTTTCTTATTATATTAGAACACGACACATTCCATGAATAACATTTTTTTAAAAATTGCTATCCCTATGACCGTGTTGTTAAACAGGCCCAACTTTTTTTTTTTTCTCACGCATGTCTCCAAATATTACTGCCCGTCCGATCCGTTAGTATATTGGCACTAATGAGGTAAGGATGAGAAAGGTTGGGTGTTTAAAGTAAGTGTAAACGAATTTGCATGAATGGAGGTAAGGAAACCATTTAGGGGGAAATACTCCTGAGACAGGTTTGATACACGTTCTAAGATTTTAAATTCCCTGAATTTTCTAAGTTTTCTAGAAAAAAATAATATTTTTACAGTACTTTACATGCAAAGACCTAAATTTTTAATTACATTTTTGGAATGGGAGTTATTAAAGTCAAATAGTTTGGGCCTATTAGTGAAATAGCATGAAATGGAGATAAAACTAACATTGTGCGCTAGGTTAGGTAAGCTCTTCTGCTTCGTATTTTGAAAATCGTTCCAAACATATTCAGAAATGTCAGTGATTTCTTTTAAACTCTGGTTGTCACAACAAATTATCTGGCTTTACCAGCTCTTCCAGTTTTCCAGTTTCACATCAACCCTGTAAGTGCAGCCATCTGGGATTCGAGCTACTACCTACCAGTCGCCAGCACAAGACGAAAACGACCTCATCGTTTGCGTGCCCACCAGTGCGGAATGGTCCGTTTACTGATTTACTACCCGAGTGATGACTAAAACAATTATACGAGGTTGGTTCTGTTTCCCAGGTATTAAATTCTTAGTTCCAAGGTCAACGCACAAGTCTCAACTTATCTGGTGAATTAGGATTGTTTTTAAACAAATTACTTTTTTTTTCGAAATACTTTTTCTCTTCGTTTTAAAAGTTTATCATCAAATGCTATTATGATCATGGCAGATATTATAAAACTGTTTATATCACCATATGAAGAAAATTAAACTTTACGTATTTACTGGAGCTTTATTTTATTTATTTTGGCCTAAAATATGTTTTGCTATAAAAATGGCAAAAACACCTTTTCTCGTGTTACCTAAAACTCAACTATAGCAATAGTAGCGCCTGTCTTGTTTTACATCACGGTGTAACATGTATGTATTGCAGGCAGTCTTTCCACAAATCGTAAGGAGTTAAAAATTGCTTCTTGAATATTGATATAACTAAAACATTTGTTTTGGCCCCTACGTTCTAAAGTCACAAGTGAAATGTGAATAACAACCACATAATAAATCAACCTTGAAAATTTTAAATGTAGTTCACACAAATTATTTTTTAGTTATATTGTACCAATGTATTATATATATTGTTTGAACTGTGTCTTATTATTCGCCCGGGCTATGTGCTTTTTAACTACGCTAACGGTATTTGCAGTAGGGAATTTCAAATTTAAAGGAAATTAACTCACATTTGCGCAGAGGTAGCGAGAGAAGCCATTTATAAAGAGCCCTAAGTAGGCCTTCAATCAATCGGGATCTGAACGCCAATCTCCTCGTCACCGACCAACCAGAGAGAATGATCCTGGCCTTTAGTCCACGCGCCTATCAATGCGGGTTGAACCCATTTAATTATTGAATATTTTTCCCCGCATTTATCGAATAAAAAATGGCAGGACAAAACATTTCAAACAACGCACCTTAATTACTGTCCAATTTGTATATAAAGGGCCTTTAAAAATCCTTTTTTGCTGCCAAAATGGATAACATTGTATGATATTACTCATTTTATTCAGCGGTCGAAAGATCTATGGCGTCACTCTCATAATAGATTGAACTGCCCAAGACGGGGGGATTACGATTTGAATTCCGGTTGGATGACTGAGGGTGGTTTTTACTAAACGGTTTTGCACTTTCCTTCCAAGAAAATGTGAACACATTTCTCCTAAATTCTTCCTCCCTCATTCCTACTCCAGTAGTGTAATTAAAATAAATGTGTACAATCATAGAAACCGAACTGGTTGTGAAAAACGGTGGATGTAAAACATTTCAAAAGTAACAGCTGCACACATAATTTGACGTATGAATACGTTAAAGTTGATATAGTAGCTTTTATTACTGTCATATAAGATCCTTATTATGAAAATTAGACTATGCTAAAGTTGAAATAAATTAGTGGGCTCTAATATTGTCAAACCAATCTTCCTGAGGTTTTGTTTCCTGGTCAATACGCAATCAACTTGTTTCACAACACCTCGTTGCTCTCATCATGAATCTCACATTGTTTCCTTGTCTTATATCACGATGGTCTTGTTGGCGCTCTCCTCCCTTCTTACCCTCCCTCACCCTTCAGAATTGAAGTAATTCTCTTTTGTTAGACCTTAAGCCGACAAAAGGATCACAATCTCCTGTGATCGCAGCTCACACACACACACACACACACACCGACCGTTTTATTGCCGCAAGTTGCTTGCGAGGCGTCTTTTGTTCAGATAGATGTGTTGCGTCGACGTTCCTTCTTCGGTCATCAGCCAGTGCAAAAAAAAACAAGTGATCTGCACACGCTGGCCATAAATAGAAACTTATTAGTTTTTTTAAGCAACATGGTATTTGATAGAGGATTATCAGGATATTAATTCGTTTGACTGATTCTGGTTGGAACCCGCCAACCCTAATTCCAACGCTGATGGGAAAAAAAATCTCAGTCATTTAAACACAATTTAGAAATAGTAAAACACTTGACAGAATAAAAATAATTAATGAAATAATAACAAACTTATGTAATGTAATTTATCTGATCACTGACCAAAGTACTGCTCCTGAAACTAGGCCCAGTACGAATGAGAATTTGTTTTCCCTCGGAGAATTGAAATCTTGTTTCAGTTTTTGCTTGTCATAACTTAAGAGAATACGCGATAATCTGGAATTATCATAGAGAGTGCACTTGTGGGCCAAAACCCTTTATTCTCGATGTTCAAAATAATACTCGAAATGACCGTTCCTTCATAATATGTAATTTTGTAATGTTCAAAGGTTGTTTGTTATCATTATTTTTGTTTCATAATTATTTATAAAGCGACTGTTTAAAAAGAAAAAATGGTGAGATAGGCCTGTGACACTCCTTTAGTTAGAAATGAAAATTTTTTCGATAAATTTGCAATCCGATAATTTTCCAAAAGATATTTTAGAGGGTGGTGGCTTGTGGCATACCAAGTACAAATAGGTCAAGGGGCCGGGTTTTGTGCGGAGGAAAGCAGGTGGAAGCGGCACCTATAGCCTATTTATGTAAGTATAGACATAAACACATCAAATAGCTTGTTAAGATGGCGAAAATTGTTCAAATAGAATATAATTACCTGATCCTAATAGTGAGTACACATCAATAACTGCTACCTGCAAGTAAATACACTGTCTTGCCAATAAAGATTGATAATGTTACATTGCCGAAAAGGTTCTCACCAATGGAGATGTAAATTGATACAAATGAAACTAAAAAAAATAAACAATTGATTTTATTAAATGGAATTTTTTTATGTTTTATTAAATCAAATATAAATACTTAATATATTGTTAAACTGTTAGTTAACTATATTATTTTAATTTTATTATTACTTATTTGTTTTATAGTAAGTTTTATCTTACCACTACGTCTTAAATAACAATGTACAAATTAAGGGTACAAGGGAAAAAGAGGGAAAGTCCAATTTTAGCTCGAATTGATGCTGCCATCTGTCAGAAAATTATGAGATCTTTCTAATAAATTTTACATTGTGGACAAAAGAGTTATCTGTCATATTTACATTAATTAAATTAAAAGTATTTGCTGGGGTCCTTATAGGATTTGAGATATAAAAAGTTGTTCTGCAAAATTTGTGTAACGTGACTTTCGCCCTTTTTCCCGGTTCTATTCAAATAATATCCACGTCGAGAAAATTTTAAATGAAGGTTTTAGACTGATATACTATATTTTATAGAAGATAATCATAAATGTCTTATTTTTAAACATATTTTCTTCATTTTTTCCCAATTTTTGGGGATGGGCGTCTTCAGTTTCTGGTAAAAAAGAATCAGATAATTTAATTTAAAGTGGAGATGTTTCCAACTTTATTTGAATAATTATAATAGTGAAGTATGAAAATATCTAGTCTCCAACAGGCCCAACGTTAGTTAGACATTCAACCACCAAGCACTGTAGTCAATACGTAAATTTAATAAGCGAACTGAAATAGCTGTTATTGTTTTATTGTAGCTCATTATATCGTATTTATGGTGGTCTAACGTCCCTAAGAAAAATTAAAGTACAGTGTTGACTTGACACTTAAGGATATCTCTAGTGCATTAGTTCCATTTATATGGCTGGATATTTTTTTTCATAAACATTTAAATAATAATTTTCCGGAAAAAATTAAGGGAAATTTCTCAACTCCTATTTCAAGTTGGAACTAAGAGAGGACTGATGAACATAAATAAAGAGAGAGAGAAACAGTCTAGTGACATTTCTGTAATCTTCACAGGCCAAAAAATAAGTAAGTTTTCTTTTATTCTTTTCTGAATAGAGCTCTTAAAATATATCGTTCTTTCGCTTCCATATCGTGGCCATTGACTCGAATTATATCGAGCCTGTAATTTGTAGCTAGCTTATATCTTAAAACATCTCGTCTTCGTTTCTGGACTTCTAAATAGGGTAGAGCAATTACACCTTAACGCCCATGGTTCCTCTACACATACACAAACTCAATTACTACAAGGGAAATAAAATAAAAAACTAATTTGTTTTCTTTTTTTATAGATGGCTCTTCGGTAGCTTTAGCTTAGTAAGATTTATTTGCTGTAATAATAATTTACGGAGTACGAATTAATGCATCTTATGATGTCCAAATGACTTGTTGCCGACTGTTAATCATTAGACGGGTCCTGGCGAATTGAAATGAAGCACCGAAATCTCAACAAATGGAGAAGAGGACATTGCTATAGTAGGGTTCTGGAAGAAAGGACCTTATAGAAAAAGAAAACATAGTATATATATATATATATAAAGTATATTTCACCACTTCTGACTACTTGTTCAAGGTATATGCATAAATGATAACTACTAAAATGAGGTAGGAAGCATTTTAGAGGTAATATACTTGTATTTTCCTGGAGGGAGATTGAGAAACCATTTAGGAAAAATCACCCTCAGTGCACCAAACCGGGATCGAACCCCGATCACCCCGTCATTGGCAATCTAGTATATGGTGAGGGTGACGCCTTAGACCATATGGCCATCAAATAAGGAACAAGTATAACTACAAATAAGAATTTATTTGCGGACCATCAGGATCAAAACTACGGACTACCAGTTGGGAAACATTGTCTATGTCCGCTCTGCATGTCCCAGTCCCCTATTCGTTCATACCCGGTCCTTTGATAGCGGAAAACTCTCAGGAACCAAGGATCGCAAGGGGGTGAGGGGGGGGGGAAGGTCAATGGACCACGCAACTCTCAATTCTCTTCGACATAATTATCGCACACGCAAACTTCGGCTGTCACAAGCGTGGAGGTTTTCACTAATTTCAGGAGAAAGAGCGAAGTTGATATACGAAGGAGGGAAACATAGTATTTTAAACCCCCTCTCCCCCCTTTTACCTTCATCGTTAAGTCCAATTTATTCCACCGATTATTACGTACTGGCTTTGTTTCGCCCCGGGAGAGTGCCAACAATAATAATTGATCCCAGTATATTAGATAAATCGCTTAAGGCGGGGACGGAGGGGAGGGAAAATGGATGGTAAATTTATTTTTGGGCTTAATTAAACTCAAAAGGTGACCGCCGACATAAGTCAATGTTCTGTCCGCAATACTTAATCCAAAAGAGGAGAGTTCAATTATGATATAATCTGACATCTTATCTTAATTGATAATGCTCCTGGGAAAATACGAATTCAACCCCATCAATTCTTTTAGCATTAGGCGTACTATTTCGGCCCCAGCTATAATACTAATTCGGCCACATGAAACAACCAAAAATTTTATTTCTCATTTTGAACAGACTTAGGATCGTGTTGTGCCTTATATTGGGTTAGGCTTGTTTAGGTTATGATCGTGTTGTGCCTTGGGTTAGGTTAGTTTGGGTTAGGATACTGTGTTGTGTCATACTATCCGTCACTTGCTGCCTTTCATTCATGTTGAGAAAACCTTTACATCTATCCTTATTGCAACGCCACAACAGTCGGGGCAGAGTTAGTATACCATCACAGGACTGAATTACGACATCCTGTCTTACAAACCAACTATAAAGGGGTCGAGTTTGTGTGCGGAAATGCTTGTATACCTCAGTTTTAGCTTCTGTGGTGCTGTCTGACAGCTCACAGCTGACTTCTGACGGCTTTGAAAAGCTACCAGACCAAATTATGTATCCCTACGCCGAACCATATGATCTGCAAAAAACATATCTTTAGCAGTTGTCACTTCTGACAGTCAAAATTTAGGTATATACCTAAATGTTGACTGTCAGAAGTCAGTTGTGAACTGTCAGTCAGCACCAAAGAAGCCATGGGGCTAATGTATATCCTAAGAATAGGCTCTCAAGCTTGATTACCGACAAAGGGCGAAACGGAATTCCTGTATCCCTATGTTGCTGTTTTTTCCACCGTATCTTACTACAACTATCTAGGCACTAGGGCCTAGGCTATGCGCATTTTAATCACGCTAATAGTGGTGGGGATAAGTACGCTATAATTTAGAAGAAATATACCTGCATCGGCGTGGAGGGTTAGTGTTAAATAATCTAGGAAAGAACACACTTAAAACACCCAGCCGGGATTCGAACCACGACCTCCACGTTACCAATAAACCAGACTAGATGAGCCTGATAAACAGACCACGTGCACACCGAAAACCATTCCCTACGTGGCGCTAGTCTACAATCGAGCTATACAAAGCAGTCACTGTCTGCCGGCGAAGAAAGTGCCAACTTCTGCGGGTAGAGGGTGTAATGTAGTCAGCACAACAAACCCACCGGCCACTTATCTCAGTTTTCTAGACAGTAGCAGGTACTTTTTTTTTTTAAATCAAGTAGCCCCTCATTTATCCTCACAAGGCAGAGTCTGACCTGATTACAGGACCACTGCTTCACATAAAAATATAGAAACACCAGGGATCGAACCCGGGACCTCTTGATCCGTAGCCAGGAACTCTGGCCACTGGATTACAGAGGCAGTCTAGGCAGTACACTTTTGTGTCAAAGTGCTGACCTATAACAGTGACTTTTGTTTAAACTCGATTCTACGGCAAGAACATCAACCAAAGCCAAACACTTTGGGAAAGGGAGTAAACTACAGTAGCCCCATGGCTTCTTTGGTGCTGACTGACAGCTCACGGCTTTGAAAAGCTACCGGACCAAATGCTGTATCCCTACGCCGAACCATATGATCTGCAAAAAACATGTGTTTAGCAGCTGTCAGAAGTCAGCTGTGAACTGTCAGTAAGCACCAAAGAAGCCGTGGGGCTACTGTAGATCTAATATCGAATGATTTTTTGGCCCTTTTTTAGAAATTGAACTCGGAACTCTATTAGATCAGTCGAAAGAGGTATTTCTTATTTGAGCTGTAAGGAGCCTTAAAAATACCTAAACAAACTAAAAAAGAAACATGAGATCTGAAACGATGCAAATATAATTTAATATGTGTCATGTTGGTCAAGGTTGAGAGTCAGGTTAAATGTGTAGCCATAGCCAGCCTGGTCGTAAAAATGTCTAGACTTTTGAGACAATTAAATTTTATGAAAGGAAAAAAATAAAAAAATAACCATGTTCATGTACCTATAGCGTTATTTATATGGTACAATAATGGTCTTGTTTTTGTTCAGAATAAAAATAGCTTGCAATTACAATTAGGAGATATAACGTGACTTTTCTAAATGTACTATCAAAAGTAAAACTATAAGGGTTTATGGAAAACGTTCATTATGAAAACTAGACCAATATCTGATCAGGAGGAGGGAAAAAAACAGGTTTTTAATTCATAAATAACTGCATCGACGAGCAAGGCATTATTCTTGTCTGGTTTGCCGGTGACGATGAGGCCAGGGAAAATAATCCCCCCCCCCCGTAATTGAGCACAAATTGCCTTAGAAGACGAAGGTCTAAGTTAGAGATGAGTTATATAAACCATTGATGACAAGGACAGGCTTATGAGGACTTTTAAGACATCCTGGGATTCTTATAACTATTTATATTACAAAAGAAATCTTCATTTGAAAACAATTTTTTTTGAGAGAGAAGGCAATGGATAAACAATTCTACCAACCTTTATTATGGCCGTCAAGAGTAGAAGGAAATGTTTCATTCTTTGTTCGGGTAGAAAAAAAATCCCTTAAATAAACTGCCTACTGAGTTAGGAGTTCAAGGTTTTATCAAAGACATGATTGACCTTGGTGGTCTAAAATGCTCGTCTTAAGACTCGAATGTTCGTGGGTTCAAACCCAGCCGGGGTCGACGCATTTTTCTTGAGCGATAAAAATCCGTAGCACAGCTTCCTTCGGTGAGGAAGTAAAGCCGTCGGTCTGCTCACTCCAAGACTCCTTGTAACCATTCGTAGTATAATCCAATAATCAAAGTTACTAGAAATATTAAGATAGTTGAGAAGGCTTGAATTAATATAGATCAGTTTAAGGTGATGAAGAAAGTTAAAATTAAGGCAATTTCTACATCGAAAATTAGGAAAGTTACTGCAATTAGAAAGAAACGTAATGAAAAAGGTAGTCGTGCAGATCTTTTAGGGTCAAAACCACATTCAAAAGGTGATCTTTTTTCTCGATCATTAATTGTGTTTTTCAGATAATATTAATGATTATCATAGTTAAATTAAATAGTAGGAGAATACAAAAGGATGAAGTTACCATTATTTTAACTACTTAATCTAAATAATTTAGAGCTTTTAATTGGAAGTTAAATATATTTGCTGTACTAAATAAGTAAGCCGTCGGTCTATTGTGGCATGTAAAAGAACCCTGAAAATTATGTGAAAATACTTTACCCGGCCAAATTGATAGGACCTTTCACTCTCGTGCATAGAAATTCTCGTGTGCTGATGTAATCAGTCGGTTAAGAAAGTGCACATTAAATACATCAAATAATGAAAATATTAAATTAGCACCGCGTCTTATTACCCGTTCGGGTTGTACGCACTTACGTTAATGTGTAATGGTAGGGTGATTGTGAGATTATATGGAGGACCTACAGTTTAACGTGGAATCCGAACCACGGTGGAGGCCTGGCATTCCACACTTTCACAAGTTGTGATTAATACACGTCTTGTCAGAGGTGAAGGAAGGTTTTGGCAATAAATATGTGCCGAAACCGAGGATCGAGCCCCGGACCCCCAACAAAATATTAAAGACGTGGCCGATAATATTTATCATTGGGAAGTTGTCGGTCAGGAAATATGGGGTAGGAGAACGGGTGTTTTCCTATGTTCTAGTATTATGTTAGTTTGTCAGTCATTTGATATATATGTTTATTTAGAAAGTATACGTTAAATAACCTAAAGAAAATCAACAAAAAGCACACTAAAGTATCCCTAAATGCCTCTTTTTAAAAAAAATCAAGAAAATAATTAATCTACAAGAAGGAATTTGTTGACGGGATTATACCATGTTACAAATGTGAGGCCTTTTATTCTTAGACCCTACTGACTGGCAATGACCAATGTAAGACCTAAGTGATAAATGCTCTAGAGATGAGCAGGCAGTAAAGACTATTGTTATTAGTTGAAGTTGACGTAGGATTATAAAATTAAACATCTTTGGCCGAAATAATTTTGACGCGAATAAGTATCTCAATATTTATTGACTGTCTTTTAAAAATTATAAACTTTTGAAGAAGGGGTGAGTAAATGATAGATTTACAGGTAAAATTAAAGTATCTTAGAGAGTCTAACACTTTTCAAACAGTGATTTTATATATTAAAGTCCTTAAAGGGTGTATCGGTCTAATAACCTTAGTCTGTGATCATAGCTCTCCAGTCCTGGGAGTGATTTGTGTCTCGGACGTAGACAAGTCCCTGTGAAGATCAGTTTGTATTGGCGTGTCAAGCCAAAGGTACGCGGTTCGAATCCTCTTGCGAGGATATTTTAAACATATTTCAATTTTCGTGCACTACGTCCTACAACCGTCCGGGATGTCCGCATATGTGTAGCAATGGGGTGGGAATGAGCGAGGAAGAATTTAGAGGACATGTACCCACATTTGATCGGAGGGAGAGTGGGAAACCATTTGGGGAAAAACACCGGGTCGGGATTCGAACATCGAATTCTTCGTTACCGGTAAACCAGACAAGATGAGACCAACGCCTTTGTCCACATGCCCACCGGTGCGAGTGCATGCCATATTATAGAAAGATTTCTGGTTAATCTCTTAATATATAAAGATTCAACCTGGATTTGTGAAATACATGCAAAAGGCTTATAACTATGGTCAGATCACGATTTGAAAAACTTTTAAGAAGATATGAAAAATATATATGTTTAACATCCAACATTGACAGTATTAACATTATGTCTTTCAAAATTGGCATCATATATTAAAAATGACAGCTGTAGGAGCTGAGGCTTGAGATATGAATTCATAAAAATACATTTTGTAAACGTTTTTAACTGTCAGTTAACGCGGAAGTGTAGGGGACGCGAGAAAAGGTATGTGTTTTTTAGGCTTTTATAGCTAATTTTTTTTGGCCAAAAAAAAAAGTAAAATATTTCTCCAGTACAAACAGAGAGTTTAATTTTCTTCACGTGGTGATAGCAACAGTTGTTGAATATCTGTCACGAGCATAGCGGCATTAGATGACAAACTTTTAAAATGAAGAGGAAAAGGTTGTCATTAAATTTCGAGGCACCCATGTCAAATATTTAACAACTGTTTATATCACCATGTGAAGAAAATCAAACTCTATATTTGTACTGGAGAATTATTTTATTTAATTTGGCAGAAAAAAATTTTTAATATAAAAACTGCAAAAACACTGGCCCTTTATCGCATTCCCTACACTCCCACCTTAAGGCTCATTGCAATCCCATTATACCCCAATTTTCTTACAAATGTACAGTACATATACGACATCGAGAAAAAAATTACTAGATTTAATGTCACGTATTTATACGTTAAGTCATGTGATCCACAGCAGTCACTTTTGAAAAATATTAATATAAATACTTATAAATTCTAAATATGTCTCTTTATATGAAACAGGAATATTTCCAAAAATTCAAAACAATATGTAGCTGTGGAAGTTTGAAGACGTGAGAAGTGTAAAAAGTGTAAGAATAAATGAAGAGAGAACTGTGTTTGTCTCTTTCTGGGTCTAACCTAACTATCCTTTCAGGTTGGCTTCCTTCACCATCACTTACTTTACATTATTGTACAGTGTTTCTACACTGTTTTACTATACATTTAAATTACACTAATAATACATCCAAATGTTAGCAATGTTGGCTGTAAATAAATGCTTGCTTCCCCCCACCCCCCCCGTACCCCCAACAGGTGTTTCAAATGTTCATTCATTTGAATATCAAGGTATATTTAAGTTCATTAATACTTGTTGGGAGTAAAAAGTTGTCACTACACCAAAAAAAATAAGCGTGGAGGAGGGAATCATGAAACCGGTTCAAATTTGAATATAACATTCAAAATAAATTAAGAGAAGATATCGGAAATGACTATCTTAAGGATTTCCCATAAATTAATGTCCGACAAAAGCTAATTACCTAATCTTCTTATTTAGCACCGTTTTAAGTGTATACTGGTCTAACGTGTTGTTATCTCAAATGAGCATCAACATCTTAGAGACATAAAGAAATCCAATTTTATTGTCAATAATATATACATAAACCTAATAATAATAATAATAATAATAATAATAATAATAATAATAATAATAATAATAATAATAATAATAATAATAATAATAATAATAACAATAATAATAATAATAAAGTATCTTGCTATGTAAAGGCGCATCTACACTATGCCGAACGGCAGTGCCACTCGATAATGTGAAATAGGTGGAGACGTGCAGGTCGGGCTGTGCCGATTGACCAAATCGTGCTGATCGGCTTGCCGAATGTAAACCGACTGGTGTCGGTCTCCATCAAAGAAAGCCGAGCCGAAGAGTATAGGGTGGACGTGCCACGTGGTTGCAGTATGAGTCAGTGATCAGTGTTGTTTTGTTTGCACTATGGATTGGTCAAACGAGCGATTGATTGATCTATATCGCAGTCGTCTTGTTTTATGGGACTGTGTACTCGGTGAATATATAGATTGTAACAAACGAAATGATGTCCTTATGGAGATCGCGGTCTCTTTTGGTGTTGGCAATTTTTCTAAGCAGTTTCAAAGTCAGTACTTGACACTAGGAAAAAGTGTCTGAATCCCTCCCCCTACATCTGTATTCGATATTTAACAGATCTACATCGTCCAATATCAAGTCCTTCATCAACTCACTTTCTCCAGATCTCTTTCGACTCTGAAGACTTGGGCGTACCCAAAATCTGCGCTTTCGAGGTTTACGACACTTAGTACGTAAAATGATTAATAAAGTAGCTGAAGCAACTATAACGTCTTCCTCGTCGTACATTTTCAAGGCTGACTGCCTGCCCATGTGTGGACGTCCGAAGTACTTTTAACAAAGCCGATCGGCTTTGCCAAGCGGTATTGCCGATCTCTACCGATCGGTCATAGTGTGGATGCGCCTTAAGACTTAGTTGGTGCGGTTGTGTCCGAGTGGATCTGTTTTGCTTAATGCGTAGAAAAGGACGTCCTACGGTGGCGTGGCGGTTTCTCACAAATAAAACCAAGTCGATGAATCAACAAAAAGAATTTTGCCCACGGGATGTTTCCTCCTTAAAAGGGCACAGAATTGATTGAAGAAATTAGCCAAGAGTCGTCTCGTAGCAACAACCAGTTGTGTTAGTGCTTCAGAGTAGCACTCTTGTGAATAAATAAACTAAAAAATAATAATATTTTAAGTACGACTTTGTGTAAGCCTAATCTATAATCTAGGGATGTACGAAGATTCAATAACTTCTACTTTGTTTCAAAAATATATCAACTATCTTCGTTTGTGAAGAAAAATAAATGGTACGATACAATCGCATAAACTTTCTCATATTGCGTATTATATCTTGAAAGATAAAAAAAAATCAGTTAAAAAGCAGGTTTTTCACATAAAGACAAAAGCATCATCTTGATAATCTCAATAAACACTTATTATATACTATTTTTAAATCAAATTGTTCAATACTTTTAAAACAATTTTCAAATTTTCAAAGATAAGTTACTTGTAAACTATCCAAAAACTAAAAATTCAAATTTTACAAAAATCAATCCTCGGTAAACTACTATAAAATACATTGTTTATAAAACATAATTAAGTATAATTATTTGTAATGTAGAAAACTTAACAGATACCGTTTTGAAACAAACGACTAGAGGCACTTTAAAAAAATATTCGTCCTTTTAAGAAATTAGTCATTAGTAATCTACACCTAAACATATTTCCCCTGGAAAATTAGCCTATACACGTTTGTTTGTCATGTCAAACACTCACCAGGTATACATTATAAACAAAATGGTTAGAGCGTTTTCAAATTATTTCAAATTTTCAAAAATCACTTCTCAGTAAGCAACACTTTAACTAATTTTTTACACAAACACCATATATACAGTCTAAATTGTTTGGTCAAACACTTCCTAGATATCAATTTTAAACAAAATCATTGGAGCCATTTTAGAAAAATTTGGAACTAAAAAAAATATCACCCATCAATAAACCACCCTTAATTTGAGGGCTAGGGTAAAAATCAAAAGAACGTCCCGAGGTATTACCCTATAACATCTATATATCAAGTCCAGTTTGAACAAAATCCATCATACCATCTCTGATCTATGACCAGAGACAGACAGACAGACAGACATGGGGACAAACAGAAATGTAAAATCCACTTTCTTGGATTCAGACACACATAAAATGTAGATTCCTCACAATCCCGAGGTCGAAAATTTTCAAGATCACAATCACGATCTTTGGATATGGGAAAGTAGAAAATCGGCCTCAACAGTAAAAATACTGTTCCGTTTTTGTAATTGTACATTTACCCTGAAAGGTTGTACCTTGTCAGGTTGAACTATGTTACACTTACAAGATAAGGCCAAACTGTAATTGGTAAAGGTAAGACTGCTTTCACTCTTCAGGTTAAACGGAGTGTACATTACAAATATTCATACGAAAAATATGATAGTAGTTTAAATTTTAGTTACATGCTACTTGCTTCGGTGGCCGCATGGTCTAAGGCAGGGGTGGCGAAACTTTTCCGACCAGTGTGCCACTTAAGGACTATCTGAATTTTTAAAGAGTCAGGTGTGTCACCTATTAATTACGTGTTTTTTTTAATAAGTGCTTGAAAATCAAATTGTATTTTTTAAATAATGCCTAGATTTTAGATAAGGACGAATAGTTAAAATGTCAAAGTTAGTGTCTTAGTCAAGATTAATTTCAATAACATGCGGTAAAAGCTATGAAAGCAACAACTTCAGTGAAAAAAAAGACAATTCGATATATATATGTTAAAATAAAAAACTTACATAATTTTATCCAAATTAGTTTGAAACCTGTTATATTTTGCTAGCCAAGATTGGTTCGGTCCAAAACTTGTTGTCTTCTACAGCAGAAGATGCAATTAGTATGTGCCAAGACGATTTTTAGGTGTTGACTTCACAAAGTTTATTGTAACAAGACATTGAATGACCTGGCTGTAGAAATATTATACCACTTTGGGAGAAGTTTTCTTTAATGTTTATTTTGTTCATGTCAGCGTGCGACCCAAATAATGTTCACGTACCACGCATACCATAGATTGCCATCCCTGGTCTAAGGCGTCACTCTCGTGTTAGACTAGACTGCAGATGATAGGGAGATCAGGGTTTGAATCCCAGTCTAGTGTACTGAGGATGGTTTATTCCAAAATTGTTTTACCCTCCCACTCCACGTAAATGCGGGAACCTTTAATCAAAATTTAACCTTACTCATCCCTAACTCATTAGCATAATTAGTAAATATGTGTATAGCCTGAACAGGTAATAAAATGCTGTGCTTAAAAAAATAAAAAAATTACATGTTACTACAGTGACGTAATTTATCAACTTAGAACTGCTTTCGATTAGGAATTAATAATATATATTAGTAAGAATAGGCCTTTTAGGGCGATAAAAATGTTCAGAATAAAAAAATACTTTGTAAATGATTAGTGTTCAACGTTATTTAAGTATACACAATATAATATATTTTTTAAATATTTATTTAGCAGCACGTCTTACTAACTGGTATTCGCATATATGATAATTACTCTAATTGGGCAGGGATGAGAAAGGAAGCATTTTAGAGGTAGTATGCGCGCATTTTCATATAAGGAGAGTGGAAAAACATTTAGGAAAACCCACCCTCAGTAGACCTAACCGGTATTCGAACCCCGATCTCCCAGTATTCATCAGGCCAGTATATCACGAAAGTGACGTCATTCGGGAACTGGAGCGAGTTTTTTTAATATTCTAACTTCAATTCGGCTCAGTGAATATTTCATATATTCGATTCGGTTTTGTTTCGGATCGAAAAAATCGGGTCTCGCACTCTCTTACTACACATTCTCTATCCATATAGTCCTTAATTTATAGTTCGTATTTCGTAAGAGGTCATCTTTAATGTAAGAGATTGATGTGTACACATATCATATGGTCAAAGTAAAGGGAGTAGAGGGGTAAGGGTAAAATTGATTTTTGGCGTCTGCGCTTGAGGCCAACATTGAACTCTCAATTTGGCATTTGTTTGGAAGAAGAACCGGTGATGTATATGTTTGTCTTGAGTTAAGTAATTAAAAAATTATTTATTTGGTTTTAGTTTACATTATGAAAATTTTTAGAATTTGAAATATTTTTAATAATTCGTGATAGGCCTAAATATAATTTTGATTTGATTCAAAACATAGAAAAATTCTAGACACAGCAAGGTTTCAAACCCCGACCTTCCCATTACCTTCAAACCCTATTTAATGAGAATGAATTTAGAGCAAACTTAATTAGAATTGTATTAGGGTGGGATGGATTAGGTTTAGTTTTATATTTTAATAATTTTCATAGTGATGTGTTGGTAAGGTAAGGTGTAAGATTGATAATAAGGAACGAAAACTTAGATGTTATACTCAATTAACTTAAGATTTGAAAAGGTATTCCACGTTAAATAGTAAAATAAAAATAAATATAATATTAGTGTTATATGTAACAATTTTATTGAGGTAAAAGAGTCAAAAAGAAAGAAGAAGAAGAAGAATAAGTTCATAATATATTAATTTAAAAATATAGTAGTCTGATTGAAATGATGAATAAAAGTATGAATTAACCAATAGCTTGCAAAGATATGATAATTTGTGAAAACCTAAAGTTGATTGATATGAATTCAAAAACACAAGTTTATAAAAGATTTAAATCAATAGTTAATATATGAAGTTGGGTCAGTGTTACATTGGTGTGAATAAGACTAGACTCATTTAGAGTCACATTACATATGACAAAAAGTTAAATATGAAAACAATTGTTTGAAATTGACGATCAAAATAAACATGCAACATTTCAAAATATGTAGTACTGTATGTTCATTTAGATGGACACAATATAAATCATAAAATTAAAAGATGCTTAATTATATAAATCAAATTTAGTATTCATAACAATTTTAAAGGAACATTTGAAACGAACCAGGTATTAATAACATATTTATAAGTTTTGGAGATATTTAAGTACTAAGTTTTTAAATGGTAAAATATAATTAATTGAAATAAAGTTTATTCATTCCTTATCTGGAGTTTTAGTTGATCCCGTCTCCTTATTTTATAATATGACTACTGTAGGTCACCGTGGTCTTGATTGACAATTTGACACATATTTCGACATTTAGCCATCATCAGGTTGAGGGAACAGTGAGATTATATATTACCACCTCGGTGGCGTAGTTGGCTAACGCGCTAGTCATGTGAACTCGACGCCGAGGACGGGAAGATCGAGGTTCGAATCTCGGTTGGGAACTGGGGGGGGGGGGGGGGGTGTTCCTAAATGTTTTCCACTCTTTTCCACGCAGTGCGGGTTCAATTCCTTTAAATTCAACCTTCCAATTCCTAATTCATTAGCGTAATTGTATGTAAGCGTATAACCCGAACGGGTAGTAAGACGCGGTGCTAAATATTATATTATTAATATCTATTGTTCAGTAATGTATTATCAAAACATACAATCTTATAATGCTGGTACATTACAGCCTCATCAAATAGTAGTGTGATGTAGTTTCATCAAAAACAAATGCATGGATGTTAAATTTTGGAAAATGAAGATGTTAATAAAAATATATTAATTTACAAAAGTGATTTATTAAGTACATAATCAGTTTGTTTATTTCTGAACTGTTTTTGTACTTTTTTCACACATTATACTCGTGTTTTTGTACTTTCATTTATACCTTGATTTTAGTTTCCAAATCACCATCCACATCCTTAACCCTTAGAATAAAACATAATATCCCTTTTGTTAAACGAACTTATCGGTATATTATATTTCAGAGCCAAATTAAATGGTTTATTATCAACAGATTTATCCATAAGTCTAATATAGTTGTAACTGACCTGAGAGGTCAGAGTTAATCAAGATAGAGTTACATATTGAATACGGTATATAATACTTAAGACATGAGGATTATGTTTATTCACATTCCCTACAGCAATTTCACTTCAAATTGTAGATCCCATGTTCAATTTAATTCTTTGTGACCAATTGTAATTATATAGCTCTTTAGTTAATAATTTTTGATATAACCATCTATAGTTTAATTTTGTTTCGTAAAAGCAGCCTTCTTAATATATTGTAAGTAAATAAAGCTCATTTTATACTTAGCTCTTCTATTTTTTTTGTAACCCGCCTCGGTGGCGTTGTTAACAAACGCGCAAGTTTCGTGTTGAGCTAGACTACGAGGACGGGGAGATCGAGGTTTGAATATCGCTCGGGTGAACTGTGGGAGGTTTCCCCTAAATTGTTTTCTACTCTCCCTCCAGGCAAAATGCGGGTTCACTTCTTCTATATTCAACCTTCCCAATTTCTAACCCATTAGAGTAATTAGTACTTAAGCATATAATCCGAACGGGTAGTAAGACGTGGTTCTAAATATTATTATTATTATTATTATTATTATCTTGTATAACAAGGAAACCCAAAATAAAACAAAATCGGAAGTTGCGGTTTCACTAAATGAATACACAGAAACGATTCCCTAGAAATTGTGGTAAGTTCCCCTCACCCCTCGCCTTATTTCTTTCAATCTAAATGTTCTTCTACGAATCTGCAAGTTCGTCTTCCAATATTGCATTGAAATCACCAATTTTCAAATCGATTCTAATAATAACGAATGTGAGTTTATAAATGGAAAAAACACCACCTCAGTAATTATTCTGATCATTAAATATTATTTTACAGTCACTTTGAGCAAAGTGGTGGGTTACTGGTGCCGGGGACTATCCCTACAGTTTGCGCAGAATCACTCTTGCCCTACATACTCCAGTACCAGGTGAAGATAGAGACAGCTCGGAGCAACAGTGGTCAGCAACCGTTCTGAACAACGATATAATTATAAAAGTTTCCGCGATCACCTCTGGTTTATTCACTCTACGTTTGTTTCTTTTTTTACTTTCTCTCGACACCTCAGAAAGAAAGTATTGTGATAGTCAAAAAAGTCTAACTCAAGATTTTGATAGATTTCGACGTTTCATTAACCCCTGAAACAAACAAAAAAGTTTTAGCAAAGTCGTCTGTATGTCTTCGTCTGTATGTCTCTACCTCGGACTAGAGCCAGAACTATTTTACCGATTGGGGTAAAATTTGGTATCTGGGATTTTCATAAAGTCCCCCAAAAGGGTTTTTGAAATTAGATATCCAACCTTAAATTCAAGATTAGTTTACTGAAGGGCAAAAAGAAAATATATCAATTTTTTCCAAATTAGCTATAACGATTTTGATTAAATTCTATATCTAGACACCGTTTATCACTATAAACAAGATGGAAGTTCTCATTTTCTCACGAAAATGAATTCGAGGGTGCTTTACATAGAGGAAACTTTCAATTTGGATCATTTTTCTGCAAATTTGAGATGCAAAATAACTTATATTGTAAAGTTGTAGTAGGCCTACTATTAAAGAAAAAAATAATTATTTGAAATATATTTTTATAAAACCAATAATTTCTTAGCTATAAACAAATGTATTTACTTTTTAATTCAGGTTTTTGAAAATAAATTTTATTCTTATGCTCTTTGGTGGACATGGATGTTTCTCTTTTCTCAATATTTCAGTAACAGTGCTCCTAGTTCCTAATTCCATAGAGTAAGTAAGTAACAGTGTATATTATTTCATTTATAAACTTTGGTGTAATGTTTCTACAACAATGTATAGACCTATTATTTCGTTTCACAAATCTTAAAGAGTTTTTATTAAATGTATATTTTAAGATAAAAGCGGGAGTAAGTCTGTGCGGTGAACAGTACCATTTATTTGTCTATATCTTATTTTTATATTTCTTGAATACAATTTTTCCCCAAATGCTTGTGGCCTATAAAAAATGTACATTTTCACATTAAACTATTTAATTCTCTTATAACACTACCGATTATGATCGATCACGGTTATTCTGGTCACACTAAAATATTATATTAAAAATTTATTGAAAACCTTGCAAGTTTTTAAGACTCAAAGATTGAATTTTAATGACAAAGTAGTTTTCTTACGAGATCGAATGAAATTTGCCGCAAGATCGAACCGAATGGTCGATCGCGATCGAACAGTTGCTAAACTCTGGTCTAAGGGTAAACACATGCCAAGTAGGTCTCTGTGAAGGTGAAGATCGCTTTTTTTCAAACCCCGCAGGAGTTCTGGAGGAACCTGGAAAGAATTTGCAACTTCACGGAATAGATTCCACCCACTCCTCCCAACCCCAGATATATTTCAAATCCTTTGATATTATGGAATATGAAGCTGAATGATGGCTTTAAATCAAACTCCAAATGACTTCTAGATGCATTCAATTTTCAAATTTAGCTTCGAGAGGCAACAAAATGTCTGAAAAAAATCAGGCGAGGAATACACTAAATAGTTTCTAGGGCCATCAAAATTTGAAAAATGTTTAGGTGAGGACGATTCAAAATAGCTTCTAGAATCTATATGCATCAAATTTTGGAGAATTTTCATTCGAAGAACTCTCCAATTAGTTTGTAAAAGGATCTAAATACATAAACTTTTTAAAAAATTGATTGATAAGACCATTTCCAAAATCTTCTAGAATTTAGAGGCATCTAACTGTTGGAAAAAATTAGGGTGAGGATCCCAGTCGTCTGTTTTGGAGTGTGTTTTCCCCCTTCATAATTTCTTCCCTTTCCTCCATACAAAACTGAGAATACCCTTTCTCTAAATTTTACCTCACTCATCCTACAAGTTTCTCGTAGTTCTCCTCTGATTAAGATCTCCCAGGTGTTAATAGCTCAGTAACCCTCCTCGGTGGCGTAGTTAGCTTACGCAATAGTTGAGTTGAGCTAAACTGCCGAGGACGGGGAGATCGAGGCTCGAATCTCGGTCGGGTGAAGTGGGGGTGGTTTTTCCTAAAGAGTTTTCCACTCTCCCTCCAAGCAAATTCGGGTTAATTTCCTCTAAATTCAACATTCACAATTCCTAATCCATTTAGCGTAATTAGTACATAAGCATATAATCCGAATGGGAAGTAAGACGCAGTGCTAAATAAAAAAAAGGCTCAGTATTGGATATCAGACCAAATAAAGGGGTTCACCCGCATCGGTGGTCACGTGGTATTACGCGTCACCCGTGTTAGACTGGATTGCCAGTGAGGAGAAGATCGGGGTTCGAATCATGGTCTGGTGGCTTTTGTTTCATAAATGGTTTTCTATTCTCCTTTCATGCAAATGTGAGTAAATTTATTCTTAAATTAAACCTTATTCATTCTTGTTCCATTAGTCTAATTAGTGTATGTGTATATAAATATATTTATTTATTTTTATCACCACATATTGCCACCCGTTCAGTTTGTACACGTATCATTATGACCACTGTGTTAATGGGGTAGGAATTAGTAAGAAATCGTTTTAGAGGTGATCTAACGACATTTACGTGGAAAGAGAAAGGAAAACCATTTAGGGAAAGCCACCCTCAGTAGACATGTTTGGGATTCGAGCCCCAATCTTCCCGTCTTCAGCAAGCCAGTCAACGCGAGAGTGACACCTCAGACCATTCGGCCACTGAAGGGGTTGTATGCGAATAGCCCGAACGGATACTAAGTCGCGGCGGTAAACATTATAAAAAAATTAAGGAGGTTCCCTAACTTATTCTAAAATTTCCTTCCATGTTAAGCCACATGTAAATAATTCAAACCCCGGGTCCTATGAAATGATCCTTCATGGAACCTCTTGAATAACATTCCGCCCAGGTCAATGGCACCAAATGTTTCTATTTGTCTAATTATGTATTTCTATGTAGTTCCCCGGCACCTCGGCGTCGGCTCATTCATCTACAAGCCATCAAGAGGCACAGCTTGCGTACCTAGCTTGATTCATTACGAATATTTACTACTGACATCCACACAATTTATAAAACTGAAGAGAGTCGTTAAAACATTACCAGCATACTTTGAAACACAGGGAATGGGACATTAAATTACTGTGGCCTTCTAAACCAGAAATGTGAAGTAAAATCCCAAAATAAAGACAATTAAAATAAGTAAAAGGCCAATATTTAATAATATATTTGAAAGAGTGCCCATATATCTCTTTAGCTTAACGAAGGTTTTTCTTTTAGTTTATACACGTAAATAGCTGAATGGCGTCACTCTCGTATTAGACTGGCCTGTTGAAGACGGGAAGATCGGGGTTTGAGTCCCAGTCGGGTCTACTGAGGGTGGTTTTTCCTAAATGGTTTCCTACTTTACTTCCACACTTCCTTCATCCTCCCGACCCCTTTAGCAATGCATATATATCACTAACCAATCTTCGATGGGTAGCGGGGAGAGTTAAATAATTTCCAGGGTCACCTTAGAGCCTAAACCATCCCAAAGCAGAAGTTGCGCCTTGTCAGACCCGAGTAGACTTCACACACGACGACCCCTTGGACCATCAAAACCTCATCCACCCGGGTCCTTTTATTCAATCTCTTATTCCGTGGCTTTAATCACACACGTCCTTCCCCTTCCCTCTTTATTCCTCCATCGCACCGCAACAGATCCGTTCTTCAGAGCAACATCCGTTTAAAACGTCACTCGGACTTGGCCAGATCAACATATTCACATTGTGTCTTTATCGAGTTCAACTCTTACGCCTTTTACCTCAATTTTTAGATTCTCGATTCCGATTTCTCAACATTTACAATGCCATTCTTTTTCCCTGCATTTAATTACACATTAAACATCTGTTTTTTTTACCTATCATACTGCAATATTTTTATTTTAAAAACAAAACATAATGGATGGATCTAAGCCCCTATTTTACAAGTTTGAATCTCAAATCCGAGCCTTTATTTTACCTTCGAATCTTGAATTCAAATCTGAATTTTGGAAAATATTTTTGAGCATAAGCGGAATTGGGATAAAATAAACTGATGGAAAGTAGAAATAATAGCTAATTTTTTATATATTTTTTTGCTAAAATGCATTCATTATAACATTCAGTTGAAAAGTTATATTAATGGTCTGAGGTCTGGGTCTGGCTGTTAAGTTTTTCCTATAATTATGTTGAGGCTGAACCACCAATGACCAATGAGCAGTATTAGAGGTTTAAAACCAATTACTATTCGACCTTTTTTTAATGTGTTTATTTCTTTTTAATCTCGAGTCTTCAAATCTCAAATATCCTTAAGTACTCAAGGGATTCAAGAGTTCGAGGATTCCATCCCTAATAAAAATTTAGATAGTAAAAAAATAATTTAATACGGCCATGTTTTATCCATGCGAGATCACTAGAACACAATTTACAGTTTGCCAGCACTAGGTGAAACGGCACAAAAACTAATAATAATCTTATTGAAAAATTACCAAATTACAAAATACTACCGTTGTGTTTGGATATAAAAACTTTTATTTCCTAGAATTTGAGAGCTAAGAATCGAGGTATCGAAAATCTTGATGGTAAAATATTGATTATATATTAGTTATTTACCAGAAAGAACCGGTGGTATCGAGGTAATAAGGAATCGAATTTGAAATCAATAGTAATTTCCATAGTCAATACGAAACCAATACTAAGTGTATTTTAATTTGTCGAAACAAAAGTTGTGGATCAATTTTTTTCAGGTAAAATATTTTTAGCTCTGGTAGTTTTATTTATTTATTTTTAAACGTTAACTATATTTTTCAGAGAAATTTCAATACACTAACCTTGAACGACAATTTTTTTAAAAACGTTTGCACATTAATTTATAGTCAGATTAAATTCGAAAATTATCTACGATCAAGTATTTAACCAAATAATGGGTTTCCTGCCTAATACATTCAATTGCATTCATAACATGCCCTTGATTAAGTTCTTTTTTTTAAATTTACGCTGTCTATTTGTTTTGCAGCTTACAAAGGAGACAATGTAGGCTAAAAAAAAAATGGCTGCTATAAGGATGCGCATAAGAGTGGATAGTTTCCACCATTCTGGTGTGTAAATAAAGCGCATAATGCATCGTCGCTTCTCCTAAATAATAGTAGAAGTGACGAATACATTTAAAACTTTATCCAATGAAGGTTTGGGAAGGATAAAACATAAGAGACGTATACAAGTTTAACAAATCAGTTTATTTAAATTCAAACAAGTTAATAATAATAATAATATTTAGCACCGCGTCTTACTACCCGTTCGGGTTATACGCTTAAGTACTAATTACGCTAATGGATTAGGAATTGGGAGGGTTGAATTTAGAGGAAGTGAACCCGCATTTGCGTGGAGGGAGAGTGGAAAACCATTTAGGAAAAACCACACCCAGTTCACCCGACCGAGATTCGAACCTCGATCTCCCCGTCCTCGGCGGTCGAGCTCAACACGACTAGCGCGTTAGCCAACTACGCCACCGAGGCGGGTTCAAACAAGTTAATAGAATTACATAAGGTTTATAATAGATCTTAGATTAAACAGGCCTTTGCTAACCAAGAGAAATTAAATCAGTTACCATAGACGTATACATCCCAACATGGAGGAATTAAAGTAAACACCTAGGTAACTAGGAATCAACAGAAGTAAGGTTGAGTCTAGTAACTCTTCAAATTAGTACTAACGCACATTCTGCTACGAAGGTGCGTCTGCCTCAACACAGCGGCTCTCTATATATATTAATATAGGAAGCAAATATTAATTTAAGGTTAAGCTTCAATACATAACGTTCGAATCTCGGTCGGGTGAACTGGGGGTGGTTTTTCCTAAATGGTTTTCCACTCTCCCTCCACGCAAGTGCGGGTTCACTTCCTCTATTCAACCTTCCCAATTCCTAATCCATTAGCGTAATTAGTACTTAAGCGTATAACCCGAATGGGTAGTAAGACGCGGTGCTAAATAATAATAATAAAAATTCAATACATAACAACTATCCAGCCTAGCGATTACCAGACTTAGACCTGAAATGTACATGAATTATAGTCGAATAATAGTTAATTATGTCAAATTCTAGTAAGTCCTAGTTTAAAGAGTTACTACAATGGTAGTTAAATGCGCTAGCTAGCACGAGTTAACTACAAAGAGAGTTACGAAACACAAAGACTAATTTCCTAGAAGAGGAACTATCATTTTACAAATAGTAAATGGCGAACTACCAGGAATCTAGGCTCTTAAGATACTATGGCCGGTCTATTCCTAGGGCACACTATAACTAGTGCAAACAATAAACGCATTAACTAATACAAACGGCGCCAGAAGGGGGCCGGAGACTAAGCACTATCCCCGCAGGCCACTACTACGAACTAATAGTGCTCTCACAGGTTGAGCACCGTAAAAAGATACACTAAAGAGAAATAATAGGGACTGGTATCAGTCACTGACCTAATTAGGTCATTGAACAAAGCGTTAGATAACCTTATTTCCACCATTATGGAATCCTAAGCACTAAGTCAGCCGTAGCATGGCCTTACAGTTTAGGGTGTAAATAAATTTATATAGTATATAACACTATGCCTTAAGGACAAAGATAAAGAATTCAGAAACACCGACATATAAAATCATGTCATATTGACTTAGATAAAGAGTGCATAAAGCCCATCATTCAAAACTACGCCATATGGGCAGAGAAAAACAAGTCAGAAACTCTGACACAAAAAAACTATGTCTTATGGACATGGTTTAACAAGAGTACTAAGACTCTAACGCAGATTTTAACATTCAAATACTCATAGGACACAAAGGGGGGAGGTGAGTTAGCAAAATTCAGTCGAATGACAACTAGCGCTATAAGACGGCGTGAACCTCCTGGAACCGTCAGCTGAGGCATTTTCCTGAAGTTTGGGCGTTTCCCGGCAACATGATTTCACCGTGAGTTAATATCTGCCACACATTATTAGAATTTATTAGTTCTTGTATTTATTGTGTTAATCATATATATGGAATTCTGAGTGTACGTGTTAAATGGGACGTTTACACGTTATAACAAAAACATTTTACTTATAATGTAAGGAAAGGTTAAAGTGTAAACAAAACTATATGTAAACAAGTAATCTTTTACTCAATGTGTTAGTATTAAAATTATTTAGCAATCATAGTTTGCCTGTTTTTGTTGAAAAAACTAACTTCAGCCTAATTTTCTATGTGTAGTATATTATAAAAATACTTGTGATGATATAACTTGCTTTCGGAGAATTTTATAAGGATATTATAAAATAAGAGTATTAAAACGTGATTTTAATTATTTAGGGAAAAAAGACTTAATTTTAGTCAACGACTTACAAACTAGTCTTCACACAGGATAGAAACACCCATTCCTGTATTTGAGAGAATCTGCTATATATCTAGAGATAGAGAAAAAGAGAGAGCGCTAGGGGTCCAGGGTTCAATTCCTGCATGGCCGAAAAACTTAACATTGGTGAAATGTGGGTTTCCCCTTTTACATTGATGAATTAACAGGGGGAGGCTGGATGTTGTGTCTGTTCTATATTTAAGTTAGTTTATAGGTTGTGTGCTGATATAATCAATCGGTTCAGAAAGTGCACGTTAAAAAACTCAAATAAATGAAATGAAATGCTATCTAGAGCTAAAGGTAAGCTTCTCTATTTATATAGGAGGAATCCACACACAAGATCAGTAAATTATTTTATGAGCATGCACCTGGAGTAAAAAATAAAAAATCCCTCGAGCCTGTTGAGGACCTCTCTTACTACTCATGCATGAAGACGGAAACTAATCGGTGTCACCGATCTTATAAAGCAAGTCATTACAAATACGAGATTACTTTTTTTTTAAACTTACACAATGTCGTTTGGCGAGTACAAGTAACGTTACTTGAGCGACTTTACAACTGGACCGAATAATATTTATTTTTACTATGGTTGGTTGTCAGTCCATTCCTTGTTTTATGTTTTATTTTTTGTCGTCGCCATTGACGTTAAAACGCCGAAGGGATATGGTAGGGAGTGGGGAGGGGGTTAGGGAGTTAGGGAAGAGCCCACCCGACCTGTTCTAAGCTCTAAGTAGTATCCACACCAACTATACGCTTCACGCGTTTTTTTTTAAACAGTAATTAGCTACCGAATTACCACTCTCATTACAATTACAGGAGGGTCCTGATACGCACCTCATTCCTGTCTGCCCCTTATCCCCTCCTCACCCCTCTAAGTATCCTATCTGGCTTGGCTCGCTAACGATGTTGATATATTCGTGCATAATGTTAAAGACTTAAATTCGGTTCAGAGTGATCTTGGGCTTCCAGCTCAAAAGCGTAGTTCAGCCAGAACCAAGAGTCGTTGCGTGGCGCGGTTTACTGCCTCATGCATCAAAGGTAAACCGAATAATTTTACAAAGAAAACGAGGTTCTCTTTTAACTTGATCATTTGGCATTTCATCTGTCAGATCTTGTTTCACGATAGCCAATTTTAACGAAATTTGGCAGGGAAATTCTTTGAACCTAGGCCGAACGAAGTATTCACAAGGTATTCAATATGATGATCTGTTTCAAGATGGCGGCCACTAAAAAAATTTGTCTGTTTGTTTGATTGTATCATGCATGATAACTGCAAAATGCGTTGACCATATCTAACCAAATTTGTCAGGGACATTCTTTAAGCCAGGTCGAACGGTGAGGTACAAAGTTTTTTTTTAAATCTGGTTAGATACTTAAATATTGCGGCCGCTCAAAAGGTTTTTCATTTAATAGCTCATCTCAAGTGATTTCAATGAACTTAATATCCAAAGAAAAGTGCTAAGATTATAGTAACGATAAGAAAATGACTTATATAATTCTTAAAATGTTGTACTTAGAATTTTTTTTTTAATGGATGGAGCGAGGTATACTGTTCACAGAACAGCTATGGTAGGAAGAATTTTTCAAAAAGCCAGGTGTTTAAAAAAATCTACCGAACTTATCTCAATTTTCTCTTATGTTTCGTGAATAGTGAGTTGGGTTTGATCAGATGATATGCCCGATTAACAAATTAATAAGCCCACCCTACTCCACGGTTAACATGTAGCGTAGCTTGAACCAAGCGTTGCAACTTAGTGCGCTAGCCTAATGCCTTCATTATAAGACTGATGATTTAAAACGGGTGACATAATTCTACGATATTTAAAACAACTATTTTACTCATCTCAATTTTGTAGTTGTCAAGTGAGGAAGGATAAAAACGTAGATTTGATACGATTTCTGGTTTGTAAGTTATATATTTTGTGCCAGTCTACATTAATGGGGTATATCTGAGGACGGTAAAACTTAGAAGAAATGTACTCGTATTTGCGTGGAAGTGTGAAACCATTTAGAAAAAAATCCTCCTCATACACTTTACTGGGGTTCAAAACTAGATCTCCCCGTCATCAGCAATCCAGTATATTTCGAGAAGGACGCCCCATCTACTTAGTCCGTATTCGTAAGGTCCGCAGTCCGTAAGAAAAGATCAACCACACAGTAAGAGATTGCCCTGTCGTCAGAGTCCCGAGTCTTCCGTAGAGGAAAAGGATCAACTTTTCACTTTCTTAGAGACATCTACAGAGAACCGATCACAGGTAGACAAATAAATGAATATATTATATGACTTGTGAATCAAAATAGTCGCAGAATGGTAGTAAATTAAACTTACTACCTACTTATGACATTAGGAACAAGAAAGTTAATTGGCGCACTTACAAAATTAAAAAGCCACCTATCCCTATCTTGAGCTAGTTCTATTCAGTTCACACACTATTTCTTTCAGGTCCATTTTAATGTTATCCTCCCATCTGTATAGAGGTATTCCCAATAGTATCTAATTTCCTGGTTAATCAGTCGTGAGATGAGTTATAGACTATAGCTTATAAACCAAGCATCGTGTCAATATTAAGGTGCTTACTCACTTGCGGCTATCGAAGAGTCCAGCCGCCATCTTACATCCCGCGGACGGAAGCTAATTATCACTATTCACTCGCAGTTATAAGATAAATCACGACCTAACAGCCCATCGTCAAAACTGAAAACTGCTTCTGTGTGTTTGAAGATATTAGTCGCAGGCGTTCATCAAGAATGATGATGAATGGCAAGTTTCTTGTCTGAGGACTAAGTTCAATATACACACGCAGTTCCAATGTAAGTCCCAGCCTGCAGATAATAGATCGAAGCAGAACTTAGCTCAGAACTTTTCGCTAGACAGATTTTTGCCTTTACAATGTCAGTAAAATAAATGGTACAGTGCACAGCCCAAACTTTTTCCCGCTTTTATCTTAAAAAAGACATTTACTTCAAACTCGTAAGATTTGTGAAACGAATTAGTAGGTCCATCTATATACATTGTTGTAGAAACACTAAACTAAAAATCATAAATTAAATAATAAACACTGTTACTTACTTTACTCTATGGCATTATGAACTAGGAACACTGCTACAGAAAAATTGAGAAAAGAGAAACATCTTTGTACACCAAAGAGCATAAGAAACAAATTCGTTTTCAAGGACCTGAATTATATATATATAGCTCAGAATTTTTTTTATATAAAACTAAGTTTCAAATAAAAGATTTTTATCTTTAATAGTACTAAAATTTTACAATGATAAGTTATTTCGTATCTCAAATAGTTGCGGAGGAATGATGAAAATTGGAAAACTTTCCCCATGTAAGGTATCCTCATAGTCATTTTCATGAGAAAATGAGAATTTCCATCTTGTTTATAATAATAGTATAATATAGTATAGTAGTATTATATATTATAGTAATAACAGTGCCTAAATATAAAATTTAATCAAAATCGTTAGAGCGGATTTCGAGAAAATCAATTTTTTCTCTTTTTCCCCTTCAGTAAACTACCATTAAATTTAGGGTTAGAAATATAATTCCAAAAACACCTTATGAAAGCCCCATATATAAATTAGTAAAATTGTTTCGGCTCTAGCCCGAGGTACTTACAGACAGACGGCATTGCAAAAACCACTTATTTGGTTTCAAGGGATCATGAAACGTCGACATATTTTTATCAAAATCTCTAGTTCGATTTTTTTGACGATCGCAATACTTTCTCTACGAGGTGTAGAGAGAAAGTGAAAAGGGAACTATCCAGAATTTCTAAAGAAATTTATCGATATGTATATGTCGTAGGCAAATTGGAAAATCTGGCTTATTGCAAAGGCACCGTCAATTTATAATGAGCCAGGCTAATGGGAAAATAATATTATATTTGCTCATCAGCCTGATAACTTTAAGGCTTATTGTAATGAGCCGATACAGCTTTAGGGCGCTATTAAGGAAATGCACCTTTGTTCACTCAGTCAGCCTAGTTGATTCCAGGGTTATTGCAATAAGCTCTAGATAGCGAAGGCTTATTAAAAAGTCTATACCAGCGGTTCCCAAATTGTGACTGTTCGTGAAGCTGTGAGTAAGGAATCAAAGTTTGGGGGCCAGGGATATGCCAGTTGCAAGTGTATAATAAAAAAAAAGTGCCAAACAAAAAAGTATGCCTGTAAGAAGGCAAACCAATTGTGCGCATCAAAATGTCACAGCAGATTACCGTGTGGAAATAAACAAAAAAGTGTTGTGTGTGAAGTGTAAATCGACAAATTGTAAATGTCACAATACAACGCACACGCGTAGGCCTATATTGCTTTTATAAAAGAAAGCTAACGATTTGTATCTGTTTTATTAGTTTTCAATAACCATTTTTTATTCATAAAAATTTGTGACTTTTTTAATCTTTTTACTATAAATTACTTTAACTTGAGATTTCTAATCAAACCCTGCAATCGTACGGTACTTAGTAAATTAATTTAGGAACATACTGAAAGAAAAAAATATTATATTCTGTAGACCAGCGGTTCCCAAATTTTTCGAATGGCGTACCAACCCAACATTTCCGTAATTTGGAGTAGGTACCACCGTTTGCGTGTTTAGTACAAGACTGTGCAGCTGGACCGTCTGTCTGAGCTTGAACAAGTGTTGCCACCCCTACAGCCACTGTTTGATTTTGTTTTCAGTTAAGTTAGACTGAGTCGTAATATATTTATTAGATTTTATGAGGTCAATTTTTTACGACTTTAATTTGCTTGTTATGTTTGGCTTCTCACGACACACCATCGGAATAATTGTACGTACCTCAGATCGGAACCGCTGCTGTAGACTTTTTAATAAGCCGTCACTATCTTGGGTGTATACAATAAGCCTGGAATCAACTAGGCTGACTGAACGAACAAAGGTGCATTTCCTTAATAGCCTAAACTGTATGGGCTCATTGCAATAAGCCTAAAAGTTAACAGGCTGATAAGCAAATATAATATTATTTTACAATTAACCTAGCACATTGTAAATTGACGGCGCTTTTTGCAATAAGCCGGATTGTCCAATTCACCTACAAAAATATATATATCAAGTACTCGTACATCTGTTTTTATGGAAAGTTTAAGATAAATTCCACGCAAGTAGAGACCTTAGGCAGATATGATATCAGATGTTAATTGATAGGTCGGCAAAACAAGAAACCATAAGAAAAAAATTAATAATTTAAGAAATGCTTTTCGTAAAGAATTAAAGAAAGTAAAAGCACCGAAGAATACTAGGACATCGGCCAATGATGTGTACGTTTCTAGAATAAATAAGTTAAAAATATAAGTTATTTTATAAATATCATGTGTGACATGGTATTCCTTTATTGTAACCACTCTTTAACCCAAGAAACCCTATTTTTTCCTTTGTATTTTCTATCATTATCAACACTGAGCATATTTTTTTCCCATGAAAGGCTCATTGCTCCACACACACACACACGCACACACTTTTTTGGATTGTACTTCATTTAAAGGCCAAGACTCTCTCCTATAAATTCTAAGATAAAGGCTGTGTATGTGGTGAAAACTTAGATTACCTGTTGGCCTGTTAACTGAGAGAATTTAGCCTTCTGTTATCGAACTGATCTAACGTGTGTCGCGCTTTGATCGCCACCTTCAGTCCAATGGCCTGCACGCCACTGCCTCGCCAATATCCGCAAGTTAGCGGACACCATAAGGTTTTCTTCATTAATCACTGACATAAGAAAATGTGAAAGCCATACAACAGTTTGGCGGTTTTCGACGAATTACCATTTGTCGACATAAATATTTGAAACGTGCAACAGCGATGAATGGCTTTTGTGCCCTTAGTAACCATAGCAAGGAAATTATTTTACCTCAAAAAATGGTATAGCGGGCAAGACAATAATGACGTAACACGGAATACCGTCTTATTCTTCGCAGTCTTATCATTGGGCACTTAAAGGGATTGGCCCTTTTAATTTGGCGTGGAAGTGCAGAGCCATGGGAACAAACGGTTATCTTCAAGAATTTTATTGTTTTGCAATTTTCTTTTCGGAAACGGTTTGTTCAAGAATAGAAGCATGTTGATTAAGTTATATTTTTTTATGTACACACCTCCTCTATAATTTTAACAGTGATCAAATATCAATAATTTTGACATTTTTCAATATAAAACTGCCGGCTGCATAACCAAAAATAAGGAAATGTAACACCTAATAAACATCGATACATTATCTTAGGAGAGGTCATGAAAATATTACTATAAAAATTTCACTCGTTCTCGAGAAAACTGATATTTCCAAACATATGATTTTTCCGCAAGACCTGTCCGGTAGCTACTAGCGCCATCTACTCTTTCCGTGATCTAGCTGTTCTTTTTGGCGCGGAAGGATACTTTGGTCGGTTATGAATCCACGCCACACCTTTCACCCTCCCGCCCACCATCCCGCAAAATAGGTTTTAAGCTTGCACTCGACAGGGCCAAGAGCCTTAAGACATATTGTGCAAATTATATTTGTGCATTCTCGTAGGAACACAACGATGAAGCTGAAACTGGACCAAAAAACATTACAGAGCGACAAACTTACTCTTTATTAAATGGCATACAGTCCAACGTATAGTAGAATCGTTACACTAACAACATTTCAACCTGTATTGGTGGGCACGCAGATGAACGTCAAGCTTGTCTAGTTTGGTTTGATGGTGATAGGGAAGTCAGGGTTCGAATCCAGACAAGGTGTACTGAGTGTGTTTTCTTTTTATCTAAATGGTCTACCACTCACCCAACACACAAATTCAAGTACATTTTATCTCGGTTCTACATTCTTCTCCTACCTCATTAGTGTAAATAACAGACTAGCCTGGATTATTACTAAGACGCGGTGCATACAAACAAAGTTTCAAGGCCCCTTTGCTGCATACTCGACACTGACTTACCCTTCACATTCAATCAAATATATATTTAATACTTGTGGACTAAATCTCGTGCAGATAAAAAGTGTTTGTACTGTGGAAAATGAAAATGCGAACCCCCAACATGAGAAAGAAAGCTCTTTATTGAAAAGCTACTAGATCTACTTACACGTATTTATATCAAGTCGTGTTATCTTTAGTTTGTCATATTTGATGGATCCTATCAATGTCTATGAAATTACACTAATAAAATAATAAAATGTAAAATGCTATCAATGTTGGCTGCAAAAAAGTTTTAATTTTCTATAAGTCTCTTCTTATGAAATTATTAGACTGTACTTACCCCAAAAATTGAAATAAATATAGTTATTGAGTGATCTACTTTACTCTGTTTTCATATCAGTCATACAGTTTAGCGTTGTAAATATATTAAGTTCATTTATATCCAAATGTTTTAAAATTATTAGGAAATGCAATGTCCTTCTCCATATAAATACTTGATTAAAATCGGACAAAACTACGATTATAAATTGCAATTTAAAAAATAACATAGCCTCAAACATCATATAAATCAACAACAAAATTTAACTGTGATATATTGAACTATGTTGCACAAATTATATAATTTTGGGTACATTGAGACCAGTTTACATCATGGTTAGCAGTCATTTTAAAGTTTCTGCAATGAGCCTTAAGAACAAAAATTATTGTTAGCTTTTAATTGTTTTAACTGGTATACATTTTTAACTCAACAAAACTTTCTGTATTAAAAACTTTATTTTATTTTACTATTAGTAAAATAATTTTATTTTGAATATATTATTAAAAAAATCTTATAATTAATAAAATAAAATAGTAAGTTATGAACTTATTTCCCTTTTATTTAAATAATGAAATCACTTTTCTCTTTATGTACTTCAATTTGGTGTTGAGAAATGTTCAAATATTGTAATTTAATTTTAAAAAAATCCTCCAGGCTGTTAGGAATAAAATTAAAGTAAAGGAAATTGTAGTGCCATCTTTGAAAGAGAAGAAGAACTATCTTGGTAGCCATGGCTACTTAAAAAGTTGACTCGTCCACCATCTGAGGCTTAACTGGTTTTATATGCTTTGATATTTTTGTATCGTTGTGACATCTAACGAACAAACGGTGAACTAGGACTAGATTACGGTTTGTTTGGTACCTTATTATAAGGTCTTACCATAGCTTATTTTTGTATTTATGTTGAAACATAAAAGATTTTAAAAAAGTTATCAATAGTAATAAAAATTGAAATAATGTATTTAAAAATTAAAAACTAGTAGGTAGATAAGTAATTATAAACTTGCATATTAATTCAATAAAACTTTTGGCTAAACACGTTTTAAAAAAAATCACGTTTGTATTGAAAGTTCACTCGTACTATGGTTTTAATCCTATTTTAAATGTATTTTAAATCAGTGTTTTAAAATAATTTTGAATCAGCTTCTAGATTCCAAGTACAAATCAACTAGTTTAGATAATATACTCGTACTTTTATAAATATATAACTTCTTTAAATATGCAACTAAATAATGGCACTAAAGGTTTGTTTTTTAATTTATTTTTAGTTGGTCCTCCTCCTCCCCCCCCCCTGGAGTTCACTACCCTTTCGGGGTTATACCCATATGTACTAATTATGCTAATGTATTAGGGATGGGGAAGGTTCGATTTAGAAGAAGTGTATCCACATTTGCGTGGAGGTAAAGTGGAAAACAATTTAGGAAAAACCATCCTTAGTACACACAACCCTGGATTTAGGTGCCGATCTCCCCTTCACCGACAGTCCAATCTATTGTGAGGATGATGCCGGCTTAGACCAGGGTGGTCAACCGTTTTTCATCCCAAGGGCCAAATCTTATTATCACTTTGCACCGCGGGTCGGATATATATTTAGTAATCCCATCAATTTAATATAGGCCTAAAAACAATACTCAATAAACGATAATTATTTTAAATACTTATAATAAATTGTACCTTTGTTTGATAGAAGCTTTAAAATTTTAATGCCAAAAGTATGTTTATTAATCTCCCAAAAATGTATTATGAAATATGAACTCGCACAAACATTCACAAACCAACTTAGCTTATAAATATATTCATCCATATTTTCATTAATCAAATAAATGTATAGTAAAATTCAATCATGAGAATACTTTTATTTGAATCAATGTTTATTTCACATCTGCCACCGAGGGTTTCCCTTTAATTTCCCTCCAGAATACTGTTAGGGCTACATTTTCAGTGAGCGCGGGCGGACTATACCGTCTTAAACCATGCGGCCACCATTAATTTTCCAAATATAAACGTGAGTCAATCACGTCAGGATATCGTAATAGCCAATAAAGACTGACGATGAGATAGTGACGACAAAGGTCCCCACAAATGAGAATGAAAATAGAAACAAACAGAAATTAAGAAGATAAACGGTTTTATTTAAAATTTAATTTTCATGTAAATCAAATAACAATATTTTAATTTCTTATAAGCTATGCGGTCCCTTAAAAATAATATTCTTTCAATTTTAATCTTTTTTCAGTGTTTTTTAAATCAAGTTTTATTTTACGAACTTCATTAATAATCAACAAGTATAATCCAATTTGATATAATTTACAGAAGCTAATTATAAGTGTTTTATTGTTCATAATATGTTTTCAACATTTTAATGTAAAGGCCCCCCTTTAGTTCCTTCATAAATACCACCAATAATTTTTCGTTAAAAATGTATGATAATTGAATCTCAAGGAAAGCGGATTATTGATTATAATATTTAAGTATTAAACTATCTAGTCTACATCAGACCAGATAAGGATCCAGAACCGGATACGGGGAGGAGGCACGCACCCCCTCAAGAAATATTTAGTTAGTATTAACATTAATAATTCAAAATTAAACCGATTAAATCTATGTTGTAATCACTATTAGTTGTACTGTCACATAATATCTCACTAGCCAGTTGCTTCGAGTATCATTTACTGTCAATAATTGATTTACATTTTTAGCACATAGTTTAATTAAAAAATCAGAAATAAATAATGAACTTAGATACGGTTTTGTATCACTTTATAATTAATTTCTAAAATACTCTCAAATTTTGAGGATTTTTGCCGTCAGAATTTCTCACGGCAGACCTCCTACGGCCCGGTCCCATGAGAGCACCCAACCCCCTCACCAAAATCCTCGTCGCACCCCCTCCCCTCAATAAAATCCTGGATCCACCCCTGCATCAGACCCGACGATAGGGACACATTCAAACCAGTGTGAGAGTGTGTAAATAGAAATTGATTCGCTTTTATTTATTTAATGTCACTCATTTGAAGTATGTTTCTGATGTTAACGTCACTAGGAAAAAAAACTAAAGTTGAAAACTTTAAAACTTGAGTTATCTTGATTGAATTTTGTTTCATTTAAATGTTTTCATAAAAAAAATTATGACAATTTTACAAAAGCAAGAAAATTATAAGTCAGACAAAAAATAAAGGAAAATTTCTCATCTCACATCTCTAACTTCAAGGCGAATGCCAGCGCACTTAATTTTATTACCCTTTCATTCACTCATTTGTTAAATTAAGTTGCTAATGGAGATGTTTTATGACCAGATAATGTAACTCATATTTCACGACTTTTTTCATTACCTACGTATAAATATTCATAAACAAAGGAAATTAAAAAGTTATTAACCATTCGTTCAAACTGAGATATTTATTCAAAATATGGTAGATTTTAATCTACGTTAGTTTCATAATTTTCTAATGGCTTTTATTACTTTCATGACTGGCAGACAGCCTAAGTCACTTAACATCCGCATATATTTTAGGGGAGTTATTGAAACACTCGTCCATTTATCTTAGATGTTTTAAGTAAAGGAGGATAATTTTTAAGTTTACAGTCCTATTGTAAACTTAATTCATCCAGTAAAGGTATTATTTTATTTCTTGTATCGTTAAAACAATAATAATTCGTAGGGCGGTTTTTAATGACATATAGCTCTATATTTGTGTGTGTAGGGGTGTACTTTCTGGAGGTAATTACGGTCATCCATTGAGGGTCCGAATGTAATTTGTGCTCCGTCACGGTGGATTAATCTCGACCAACTTAATGGATTCCCCTGTAGAGAGCACTCTTATAGAGTGAATCCTGTACTGGAACAAGGGAAATAGGATGGGCCACTTCAAATAGTTTTCCGTCGTCAACAGGTATATTTTGAAGTAAAAAAAAAATACCCTTCAAGATGATTTTATATACTTTCAAATAATCCAAGTTTTATCGCTGACTAAACGTCAAGCTCATCTAGTCCGGTTTGCTGGTGACGTGGCGGACAGGATACAAAACCAGCCGGGTGTAATAAGGGTGATTTTTTTTTACTAAATGGTTTATCGCTCTCTCTCTCTTTACGCAAATGCGTATACAATTCCTTCAAATTCTACCTTCCTTCTCTCTGCTCTTTGGCGTTATTAAAATGCGTACACCCTGAGTGGGTAGTAATATGGTGTGGGAAATAAATACATAAATTTAATAGTCTATGATATTCTTCATGTGGTATATTAGCACTGAAAAAAAAACTCGTTTTGTAAAAATGCATGTGGGTTTTATTTTTATCAAGGTGACCTGGTGGTCTAGGGGTAAGGTGTCGGACTTCTGTGCTAGGGGTCCGGGGTTCAATCCCCGGTCCCGGCACAGATTTATCTGATTGCCAAACCCTTCCTTCACCTCTGACAAGATGTGTATTATTCACAACTTGTGAATGTGAGGAATGCCAGGCCTCCACCGTGGTTCGGATTCCACGTTAAACTGTAGGTCCTCCATTTCATCTCACAATCACCCTACCATTTCACATTAGCGTAAGTGCGTATAACCCGAACGGGTAGTAAGACGCGGTGCTAATAATAATAATAATAATATTTTTATCAACCCCTGGCACCTCCTGATAAGAGTAGGCATCATATCACTACTACTCTTCTTAACAAAGCTCCACACTAAATTCACGAACGGGCTTCAAACTCAAGCCCAACAATAATATGTTGGAATTCGCTTCGGTGGCCGCATGGTCTAAGGCGATACTCTCACAGTAGACTAAACTGCCGATGACGAGGAGACTAAAGTTTGAAATTTGGTCGGTAGTACTGAGAGTGGTTTTCACAAATGGGTTTCCACTCTCTCTCCACGCAAATGTGGTTACATTTCCTATAAATATAATTTTCATAATTCCTAAAACCATTAGTTTATAAACCAAACGGGTAGTAAGACGCAGTGCTAAAAATTAAAAAGATGTTGAGTGCAGTCACTATACAAAAATAGTACCACCAATAGTTTCTTTGAACCATGGATAGGTAGTCAGTCGCATGGTCTAATGCCTCACTCGCGTGATTTACTGGATTGCCGGTGACATGGAAATCGGGGTTCGAATCCCGGTTGGGTGAACAGAGGGTGATTTTTCCTAAACTATTTAATACCTTCCTCCACGCAATTGTGGGTACATTTTCTCTAAAATTTTACCTTCATCGTCCAAATTCCACTTGTGTAACTAATGTATCCGTATAAGCTTAACGGCTACTAAGACACGGTGGCTAAGCCAACACATTTGTTTTGTTAAGTGTATTTAACTTAAACTTTCTAAACACACTGTACTATCAAACGACTAGCAAACTATCCTAATTCTTAGCAGAATACTAGAACAGATATAACAACATTACCTCAGCAGACAAATTTAGTAGTGATACATTTTCTGCTGTGGCGATAGATCAGTGGTTCTCAACCTTTTTTGTTCACGGCACATTATTATCCATCGTAAGTCCTCACGGCACACTAAACGTGAAATTTGAACACTACTAGAGACACAGGCATGCGGAGAATCTCAGTTGAACAGGAAATGCGAGTGTGTTTGTCCTTTATTCAACGATGGAATGACCCGCCTCGGTGGCCTAGTTGGCTAACGCGCTAGTTTAGTATTAGATAGACTACCGAGGACGGTGAGATCGAGTTTTGAATCACGGTCGGGTGAGCTGGAGGTGGCCTTTCCTAAATTATTTTCCACTCTCCCTCCACGCAAATGCGGGTTCACTTCCTCTAAATTCAACCTTCCCAATTCCTAACCCATTAGCGTAATTAGTATTTTAGCGTACAACTCGAACGGGTAGTAAAACGAGGTGATAAATAAAAATATATAAATAAAAAACAATTAACTGAACTTTTGTGTAAGAAACGACCAGATTATCATTAATTACTCAACTCTTTGATTATAAGCCTTTAAATTAATTGGAGAATCAAAACTTTTGATCATTTTAATCTTATTTCTTTATAAAAATTAATATTGAATAAAACTACTTGAATCTCTTTTTTTATCAACCACTGTGGTAGACGAACCTAAAACCCCTGGATAGTTAAATAGATGCACTATCGACTGCGACTCAGTTAAATCTGTTAACGTGCTGTCTCCAGTGTTACCACCCGTTGAACTAAGCCTTGAACACCATTACTTTCATCCAGTAGGTTGGGTACCATGTGACAGACTAGAAGGGCTCCCTCCACAAACCTCCCAAAGATATACTCGGATAAGCGAGATACTGATCGCCCGGCAAGGGCGTAGAAAGCTCATTTTTCTAGGAGAGTCCATTAGAAAATTATATAATAACTTACCTTTAGACCAGTGGTGTACTACGAAATTCTTGACGTTGTGTTATTAATAATAATAATAATAATAATATTTAGCACCGCGTCTTACTACCCGTTCGGGTTATACGCTTAAGTACTAATTACTCTAATGGATTAGAAATTGGGAGGGTTGAATTTATAGGAAGTGAACCCGCATTTGCGTGGAGGGAGAGTGGAAAACCATTTAGGAACAACCACCCCCAGTTCACTCGACCGAGATTCGAACCTCGATCTCCCCGTCCTCGGCGGTCGAGCTCAACACGACTAGCGCGTTAGCCAACTACGCCACCGAGGCGGGTCGTTGTGTTATTGTTAATAAATAAGATATTAAAAGTAGTATTTTATTCAATTATAATTTTTTTTTTAAGAAATACAAGAGACAAATGTCATAAAGCTTTATCATATTTATTTTCCAGAGAGAACTTGATGGCCTACAATCGAAGAGTTGAGTAATTAATGATGGACTTGAGCTTGTCACTTCTTACCTAAAAATTCAATTTTGTGGTCGAATAGAGAACACACATATGCATTTCCTGTTCAACTGAGATAAGTCTCTCTGCGCATGCGCATGGCTGAGTCTTCCGTAGTGTTGACAACTTGCACGTTCAGTGTGACGCGAGGACCCAAGACAAAGAATAGTGTGTCGTGAGTAAAATAAAAGATTGAGAACCACTGCTTTAGACAATAAAAGTTTTTATAACCTTATATTTGGATCCCCGGGGGTGATCCATCAAGTTACCATGGGTATCCGGACCCCCAATGATCCTCAACCTACCACCACCAGCGGTCCATGAGAGGTCCAGTCCCCCGTATAGAGTAATGTGTCACACTCCCTAACTATAAAACACATATTTATTAAATATTTATATTGGGTTTATTTAGTTTTGTACACTATTCCGTTCTCTTTCAGGTATGTTTAGACTAAGGGTGGCCACTTTAGAATAAAACTCTAGCATAATTCCCGGTTCTCGTGGTAAAAAAAAGATTCGATTTTTAAAAGATATTTTTTCTACGGTTGTGAAACTTAATTTTTTTTAAAGGTGTGTTAAACAGGTCATCGAACTTTTAGCACCTACTTGAGATGTTAATAAATACCTCTTCAAGATATGTGAAGTGGTCTTCCTCACCCAGAAAATTTACAAAATTTGAATACTCCTAGAAATAATTCAAAGCCATCCATGCGTGGATTTAAAAAAAAGTATGCCTCTAGAAACTATTTAGAGTGATACTCACCTTTGAATTCCCGACTGACGGCAAAATAAAAGCATTTTTCTCGTCCCCCCCCCACTCTCTCCACCACTCCCCCCCCCCCCGATGCACCAAATTAAATATTAATTCCCTGTTTTCCCCGATCAGTGGAAACCTTGTATTTAGCTAAATTTGACACAATTGGCCAGTTTATATACGGTCCAAATCAAGGATGATCAAACTACGGCCCGCCGGGGTGTTCAATCCGGCCCGCGGGATAAATAGTTTAAATCCGTGCTCGAAGATCATTTGCAGTTTCACTCATATCACACCCCGTCAATATAAGTCTTCTGAATGAACTTAAAAAGGTACTAAGCCACTAAAGTATTTATGATTGTTTGGCATTTTCAATATACTCAGTCTTATTAATGTAAATATATTATGTGGGTTTATCTTTTTTTTTAAGGGATTTTGAAGAAAAATTAATGAATAAAGTCTTTGGCCCACCAATTTTTTTCTAAATATTTGGCACTTCTATAAGTAAGTTCCCTGGTCTAAGCTATAGAATGACCTAAATTATCAGTGGATGAGTTTTAGTTTGTACATTTTTAGCGGTGGTGTGTCGCGGCCTACGAAGTAGGTGAAGAGGCTGGGTGAAGGGAGACGGCAACAAGAGCTTATTACTTATATAGGTCTATAAAAAGTATTTTAAGTGTGTTGGGGGACTTTAAAGGTGGTGGTGGCGGTCAAAAATTGATAACAAATACTTTAAAAAACCTTAATATTATTTTAATTACCTTATTGATAATGTACTGAAAATTAAATCCAAACAAAAAATGTAAATTATAGACGAAAATATTAAAGTAGATATTTCAGATCATTGATTCCCAGACCAAAGGGATTGCATTCGTAAAAGCTTTGATTATAATGTTGAAGTATTAACTTATCTAGTCTACATCAAACCCGACGTTAGTCATACGTTCAACCGCAAAACGCTGCAGTCGATACGGGAGTGGGAGAAGAGAAGTGACCCACTTCGGTGGCCACATGATCTAAAGTGCTACTCTAGCATAAACTAGACTACCGATTACGCGAAGATCAAGGTTTGAATCTCAGTCGGGTGTACTGAGGATGGTTTTTCCAAAATTATTTCCACGCAAATACGGGTACACTTCTTCTAAATATAACCTTCATCATCCCTAAAACCATCAGCGTAATCAGTACATAAGCGTATATCCCAAACAATCAGTAAGACGCGGTGCTAAAAAAAAAACGAGAGAGAACTGGAGTCATTGTTATTGCTTTGGAAACTAATTTGATATTGTTATGGTTTTAACATCCTTATAATAAATTAAACTAAAATGTAAACTTTAAAACTTTGTTTATCTCGATTGCATTCGTTACATTTTAAAAGCAGATTTTTTTAAATCCCCAGAACAAACTAATCTCTAGCTTCCTATCAGAAAATGAACGAACTACGCATACTCAGAAACCAAATGCTTCCTATTTCTTCGCGTCCAAGCCGGATCCAATACCCCCCACCCCCTACCACGACAAGGCCAAGCAATGAGGCCTTCCTCCGGGCTGGAACTAATGCCTTATTGAAAATTACATTTACACCTCGAGGTGTCTGGTTCAACAACAACAGAGGCAGCAGCAGAAAAAAAAACAACGATCTAACAGGATGAGACTAGCTGTGGAGCAGCCATCGACGCGGCTAGTTTTAGTTTTATAATCCTCTTACCGGGCAGATAAGCCAAGTGAGCTTGATGCTCGATAGTCTTGTTGAGACTTCTAAGCTGTTCTTAAGCCAATAAGAAAGAACTGGAGAAATCTAACACTCCATACAAAGACTAAAGGAATGTGTTTCTTTAAGGTGGAGTGGAAGGATACAGAAGTTAAGGTCATTCGACAGCAACTTACTACTGTATGACATTAGGAACTTGAAAGTTCACTGTCGCACTTACAAAAGTACGCCACCTATCTCTATCTTGAGCTAGTTCTATTCAGTCCACCTCACTACACCCATATCCCTCAGTCCATCCTAATGTTATCCTCCCATCTGCGTCTAGATCTTCCAATGGTCTCTTCCCGTAGGTAGGTATGTTACATTATGTAGCCAAGATTGTTAATATAATATGTGTTTTTTTAAATATTTAATTGGCTGTTAAGTTTAAATAAAAAGTGTTAAAAGTAACTATAATTATTTTCCCAATAAAAGTGTAAAGCTATTAAAAATTTGCTTCCTGTGTTGGTAACGTTGTTATGAGTTTTTTAAGCTCTTACACTTAAATTTATATTTCTGTGTAAACTCTTCCTAATTAACAATGCTAATTTAGTATTACCAAATATCTTACTTTCTTTGAAACAATCTTGCTTGTATAATAAAATGCCGCTAAATTTTATTAGAATACAGAGTAGCCCTTCTTTTACAGTATATATTTTGTTCTTTAATCTTTCACAAAAATATAATAAAACATTAAGTAATAGCTTTATTTAATAAAAATACCCGAGTAATAAGGCCCAAAGGTTAATAATTCTAGGTATACCTCAGTTTTAGCTTCTGTGGTGCGACTGACAGCTCACAGCTGACTTCTGACGGTTTTGAAAAGCTACCAGACCAAATTATGTATCCCTACGCCGAACCATATGATCTGCAAAAACCATGTCTTTATCAGTTGTCACTTCTGACAGTCAAAATTTAGGTATATACCTAACTGTTGACTTTCAGAAGTCAGCTGTGAGCTGTCAGTCAGCACCACAGAAGATAAAACTGAGGTATATAATTATTGAACTAAATTAACTTATTTAGTAAAATTTCACAATTTAATTGAAAAAGGAAAAATGGTGATTTTTTATTTATAGCTTTTCATATAAAATACCGGGAAAGTAATATGGTACTTTCTTTGGTTTAAAAAAACCTGAGGAATATTAGAAATGTCAAATTTCTTAAGTGAATCAGCCCGGTTTAAATGATGTGTTAAAAAAAATAGCATAATAAGTCGAGGTTAAAATAAATGTTTGTATTTAACCGGTACCCTTGAGAATATATTTTAAGGTGAAAGGATGCCAGAATGTAGAGCCAATGTTTAATTATTAGACTTACGTGTTGTAGTAGGGTTATTAACTCCTTTGTACGTATCTGATAGTTACCAACGCTGCTAATAGGCTAATATATAAATATATTCATGAATAAAGTCATATGATCATTGATCTTTGATAGACACATCCTTAAGAGGAGCTGTCTTCTTCCCTACGTCATAGAAGGAAAGATTGAGGGAAAGAGGAGCTTAGGAAGAAGGAGGATTCAAATATTAGAAGACAAGAAGGAAAGAAGAAAATTCTAGGTTCTGAAGGAGGAGGCAGAGGACAGGGTGCATTGGAATTATTAGTTAACTGACAAAAGGAATGGACTTGTCGTAAGACAGAACACCTAGTAACAGTAGTAGTAATAATAATAACTAATTTTTGTTAATTTAGAACCCACATAATGTTGTCCTTCCCCATCATTTCTAAATATATTACCTAGGTCCGCCTTTTGGATTAAATATACAAGCTATTATAGTTGAGGTATGGATATAACCGCATCTAGATATATTATTTTTTGAGTCGAAAAATTACACTTGGACATGGGAATCAAACCCAAAACCTTTGGTTTGGTATGCCAATGTCTTACCACTGAGTCATCCAAGAGTCGTTCCGTACCCAGGGTCATTCTATGTTTACCTGTGCCTAAATTTGGGCGTATTTTCAGGTTTTTTTTATATTTCTTTATAAGACACTACAAATTTACCATCTGAGAATACTTCATATAACAAAGCATCAATCAAATTCAACATGTCCAAACCTATTATAGAACACAATGTAATTATAAATTAATTCCGGTGGTAGATCAAAATAAAAAAATCTGTCTTGGTCTACATAGCTTGGGATCGTACATACAAAGAAGAAAAATCTGTTAAGACACACTTAACTCACATTATTATTTTATCCAGGTCAATTAAGCTTGCAACACCTACTTCAGTCGCCTAAGGCCTAAGGCGCTACTCTCACAATAGACTAGACTACCGAAGACTGGGAGATCGGGATTCGATCCCAGTCGAGTGCAATGAGGAATGTTTTCCTAAATGGCTTTCTACTGGCCCTTAACTCAAATACGGGTACACTTCCTCTCAAATTCAACCTTCCTAATCCTTACCACATCAATGTAATTAGTACATGAGCGTATAATTCGAACGGGTAGTAAGACGCGGTGCTAAAAAAATGTCCCAAGCTTGCAGCCCTCATTGGTGGGTAGGGTACGAGGGCTAAGGCGTCATAACTCATGTGGTCTGATTTGCCGTTTACGGGTAGATTGGGGGTTCGAATCCCAGATAGGAATACTGGAGGTGTTTGTTCATAAACGGTTTCCCACTTTACTTCCGCGTGAAATCGGGTAAATTTACTCTAAATTCTCCCTGCCCCATATTTTCCGCATTAGTGTAAATACGCGGATAGCCCGAACGAGTATTCACACAATAAAAAGTTGACATGTATGAATCTCAAAACCTGCGACTATTTAAATAGGTGCATTTATTTTGTCATCATCCGCTTCAGTGGTCCGAACGGTTTAAGGCGTCACTCTCATGTTAGACTGGCCTACTGATGACGGGGAGATCGGGGTTTGAGTCCCAGTCGAGTCTATTGAGGGTGGTATTTTCCTCAATGGTTTCCCACACTCATTCCATACAAATGCAAGTAGATTACCTCTAAAATTCTTCCTTCCACATTTTCGCACCATTAGAGTAATTATTATGTAACTTATGAGTATATCCATATCAGTCATCGTATGATTTCCAAAAATTAAATAAATACCTTCTGTTTTAATTAAAGAAATTACTCTCGCAGTAGACTGGGTGGCCGGTGATGGAAATATCGATGTTCAAACCCCGGCAAAGGTGTACTTAGGGTGGATGTTCCCAAATATTTTGCTCTTTTCCTTTCATGCAAATTCGGGAATATCACCTCAAAATTATATCTTTCTCATCCCTACCCTAATTGTGTAAATATGCGGATAGTCTGAACAGGGGGTAAAACGTGCTGCACAAAAACCAAATAGATGGGAAATTAATAACATACCCAGGCCCGCAGGTTTGAAAGCGTGAAGTTCCTTTCAAAGAGCTCGTTTCTTCAATCAATTCATAAATAGCTTTGTGGCCGGAAGTTAGTTCATAGCCAAGGTGATCGACTCTGGCATGGGAGATCGGGCAAGATTTTAATGTTATTGTTTTGAGGCCCGTCGACAAGATTTTAATGGTTTGAGTCCCGGGGTTGGATGCACTTTGGGGTGGACTCTCTACTCTTTTTAGACAAATTCTCTTTCCCTTTAGGTAACGTTATTAGTAGACCTTATGTTAAGCAATAAAATAACAACATTAAAAATATATATATAATGCCATTATAAAATCTAACACATCAAAATTTTACGAGGAAGCTGCAGACCAGTCTTAAAAATATGTGTATATTCTTTTAGAACAAATCCTACACCTTAGCTTAGTCGGTAGTGTATCTTCTTGCTAAGTTACGGGTCCCGGGTTCAAATCTCGGTAAGGCCGAATAATTTATCATTAGTGACATGTGGGTTTCCCTTTTCACAGTGATGACTCAACGACTAGGGAATGGGTTTTGGGTCTGTTTTAGATTTAAGTTAAATAGTTTAAAAGTCATGTGCTGATATGATCAGTCGGTCTAGTGCACGTTAAATTCCTCAAATAAAAATAATAGTCTTAGAACATATGTTACTTTAGTATGGATGCTAAATAAGTAAAAATAGTTTCATTTTGATTCTTAAAGCTCAACATAATAACGCTTTATTAAAAAAAAAAGTCTTTTGCACAAACTGCTTTTTTTTTTTAATAAATACAAATGTATACTTATACATTAGTTCACAAAAATAACTTATTAAGGTGTGGATGTAGGGAACGTGAGAAAAGGTCAGTTTTTTTTTTTCAGTTTTAATAACAAAACTTTTTTGGTCAAAATAAATAAAATATTACTTCAATACAAACATATAGTTTTATTTTCTTCACATGGTGATATCAACAGTTGTTGAATATCTGTCATGAGCATAGCAACATTAGATGACACCCTTTTTGTCATTAAATTCCAGGACAACCTTGACAGATATTCAATAAATATTGATATCATCATGTGAAGAAAATTAAACTATATGTTTGTATTGAAGCAATATTTGATTATTTTGATTAAAAAAAGTTGTTATATGAAAACTGCAAAAACACTTACCTTTTAGCGGTTTCCCTACAACCCCACCTTAATCTAGGGGATTAAGGAGGGCTATAAATAAACGCCGTAGACCGCAATCGTCACTGACTGACTGACCAAAGGCTGTGAACCACTGCTTTAGAGGGTTTATTAGTTATGCCATTCATACTATAATTATATTATCCTCACACCTTTGTTTGATGATACCCTCAGCCCTCCACCTCTAGAAAAACCCATAATTGCAGCACTTGCATCACTATTGCACGGAATCCATACCGAACAGTTGATGTAAGAAACCAGGCGAGGGAGGTTTCTGATGGAAACTTCGTGACTGCAGAGGTAATGAATGAATCGCAAGGATCTGTTTGTTATGACTTATGAGGGCGGGGAAGGAAGAGATACTACAAGGTCGGTACCGTACGGGCTTGTATTGTAGTTGTGATTTGTAATTACAGCAGGGGAGGCGGGATGGGAGGTGCAGAAGAGTATATGCTAACCAATTTTCATAGGTATGGCCTTATCTGACAACTAGATAACTTACTAAATCTACTTTCACGTATTCAAATGTCGAGTCATGTGATCTTCAGCTTTCTCTTTTTTGATAGATAATACCATAACAGAAAAAAAAACCATTAGTAATATATTAAAGTGTTAACAACTTTCGTCACAAAAAAATAATCTAAAAGGCTCTTCCTATTAAAATTGGATTGTATACAGTTGGTGAGTGGCTGCCTGTCTAGCTACCGGACAGTAACTTGATGGACAATGTAGAGAATTCTGTCCACTCGCGGTCGTGCCGAGAACCATTTTCTGTTTCCTTGTGTCCAATCCCTTCCCCCATTCCCCTATTCCCACTTGACAACAAAGAACAACGTTACATACAAAGCAAGCTCGGTAGTTGATACAGTTGTGTGGGCGATTTTTACCTCAGGTTTTTTTGTTTTCATTTTGTCACCGTGTCTTACTCATTTCTGAATCCAAGCTGATTGAGTAGGGATGAGGAAGATTGAATTAAGTAGGAATGTACCTTCCTTTGCGCTGAGGGAGAACGGAAAACATTTTTTTAAATCCTCAGTACACCCGGCTATGATTATAGCCCAGAGGGTGTGTTGCTGAGTACATTCAGAACCATCTCGAATGGTTTTCCCATTTAACTTTTTAAAAGAAAGCCACTCGAGATGCTCAATAATGCACTCAGGAATAGAAACCCCGACCTCCTAGACAACAGGATTAGAGGAGCCTGACCCCTGACTACATGCCCACCGTTGTGGATAATTAATTACCTCAGTTAATTTAAAGTTTTGTATTTTTTTGGCTAGAAATATATTTGTAGATATTATTTTATTAAAATAGTAGGTATTTTCATTCCAGTATTTGTGTGCCAGCTTAACAATTCATAAATTAGTATGGACCGCGTTAAGTGTACTTTCTAAATCAAATATTACATCTTAAGACGACTTACAAACCAACTAATAAGGCTACCATCAAATAGTTAGGCTAGGGAGATCAAACACATTTTAACGGGGCTTTTAAGAAGATGTATCAGTGTTTGTCTTTAAAGATTGTCAAAAATTACAGTGTGAATACAAATAATTTGCCAATACCCTTCGATTTAATTATATATGGTTTTAATTTAACATAAACCATGCATGTTTAAACAATAATCCCAACAAGTATAAATATATTTTTTTTTAAGATCGCGCTTAACATTTTATAAATATTTTAAACATGTTGTTATAAAGTTACTGTCTTTTTTAGAGCGAATATCTTATAGTTATAAAGCATACAAATGATATATTTTTACTAAAATTAATTTTATAACACTTCTGTAAGCTGCCTGACAATGTATATTTGAGAATTATTAACTTTTTTACAGAGAAAAAAAATAGATTTAAAACATATGTAACCTTAATATTAGTAAAAATCAACATCTGTATAAACGCAATAATACTTCTTCCAGAATTCGGCCTGCGTGGATCCATCTAAGAAGTCGCATACGGTTTGACAGTCTATTTACAAGCGGTGTAATGAATGCCTGGAGGGTGGGCTGTCTTCCCTGCAAAGAAGCACGATGAGTTGCCTAATCACTTCCTTTGAAGGCGTGAACTATGAAGGTCCATTTAAAGCTGATTAAGAGGATATTCAAATATATGTAATTACATTCGTTTAACGTTGCTATATAATGAATATTAATTTAAATCTACACGTCTTATTGCCTGTTAGGGCCATACATAAAGTTTACTAACGAATCCAAGGGAGTAGGATGAATAAGTCACCTTGAAAGAGGATGATTAAAATACCAATCATGATAAAATCCACCCTGTCCGGGATTTAAGCCTGTACTTCAGAGCTAAAACGAGGGTTACATTTCACTACACAAATACTATTGGTAGCAGACAATAAACAAATGTTTGAGTTGGTGTTGAATATTTTCCAATTCTTAAATAACTATTTAAATAGTTATAAAAACTATCTTTATAGACAAGTGACCGTAGCAGTGGCCGAGCACTCTAAAGCTTAAGGGGGCCACTTCGTTAAGCGATAAAGTTTCACGCACACTTTCAGCACTAACGCAATATTTAATTATACGATGCGTAGTTTCCAAATATGGCTCACGCTAAAATAAAGCCTAAATATTCCAACAATGCTATTTTTCCTTAATCCTATATTTATAGTTTTATTAATGAAAAATATGGGTGAAAATATTAAATTAGCTCATTTTCCACAACTTTTTAACCATCTTTGTGGAGCTATGGGACTAGGCTTGATGAAAAAGGGCTATAGCTTTGGCCTTCCTCTAACAAATACAGTGATTTTTATATAAGCTCACAACAGAAAAATCTTAAGATATTTGAGAACTGGGATCGAGCTTTCCTCTTTACCTTGAGAGAAGAAGTTTCGTAGATTTCTTTAATCTCTTTCTTATTGACATGACAAAGGGTGGTTGTGGGTGAAGGTCAAAAGGAAGTATAAACTTAGATATTGGAATAGAGAAGTAGTTAGAGAAAACGACAAAGACCATTGTAGTTTAAGCCGTGTGGCCTGACAGCGATTGATATGCTTAATCACTGACCGAGATGGCTGCCTTAATACTCACATTAACCTTAGTTGCCGTTGACGAAAGCTCGAGGCTCGAATCCCATCCAAGTGCACTTGAGGCTGTGGGAGGCTCAACATGTAATTTACAATGAGGGATTTCTGGTAATCTCTCCACGTTAGTTCGAGTGCATTTATTCTAAGCTAATCTCCTAATCCATTTCCGCTACCCCCGGTTCAATGGAGACCAAGCAAAATGTGAGTATAACGCCTTGAACCCCTCGATCAACGCCACTCAGACATAATTTGATGTTGTGCCAAAATAAAGAAAAGAAAATATTCCTCAATATTTTGAAGAAAATATAAAATGTAAAGTTTTCTTTTAATTTTATTTTAATTTGCGCCACGTCTTACTAGCCTTCCGGACTATACGCTTATATAACGGTTTTAGAGTTGCGGAAGGTTATATGTACATGAAGTGTATCCGCGTTTGCATGGAGGAAGAGTAGAAAACCATTTTGTAAAAACCACCATTACACCCTTTCGAGATTCGAATCTCGATTTCCCCGTCATCGACAGTCTAGTCTACTACTACGAGAGTGACGCATTAGACCATGCGGCCACCGAAGCGGGGGGGGGGGGGAGTGGTCTTGAAGATTGTTTTTCTTACCAGAAGTAACGACCTAGGAGGGCAAAAACACGAGCGTCTATTTACTTAGCGGCACAGAATCAAACCAAGTGAACGTCATGCACGAAGTTTATGAACAGAGAGCGCTACTTGCAAGTCGTGATTTTACCAGTTTTTGATTCGTGTCCAAGACATTGGGAGTTGGAAGTTTGGTTTATACCCGGGTTTTTGTCATTGGTTTGTGTGAGACGATAAAAACTTAATGTCAACTGATTGTGAAGAGCCCACGTATACATGTCCAATGTTTACAAGATCATCAATCTAGTATAATTTACAAAATTACGCCCGTCAGTCCAAATGGTAAAATGGATAAAAGGAATTACTATACTTACTGCAGTCCAATTTTAATATTTTAATTTATCACCGCGTCTTACTACCTGTTCAGGTTATATGTATATATGATAATTACTCTAATGGATTAAAAATGAGGAAACAAGATTTTACAGGTGATATAACCACTATTGTTTGGAAGGAGATTGGGAAACTATTTAGGAAAAACCACCCTCAGTAGACCCGACCGGGATTCTAACCCCTATCTTCTCGTATTCAACAGGCGAGTCTAACACAAGAGTGAAGCATTAAACTATTCGACCAATGAAGTGGATAAATTTTAATAGAAATAGCCTTATTTGACATCTATCAAAGCAACTACCTATATCTACATGTGACAGCTGTAGTGAAAGTAGCTAGGAGTATGAATACATTCAACATTTATAAAATTATTAGCTTTTTTTAAAGATTAAATAGTGATTTTTTTTATTAAACTGCGGCTATAAGGACATGGATATAGAAGACAAATTTTAAAAATAAAATCTAACAGAATTCGTCTTAAGAGCACGAATAAACCTCCTTCAGTTTACCCGGAAGAGAATCGAATCATGACTTTCTGAGTAAGAGTTAAAACAATTTGGCTCTGACGGCTTGAACAATGTTGGAATGAAGTTCTTCTACTCTATAATTTTGATCAATGGCTATAGTTTTTCCCCCACACATTTAACACGAGTAATACCGCAGCGGTGTCCCTACAGACAAAGGCGTCAGTCTCGTAATTGTCTGATTTTCCAATGACTGGGATTTCAGGGTTATAATACCTAATACCACCCGATTATACTTCGGGGGGGGGGGGGGGGAGGGAGTTTTCACCGTGGTCTCCCCTAAAGCTTTCCACTTGTAAAATACCCTTCTAATAACCCTTGGGTTTTTTTCTCCGCCACGTCTCATCACCCATTCAGGCTGTATGCATGTATATATTAATTACGTTAGTTTTGTAGGGATGACGAAGGTAGAATTTAGAGTATGTGTACCCACATTTGTGTGGAGGGAACTGGGGAAACCGTTTGGAATAACACTCTTAATGCACCCGGTCTGGATTCGAACCCCAATATCCCCATCTTCCGCAATACAATATATGGTTAGAGTGACGCCTTAGATCAGGGGTCGATAAACTATTTGGATTCCGATCAACTCATAAACGTATCGAAGGCCACCCATTATTTTCCCATTATACTTTTGCTTCTTTTAATTTGTCCATACCTCTTATATCTATTTCTTAAATTCAATATTTCCTCACTTACTTCGGTGGCCACATGATCTAAGTCACTACTCTCGCAATAGACTAGACTACCAATGACGGGGAGATAGTGGTTCCATCTTGGTCGGGTGTACTTAGGGTGGTGTCTTCTAAATTGTTTCCCCACGTTCGTTCTTCAAGCAAATGCGGGTACACATCCCTTAAACTCAACTTCCTTTATCCCTAGTCCATTAGCGTAATTAGTACAAAAGCGTATAACCCGAAGAAATAGTAAAACGCAGTGATAAAATATATTTTCTTTATTACTTATGTCTCCACCTTTAAAGAAAAAAATATAGAATAAATAAAATGTACATTTTCATCTTGAGTTATTTCATCTTCTTAAAAATTACCGATTATGATCAATAAAGTTTATTTTGTTCACGCTCAGATATTATTTGAAAGCACTTGAGATATTTGCGAATTTTTAAGACTCAAAGATTGAAATTGTGTATTAATCACAACTTGTGAACGTGAGGAATGCCAGGCCTTCACCGTGGTTCGGATTCCACGTTAAACTGTAGGTCCTCCATTTCATCTCACAATCACCCTACCATTACACATTAGCGTAAGTGCGTATAACCCGAACGGGTAGTAAGACGCGGTGCTAGTAGTAGTAGTAATAATAATAATAATAATAATAATAATAATAATAATAATAATAATAATAATAATAATAATAATAAGATTGAAATTTAATGACGATGTAGTTTTCTTAAGCGATCGACATAAAATCGCCACTAGATCGACCGGTAGATCTCGATCTAACATTTGCCGATCCAGGACTTTTAGAACATACCCTTGGGTCGAACATGCAAATTTAAAATAAAATAAGATGTTAACAATAAAGTTTACGGCCAATCATGATGATATAAATTAAAAGGTTACACAGGTGAAGATATATGAGTGAGTGTAAAGGCATCGCGGCTCATCTCGGATATTGATATGTTACGTTTAAAGCGTGATCCGCCGCGCTGAAGTTGAAATTTTAAAAGCCCACGACTTCATCTCACCGGTGCGGTCTTATTATGATCATAGAACGCCACATGGCCTACACGTATCAAAAGAGACTATCCAATGGCTACTATGAATAAGTGATCGTGATTTGTCGAACCTCTCAAGCATAAAAGAGGTCATAAAATTTCACACTCTTCGTGAAAAAGGTTTTATTTTTTTTTTTAAATCAAGAAAACAACCCAGATTAAGCTTTAACTCCTTGTGAATTCTTCTCAGAGTAACACACACGTTTTTTTAAAACCTATATCCAGGTGTGAGTTGATGTTACTTCATTAAAAGTACCTCGTGTGTGTTTTATTACCAACAAGTTATTTTAACGTAGGAAAATAAAATTTAACACCAAACATCAAAATCTTGGCGCGTTTCTCTGAGTTTGGGAGAGGCGAAGAGCATTGAAATAGAGAGAAAAATTGTATTCTCTTGCATTCTTAATTACTTAATTTATTTTCTGTTTAGCAAATTTAAACTAATTTTGAGAAAAATATATAAAAAATATTATTCTTACATACACAATGAACTTGGTCTCACAAAAATGCATGACCTGAAAGCTAATTTAATTACTTTATTATTTATTTTCATTACCAAAATCTAATTTCATTACTTTTTCATGACTTTCATGACTGGTATATACCCTGTAAACATGTTAATAGATAACGCCCGAAATTTAATCAACGTCTTTTAGATGTGTAGTAGGTCCAAATTATATTATTATTTTATATCAAAAACTACATATTCTAGGATAGATATAAAATAGAACAAATAGAAAATACTCCGTATTGTAGCTAATATCAAGATAATAACCTGAAAAACCTTTTTTTCACCCATTTAATAGCAGCAACTTCATTCTAAGATAAGCACAACATTATGGAAAACCACTAATTTAACAACCCGCCTCGGTGGCGTAGTTGGCTACGCGATAGTTTCGTGTTGAACTTAACTGCCGAGGACTGGGAGATAGAGGTTCGAATCTCGGTCGGGTGAACTGGGGGTGTTTTTGACGTGAATACGTCTTTAAATTTGCTACCATACGGGGGCAATCCAAAAAAACCTAATGATAACAAAATCGGGGGATACAGTTTGGCGTTGTAGTTTCGAATCTTTCCTCTACATCCAAAATTAAATTATACCACTGAATAGCTAAAGAATCAAAGAATTCATTACGATAAGCGAGAACAGTGACGCATCGCACGCGGTGGAGGGGGAAGCGCCGCCATTTTGAGGTTATTTTGCTGCGTATCGAGATTTGCAATTAGAAGAACTTTTGACTCGGAGAAGCTACTATGTTCGTTTAAGTTTTAATCGTCAGCTGTCGTCAAAATCTATTAATTGTATATAAAACATTAGTTTTTATCCTAAATACATAAATAAAAATATTTTATTTAAAAAATATAACCCGTTACATAAACGTATTCACGTACAACACACGACCGTGTCCATGACACAGCCACACCCCATTTTTTCCTAAATTGTTTTCCACTTTCCTCCACGCTAATGCGGGTTCACTTTCTCTAAATCCAGCCTTCCCAATTCCTAATCCATTAGCGTAATTAGTACTTAAGCGTATAACCCGAACGGGTACCAAGACGTGGTGCTAAATAAAAAAATAAGAATAATAAAAATAAATTTAACATATACAATTTTGGACCTCGGTGGGAATTGGATACTTTTGTGTAAGGGAAGATCCAGGGCCTGTTGAGGGCCGGCAATTGATTCACAAAAGGCTCCTTCAAGTATAAATTTAATAATTTTTACTAATCAAATATTTTATCTCTAATAATTTTGATAGTAATAACAATAAAACTGCTAATCTATCAAATTAATTTTAATTAATAATCATAATAGTAAAAAGATTACTTATATAAAAAAACACAATTTTGATTACCAAATTTGTAATTTAAATACAATTTTTTTTTTAATCTAACTTTCACAATAGAAGTAATAAAATATGTGTTCATGGGCCTAAAACGTTATAACTTATAATAGGTATTAATATAAAAACATGTATTTTAATACAAATAATTGGTTATAATAATAAAAAACTTACCGGAGAGTTATGGTTCTAAGCCACTTGCTTTTTTGCACATTTGAGCTAAGGCAAGGGAGGTGTTAGTCATTCTTTACAACATTGAAATATGTGTTTAAGATATTTTTTATTATATTTTTATATACAGGGGGCTACCCCCTATCACCCCTCCCTCCCCCTTGGATCCACCCCCGACTTGCGGTATTTACACTTTCAGATCGTTTTCCAGCATTTGTATACGCATTTCTAGATGTATTTAACCATGACTATTGACTAATCTATTTAAAAGCCTTCTTATAATGAGGATTTATTTGTATTTGGGTTTATAAATGATGTTGTTGCCTCCATTTATAAAGCAATATAAACGTTGGCTGCCAGCAGAAATATTTTTATTAAAAACTTGTAATACAGTTGGACCGCAATAGAAAGACACTCATATGACAGTTTCAAAACGAGAATCGCTCTGGTTGTATGTAGTATAGCACGTAAGCAAAGTATACTATAGCTGTCACACATTATATGTGGTACTAACACTGACAGCTGTAAGATTAAGTGTAAGGGCTTTTATAAATCTTTGGCGCCAGAGAAAAAAAGTAGTCTATAAGTCCAAAAAATTATCAAAATGAAATAAGTCAATATTTACATTCTCCTTGGCCAGAATTGCCATTTGGTACAAGTAGTATAAGTCAACCTCAACTCTATTAGTGGAAAAGTTCCATTTGATCTTAATAGTATAAGTACTGTACATTTGTTTTCTTTAGTTGTACATTTTAGTATAAGTCAAGTTACATTTTTTGACTTACATTCTTTTTCCCTGGCACCAAAGAAATAATCTTGCATGTACTCATTTTTCGAAGTGCGTTGACCCACCTAAGTATTCTAATCACTAGCCCATCTAGACGCCAATGTATGAATACAAAGAGAGGGAATATTTGCTCCCTGAAAAAAAATTACTTTATTTTTTTAAATCGCTTTCTTATTGTCTACTATTCAAGATATACATATGCTTCCACGGACTTTCTTAATCTACATCCTGGCAAGAAGATTCCTACCGGCCATTTTCTTGACCTACCCAAATAGTATGAATTGTAAATGATTAATAAAAAATGCATTCACAAAAATCTTCCTACTTCAAGATAAAAATAATAAACTTGAAATACTGTAAGATTAATTATTTAAACATTTATGGTTTATGTTTCAATGTTATACCACTAAAACTCGCTGAATAAAACGTAAATTCACATGGTAAATCCTAACTTGACTGTCTGCGACGTCACAAGTAGGCAACGTCCTTAAGGTAGGTTTAGAAAAACTTTTCTAGCCTTAAGATAAGGCTCTTTTTATGGAATTTGATCTGTACGTATATTTAAATTGATAGCCAACATTATTCAGAGATGATTTGCAACTTTGCTATGAAATATTCTAATACAGGCCCCTTTTGTTTTCATTGGAAATATTATAAGTTATATTTAATTTCGAATGTCTATATCATCATCATCACTTATACCGATGACATAAGTAAGTTTGATTAGCTCTAACTCATTATGTCTCTTCACTTTGAAGAGCTGCTGCCTTAATAAAGCATAACAAAAGGAACTGTCAAATATATTGAAGAAGAGTAAGAAAAAAACTTCTATAGTGAAAATAATTCAATAAATGATTAAACAACTTCGAAAAAGTTTAGTAAGAATAGTCTCAGTACAAAAAATAATTATATAATTATAAATTGCCTAAGTGTTTAGCTATCAATATGTTCAAGATTAATTATAGAAGGAAGAATCATTACCAATAGCACAAAATTAGCTTCTAAAGCGGAGGAGTGCTGATATTATTTTAATATGAAATAAAATCCGGTTTACAAGTGTGTAAAGAGAAACAGAGGTATCTATTTCGATCCTGTTTGCTGTAAACAATAATTGAGTGTATATATTATTATATCAAGCTATTTTAACTAGTAGTTGTACTATTAATAAGTGATAACGATTAATAATAATAATATCCTACTCGATATTAAATTACTATACAAAGCAACTAGACTCGAAAAGTATTTGACATTTATAACCACTGTTTATTGGGGAAGTGTCTTTATTAATTCTGTTATTTTTATGAAAATTTTGTGTAATTAATTATTATTTATCTCAACAGCGTTAATATTTAATAAATTGACGGATAAACGCTCGATTGATTTTCCATTTGTTTGAGTTTCCTAGTACTAAGCTATTCAACCTTCTATTCATACCCTTCCATTGAATAAATAATTATAGCTTTAAGTTAGCAAGCTAACCGAGTGTAATACAGTTTTTGACAGCAACTAAAGTACACCCACCATTTATTGACAATTCAGACTATCCAACCGTTCAAAAAGTTACTAGATATATTTGCATTTGTTTATACGCCAAAGGATCTTGTCAACTGTCACTTAGTAAATACTATGCAAATATTGACAGTTATAAGGTAGATGTAATGATATCTTGTAACAATTGGCTGTTGACCTGCCTCTTAGTCTAGTAGTGAGCCTTCCTGGCAACTAATCTAGAAGTCCCGGGTTCGATTCCTGGCAGTACTATAGGTATTTTTCCCGAAGAGGAATTGTTCATATGGTTGCCATGGCCTGGATAATAAGCCTTAAGTTAATTTTAAGACTTCTATTGGCACCACATAACCATCATCATTATAATCATCATAATCATCACATCATCTAATCGGGACGAAATAACCGTACCTATACGGTGGCCCAAGCTCAGCAGACAATTACATATCCGCTACTGTCGGTATAGAGACCCGCAATGCCTAGCCGACAAACCCTGGTGTTATACGCTAAAAAAAAAAGGCTGTTTAACTTTTGATGGCTTTTGAAAGTGTCCATACATAGTAAACTGGCACCAGAGTGTACCAAGAACCGTAATCCTAGTTCCTGATACTAGCCCTTCATAGAAACCATATGGTGTGTTGAGCTACCATTCTATAGAAGTGTTTAGCCCCTTAACGCCCACCTGACCCCCCTGAATGTCAACATCGCGCTAAGGAAGTTCCACTGCTCGACGAAACGAAGAGTCACGATGCGCCATTGTTACCAGCTGACGGACGACCAAGAACGACCGTATGATGAGGACTTCGTCCTTGTTCCCAAAGACTTCAAAAGGCAGCCTTCCATGGCTAAGTGAACAGGTAGTTCAAATAGTTCAACTGTAAGGCTAAAAGGACCTTGGTTTAAACCCGCTTGGTGACTGAAATAACCTTTCTTTTTAAAAGATTATACTACCCGCATCAGCGAGCACGCAGACTAAACGTCAAGCTCCTCCATTCTAGTTTTCCTGTGACGAGGAGGTTGCGGATGAAATTCCGAACGTATGTTTTTTCCCTGAATAATTCTCCACTCTCTATCTACGCAAATGTGGGCACATTTCTTTTAAATTCTATCTTAATAATCAGAGTTTTTACCCGAGTCAGTGTCCGAATGGTCTAAGGCGTCATTCTCGTGTTATTCTGTCTGATAGCGGATAAATCGGGGTTCGAATTCCGGTTGGTTATACTAAGTGTTTTTTCCTAAATGATTCCCCAATCTCATTCCACGCAAATGCAGGTAAATTACCTTTAAAATGCTTCCTTCCTTATCCCTACCCCATTAGAGTAATTATCACACATACGTATAATCTGAACTGGTAGTAAGACACGGTGATATAAAGAAATACGTGTTTTTTTTTTATAGTTGTGAAGAGTGCCCCTATTTGCCTAATTTAGAGTTAGTCTATGATCCCATAAGATGTCCTAAATTGCTGATTAGAGCAGCAGAAACACATTCATAAAAAGTATAACTTGGTTTATAGGGTATTTGAAAAAACTCGATGTAAACTTATTAATAATAAATATATAATCAAGGTTTTAGGACTGTAAAATAATTGAAAGCTTAGGCTATAGGTTTCAGATTTTTGTTTCCGCAGTCCTTATTTCCAAACTTAGCAAATTCATTTGCATTATTATTCGAAAGAATACTTTAGCAATTTTAAATCTAGATAATTCACACACTCTTAAGCTATTTATTGATTGATTTTTCTCTATAGAAATAAGAAATAAATTATTTACTGTGCATATTCCATATTCAACAGATAAAGGATACTGAGTTAAATATATTATATACATTCACAGGTGGTCAAGATGTCTAAGGCACTTGCATTGCACTTGTGTGTTTTTATGTTGGCGTGGATGTTACAGTTCTTATCCCGACTTGGTACATCTAGGGCGGTTTTTCACAAGAGATGTTGACCATACGCTCCCCATACTAATGCGGACACATATCTTAAAATTAAGTTCCTAATCTTTAGGATTAGTTTTTAATAACCGTGGTACCCGCCTCGGTGGCGTAGTTGGTTAACGCGCCAGTCGTGTTGAGCCAGACTACCAAGGACGGGGAGTTCGAGGTTCGAATCTCGGTCGGTTTATCCTAAATTGTTTTCCACTCTCCCTCCACGCAAATGCGGGTTCACTTACTCATAATTCAACTTTCCCAATTCCTAATCCATTAGTGTAATTAGTACTTAAGCGTATAACCCGAACGGGTAGTAAGACGCGGTGCTAAATAATAAATAAAATAAAAATAACCTTGGTATGAAAAATACAACTTATTTTATATGTCTATTATAATGATTAGTCTAAAAACATTAATAGGCCTTCTAGTTCAACTTGGCAACTAAATCCTGGTTTAGCCTATTTTTAAATTTATCAGTTTCGACGAATACATCTCATCGAACAATCTAAAAGCGCCATAAGAGGAGATGTTAATGATTCGCACGTCTGGTCAGGTAGGTGACTGCAGGTGGTACATGATCGTGACCGGGGTTCTCGCCCCAGTATTCCACTAGTTAGAAGATGGAGAGAGCCTCTCGGATCGACGCGAGCATCCTTTGTCTACCGCCTCACTTCTCCGCCTAATGACCCACATTCCCTTATAGGTGCATCGCGGATTGATGGAGTCATCTCCTCTTTATAGCAACCCCTCCCCCGTGGCCGCTTGAAGGAGGACAACTTTATGTATAGGGGGCCCTCATTTGATCTCAAGAAAATGTAGTATTTGTGTTTTGTCATCTGTTTTTGTTTCTTAGTTAATGTTTTAGACACAAGGGTTATTTAACAGTTTAGTCCGAGCTATAGGAATGAAAAGAGTAGTTAAAAGAATGTATGAGTAAAAAACAGTAATAGTCTACATCACGTATGGAATAAAACATCCAGGGTAAATCCAAATTTTAAAAATGATACATTTCTCGCCCATGCTGGGAATCGGATCTGGGAGTCCTGGTAATACGTGTATATAGTGTGTAATTTAATATTATTTTAAACTTTTGAATTAAGTGTGGGAAATTTTATTCAAAGTGTGGATCATAAGTATACAAATAAATTTAACCCTTTTACGAATTCAAAAATTGAAACAAAAAGCTAAGGCCATGCGATTATATTGAATTTATTCCTCTAAACTTTTAAAGCTTTGTCTCTGTCTCAACACGATACTGGCAAGTACTGTCCCCAGTTACAGTTGAAGACCAACCACGTCAACTATTTCCTCCAACAGCTCGGTGATCCTCTGCCGATACGTGACGTCCTTCTTGAAACACTCGCGTACGACGGCACTTCTGTCTCCGGACCAATATTTTGTGAGCGCCTCAGGATCCCCGTACGTCCTCGTCATCGTCTCGTCATCCATCAGGATCGATGGGAACACAACGCCCGCTGTTATTAACCCGAAATGCCTCATACTCTTACAACTTTCTTTGAAATCCGTCCAGGATAGGAGGTCCTCGGCGCATAGCCCGTGACGGTTCAGCTCGTCGGCTAGGCAAGAGTAATAGTGGGAGAGTACGTCTTCCATGTGGGTCTCTCTGAACGCCCGAGACGTGGAGAAGTGGAGTAGAAGCATCACGTCCAGCGATGGTGGTACGTATCTCGCAAGCTGAAAGTCTACCAGACGCACGTCCACCGGCGAACACTTGGCGCCTTCGCAGCGGAACATGATGTTATTCACCCAGATGTCACCGTGGCAGAGGACGTTCCTGTACCTCTCCGAAGGTTCCACAAGAGTCCATACTATATCGCAGTAGTCCGTCAACTTGCTCCTGTTCGTATTCGGAAGACCTGATGCTTCACGGTGTTCCGCCATCATCTCCAAGAGGCTCAATAATACGTCTATAGAAGTCAAAATATACTCTTTGGGCTCGTCGTAATTTAGATACACAGACTCGAAGCATACATCCGAGAAGTGCTGATTTATCCTGTAGGTTTTTCCAATTTCTTTACTTTTGGTCTCTTCCAATATGATTGACGCAGAGTGAAACCTGGCCAAACTTCGGAGGACTGCGCTCAGGTGTGAGATATCCAAGTAGTCACGGTTTGGAAGAGTGCGGTAGCCTTCCCCCGACAGATCTTGCAGGGCTAAAAGATCGGGCCTTGTGTGATAGCATACACAGACCGGCCAAGAAGGGCCTGCGTTATCGCCGGCGACGCATTTCCCTAGTTCGGGGAGCAAGAACGAATACAGGGTAATCTCCTTATGAAACAAACCAGTGGATTCAACAATCTCTAAGTGGACGGGTGTCTTAGGTAACGTTTTCACAAAAAATGTCAGTTCACTACGCTTCAAAGTACCTTCTTCCGAAGATAGAGGATGGAGAACCGATATTATCATCTTCCAATGTTCTCCAAGTAGCCCGATAACATGTTCTTGCAATCGCACTATTTTCACACCCAACAGTTCGAAATCAAAAGAGCCGAGGTGACGTGTCAGAATTTGCGTACATTCATGGTCAGAAATATTTGGAGCCCCCGTACTAGGAAGTGAAAACTTAGCGCTACTCATGTTTTCTGAACGTGATCGATTCAAACTAATAACACTATATGTACCGAAATGGTTTTATTGTATTACTTTTTTTTACGAATAAGTTACTGTACCGTTCTGTGCCCCCGTCAAAACTGCCTCATTAGCCTTACAATGGAATATGTTTAGCTTTTGCTGGTGGAAGAACCTTGCTTGGTCTTATCTTGAGCTAATTTACACAGCTCTAATATAAATCAAACATCAAGTCTACCGCTATTCTTTTATCAAGGTGATCGTTGTAATAGTTTATGATCCGACGCTCAAAACGGATTTCTGGCCTTGAAATTTTACCTAAAAGAACAGTATTCTAATCTCTTTTTTTTAACGACATTAAAAGGTTATTAAAAACTCAAATTAATAGAGAGCTAGAGTATCATTAAAGCTCCTCCTAGTCAGCGATGAGCGTTGCTTGACCTTTCATTTAGAGGTTAGTCCTACTACCCGTGTGACTAACCCTGAAATCAATGTTGTTATGTCGGAACTTGACACCAAATTATTAAAGCGACTGTATTGATTTAGAAATGGGTATTTATATTTTATCTGGTAATTTACTATGCTTATATTTGTTATGATAATATTTGGTATAAGAAGAGGTTGAAAACTGAACCGTTAACCTGTTATACGGAGCACAAACCCAGTTTAGATTATATATTAAACACTAACTAATAATTTGTAGTTGGAGCCTTCACACAATGTATTTTTAATATCAAAATAAATAAAATTTAAAACTACCTCCTAGTGCTGGCTAAGATATGAACGCTGAACTCCCCGCTAAAGACGATCAAGTTCAATCTGAGTCAAACATCTTAGAAAACTTTAAACTATGAGTGAAGAATGACCCTGATCACGGAACAAATCTTTGATAGCTCAGTGGTAGAAAATTGTCGTACTAAGCCAAAGGTTCCAAATTCGATTACAGTGTCCAGGTGTCATGTTTCAACCAATTTAAATTAATTTAAATGACATCTACTCTATTTGGACATTCCCATAATTACAATAATTTACAGCCCTTGTGTTGATATTCAAGATATTTACTTTTTGTGTAGGGCCGGGATTCATTCTGATGGCCATTTGATAAGTATTTATGTGTTGGTAGGCAAACTGACATAGCTTAAGTGCGTTTTAAAGTGGTGTGTAGACATGTGTGTACTAAAAATGGATTATATATATATAATCCTATAACAATTTGAGACGCACAAACACTGTTTAAATATTAATTCACAAATTTAAATTTTTATTAGAACTTTTAACACAAAGGTAATTAACGACTTTTTCTAAGAGATTCGTAAGTTAGGTCAAAGGATATGCACCAACATTAGTATGGAGTAGAAATAAAAACCCACTGTGATACATTGCAATGTGTAAATAATGTAAAGTTGCTTATTAGTTTATACGTGTAGTCTATCCAAATAATTACACTTATTAGATATAGATGAGTTAACATTTTGTTAAGTAATAGAGAAGTAATACCTAGTTACGAAGTTCATTAAAAGAAAACCTTTTTTTATCTATAAGCTAAAGTTGTTTAATCGCGTTACCAGCTTAAGCATAAGCTTTGTATTTGTCGAGGTTGAAAGTTTTTAATTGCACAAGGCCCTTTAAGCAAAATATATCTTCTATCGCGTTTTTCGACAGCAAAGCTGGTGATCCTCTCCTTCTTTTCGATTGCTTAAGGTCATTAGACAGTTAAATTGTTATTGCATTATTTTAACAAGTGTATAAATAGTGATTCAATTATTTAAAATCATTACAGTTCACGAGTTATAAGGGTTCAAACTTACTATTTTATGCTTTTTACCTACCATTGTTAAGGTAAAGTAATTAATGTATGACCCGCTTTGGTGGCCACGTGGTCTAACGCGCCACTCTCGTAATAGACTAAGCTGCCGATGACCGGTTCGAACCTCGGTTGGGTTTACTGAGGGTGATTTTTTACAAAATGGTTTTCCAATATCCCTCCACGTAAACGCGGGTACACTTCCTATAAATATAACCTTCCTAATCCTTACAACTATTAGCGTAATTAGTACATATGCGTATAAACCGAACGGGTGGTAAGATGCGGTTCTAAAAAAAATTAATGGGGTTGAAATTTAGTATAGCTATGAGGTATTTAGAATATTAATACTCTCCCGGAAATTTAATGGACCCCCCACCCCTACCGTATTTTAATGTCCATCATCATACCTGGATGTAGCCTTATATTTATTGATTATGTAACCTTGTTTATATCTCGTTGCACATCAAACTTTCCGTTTGTGTAACCCATAGACTATAATAATCTAGATAATCTAGAGTCTAGACCATCAAATAAGTAAACAGATTTTTAAATAAATGCACCAGCGAGAGAGTTTATTTGGTTTAGTCCTCATGTCCAACCAATGTGGGTTGTAATTCTATTGAAATTACTACCTTAGCTAATATGCTTTCAAACTGTCGTAAAATACGAATTTACGATGTCTGCTAAAACTCCGTTAGCAAGGAATTCCCTCATTTAAATTTGAAAAAATAACCCACAAACAAACAATGGAAGGAGAAAAGTCAACGACCCAGACTTTGAACAGCGGTCCATCGAAGGTACGAAAATGGAATAATGATTATATTTAACTTCGAAAAGCCATTAAAAAATCTACCAATTAGAGAGAACAAGTTAATTGGGATGAAAACACGTAAAACTACTTAAAATAGATATAAAGAAGGAAATGGACGCAATATTTACGGTGTCTAGAAATAAAAATAAAGTGTCCAACTTTACATAATTTATAATTTCTTGAAAGAACCGGTGGAATAAAATCAAATACTGAAGAATAGTTTTAAGTATGACGTAAAGATATTATAAGTTTTAAGGACGCCCTATTTTGGATTGGACCACTGTGCCTTGAAACGTTTATCTCAATTTGAGTCACATTAGCGACTTTTTTTTTGTTTTACTAGGGATTCATTCATGTTTGCGTGGTCACGCTACTAATAAATAAGACTCACAGAGGATTGGCCGCAAAGATAGTGAACCCGATTTTGACCCAGGAATCCTGAAATCGATACCTAATAGCGTAATTGGGTATTTAAAAAAACTTTTTTTTACATAAGGTAATATTATACATTATGTTATTTACTAAGATATTTAGTGTATGGCATTATTAACATGAGCACACAATATTTAGATATTATAAAACCTATTAGTGATGTGATTGAATGTCATAAAACCTTTTTTATTTAGCATCACGTCTTACTACCCGCTCGGTTTTAACGCCTAAGTACTGATTACGCTAATAGGCTAGGAATTGAAAAGTTTGAATACAGAGGAAATGAACCCACATTTGTATGGAGGGAGAGTGGAAAACCATTTAGAAAAGACCACCCCATTTCACCCGAACGAGATTCGAACCTCGATCTCTCCGTCCTTGGCAGTCTAGCTCAACATGAAACTAGCGCGTTAGCCAACTACGCCACCGAGGCGAGTATAAAACATAATAAGATGTTGAAATTTGAAAATTGAATATTAAATTATTTTTTAAATTACCTTTTTTTTATCACCATACCCGAGTATCCGGTTGGATTTTACACTACTGAAGTAGAAATAAGGAAGATTATATTTTAGAAGTATTGTACCTGAATTTGCATGGAGGGAGCGTGGGAAACCGTTTAGGAAAAACACACTCAGTACACCCGACCAACCGGAATTTGAACAACACTCTCCCGTCAACGGCCATCCAGTCTAATACAGGAGTAACGCGTTAGACCACGCGACCACCGATGTGGGTATACAATCATTGAAGTGGTTCTTCTTTTAAATAGTTGATTCATTAAACACCTTTTAAACTATTGTGTCGGCTGTAAATTTATCTTTGAAATACCATTATTCAAAGTTTGTACGGTATTATATTAATGAAACTGTTTGAAAGCTGTAAGTTGGTTGGTGTTGCACCACCTTGACTTAACTTTTATTCACTTGATCAGCCAAGAATGTGTGTGCAGGACGATGGTAAAATGTTAAGTTTAAATATTTACAACTGCACAACTCAAAGAAGGGAAAGGACCAAAAACAAGTACTTGTGCCTGTTTTGGGCCAAAATTAACTAGTAGTTATGTGAACAGTAGACCTGGCTCCTTCCATGTTCTTATAGTAATAATAATAATAATAATAATAATAATAATAATAATAATAATAATAATAATAATAATAATAATAATATATAATCATAATATAATAATATTAATAATAATAATTATTATTATTATAAATATAATTAAAATATGCAATCCCGTACAATTATAATAATTGTACAATTGGCAGCAATAAGTCAACTACTGAGTCGAAGGTGGCTGCGTTATCTGATAGCTCGCGATCTTAATAAAATTACATATTTGTAGCCGACGATTTCTACACGTCCATCATAGACTCTGCCTTAAAATATGAGTGAAGAATGACCCTGGGCACGGGGCGATTCCTGGATAGCTCTGTGGTTGGAGCATTGGCGTACTAAGCCAAAGGTCCCGGTTAGATTCCCGTGTCCAGGTGTCATTTTTCAATTTTTATAATAATTAATAATAATACTTAGTACCGCGTCTTGATAACCGTGCGGGTTACACGTTTCCGTACTAATTACGCTAATCGATTAGGAATTGGGAAGGTTGGATATAGAGAAAACGAACCCGCATATGCGTGGAGAAAGAGTGGAAGACAATTTAGGAAAAACCACCCCAAGTTCACCCAACCGAGATTCGAACCTCGATCTCCCCGTCATCAGCAGTCTATCTCAACAAAAAACCAGCACGTTAGCTAAACTACGCCACCATGGCGGGTCATATTCTTATTATTATAGTTACTACAGTCTTTAAGATTTCGCTTTGGATTTTTAGTTGATATTTTACCTTTGTGATCAAGCTAGACAGAAAACAAATGCATCCTGTATTCAATAGTACATTATATTAATAGAGAATAACCGTGTTTACGCAGCGTCGGCCTCGCAATTTATGATAAAATTTAAAAAAAATACGTCCTAAGTATTAGAATGATTGTTCAGAAATTTAAACTCAAATTACTCGATTTCTATTATTATTATATCATCATCACCGCGTCTTACTACCCTTACGACCATCAACTTGTGTATGGTCCAGTTGATGATGCCTTATTAATTATATGTCTAATGTTCATATCTGACAATATGTTTTTCACCAGAAGTAAACCCTAAACATACATTTTGACTTAAATTTAACTTAATACATCTACCAACTTAATAACTGTTTAATTTTAAGTCTAAACTTTTAATTATAACCACGCCTTACTTTCAACCATTGTTTAGAATGTTTTCTAAAATGTTAAGCTAAGATTTGCTCTACTAACTCTTTATAAAAATAGCGGACCATATATTTAAATGTGTTGGTTCACACAAAAAGCTGAGCTAAGCTGAGCTTTGCCTTGCTACGCCACGCTATGTTTTTCCTATTGCTGGTCGGGCAATTTATCCATCCCCCTTCTTGATCCATCTTACATTGCGCAAGCGCATAGCGCAACTTTGGCTCCGTATTGAACAGAGGCAGTGTTGGTTTGGTGAAAATGACTAAAGAAGTGTTGAAGTTTTGTTTTCAGTTTGTTTTACGTGTATTTAAGTAATATTCTATTTAAGTTTTATATTTAATAAAAGTTTTTATATTAAAATGGAAGCGTTAATTGAACAAATCAAACCTCCACCTCATGAATTTTCTTTATCTTCCAAAACAACCGCTAAAAGCAGAATCTTTTCTTTCTCAGTACTATCACCTGAGCTCAAATAAGTCATTATGGAGAACGCCATCATAACTTAACTTGACTGGAGCAGACCAGAAAGAAACAACACTGAATTTGGGGGGAAATGAGGGAACATTGCTTAGCTTAGCAATGAGTGTGAAACCAAATTGACAACGTATTAGTACAGAATGGCTTAACATTCTGTGTGTATCGGCCTTTAGAGTTCAATTTTACGATGGCATATATTCTCTTCTAACAGAATGAAATTTACGGCTAGGAAATTATTAATTAGTGGGACGCATTATAGGCCTAAATCTTGGTAAGCTGTATGTTGTGCACGTTTGTTTTAGCGAGATCAAAATGGCTCAATTAATAATTTATTACTTATTTACTCTATGGTAGAACCTATTATGAACTCAAAAGTTAATTTCCGCACTTACAAAAGTATACCACTTATCTCTATCTTGAGCTAGTTCTATTCAGTCTCCCTCATTACACCCTATCCCGAGCTAGTTCTATTCAGTCTCCCTCATTACACCCTATCCCTATCTTGAGCTAGTTCTATTCAGTCTCCCTCATTACACCCTATCCCTATCTTGAGCTAGTTCTATTCAGTCTCCCTCATTACACCCTAGCCCTATCTTGAGCTAGTTCTAGCCAGTCTCCCTCATTACACCCTATCCCTATCTTGAGCTAGTTCTAGCCAGTCTCCCTCATTACACCCTATCCCTATCTTGAGCTAGTTCTATTCAGTCTCCCTCATTACACCCTAGCCCTATCTTGAGCTAGTTCTAGCCAGTCTCCCTCATTACACCCTATCCCTATCTTGAGCTAGTTCTATTCAGTCTCCCTCATTACACCCTATCCCTATCTTGAGCTAGTTCTATTCAGTCTCCCTCATTACACCCTATCCCTATCTTGAGCTAGTTCTATTCAGTCTCCCTCATTACACCCTATTCCTATCTTGAGCTAGTTCTATTCAGTCTCCCTCATTACACCCTATCCCTATCTTGAGCTAGTTCTATTCAGTCTCCCTCATTACACCCTATCCCTATCTTGAGCTAGTTCTATTCAGTCTCCCTCATTACACCCTATCTCTATCTTGAGCTAGTTCTATTCAGTCTCCCTCATTACACCCTATTCCTATCTTGAGCTAGTTCTATTCAGTCTCCCTCATTACACCCTATCCCTATCTTGAGCTAGTTCTATTCAGTCTCCCTCATTACACCCTATCCCTATCTTGAGCTAGTTCTATTCATTCTCCCTCATTACACCCTATCCCTATCTTGAGCTAGTTCTATTCATTCTCCCTCATTACACCCTAGCCCTATCTTGAGCTAGTTCTAGCCAGTCTCCCTCATTACACCCTATCCCTATCTTGAGCTAGTTCTATTCAGTCTCCCTCATTACACCCTATCCCTATCTTGAGCTAGTTCTATTCAGTCTCCCTCATTACACCCTATTCCTATCTTGAGCTAGTTCTATTCAGTCTCCCTCATTACACCCTATCCCTATCTTGAGCTAGTTCTATTCATTCTCCCTCATTACACCCTAGCCCTATCTTGAGCTAGTTCTAGCCAGTCTCCCTCATTACACCCTATCCCTATTTTGAGCTAGTTCTATTCAGTCTCCCTCATTACACCCTATCCCTATCATGAGCTAGTTCTATTCAGTCTCCCTCATTACACCCTATCTCTTTAAGGTTAATTCTAATGTTATACTCCCATCTTCGTCAAGGCTTTCCAAATATTCTCTTTTTATTGGGTTTGCCAGTCAATACCCTGAACACGGTTCTAGATTAATTAGTAGAGGTCTAATGACGTTTAGAATCCTGTTTGAAATTTCACAATAAGATAAAAAAACAAAGTCGCTCTTTGAGGTTCCTTACTCCCCCCTAAACTCTTGTTAACTAAGTCATCACTATTTAAAATGCTTGATGATCAAGATAGGATGGATGGTCTTGCACTTGGTACAGCTTGAGTAATGGTCATTACTCCAACAGGAATGGTAATCTTGTCAGCATTGACTTTCAACAAGGAAGATAAATGTTTCTAATGCCAAATTCATTGAGGTTGATTTTTTTTATCTCGAAATATTAGGTTGGGAAGACGGATTTTCAGAATGCGTTTGCTTTGCTCATCAACTAACGTAGAAGTATGTACAGTCCATTCGCCATAGGAGTGGTGGTAGCTGACAGGTAGCAAAAGTAATCAGATCTACTCTCATGTATCCATTCGCCAAACCATATGATCTGCAAGACTATATATTGATTTGTTGTCACTTTTAGCGGCCAAAACTTTCCCAACAAACAACTTATTATTAATTATATTTTTCTTTTAACAGTTTTTACATCTTCTGATAGTTGTCAGTTACCATCACTCATATGGTGAATGGACTATATTTTGGGAAAGCGGTATGAATGTGAAACTCATTTAGTCTGCTTTAGCGGTGACGATGGTTTTAAACATGGCCGGGTGTACTGAGTATGTTATTTCCTAAATAGTTTCCCGTTCTCTATCCATGCAAATGTGTGTACATTTCTTCTCAATTATAATGTGATTAAATATGTATACAACCCGATAGATAGCGAGATGAATTGCAAAAAATTTATGTCTTAGCAACGTCACTAATCAACTGAGCTAAGGGTTAAGGGATCGATTCCCGAAATGAAAGAGAAATGTAGAGATTAGGGATTTTCATCCACCAGTAGTAAACTAAGTCCGTATGAATAGTTGTTGTTTGATTGCCAAACCCTTCCTTCACCTCTGACAAGACGTGTATTAATCACAACTTGTGAATGTGTGGAATGCCAGTCCTCCACCGTGGTTCGGATCCCACGTTAAACTGTAGGTCCTCCATTTCATCTCACAATCACCCTACATTACACATTAGCCTAAGTGCGTACAACCCGAACGGGTAGTAAGACGTGGTGATGATGATTGATGATGATAATAATAATAATAATAATAATAATAATAATAATAATAATAATAATAGTTGTAGTGTCTAGTCTCAAGCCATACCGTGAGTCCACCGAAGCAGGTTATTATTATTATTATTATTATTATTATTATTATTATTATTATTATTATTTTAGTTGATGTTTGATTTCAAAAGACATGTCCATAAGTGTATGACATTAATGATTGATCAGACAGTTTTTATTTCTACAAGTTATGTAGATGGAATTTCCATCGATTAATATTTTGTATCGAGTTTAAAAAAAAAATTTAAAAAAAAGAGAACTCAATCAAGAGACAACGACGGTATTCTTCAGTGATGCCTGACGCATGGTTCAATCCCTAGGATCTAGAGTCACTGTCTTGACTACACAGTCGTCCCTGAATGATAACTTTTAGTTCTGAGGTTCAAATGAAGAGTTCAAGAAAGAAAACATCTCTCTAATTGGATGACTTGGCAACTACTTGTCCCCCCCCCTTCCACCCCTCCTCCTCCTTACCTCCCGACCACATCATAAACGTATGGTAACACAAGATCCAGAAATGTATTATACCTCCCGTTACTACATTCGCTCACCAAAATAAAAACATTTTAAGATCATTACTTATTCATTGGTTCTTTTACCGCGGTCACATTCCAAATAAACTGTAAATTCGTTCATTCACGTATAACCAGTTGTATTTGGAGCCAAAATATATTACAAACGAATATAACTGTGAAATAGCTTGTCCCCGTGGATAAGAGTTTGGAGTGGCCGATAACGAGGTTCAGTGGACTTGGGTTCGATTTCGGGTGGAACTGGCGAAGATATTAATTGCCGAGTTTGTACGGCTATTATTATTTTATTATTATTATTATTATTATTATTATTATTATTATTATTATTATTATTATTATTATTATTATTATTATCTTTATCATTATCATTATCATTATTATTTTTATTATTATTATTATTATTATTATTATTATTACTAGCACCGCGTCTTACTACCCGTTCGGGTTATACGCACTTACGCTAATGTGTAATGGTAGGGTGATTCTGAGATGAAATGGAGGACCTACAGTTTAACGTGGGATCCGAACCACGGTGGAGGTCTGGCATTCCTCACATTCACAAGCTATGATTAATACACGTCTTGTCAGAGGTGAAGGAAGGGTTTGGCAATCAGATAAATCTGTGCCAGTACCGAGGATTGAACCCTGGACCCCATCACAGAAGTTCGACACCTTACCCCTAGACCGCCAGGTCACCTGTACCGCTATTCAATTAGTAAATATCTAATTCCTAAGCGTAGGTGTGAAGTATTTAAGGGGCCGCCAACGAGACGCGTTGCAGATTTCCAGAAATCCTGAGTTGTTAAACAAGTGGTTTCTTAGTTCAAAATATAGTTGGTTCACGTCAAAATTGAGGCGAAGGGAATCAATATAGGATTAAAAACCTCACTTTTTAATATATTTTTTATAGTAAGACGATGTAGAAACACTCTACCATAATGTGATACAAAGTAAGTGATAGTGAAGGAAGTCAAGCTTAGGTTAGACCTAGATAGAGACAAACACACTTCATTTATTCTTTCACTTTTCACACTTCAAACTTCAATCACTGCAAGTTTTCAGTTATGCTTCAAATTCTTCAAACATGTAGTCCCATATATCTTTTTTTTAATGTGTTTTGTATGTCTCTCTTTATATGAAAAAAGAATAATTCCGAAAATTCAAAACAATGTGTAGTTGTGAAAGTGTGAAGAAGTTGTAAGTGTGAAAAGTGAAAGAAGAAATGAAGAGAGAAGTGTGTTTGTCTCTTTCTAGGTCTAACCTAACTATCCTTTCAGTTTGGCTTCCTTCACTATCAATTATTTTACATTATTATACAGTGTTTCTACAGTCTTATTATACAGTACTTAGCCGTTAGGCAATAATTAATTAACTTTTTAAGTTTTATATTTTTCAAAAATAAAAATTTGAAATTATCTTGTTCCGAGATTAAAGTGAATAGTACCCGCTTCGGTGGTCACATGGTTTAATCCATTTATATCCAACCTTCTCTATTCGCGTTCCCCCAGATATAATTTATCTTCAACTTTGTACCCCCAAAGTTGTTGGTGCATAATGCAAGCTATAGGCCTACATATCCTATAATCTACATCTGAGAGATAGAAAGAGGGGAAGAGAGGGAATAAAAAGGATGGTGCTCCCAGATCGCAAGTCCTTTCGTCCGGTTCTCTGGTGGCTAACCCTAAATCTGCCCTGATTATTCACTATTTATCATGAAATTATATAGGCTATATGTTTTTAAATGATATATTCGCATACTCCAGGTTGAATACCACTGGTCTTAGGCATCGCTCCAAAAGTAGACTGAATTGACGGTGACAGGGAGGTCGGGCTTCGAATCCCGCCTGGATAAGTCCTACCTTCCTTAACGGAACCTCATCAGTGTAAACATGAGGGTAGACGGACGAGTAGGGAAACACGGCGCAGAAAAAAAACCCGTTACTATACGCCATTCTTTCACTGGAGCCTAGTGAAGGGTCTGCAGGAGGTGGCTTAGAGAGGGAGGTGGGAGAAGGGGTTAAAGCTATCTTCAGCACGGTACATAATAACATGATAATAGTAATTGAAAGTGAAATTGTGACAAATCAAATGTCGTGTTTGTTCCAGTTGATCGTGGCAAAGATCCTTTCAGATAGCGGCGAGGTAATTGCTCCGGCTCGTAAGATGAGGAGGCGGACAGACAGACTGACGGATCCATTCTGAATGATGGCGGCAAGGTTAAAGACTGCTTTGTTTATAACGAACAAGTTGCGTTATTTTTGAGCGTAAAACCAAAATACCTGCAACTATCTGTAACGAAATCGCTTTTTTTTTTTTTTTAAAGGGTTGATTGGTTCTGCAGGTGTAGATGCTCCAGGATAAATTCTTATAAGATTTCGAAATCCGTTGTGATGGCCGGAACACTTCATGACAGTGGATCATAGAAGATACAGTATTTTGAGGTACAATTTTATTTTTAATTATTAGGCTACTCTGCCAGCTTGATGATTGTGTTTCGTTTGTCTACGAGGCCTATTGTAAAAGAAGGCCGATTACAGTCCCGTTCAGGTCTACTGGGACTGAAATAAATACGGGAGACTTTTAAGGAAATGTATCCTAATTTGCGTGAGAGAAAGCGGGAAACCGTTTATTTAAAAAAACTAAGGAAACCCAGTTAGGATTCGAAACTCGACCTCCCCACCATCACCAAACTAAAATATACAAGGTTGACGAGTACTTAGCCCGCGTGCCCACAGTTTGACCGCCTATTTTGTGTTTGTGTGTTCAGTTATAAGTATTACTCTAATAGCAATAACTTGGGGGGGGGGGGGAGGGAGAAGGGTTTGAGTGGTTGACCAGATTCGATTCCGGGTGGTGTTGATACAGATGTTTATTAACTTATTTAAATAAGAGATGCATCCCCTTGTCAAATTAGAATACAAAGTATTCCCAGATTAATCAGCCAAACTTTGTGAAGTGGTAGGGTATCGAAAAACTAGTTCAAAATATCATTTGGAAATAAGCTTGTTTTAGCTTCCCTTTCGAGCGAAAAGTAAAATATAGGTATTAAATAAAATACTTAATTTATTATTTTATTTATTACATTCAAAATTATGATCTCCAGCCCAGAGACAAGTATTGCACAATTTTTGAAGCAATTTTTTTTAAACTTTAATATGTTTAAAATAATTCATATTCTTGGCCAAATAATAACGTGGTCGCTGACGTCCCCATTTCTCATTGGATATTTCCTACCGGATTCACCCTAAACCAAGCAAAAGAACAAATGAGAAGTCATCTTAATGATAATTTGATGCTGCACATCCTTTATATTGAGTTTTTTGTTAAACATTATATTTTTAGTGTTATTTTAATTTTTATGCAGGAAACTTGATTGTATTTAGTTTTGCGCTGTTTTCTCGAAAACGAGACAATCTACCAATACATTTTGATTTAGTTTTATGATCCCTTACCACTCCCCAAAGTTTGTTTAATCCGGGAACATCCTGTATAGCCAGTTACTAGGGTTGGGTCTGTTGATATAGGCAAGCTTACCTTGGTTGTGTTAGTTAATTGATTAAATTTTCAACTTTATACATTATATTTGTTTAAATTTCCTCTATTAGGGCCTAGGATTGCATTCATTTAACAAATTAAATATTGTCAGTGTTTTAAGGTATGTAATATTAGCAAATTTAGAAATAATTACTTTTACAATTTTAATCCCCGTTCTCGTCTCGAAGTGAGGGATTCTAAAATTCCCGTTCCCGATATCATCTAGATGGTTGAGTCTCGTTACCAATCTCGTCTCGAACCAAAAAAAGTCGATCTCGCACACACTTACTAATTAGGGCTATAGGATAATTTAGTTGTTTGCAAGTTTATTTTTACTGTGTTTAAAAATTGCACGTTAACTACAACAAATACACTAAAAATTACTGACTGTCATTAGAATTAGTTTTTATTCTATTTTATGAATAGATTTATTATAAATTTTGTTTTACAAAATATTGTGTAGCAAAAAAAAAACTAATAGGCGCGTAAGAATATTTCACTAACTATTCTGGTGTCATTAACATATGGTGGGTTAATTCCTTTGTATTATATAACATAAAACAGTTTTGTAGAAATGTATTTTATGTTCAGAATATGTATGATATTTAGCGGTGCCACACTGTGGTTACTTATATAATAAATCATGCTAAATATATCTTACTTGGGAAGCTCATGTTTAGAATTAAATTATAGCCTTAATTAATGAGGTGTGGTTCCTTAGCTCGAGCTATAACAATGCACGAGGGCAAGACCCCGTGGGTAGCATTACCTCTAAATACAGGTGAATGTGTAGGAATTGTGGGCGTGCATAAGGACAGGCGAATCCAAGTGAACATGTAGATCTGATCATTGTGCGAGGAGTTCGGAGAGGGTGGGGGAGGGCGTAGTATGAACTTGAGGTAGTTCATTGCAACTAGTGCTGATGGGACAGGATCTTGTTTATAACACCCGCACATAAGCACAAATTTAGGGCGAAAAAACATCCTCAGTACACCCAACCGGGATTCAACTCCCGACCTCTCCGTCATTGATCATCTAGTCTATTGCGAGGTATCCGTACTGATAGCCACGTGGACTTAATGCCAATCTCATCTAGTTTTATTTTCCTGTGACGGGGAGGTCAGGGTTTGAATCCCAGCCGGGCATGAAAAGATTGTTTTTTACCTCCTAAATGACTTCCCACTCAACCTTAAAGGAAATGAAGATAAATTCCCTCAAATTTCTACCTTCTTCATTCCTACCTCATTGGCGTTATTATAATAATCCGTATAGCTAGGACGGATTCTAAAACGCAGCGGACAGCAAGAAAGCTCGATATAATCAATATATTTATCAGCGTCACCCGGAATCGACTCAGAACCCCCTAGACTAGTGGTCGAATACTAACCTCTAAGCTCAACGCATAAACCATAAGTCAATAGTACATATAACATAATGTGCAAATAATTTGAAACACATTATTATCAATGATAGCATTCATAATACACAGAGAATAGTGCACAATAAAGTTGAATTCAACCCTGTTGAGTGCAAATCTAAATACTTATTTTGTGGGATGGTGGGCGGGAGGGTGAAAGGCGTGGCGTGGTTTCACAACCGACCAAAATATCCTTCCGCGCCAACAAGAACAGATGGATCACGGAAAAAGTAGATGGCGCTAACTACCGGACAGGTCTTGCGGAAAAATCATACGTTTGGATACATCAGTTTTCTCGAGAACGAGTGAGATTTTATGTTGATATTTTCAACACCCCTTCTAAGATAATGTATCGATGTTTATTAATTGTTACATTTTCTAAATTTTGCTATGCAGCCGGCAGTTTTATATTGAAACAGTCAAAATTATTGATATTTTATCACTGTTAAATTTATAGAGGAGGTATTTATATAAAAAGTATAACTTAATCAACATGCTTCTATTCTTGAACAAACCGTTTCCGAAAAGAAAATTGCAAAACAATAAAAATTCTTGAAGAAAACCGTTTGTTCTCATGGATCTGCATTTCCACGCCAAATTAAAATGGTCAATCGCCTTAACTTTTTATGCTTTAAGTAATGGTGTGCGAAGCCTCTAAAAGTCGAAGTCGAAGGTCAAACCTCCTTCGGCTTCGACTTCGACATCTACAATAACCTTCGCATATCCGAAAAATTTTGAAGGAAGGGTAAAACTTCGATAAATTATCAAACAATTTAATTTTATCTTACTAAATATTTGATCATTTTAAAACCGTTACTAAACAGAATTTCAACACCAAACAGTAATTTAACTACCATTACGTAAGCATAGATCAAAAGTGGATAAGTAAATGTTAATATATTATATTCACTATCGACAGCAAAATTTTGTAAAAAATAAAAATACCTATACAGAAATAACACCTTGGTACTGGTGTGAAGCAGAGAAAGAGCTTTAGTTGTGCTACCATCCCAGCTCACGTCTAAAGCTTAGTCCATAATATTCTTTCTCTTTGGAATTATCTGTGACAAATTTACAAGTTCATTTTGACACACAAGTTTTTCATAACTTCTTCGCGTTTTCTTTATTATTGGAAATGGCTCATACGGAAAGTGAGAAACGAAAACAGAATTTAATTTATAATTACTATCATAGAAATGCAGATAAAAAGACATGCATATGTAAAGTTTGCAAAATGATTGTTGATCTAAAAATTAAAAGTAGCGTTAAGTGACAACAACCAAAATCCTAGATAGCTTCAACTTCGACTTTTCTTCGCAAGTTTCAAGCTTCACTTCAACTTCGCTTCGCATTTAAAAAGTGGCCTTCGCACATCCCTAGCATTAAGCATGAAGTTGAGCATAAACAACCCTCTAACTTGAGCCGTATCGGCCAATAAGAATTCGAGGAGAGGCTCAAGCCAATAGACACAACATACAAAAAATATTCTTTTCTCATATTTGAAATTATCTTGTAGTAGCCATACGTCTTGTTCGTTAATAACAAATTTTCTTTGTTTTAGCTTCAATGATTCCGATTGTAAATGTAATTGAGAATAAATGGGGAGTATTACATTTTTGATTCAGTAATTGAGAAGTAGATCTACCATAATATTCATAACAAAAATAGTATCAGAACCAAATAAAAATCACCACGTCTTAAATTATGTTAATTTTATATTTCAAAAGATGTAGTTATATTTATTTTCCCAGTCAAACTTTGTAAACATTATTTTAAAGTCCATAGATCAAAGAGGTTAGGCTAATTTCTATGAATAAAAACAATTAATCTAAAAGACTTTAAACACCACGTTTCATTACAAACCATTGTATTTTTTTATTATGAATTGTGTGCTGTCAGCCACTATTCTCTATTTTTTTTAGCACCGTTTCTTACCACCTATTCAGGTTATATGCCTATGTACTAATTACACTTATGATTTAGGGATGAGGGAGGTTGAATTTAGAGGGAAGTTTATCTACAATTTCATGGATGGGGACTCTAAAACCATTGAAAAAACCACCCTCAGTACACCCTACCGGGATTCAAACCCCGATCTCTCCATAATTGGCAGTACAGTCTATTACAAGACTGACGCCTTAAGCTATGTGGCCACAGAAGCCGGTATTATTCTCTATTAGCTATGCATACGAATGAATATAAAACCAGCGTAAGCCCCGGCTAGTGGATTAGATGACCCAATAGTTTGTCAGTGCTGTGTGGCCTTCCAGACCGATGTAATCGGGTCTCCTTATTAATTATAAGTGACTGTTTCAATTACGTCGGCGGACTAATGAACCCAGCATCATGACATGAACTGGTTCTCCGTCATAAATCACGCGGCTACTCGATTAACACGACTAAATTGCTGAATTAATGGCAGGACAAAAACCATCTAAAACTAAATCAAACATACCATGGACAATTTATTAAAATCCAACAAGTACCGAAATATGTCCTAGAACCCTTAAATTTATTAGGTAATGATCTTTTAATCAAACAGCAACCAACATAAAAAGTAAATATATATACAAATATAAAACAACTAAACATACATCGCAATATACCGATGCGAGTAGTGTCTTAATCTAAGTTGTAAGGTTGGTTATGTTTATGTAGTTTATTGGAAGTGCGCCCTTAGCAGCGTGGAGAGAAGATGCGAAAACCACCTGTAAAAAGCAAACCCCTAGCTCAACCAGCTGTGAATATTACACCGATCTCCCTATAGTCACAAATCCAGTATATTGATAGTCTAGTCTTAGACACAGGCACAGGCGCGGTGTTATCCTGACACCGTATACTATGGGACCACAGGTGCGGATTAGGCTAAAGCCGTTAAGGTGGGAGTGTAGGAAACGTGAGTTGAGGCCAATCAATGTCTATGCTGTTTTTATAACAAAACTTTTTGGCCAAAATAAAAAAAAAAGCTCCAGTAGAAACATTGAGTTTGTTTTCTTCATAGGGTGATATCAACAATTCTTGAATATTTTTAATGATCATAGCGGCATCTGTTGACAAACTTTTAAAATGAAAAGAGAAAGTTGTCATTGAATTCCAGTACAGCTTTGAGAACTGTGATATCACCATGTGACTAAAATTAATATTTATGTATCTTTACTTTACATCCATTACTGTTTCCAGTCTGTGGCCTAGGTCAGTTTTTTATTCAAGTCATATATTTTTTGCTACCGGCTTGCTAGACCTGTCATAGCTTATTATGCCTTGTAATCTAAATTAAGACTAGGAAAGGCACAACATCCATCCCCGTCCGTTAATTTATCACTATGAATGGGTAAGCCCCCATTTCACCAATGATAAATCTTCGCCCATGCCGGGAATTGAACCCGCGGCTCTTAACTCAGTATACAGACATACTATCGACTGAGCTAAGGTGTCGGATTCTATGTTTCTACTGGAGAAATATTTGACTTCTTTTGACCAACAAAATGTTGTGATACAAAAACTGCAAAAAAACACTGACTTTTTCTCGCGTCCCCTCCATTCCCACCACGATAGCCCTTGTGTAGAGTATACAAACAATCGTCCAAATAGATCGTCAGACCAATAGAAATACCAATACACACCTCGTCAATGCCCCCCCCCCCTACTTCCCCTCACCCTCTTTCCACGTGTAATAACACCATAAAGTTCTCACGGGCGAACACGTTCCGCGGGTACAAAGCTGATGATGTATGACCGCGATGAACACGAGCGCGCCGTGATTGCTGCGCGCGCATCTATCAGCTGAGTAGTAGTAGTAGTAGTAGTAGTAGTAGTAGTAGTAGTAGTAGTGGTAGTGGTAGTAGTAATAGTAGTAGTGGTAGGTAATAATGACGCGGGCCATGCATGCGATGTTAAGGGAAACCGGTCCAGGTTCCCATCCACCCACTAAGACACTGTTGACTGATCCTTCCCCCCCCCCCTCCCTCCTCCTCCTTCTACAAAGGTCAATCTCTGTAACCCCTCGCCTTGGTACACTGCCCTCTTGCTCATCGCTTTAGGGGTGGGCGGGTCATTAACTCATTATAGTCTCTACACATGCTAGACGCTCTGGGATTTCACGTCTGCTGACGGAACGAAAGAATTCCACGATTTTTCCATGATTTCATAAAACTCCCCCCCTCCTAACCCTCTCCCCGAGCCCCTCAGCACTCCGTTAATTATGTTGGTTCTTCAACAACGATCTTCAATAGTACAAGTGACCCATTCAAAATTAAATAAAACTACAGTGATGTTACAGTACTTCACTTGGGTTTTTTCCATTTTTTTAGGTGTGTGTGTGTGTGGTAATCTTGGGAATTTATTGATTTATTGAAAGTTATATCACTGCTGTATTCGTCCAACAAAGATCACTTCTGCATTCGTATATTCATACGGCATGTGCTGGATCGATTTGGTTGCCAGTTGTATTGGCTATGCCATGCCGTGTAACAATGAGTCAAAATAAAAGCTCAATAAAACTTAAGAGTTTTTTTTATATTTCGTTCAGAGTTTGAATAAAATATCTTAGTTTTAAAATCACGTGTTTTAATTTTTTCGAATGGATCACTCTGAATTTAAAAAATAAATGATTATTCATTGAAGCAGTAATTTATTTTTTTACATTGCGTATTTCTATCCCTAGTTACCCTAATTGAATAGGGATTAGAAAGGTAAAATTTAGAAAATATGAACCCAAATTTTCATGGAGGGAGAGAGAAAAGAGAGAGAGAGAGAGTGTGTGAAAAGCCATTCTAGAAAAAATGATAAATACACACGGCTGAGATTAGAGCCCCGACCTCCCTTTCATCGGTAAACCATACTACACGAGCTTGACGTTTAGTCCAAGTGCCCGCCGATGCGGGTAGTCAAGAATTTCCATATCAATGGCTACAAGGGCTAAGGCGTAAACCTTGTCATGTCTATTTTGCCAATGACAAGCAGGTCGGAGCATGAATGCCGGCCGGGTATAGTGATAATATTTCCTTTTAAAGTTGATTTTCACTCTTTCTTCACGCAAATGCGGGTATCTTTACTCTAAATTGTAGACCTACCTTCTTCATCCTGGATGAGATGTACACACAAAAAGAGTAAATACTATTAAAAAACTTAATTTAGGTACAAGAGATTATTTATTTTATGGTAGTGTTTTTAAAATATAATGATATGCGATTTTTAAATTCAAATTTTGGAAGTGGCAATGGTTCAGTTATAAAGAGAGTACAGAGTGAAATATGGCAGTCGATGCAGTTTCCAAAATATTTATAATTTATTGCTTAGGGCTGGAAGTCTTCTATAAAGGTGTTTTAAAATCTCGTGTGTTTAAAATATCGTAGATACGCTGATTAAAACCGTTCCCCATAATTTCTTACTAGTATATATGATCACATCCCGATTTTGATAATAACCTTATCCTCAAATGTTTATACTATATCATTCTAACTTCCCATCGTCACAGTTTAAACTTAAAATCACACCTTAGACTTTTGTGAACGACGATATTACTGAGAAATATTGGCGTAAGTTGTGTGGTTTGTTTTTTCCACATCAATTCTATAAAACGTTTGTTGAAATTATTCATTACGCTGAATTGAAAGTATACTTCTGAGAGTGAACAAGTTCAATCTGTTCAGTACAAAGCTCGGTTGAGTCAACGACTAGATTTCCTACCTGTGACGTAGCAGAAAGTCAAGATAGTATTTCTCATGTTACTGTATTTAGGTTTTACGCGGCGAGTTTTAAAGATACAATATTGTAACAAAAAAAATAAGTTCTTAAGGTAGGGTAGTGAACACGAGTTAAGGGCACTACTTTTGCAGTTTTTATATTAAAATATTGTTTTTAGTCAAAAGAAATCAAATAATTATCCAGTAGAAAGATAGAGCTTAATTTTCTTCACATGTGCTGATATAAATATTTCTTGAATATTTGTAAATGGTGTCCTGGAATTTAATGATTTTTTTTTTCATAATTTAAAATGTTTCTCATGTAATGCCGCCATGCTCATGACAGATATTCAAGAAGTGTTGTGGTCATCATGTGAAGAAAATTAAACTCTATGTTTATAATGGAGCAATATTTTATTTATTTTGGCAAAAAAAAGTTTTGCTTTAATTGTAAAAACACTGTCTTAATTTGCGTTCCCAACACTCCCATCTTATGTGGTCCAAAAAAGGTCTTACATCTTCACCAAATTATTTTTTTAGCGTAAAGTAGTTTTTTTTAAATGATCTAAAACTAAAGACTATTTGGTTTATTCACAAAAATTATCAGTAGGAATATTCTTGTGGATTAAAATATTCCGTGGAGAATATGTTTATCTAGAGAAACTAAGAAAAAGTTTATCTTTGCGAATCAATGCTGTCCAGGCATAAACTATATAGTGAGTATTTATACTCGTCAGAGGAAGAGGGGAAGTGTCATAGGTAAGCAGATAAAAAGAGGTTTCACAGGGTGAGCCAATTATTTTCTTCCCTCTCATTCTATTTCGTGCATTGGCGTTAAAGTGTGATAGTGCCTTGAGTCAAGTTTAAGATGGAACCCACTTCGCAAAATAGCTTCGAATTCACCGATCAAGCAAAGCCCTTAAAATTCGACTATTGCTGCGATGAGTACGGAGAAATTCCAAACCTATTTTTGTTCATTAACTGCCCCATATTATTCGACGTCGGCTAGACAATTTATATGAGAGAATTGTGTTATTTTCAAGAAAAGGTTAATATTTTAAAACTAAATCATTTTAAATTTAACATTATTATTACTAGCACCACGTCTTACTACCCGTTCGGGTTATATGCACTTACGTTAATGTGCAATGGTAGGGTGATTGTGGATGAAATGGAGGACCTACAGTTTAACGTGGAATCCGAACCACGGTGGAGGCCTGGCATTCCTCACATTCACAAGTTGTGATTAATACACGTCTTGTCAGAGGTGAAGGAAGGTTTGATATTCAGATAAATCTGTGCCGGGACCGAGGATTGAACCCCGAACCTCAGCACAGAAGTCTGACACCTTACCCCTAGACCAACAGGTCACCTCTCATTCTATTTCGTGCATTGGCGTTAAAGTGTGATAGTGCTTTGAGTCAAGTTTAAGATGGAACCCACTTCGCAAAATAGCTTCGAATTCACCGATCAAGCGAAGCCCTTAAAATTCGACTATTGCTGCGATGAGTACGGAGAAATTCCAAACCTATTTTTGTTCATTAACTGCCCCATAGTATTCGACGTCGTCTAGACAATTTAATGAGAGAATTGTGTTATTTTCAAGAAAAGGTTAATATTTTAAAACTAAATCATTTTAAATTTAACATTATATTAACTAACTTCTAAGTCTTAATGTGAATGTATTTGGATTTTAATAGCAAACTGTATAATCTAATGATACAAAAAAGAGATTTTTAATGAAAATGAGCACCAGTATTCATTGGCCTATAGAAAGGTTAGGAAACTCCATTGGAGCAAAACCATCTACAATGCGGTGTATAGTCAAATATTAAAACCTTAAGTTTGGCTTTTATACTAGCTGTTCTTTATGCCCTACGAAAGAATGGTGGGGAGAGGAACAGTCTCTTGATCTAATGGTCAGCGCTTCTGGCTACTAATCTAGAGGTCCCAGGTCCCATAGATATTTTTACCTAAAAGGGAACTATTAAGTTAATATGATTACTATGGTCTGGTAAATTAGGCTTAAGTTAGATTTAAAATTCACACAGATTTTACACATTCATGATCACTATTATCACGTTTTCTCATTGCGCGTATGACGTGTAGACAACGTCTAAGCTGTGCTCTGGACAACACACTAGTTCGCACAGAGCGGCTAATATATGCCATGGTCTAAAATACCTTTCATTTTTTTAAGGTAATATTTTGCATAGTTATATATTATTTGATACCTATTTCTATAGAGAAGACTTATGGTGGTGCTGCTCGCAAATCCACCTTCTTCATCCTCATCCCTTTCATGTCGTACGGGTAGTAAGTTGCGGAGCATTTCCTATAATCTATAGCTGTTAAAAAGGGGGCCCGTTTTTTGTTTAAAAAATCTTTTTTTAATCAATGTGACTCACAACTTTATACAAATATGTTTGCACATATCCTGAAGGAAGCTCTGATTTATTGAGAGTTTGTTAACCAATGTCTTCTAAATGACTCCACGGTTTAACAAGGGTTGTGGGGGGGGGGGGGGGGGGGGGGGACGGACAATCTAATGTACAAGGGAAGAAACTCTATTGCAATTTTTTTTAATCAGTACGAATTAAAATAAAAACTAAAATACTTTAGAAGTATATTTCATCCTGTCTTACTACTCATCCGTGCAATTCAAATTTAATAGTGGAAAACTATTTAAGGAAAAACACCCTTAGTTTACCACGGCCAGGATTCGAACCCCAGCCTCCACGTAGCCGGCAAAACACACTAAATGAGATAAACATTTATTCCGCGTGCCCAGCTATCCGGGGGACAAAGGAGTTTTAAGGTTCAATTTTAACTTTACTTTACTCAAAGGAATTTCTCAGCGTTAAAACTAGATCTCTTTAAATTGGGAGAGGATAAGGAATTTCAAGTGCTCCAGTTCTATTTAATAATGGAGGTATAACCACTACGCTCAGCTGAAATCTCGCCATCATAATCATTAACACTGCCATTACAATCATAATCCTCCTATAGATGATTGTCTAACATTCACGAAACTTGCATCTTCAAAGGTCTCAAAGTTTAAATACGTGAGCATTGAAACCAGGTTCTTTATACTAACAACTATATTCCATTTAGCTTCACAGATTAAAAATAAGGGTTTCAACTATCAATATGGGCCCGCTTCAGTGGCCGAATGGTCTAAAGCGTCACTCTCACGTTAGACTGGTCTGCTGATGACGGGGAGATCGGGATTCGAGTCCCGATCGGTTCTACTAAGTGTGGTTTTCCATTAATGGTTTACCACTCTCCTTCAACACCAATGTCGGTAAATTACCTCTAAAATGCTTCCTTTCTCAGCCCTACTCCATTAGAGTAATTCTCATATATGAGGTGATTACAAAAAAATCTATTGATATGATCAGCCAAGCTAACTTATGGGTAGTGTGCCTGACTATAACACCTTAAGACACTGTTGAATTCAATAAGTTGGCTTCTACACTTTGACGTTCCCCGGAAAAGTGCTATTCGCGGTTGTCACGCGGTCTAAATTGTCAGACTTACCGTATACAGTAAAACCTTGGATTGCGAGCATAATTCGTTTCGTAAACGTGTACGTAATACAAAGCACTCGTATATCAAAGTGAATTTCTCCCATAAGAAATAATGGAAACTCAGATGATTCGTCCCACAACCCAAAAATATTTAATCTAAAATGATTAATACCTTTTTTATTTTCGTTATTTAAGTGTAACTGTACTGTAATAAAATTTATTTATTAAATTTAATAGTGGCTGGTGTGAGATAGACGAGAGAGAGGAGAGGAGGAGGTGAGTTATTGTTTAGGATGACTTTCACTGTCACTAACGGAATCACTGCTATATGTTGGATCACTGGAATATTTTTCTTTTTGTGCGACTTTAACAAAGAACCTATCCAATGAAACTACTCGTATTGCAAGATATCGCTCGTTTATTAAGTTAAAATTTATTGAAAATTTTTGCTCGTCTTACAAAACACTCGCAGACCAAGTTACTCGCAATCCAAGGTTTTACTGTACTGGAATGCCGATGGTGGGAAGGTCAAATTTTGAATTTCAACCGGATTAACTAAAGTAGTAATACTCAAAGTGGGGTCCGTGGACCTTTAATGGTGTTTAAGGGGGTTTGAAATGCATCAAAGTGAATTTTAGATCCATTCTAATAGTGGAGAAGTTGAAAAAACCATCAAATCTCAACGAGACTTTTCACGAGTCATTTTATGGAAAAGTGTATTTTATTAGTACCCATCTTTTTTAATTTTTGGGAAAGTGATCGAGGTTAACTCATGGAAGCTTAAGAAAAAGCAATGAGACCTTTTATGCGCTTTTGCACAAACATATTGATGTTAAAAAGCCTTTTCAGTGCTTTTTCTCATAAATGATATCAAAAGAAATCCACTGAGTGTTGAAGAGGACTTGAGAGTGATTGTGGCGAACATTCAATCATAATGAAAATTTTAAAACACGTAGGCAGAAACATTCTTTACATTGAGAAGTAAGACATGAATGCATGATTTTTATGTATGTGAATAATTAACTTGTGTTTACATTCATGTTACCAAAATGGCTCAGACTAATATATGAAGACACAATATTATGTTTAGTTTTTAACTTTAACACAATTAAATGTCAAAATAAAATATGTCTCTTTAGATGCATATCCATCTGATAACGAGCTTTTTTTTCCCCCTTCAAAATCTCAAAAGTAGGCCTAGACTATAAGTGGTCCATCAATGCACTATTTAAAAAAACTCTATCATTTAACAGTTTGAGAACCATTGCACTATAGGGTGGTTTTCTACACGATGTGGTTTATTCTTGTGGTTTTTAATTCATTATCCACGTAATGTCAGTACACGTTCCAATAAAAAATTACTTTTCAACTATTACTTTATAACAAGCCTTGTGTTGAACGAGTTCTAAAGTTTCTCCAAGTTTTTAAGAATTCTCAGTTGTGGTACCATGCCCTGAGATATCATGACAAGTGAACTTTTCTCATATGAATCTTGATAGCCCTTTAGTAAAATACTCAGTTTAGTAGATGAGCTGTGGACCGGGATCGTCATAGATGAACGAACACGTGTAGACCGTGGCAAGGAGAAGAGATCACTGAAAAGGTGGTCTTTTACTCGTGGAGTAAAAAGGGGACTATGGGCCAGTTTCATAGTCAAACTTAGTTGAGCCTAAAGTGCGATCGATACTAAATACAGGACGACACCTACCTAGACCAAAATGGAATGGGCCAGTTTCGCATATGAAACTGGCCCATTCCATTTTTTCAGGTAGGTGTCGTCTCTGTATTTAGTATCGCCGCACTTGAGGCGTACTAAATCTGACTATGAAACTGGGCTATGTATCAGGAAAGCAACCTCTTAGGGGAGAGTCGGTGAATACAGGTCATCTTTTTACTCGATGGAGGTGACCTGGTGGTCTAGGGGTAAGGTGTCAGACTTCTGTGCTGAGGGTCCGGGGTTCAATCCTCGGTCCAGGCACAGATTTATCTGATTGTCCAAACCCTTCCTTCACCTCTGACAAGATGTGTATTAATCACAACTTGTGAATGTGAGGAATGCCAGACCTCCACCTGGTTCGGATTCCACGTTAAACTGTAGGTCCTCCATTTCATCTCACAATCACCCTACCATTACACATTACGTAAGTGCGTATAACCCGAACGGGTAGTAAGACGCGGTGCTAATAATAATAATATATAATAATAATAATAATAATAATAATAATACTCGATGGATTTCACATGAACGAGGCTCTGATTAGTGTTGTTCCCTAGCGAGACGTATTGTAACGATGCTTGTTGACAGTCGAGAGGAAACGCTTTGCTGTTTGGACGTTAGTGGAATATTTAAGATTTTATCGTTTTCAAACTTTTGTTGTGCTTCAACAATATTAAAAGTAAGTAGCTTTTTAATTTAACATTAATATGTTTTACCACTATCTACTTAATAGTATCTATTGGTGCATAATTCGTTTACAAGCTTCATAAAATATAACCAACTGGTTGTCTTTACCGCCACTAATACTAAAATAACTGCAATAATCATTCCAGTAGTAAAAATACTTTTTTATTTACTCTCCCTATTTTTAGCTATTTTTTTTTTCGAAAAGTGATAGGTATTCACCGACTCTCCCCTACGAGATAGAACGTGGAATGTATATTCCAACGAATTTTTTTTTCAATGTACTATTATATATTTTACAGGTGTTCAACAAACAAGTGAAGCTATTATTATAAAATTGAGCTCAGATCACCCAAATCAAAGTTCACAAGCAATGAAGTTTAAATTTCGACCCCACCAAAGTAGCTTAGAGGAAGGTTTGTCAATCCTCTGAATCAAAACGCACCTCTGTGCGCATAGATGAGGTTCTTCCTAGACCGCCTCTTGGTCAAGGGTCAGCTCCCCTAGCTACTGATTTAGAGGTCCAGGGTTCGATTCCCGTTAGTACCATAGGTATATTTCCTGAATGGGAAACTGTTTCTATGGTCACAATGGTCTATTTAACTAAGTTTAAGTTAGATTTAAGTTTCCCACGGCTCCACACCTTCATAATCACTATTACTTGATCTCATTGCGGATATGACGTGTGTACAACTTCCAAGATATACTCTGGGCAAGGGCAACATTCTGTTCTCAAGAGCGGCTAAAAGTCTACATACCGGCGACCGGACAAGATACTTCATCCCTCACAATTAAAAAATTAACGATATAAAAATATTACGTTTAACGACTTAATATAAAAAATAGAGAATATAGGAAGGTAGTTTCAAATAATTGCACCCGCATTTTCGGAGAGAGGATGAGGAGAACACCATGAAAATCCCATGTGGGAAACCAACCCATCCCCCCATGCATCCTCGCTGAGGTTCGCAGCCGCGAGTTAAATGTTGTGTCTATGGAGATAGCTAGGTTACCATTGTGGGTTTCTAACGAAATGTTTCCCCGCCCGGATCGTGAAGGGAAACCTCTGCCCCTTGGGGATGGATGGGGGGGGGGGGGCGATAGGAGGCAGTGAGAACGGACAAAATGGGCAGAAGATGTTTGATCACCGTCACAGATGTAATCTCAATAAATCAAGGCGCACCCCCTTCTCAACCCTTTTCCATCCTCACGAATTATCCGTGGAACAATGTAATAAAGGGTGGGGGTAGGTGGGCGTGTCAAACCCCCCCCCCCCCCCATTTCTCGGCGTGTGTTTAAAGCTACAAGCAGGTACATGCACACAGCACCAACAACCATTGTCTAACAACTGGAACCGAGTGCTCCAAAGATGTGCTCAGATAAAATGCCTTGACTCGTAGCATTAATAATACCTCTTACCGCAAACGTGGGGTTCCCCTATGACGCTTACCCCTCCTTCCTCTTTCCCTTCTACACCAAAGAAAAGCAAATGAGGGGAATAAACTCCCCTTGTATAAATACAACCTGGGTTTGAGAACTGGATAAAATGTATGGTTCTTTATTTTTCTTCTAGTGGGTGGCATTGAGAATGGGATAGAGAAATGTACACACGAGAAAAGATCTGTAGACGGAAGAACCGAAAAGCTATTCCGAGAAGGATAAAGAACTTGTACTATAAATTAATAACAGTCGTCGGTATACAAAGTATTTAGTAAATATGTAAAACGCTCGTAAATATTACGTGCCACCAAAAGAAAGGGCAATTACCACCGAATGATGCTAGTATATCGATACATTCTTTAAAAAAGTATAATTGTGTGAAGGTGAAAGTGTCAAACATTGTATTTTGTGCGATAAAAAAACATTTGAATCACTCGTCTGAATACTAGTGTTTTTTTAAAAGGTTTTACTGTAGATGATTGAATTTACTTTTTTTTAAACTTGAATTAAATCTAATAATTTATCGTTACAAAATGTTTGTAGTATCTTTATTTTTTAAGTACCTTTAATAGGGAATTTTAACGTCTTAAAATTATATATATAATATATATTTTTAAGCACCGGTTCTTATTAACCGTTCGAGTTATACGCATATGTACTTACTTGGCTAATGTGTTTGGGACAAGGAAGTTAGAATTTTAGAGGAAGTATGCCCGAATTTGCATGAGTAAATCACCCTAGTACACCCGATCGCTATTCGCACCTGATCTCCCCGTCATCGGCAGTCTAGAATATGGCGAAAGTGAAGCCTTACTTAGACCATGCGGCTAACGAAGTGAATTAACATCTTGTACACTAGAGTAGAGATGTGAAGGGTAATTAAGGTTAAATGTGGCCGCATTGTGTGAGGAGACAAAGTAAAGAATACAGTGAAAATTAATGTGGAAAAATCCTATCAGAATTCAAGCCCCAGCCTGCCTATTAGCCACGAACAATTGCCATGAAAGTCTAACGCCTTGTACCACTTATCCACCGGCTAGAAGGCGTAGGAGTATGTTAGGCTGTGCTGCAGATCAAGAATGTTTAGAGCAATAATAAATTAATATTACAGATAATCGTCCGGGACAAAGAGAGGTTAATTTTATGACAACAGATCGTACACTGGAATAATGTTGAAACACAGTTCTCGACTTTAGCGCTAAGGTAAGTAAATATGCGTTCCGAAAGACAGTTTACGCTCTGTGACTAATATGTAAAACCAGGCCGCCCCGAGATATCACGCAATGATAAACACCCGTGAATGAAAGAATTTCACGGTTCAATCTTTTTATATTAGGAGGACCATAATGTATTTTAATACCAGCTTCCACCGTGTTTGTCACGACGGTGGGAGGATTTGGGTGTGCGATCACGACAATGTCTCTGCTAGGATTAAGTGTAGATACCAACTCACGTGTTCATGATGTCAGCATGATCCGACTAAGATAAGTGACATGTACCACTCCACCCTGTTTGTCACGATGTCACGACAGTGTTTCTCTGGACTAGAGGGATCATAGTGTATATTGATACCATCTCCACCTGTTTGTCACGATGTCACGACAATGTCTCTCTGACTAGAGGGATCATAGTGTATATTGATACCATCTCCACCTGTTTGTCACGATGTCACGACAATGTCTCTCTGACTAGAGGGATCATAGTGTATATTGATACCACTCCATCGTGTTTGTCACGATGTCACGACAATGTCTTCTGGACTAGAGGGATCATAGTGTATATTGATACCATCTCCACCATGTTTGTCACGATGTCACGACAATGTCTCCTGACTAGAGGGATCATAGTGTATATTGATACCAACTCCACCGGTTTGTCACGATGTCACGACAATGTCTCTCTGGTCTAGAGGGATCATAGTGTATATTGATACCAACTCCACCGTGTTTGTCACGATGTCACGACAATGTCTCCTGGACTAGAGGGATCATAGTGTATATTGATACCAACTCCACTGTGTTTTCACGATGTCACGACAATGTCTCCTGGACTAGAGGGATCATAGTGTATATTGATACCAACTCCACCGTGTTTGTCATGATGTCACGACTCATTAGTAAATTTTCCTGAAATTTAAGAGCTCATTGTTAAAATTTGCATTTATTTGTAAATATAAGTAGATTTTTTTGTTCTACATGCGTCTGGTATAGCAAGTTAATATATTTTATCGTTATACTAATTACTACTAGCTTGAAATAATATTTTATTTTCATATATCTGCATTTTAAACACCTGTTATAGGTATGTTATTTATAATAATTATCGTAACATTTTTAACGTGTCTTTAATAAATAAACGTTAAAATATTTTCCTGTTTTGTTTTGTTGATACATACTGTACATCCTTTATTAAAAATAAATTAAAAAAACAAAATAATCTCCGAGGCCATTATTAAAATTCTCACAGATCACCACTGTAACGAACATCTTACATGCATGACTAGTTATACTAAATTTCAGCCCCATATATTAACTACCTTACCTTAAGGCGGGATGAAAGTGGACGTGAGAAAAGACCAGTGTTTTTGCGATTTTTATAGAAAAAAAAAAATTTTTTTACAAAATAAATCAAATATTTGTCCAGTAGAAACATAAAATTTAGTTTTCAACACATGGAGGTATCAACAGTTCTTGAATATATGTCATGATCATAGTGGCATTAGATGAAAAACTTTTTAAATGAAGAGAAAAAGTTGTCATTAAATTACAGGAAACCCTTGACAGATATTCAAGAAATGTTGATATCACCACGTGAAGAAAATTAAACTCTATGTTTATACTGGAGAAATATTTTATTTATTTGCTCCAAAAACATGTTTTGCTACAAAAATTTCTAAAACAATTAATTGCCTTTTCTCACGTTCCCTTCCGCCCGACCTTAACAACGGAAGATGAAAATCATAAAAATGCTAGTTTGATCCCTTATAGCTCGTGAACTGTAATGATTTGAAATCATATAATCACTTTATAACTTATAATTATACACTTGTTAAAATTGTGCAATAAAATTTTAATCGTCGGATGACCTCAAGTGAGACTCCTTCTATTGAACCGGCATCAGTAAAACCGTGAAGCAAGACGACCAGAAGATTATCTCCTAAATAAACACTAGAAGCACGTCCACTGACCACTAAGAGGATCGCAATCAATTCCCAGCTGACGCAGCTGGGGGTTCTACCGTAAAGTGTCACTATTAAAGATCCTCAATCCTCTCTCTACATCAATGACCCTTTGCAAGAAGTTGTAGATGAACAGCAACTAGGCGTTTACGACTTACAAGAGCAAATAAACGAATAAAACACCACACACACACACATACACAAAGTGCGTTTGATCAGAAACTTCTGAGAAAGAGATCTACGGCTCTGTGGTATGTGAATACGGCCATGTACATTTCTCTATCGTTTGAAGCAGTTTGGTTACTTACTCTCTATGGCAGGGGTTGGCGACCGGTCGATCTCGCAGCAATTTACAGTCGATCGCGTAAGAAAACAACATTATTTTCAAAAGTCAATCTTTGAGTTTCTTAAGGTGCGATGGAAGTAGGATGCGAGAAAATGCCAGTGTTTTTTTGCAGTTTTTATGGCAAAACTTTTTTTGGCCAAAATAAATAAAATATTTCTCCAGTACAAACCTCCAATTTAATTTTCTTCCATGATGACCTCAAAATTTATTGAATTTCTGTCAAGGGTGTTCTGGAATCTAATGACAACTTTTTATTTTCATTTAAAAAGTTTGGCATCTAATGACGCTATGCTCATGATGAATATTTAGGAACTGTTGATATCAACATGCGAAGAAAGCTAAACTCTATTTTTGTACTGGAGCAATGTTTTATTTATTTTGGCCAAACAAGTTTTGCCATAAAAACTGCAAAAAACACCTTTTTCTCGCGTCCCCTTCCATCCCACCTGAAACTCGCAAATATATAAAGTACTTTCAAATAGTATTTTAGTGTGACCACAACTACCTTGATCTGTCATAATCGGTAAAGTGTTTTTTTTTAATTTAGATAGTTTAATATGAGAATATACGTTTTATGTGTTTTATTTATTTATTTTTTCTCTAAAGGTGGGGACACAAGTATTTGAGCAAAGACCCTCGATAAATCTATTAAGTCTATCGCGGCCGAAAAAAGGTTTCCAATCCCAGCTCTATGGCATTAGGACAGTGATTTCCAAACTTTTTTGGAGTGCGACCCCAATTTTTGCCTCTGAGATTGTCGCGACCCCTTGCATTTGGATCTTAGCTTTTTAATTGATATAAAATGAGTATATGACTATTATCAAATATATCATTCACTTTTAATAAACAATTTAAAAAACAAAGTGTATATATATATCATAAACAATGTCAAAAGAAACTAAATATAAGCTGCACAGTTAGTGGGATTTTTGAGCCTGCAACGATGCACATAGTTATTAAATCTTGGCACTAGTGAAGAAATAGCCAAGCTGAAATCCGGCTCTACGTTAAGCCGATTTTTATATTTAATTTTAATAATAGCCACAGCATAAAATCCAGTCTCGCAGAGATATGACGTGGAAAACGGCCAGAAAACTGCTACAACTTTTGCACTCATTGTTGGGTACTCACTTTCAGCCTAAATCCAAAATTGTGTGAGCTCACATGTTTTAAAATTGTGTTCCATTGTGCGATCCTAGGACAGATATATCAATTTTTCTTGTTCACTAGTTGGCAGCCTCTTTTTTTGCTTCAACAGAAAAAGGATTTCACACCCACTCATTTTGGCTGACATAATCAACAGATTCCTTAAAATATTTTTTGAATCCTAATTTTAGAAATTTGAGGTGGTCAGTGATAAAAAAAATGTGTTAAAATTGTGCCGCATATTGTCATGTTCTTCAAGCATTTCGTTCAGTTTTGGGAACTTGTCAAGAAAAACTTCTTCAACTTTAGCCAGCCATATATCCAGTTTCACAATAAAAGCGCTCACCTTGTCATTTGAAGTGAAATGTTCGATCCAGACCCCTGTATTGAGGTGTTAAAAATATTAAGTATTTCAAATATATCAGCAAGATAGGCTAGTTTGAACAAAAAAATGTTTTCATTGATCTCTTTTTTACTCTCAAGAAAGTCACTGTCTTTGAGGTAAAGACTAATTTCATCCTTCAGTTTAAACACCCTTGAGAGCACTTTCCCACGTGACAACCAGCGTGCTGCTGAGTTGTATAAGAGAGCACTGTGTTCAGCCCCTGTTCCCTCGCATAAAGAAGCAAACAAACGTGATTCAGTTGGTCTTGTCTTAATGTAGTTCACTATTTTATGATGGAACTAAAGACAACACTTAGTTCTGTGCTCACGTTTTTTGATGCGACTCCTTGTGGATCATACAGTGAGTCCAGATGGCGTTTGAGAGCCTTTCCATTCACGAGATCTTGTAAACCACTTCATTCTCCCGACATGGCAGGAGCACCATCACTGCACATCCCAACACAATTTCCCCACTTCATCACATTTGTTGTCAAAAATCTTGAAAAGTCCCTCAGCACTGGCTCTTCCCGGAATTGGCTTGCAGAAAAATAGGTCCTCTTTGACAGATCTGTTATTGATGTAGCGAACATCAGCTATAAGGTGGGCATCCTTCACTGATTCAGTGGCTTCGTCGACCTGTATCGCAAATGTTGACATTCTTAAAACTTCGGTCAGTTGTTCTTGTATGTCTTCCACCATGTCAGATATCTATCTTTCCACCGTGTTATCTGCCAGAGGGATCTTCCGGACTAGATCTGTAGATGCTTTGTCAAATATTATTCTAGTGATTTCGATAGCAGCAGTCGAAACGAGTTTCTCTCCAACAGAATGAGGCTTCTTACATTTTGCGATCATATATGAATCTTTGTATGATACCAGAAGTCCCTTGGTAGGAATACTTGTCATTTTATCATTGATTGTTGTCCAGAATATCTTCATTTTCAAAAATCATTTTATTATCAGATGTAGCTTTGTAGTCATAAACCTGAAGGTAAAGATTTAATCTCAATGTACAAAAAAAATTTACAACTTCATTTTTTAGTCCCTGTACAGCAGAACTTCTTTTTAAGAATTTATCCATGTCAATATTAACTATGTTGTTATTCACATGCACTTTTGTGAACACAGGAGGGAATCTTATGGAAACACCCAGAAATGAAAGCTACAAAACAATAGTACACAAGCTTGCCGGATAAGCATACACTGAGCACGATCGTGGTTGACCACTCAGGGAAGCAGGCTGACTCAGCTTCGCTAACACTCGGCTTTTACACGAAAGCGAACGAGAGCTTACAGAAGAGAATGACGAGCTTGGCGGATATTCTGCATTTGAACAAAGCGAGCTCTTGGTTACTCACCCAAATACGAGGCTGCTGAAACTGTGTTGGTAAACATGCAGTCGGCGTTAGCTAACCAAAATATTCAGTTTCTATTTGGATTTTTAACTTAACTACACTCATAAAAATCTCGTAAAAGAGTATATACAGTATAAGGTTATAGTCATTACAAAACTTGCTACCCCTTCGGATTAACGCCGCGACCCCCAGGTTGGAAATCACTGCATTAGGAACTCGAAAGTCAATTGCCTCACTTAAAAAATTACGCCATCTATCTCTATCTTGAGCTAGTTATATCCAGTCCCCCTCACTACACCCCATATCCCTCAAGTCCATTCTAATGTTATCCTCCCATCTGCGTCTAGGTCTTTCCAATAGTCTCTTCCCATTGGGTTTGCCAGTCAATACCCTGAACATGATTCTAGATTCTCCCATTCGAGCGGCATGTCCTTCCCACAGTAATCCTGATACTTTATTATCCTAACAATGTTTTGTTATGGGTACAGGGTATTTAACTCATCATTATGTAACCTCTTCCACTGGTTAGTGACGTAAACTAAGGAGCCCAAATTTAAAGCCAGCTGAGATGCTAAAATAATTATTTTTTGTTTATGAACTAGTCTTCCTATTAGCTTTTTTTACCACCATGTCTTACTACCTATTCAGGTTATACGCATACATGACAATGACTCTAATGTGGAAGGGATGAAGAAGGAAGCAATTTAGAGATAAGTTACCACCATTTGCATAGAAGACGAGTGGTAAACCATTCAGGAAAAACTCTAACCGATTGTGTCGAGCCCCTCTCATCTTCACCAATCTAACACGGGAGTGACGCCTTAGGCTTAACCATTCGGCCATTGGAGCGGGTCTAACTATTAAAGTTTTTACTAATGGAGATGGGTGTTTTATCAATCTTGGGCTGTAACAGGTTAAATTTGTTTTAACATAGTGAAGGCCTAAAACCTTCTGTGTAAGACTTGCAAGCTAGCTTAGTTCCTTTATTGTTATCATTATTAATATTGCTACACATTATTTTTGCAGATAAAACCAATATGTGTTTTATACTATTTTAATAAAGTTTATAATATTTAATGTGTAATCTGTATACACAATATTTTACTAACACATACAAAAATGAAAATAAATTATTTCAAGCACTTGTAATAATACTGATTTGGACCCCTTTCAATATATTTAAAAAGTCATGGATAAGTAGTGTATGTAAATTATTCTTTTAATACTTCATCCATGGAGAATCACGCGCTTTTCATAAATAATGTCGAAGGATTGCACCATTGAAACTTATTTTTTCTTTCATAAGTAACTCCGTAGTGTTTACCAAAAAAGCAAGTGACGCTAGCTCCCTCTACCCAATAAGAAGCTAGCCTTCACGACACCTGTCGCCAGGATGCTTTCGATTTGTTGGTTTTGACATCGGTCACGAGAGTTCCAAGAGGCAAGGGGTAGGTCATATATAACTGTTTGTGCGTATGAACACACAAGTGAGGTGCCCGGGCGACATAAACCTAGAGAACGTATAATATCACGACAGTGCCACTAACTTAAATACAGAGGTACACAGAAAATAATCTGTAGTTCAACGAAAATTGTATCATTTTACATAATATCTTCGTACCAGAGTATAATCATCTTAATAACCGAGTGACATCAAAAGTCTTGTTTCATAATAATATCGTTATTGATAGTGTCCAATCACAGGGTACTATCACGATCACAATTCGTACCGCTTTAATTAGTGTTCGATCACGGGGCAAATATCAGCTAATTAAACGGTAATCATTTGATTGGCGCTCGATACAAGCTAAATAAATTAATCATACATTAAAACTATGTATAAGTGGGATTTACCAAGTACCCTATTTCTACTTGAAATATAGCCTTATTCCTGTCCCAGTTTTAAAGGGTCGACATCATTTTCTGAGATAATCTGAATATTTACTCTAAAAGCGCAACAGTGAAAGATGGTTCAGCTGTGTCGAAGACATTTAAGGCACATCATAATATATTTACAGTTCGATAGATGTTGATACATGGCTTACTTCACACTTGATACAATAATTATCGCTGTCCCTACTGGAATTTAAGTATTAAGGTGATTTACCACCAGCTATGGAACACGACTACCTTATAGAGCCACTTGTTGTTCATGAACCTTAGGGTTCAAGCGAGACCTGCCGATTTGTAAGTATTTAGGGGGTTTGTCGAGAGAGATGATGGAATTCTACGATTTTTACCCGTCGAGGGGAAAGATTTCTTACCAGTTCCTAAGCATGCTCGAAGGGACATACCCTATAGTAACGGCCGTTCTCAATGACGTAGAAAGTATGGATCGGGGGAAGCTGGGGAGAGGGGAAGGGCGGGAGGGAGCGGGTTGTCCGGAACCTCTCTGGAATTTAATGGGCACCTCTAGGGGGTCCATTTACACGTATAAAAGCTTTTACTGGCTTAATTTTCGCATCATATGCTTCACTGGTCACATGGTCCTAGACTTCACTCTTGAAATCTACTAAACTTGCGATGACAGGGAGATCGGGGCTAAAATCAAGGTCGGGTATACTGAGGGTGGCTTTCCTTAAATGATTTTCCAATCTTTCTTTACGCAAATGCGGGTATACTTCCTTTAAATTCAACTTTCATTATCTCTAACTCATTAGTTCAATTAGTAACAACAGATAGTAGGACGCGATGCTGAAAAGAAGTTACTGGTAGTTAAGTTTATTGAAAGAGTGACGCCTTAAAGTGACCACTGAACTATGAAAATTAAATTATTGGTCCTCTGCGAGGTACTTACCCGAATACCTGTGTTCAGACGCCACCCTCTGCCGCCCCCTGGATTTCCTCGCAGCCCTGGTCCTGAGGGAGTGCTGTCCCGTGATCAACAGAGACCTCTGGAGCGCCACCTTCTCGCGGTAGCGGCAGAAGAACTCGGGTCGGATCCGGTGCCGTTCCAGGAAATCGTCGTACAGGCGCATGACGGCCAGCAGTTCCTGGGCCCCCTCGCCGCCTGCTCGTACGTCTCGTCCGGTAGCAGCATCGCGGACACCGTCATGTCAAGGGGGAGGCTTAGTTTCACTCGCTCGAGACACAGATGCGCAAATGTGATATCAGAAACACGCTTATCTTCGGGGAGAGAATATTATGTTTGGGAACTCGTTGGCTTCACTTTGGGCAGTAGCTTAGGTTTCACTCACCATAAATTGTAAATTATTCACTACCATTAATAAGATGACAAAATACTGAAACTTATATATGCACACGTTGGTTTGATTACATCCCAAGTAAAAAAAAGATAATAAATATTAATTAAAAGTTTCTGAATGCCCTAAAGTATTTAGTAGTCTGCAGTCAAAAGTATAAATAGATTTGTTACTATTTAAGCCTTTCATATTTGCTTAGTTTTAAAACTCCAGCTAATATATGCACGATGAGAAGTATATTTATGATAATTATAGCTTTCTACTAAACAAAAAATCCCCTATTCACTCAATTGATGGATTAATCTGTTTGGCCACGTAAGACTTTAGTGACCCGCTCTAATATTATCGTAAGAATTCCTCAACGAAAGAAGAAAAAAAAGAGTGCTTTATTGTAGTGAATTGATGGTAGATCCCGTTTAATAAAGGGTTATTGACTAAAGGCCATATTTGATTTTTAACATATAGTCACAATATACTGTTAAAAGTCACGCGAAATTCATTAACACACAATGACATATGTATCTTTGGAATTAATTTACAGTGACAGTTATTGTTTATATATACTTAGGGTTGATAATTTTTTCAGTGAGTGTTTGTACAAACATCGAAATGGCAAGTTTTATGTAAACACGACTTTTTTTTTATTACTTCACACAGTAATTTTGTTGTTAGTTCTTGCCTACTGCACGAAGGCGCAGACAAGTCACCAGTTTTTGCGATGATTGCAGTAGTCACCTAGGAGGAGATGATGATTTATTATGTTGCAGACAAGAGGGCATGACTTGTATGAGGGTGTTAAAAAACGTGGCTACGTGTGTCCCGTTGGGGTGATCACGAAAACCAAGGTCGTGTGCCTCGACTGCCCCATCGTCGGTTCGTCATCATGCTCGTTTGTAGTCTTGGACATCTATTCTGATAACTGCAACAAATAAACGACAGATGAGGGAAGAATGTGGCTTTTTCTATCAGTCTGGAACTTTATTATTTTCTAAAGTATAATTAGAGATAGGGTAAATTCGCTTTTGCGAAAAATGAGAAAAGAAAAAAAGGGTCGAAAATAGGGTATTTATAAGTTTTCTTTGCGTTTCATGGCATTTGAAAGTGTTTAAAGCGATTTTTATTTCGCGAATCAACGCGAAAAACGTGATTTTGAGAGTATTTTAGCTAAATTATTCTATTTAGCGAAATAGACGCGAATTCCCTGAAAATGCTGTGCATTTAAATAAAATGCTGAGAATTTCTATAAAACGATGTTTTTCTGCGGAAATAAGTGATTAAAAAATCATTGAGTTTCACTCGTCTGTGTGCTTCAGCTTGGGTTTTACTTGCATCCTGTGCCTTCCACAGCCCATCCGGCTAATCGCCACATTCCGTTAGTCGTTGCTTTTATCACAAATCCTTTGTATAGGCCTAAAAACATTGACGAAAGACATTTTTATTTATTTTGCTACAAAATGCTAAATTATGCCACAAAACGCTAAATTTCCAATAATTAATGCTAAAAAAACTGAAAATTAATGCTATTTTACCCTATCTCTAAGTATAATACTTCGAACCATAGTTACTAAAATATCAGGTAATCAATCTACTTTCATAGTAATTAATATAAAACAACCCACTTCAGTGGCCACATGGTCCTAAGGCGTCACTCTCGAAAATAGACTAGACTGCCGATGATGGGAATATCGGGGTTCGAATCCCGGTCGAGTATACCGAGGGTGTTTTCCCTAAATGATTATCCACTCTTCCTCCACGTAAATGCGGGTACACTTCTCTAAAATTCAACCTTACTCATCCATAATATTAGCGTGAAGAGTAAATATGCGTATAACCTGAACGGGTAGTAAGACACGGTGCTAAAATATAATTATATTATATAAATCCATGTTTACCTCTTTGAAATCAACCGGCGATAACATACTCTCTTATTTGCAATATACGGTACCTTATTTTTCTTAAGTTTTAAGAAGAGAGTAGAAACTATTTTAAAGACATGCCGATTTCGACGATGAATGAACGTAGAAAATATAATCCAAATTTATTGTTTGTTATTATTTTTGATAGACGATTCATTTGCTCAATTTAAACTTAAAAACTCAACGTACCGTTCGTTCTCCGTATCCGTCATGCTATCTGCATATTTACACTAAGGGGCTGTCCTTGAATTACGTTGGTCTTTTTTTTTACTAAGATTATAGACCGCTCCTCCGCCACGTTAAGTGATAGTAAGATTTTCCGTCACCCCTAACTCTCCACTATTTCTTAGGTATTTTTTTCAAAATTTGGTAGATTATATTATTTTAAGTGTTTAGCTATTTTTAGACATCAATTGGTAATAAAGTGAGTGATATGAAATTTTAGAATACTTTAAATGCATTAAGTAAATGAAATATAAGTGAAATATTATATTTAATATATTGATTTTATGACAAAAAAAATTTAGTTTTTGTCTCACCATAAATATTGATAAAAAAACCTTACGTAAGATGTATTATGACCTCCCCTCATCGTAATAAAAAGTAAGAAATTACTGACCTCCCCCTTTACACCAAAAACCCTTAAGTATTTAAGGACAACCTCTAATGGGGTAGAGATAAGGAAGGTAGAATGTAGAGGGAGAGCAGTAAGATACAAATTTTCTTATTCCACTACATTTTTATCTATTTGACACCTCAGTTTTATTTTCATAGATAGCCTTGAAGTATAAAATCACATACAATATTTGAAAAAATTACAACCTGATCACGGTTAGTGAACACGGAACCTTTGGCTTTACGCGGCATTGCCTTTTTACTGTGCTATCCAGGTTCGTCTCATGTTCAGGGTCATTTTTAAATCATTATCTGTAGTTGTGAATCTCTCTTTCTACGTCTGTATATTATAGTTTAATAATTGTAATAATACTTGCTTGGCAGCAATAAAGCCAGAACGAGTTGACGTGGCTGTGATTTCTGATAGCTCCAAGTAGACGACGCGTTCACTAGACAACTTATATACAGCCTGATCGACTTAAATAATGGTCCCGTCCATGTGGCTAACTGGTAACGAAAACCACTTGGGAGTCTAGGAGAACCTATTTTGACCTCAAGTGCAGCCAAAATGAAGTTAATATTTGGACGCGATTATCAAACCCGGGTGGACCAGGATGGCTCAGCGGTAGAGCATTGTCGTGCAAAAATCAAAGGTCCCGGGTTCTATTCCCATGTCAAGGTTGTCATTTTTCACTTAATTATATTTGATTCAGCTATCAGAACTGATCCTATGGATAACCATCACGTATCAGTTTGTAATAAACATGAATTAATATTTTGTAGTTTGGTTCTTCTTTTTAGCCAAATATTCTAATTCCTGCATTAGAGTTGGATGTGTAATACAAGGTGGGTACCTCGTAATTCATGTCTTTTTTTTATAAACTTACCCCAGGCACAAATTCTGGGTGAGACCCCACAACCACTCATCAAACATTTATTTTAAAACAGCAAGTCTTGCCGTAGTCAAAACACATGCGCATAAAATTAATTTTTTTAAATGATTTTCCAAACCCGTCTCTATTGATTTTATAAGCTTTGTAAAGATAGCATAGTAATGGACGAATTGTTTATCTAATTCTAGATGACCGATCATATTGAGGTTTTGTTTTAACTCGACCAATTGGCATTTCGTCCGTTTGTCTGTCCAGATGTTTGTCCCGCGATAACTGTCAAATGAGCAGACCAATTTTACGAAATTGCAGGACATTATACCTAAGACAACAAATGTGTACATGATTTTTCTATCTATTATCTGTTTCAAGATGACGGCCGTTCAAACAAAATTGTACATGATTTCGATCTAGTTATCTGTTTCAAGATGACGGCCGTTCAAACAAATTGTACATGATTTTCGATTAGTTATCTGTTTCAAGATGACGGCGTTCAAACAAAATTTGTACATGATTTTCGATCATTATTGTTCAAATGACGCGTTCAAACCAAATTTTACATACTTTCGATCTAGTTATCCGTTTCAAGATGACGGCCGTTCAAACAAATTTCTACATTACTTTTCGATCTAGTTATCCGTTTCAAGATGACGGCCGTTCAAACCAAATTTCTACATTACTTTTCGATCTAGTTATCCGTTTCAAGATGACGGCCGTTCAAAAGGTTTTTCATCTAATAGCTCATCTCTAGTGATTTAAATTTAAAATTCTAAGAAATCGATCGAGTAACTAAGACTTATCTTTTTTTTATATTTTGGCATCTATTGTGAGACTGACATCTTAATCTGCGTGAATAATGGTTATTCTCTATCAAAATACTGTACTATTAAATATAGTATTAACTTGTTTTCTGTCCAACTTGATCATCAAGAAAAAATATCGACTTCAAATACAAGGATAAATTATAGGAGATGTTTCTTCTTAAGATAAATCTTAAGACCATGGTAAAGACAATAATATGAAATTATTCTTAACATGATGCACAGTACTTAGCATTTTTTAAAGCAGAAAGTTAGATATACTGCTCACAGAACTGCTAGTGTATACTTTGTTTATCGAGAAAAGTATCAATATGAGACCTTCCACGATATTTGGATTACTATGAAAATAATGTGATATGTTTAACTAAGTTTTAGAGAGCATGTTTGTTTTTTATGTGTTTTATTGTGCATCACGTCATACCACTTGTAATGATACTGTTTTGGATCCCTATCACATATTCAAAAAGTCATGGATGAAGTGTATTTTTCTTTAAAGTACTGTATGTAAAATTTCCTTTTAATACTTCATCCATGGAAAATCACGCGTTTTCAGAAATAATTTCAATACACTACGTTTTAAAACTTTTTTTCTTTCTTTAAAAGACCAACTCCGTTTTATTTGAAAATCATGTGACACGCTGACTCCCTTTACCCAATAGGAAGCTAGCCTTCACAACATCAGGTTGCCAGGAGTTCTCCCATTAGTGGGTTTTAACACTGATGACAAGGGGTTCAAGAAGCAAGGGGTAGGTCATATATAAGCAGCTTGTGCGTATAGCAATCTCTATCTCAACCTAAAGCAAGCTCTAGCTCTATCTCTAGCTCTGGCTCTCCGCGTCAGTTCGTAAATGAACAAAAACTGTATCATTTAATGTCAATTTTATAATAGTGAAAGTGAAATAAACAAAATAATCGTACACACTGTTAAATCTTTGCTAATTTAATCTACCAATCAGTAGTTCTACAGTGAGAAACGTAAAATCAGATCGTCATAGCCGTGTGATAACAAGTCCGTAGTAGGGCATGCACGCATCGTCGTCGTCGTCGTCGTCGTCGACGTCCTCATAGAACCGGTAACGTTATAATTACTGCTCAACCATAAGGCATATACGGGTTCACACTGTTATAATCCACATCCGCATCATCATCAGTATAAAATCAGGAATCACTATAATTGATGCCCAATCGCGGACGAAAATCATTAAAATTGGTGCCCAATCGCGGGGCAAATATCATTATAATTACTGCCCAACAGTAGGGCATACACGGGTCCACACCAGTATAAGTACAAAAAAAACTATAATTTGTGTCCAATCGTGGGGCAATATCATTATAATTGGTGTCCAATCGTGGGGCAATATCATTATAATTGGTGTCCAATCGCGGGGCAAATATCACTATAATTTGTGCCCAATCGCGGGGCAATATCACTATACACTCATCCACGATACTCTTATATCTATACTAATCGGGAAAGAATGAGGAAGGTAGAAACGCGGAGGGAGGTTGGGAAAGCAATTAGGAAAATTACTCTCAGTACATCCGACCGGGATTCAAACCTCAATCTCCTCGTCACCGTCGAAATACAGAATTATTGACGTATATTCCACGTACTTACCGAAGCGGATTATTTTACAACCAAACTTAGACCAAATAAAATTATTTTTCAAAACAGTTTAAAATTAAAATTTGATAACAAAACAAAATACAGAAAAAGTTTAAGTGATAGAAGGATGTATAAAAACTCTATATATAAAGGAAAATAATATGACATAAGGCAGAAACATATAAATAACATAAATTAGAAAGAAACTAGATAAGTATTATTATTATTATTATTATTATTATTATTATTATTATTATTATTATTATTATTATTATTATTAGCACCGCTTCTTACTACCCGTTCGGGTTATACGCACTTAAGCTAATGTACAATGGTAGGGTGATTGTGAGATGAAATGGAGGACCTACAGTTTAACGTGGAATCCGAACCACGGTAGAGGCCTGGCATTCCTCACATTCACAAGCTGTGATTAATACACATCTTGTCAGAGGTTAAGGAAGGGTTTGGCAATCAGATAAATCTGTGCCGGGACCGAGGATTGAACCCCGGACCCTCAGCACAGAAGTCTGACACCTTACCCCTAGACCCCCAGGTCACCAACTAGATAAGTAGAACTCAACTTACCGAGGAAGATATTTTTATACAATCATGCATTGCATAAACTTACGAGCATAATTTGTAAAGTAAGAACAGTTTTGTTATAAAACAATAAACACTTTATTTATCTAAATCATTTTTATCTTACTACTACTCACATTACTGTACTTGTTTATTTTCCAAAATAGCCGCTATTGTGATTCAGGCATTTGTCCAGACGTGGCACGTGGAGTGGATGGGAAGGCGAATTAATAGCAGTATCTTTGCAGTTTCTATAGCAAAACTATTTTAACCAAAATAAATAAAATATTGCTTCAATACAAACATATAGTTTAATTTTCTTAACACGGTTGTATCAACAGTTGTTGAATATCTGTCATGAGCATAGTGGCATTATATGACAAACTTTTTTAATGAAGAGGAAAAGTTGTCATTAAATTCCAGGACACCCCTTGACAGATATTCAACAACTGTTGATATAACCATGGGAAAAAAAATTAAGCTTTATGTTTCTACTAGAGAATTATTTGGTTTATTTTGTCCAAAATATTATTTTTATCACCATAAAAACTGCAAAAATACTGCCCTTATCTCCTCTTCCTTTCCACCCCACAATCCCCTCAACATATAAGTTTGCTGCCAGTCCATTCAACCTACCCATAACTATTAATTAATTGAAAGGAACGCTTAAGAATAAGTTATAAAGAGGTTTTAATGAATAAAGAAAATCAAGTAAATACTCATATAGTAAAACTAGAAAACACATGAGATTACCTAGGTTATATGGTGAATTGAAGCCAAGAACCTTAAAAATATAGATAATAAAGAGTTTGAATAAAAATTGTCAGAGAATAAGTAAAACACATCATTTTGTAAGACCACATATTGAATACAGTATTATAAAAATTGATAATAGAATCAGTTATATTTTGTGAAAGTGAAATGGAGTAAATATAAAATAAGACAATTGAATGGGGTAAAAATACATTAAACATATTAAAATTATAACAAATACATTGATATTAAAAATTACAGGTTAAAGAATTAAAAACATATAAAATATTAGATTGACGAATAAACTGAATAAGACTTGGTAATAGTAAACTGAAGTTTTCGAGAAAGAAAACTTTGATATAACCCATAACTACCCATAACTGTTTATTTCACTTCATCAATTCAAGTAGACACCTTCAACTCTGAAAATCATGGACACCGTTTTTTTGGGCCGGGAAAGGAGTTATTTTTGTTGACTTCTTGCATCGCGGAGACATCATCAACTCAGACCACCCACTCACTAGTGTAGTGTCTGCTTCAACATAACGCGTGACCAAACGATGCAAGAAAAACGCGAACGTTGGTGGAAAAAATTTGTTTGGGAAACCCTCGATCATACTCACTACAGTCTTGATCTGGCAACTTCCATATTTTCACAAAACTTAAAAGAGTTTTTTTGACTCCAAACGGATGAAAATTGATGATGAAGTGAAAGCAGTTATGAGCTGGTTGAATGGACTGGTGGTCGACCTCTAAGTTGAGGAGATCGTCAATCTGGTGCCATGTCTGGACAAATGCTCGAATCTCAATGAGAACTATGTTAAAAAAATAAACAAATGCTGTAAGTAGTAGTAACAGAAAAAAATAGTCTGATTAATAAAGTTTTTACTGTTTTATAACAAAATTGTTAGTACTCTACAAATGAGCTTCGTATATCATTCATTAGCAAAATAGCCTCCATCACCACAGCTCTAAAGTTGTCGTTGACTAAAATTTATCTAGATCAGATCTAAAATCGGCGAAGAATATCTCAAAATGTAGTTTACAGCGTTGTTCCCATTTATTTAAGAGCCTGTATCACCACCGATTAACCGTGATATTTGATACAAGATTATGCTCGAACCAGAAACCGTATCGAAATGCGGTTATAATCATTTTTAACTTGACAGCAATGAAATCTGGAGCAGTGAAATAATAGTTTAATATTAAAATAATTATTTCTCAATGGCGTTGTATTTTATCATATACGGTAAAATGGTTTCCTTAGTACTCAATTCCATTGTTTTCTAAAGTATAATATAGAAAACTGCACCACAAGGTGACGCCTAGTTCGAACTGTACTATCTGCCTAAGTTAGGTACTACCCGTGTGATGAGACGGACTCTTAAAAGGACCAATCATGCGACTCCCAGAGACTCTAATACCCTATCTGAACGTCGAGAGAGGCTTGTCGTGGCGATGTCTTCCAGTCCGATGAGAGCTGTCACCCTCGCAACCAAACGGAGACACCTGCACCTGTGGGTTGTTACACTACAGACAGGGGGGTGGGGGCGGGGTCAAGGAGAGGATGGATCCTAGAGATCTTCAGCTTCAGCTACTGAACGTCTTTGGGACTACTAGAGAGCTGGTCTCGTCGCAAGAATAGCCGATCAGGATTTCATGCACGCCAGAAAACAAGTGGGTTTATAATGTTCCTGGGTCAAGCTGTACGGCAGCAGGAGGACAAACAGGGAAGAGGAAAATACAAATACCAATACCACTTGTGTTTTAAGCCTCCTATTAAATCACATCACAAGATTCCTAAAGATTTATTCTATGCTCCTATCCTATACCAGTTACCTTTCGTTTCTCGGGAATTTAGGTCTTAATGATGAACCAATAAATATGGATTTTAGGACTTTTAAAAGTGAAAAAATTAAAACTTTAAGCTGCCTATGTTTACAAATCTATGTAGGTATTAGGTTACAGAAAAGTATGTTGTGTTCATTCCTGTTAACACCAAAACTCGTGTATTGTTACAGGTTTTATCAATATTTAACCTAAGCGCAACACCTGACAGGTAATATCTCAGCTATTTATGCAGCTCCTTAAGCATACACTCCGTTTACTTCGATAGGTGTAAAGCTCACCTGTTTTGGTTCCACTGTGGTGTAAAGTGTAAGACAAGGCCAGAGAGTATCACTCAAGGTAAGCTGAGGGTAAATGATAGCTCAGTATAATTTGAAAAATGTTATTGTGATAGTTACTCGTTTAAGATGTCAGGCTTACAATAGACTGGGCTGCCGGTGACGGGAATGTCAAGGTTCGAATCTCGACTGACTACACTGGGAGCGGTTAAAAACCTTTAATTTTTCACTGTAATTTACCTATCTCGTCTCAATACTAACACGGGTACATTTCCTCAAAGTTAACCTCCTACCTTCCTCCTTAGATCAAGAAGTTAATAATATTGGGGTCAAACATACTCGTTGAAATTATTTATTTTATATATTTATTTGAGGAATTTAACGTGCACTTTCTGAATCGACTGATTATATCAGCACACTAGAATTTTCTATGAGCGAGATCCAAAGGCCCTACCAATTTTTCCAGGAAAGATATTTCCACATACTTTCTAGGGTACTTTTATATGCCACAACCAAGATGGGACCGACGGATTTACTTCCCCTCCGAAGGAAGTTGTGCTACGAATCCGTCGAACTCAGCTGGGTTTGAACCCACAGACATCGAGTCGGGAGGCAAGCAATTTACCCCAAGACCACTGAGGTCGAAACACTAATTAAAAGAAATATTATAATCAAAGGGATCTAAAATTGGAGTAAAGCTAACATCTTGAGCAGAGAGGACAAAGTAGAGAATAGTTTAACTTCAGCAGAACAGCTCGCGCCGATCAAGTGGAAATCTTGTGATTGGCTTAGAGCGCGTCACATGACCACGTTTATGTTCTGCGCTAATTTTTCGGCGAGCGTGTGAATCCACAGTGATACTAATTTTACGAAAAATTGCCCCATAAACAAACACTGGCGATGTTTTTGTACTTAGTTCGTTTATTACTGAATTCAGTTTAAGTCAATTATCACGATCAACTAACATGGTGCCCATTAGAATACAACTAGCTATCATGGAGACTTATGCGTAGTTTAGTACAGTCCAATTTTCATATGAATAACCTTATTTGAAAGCTAAAATACCTACTAGATTTAATTTCATGTATTCATATGTCAAGTAATGCTAGCTGAAAATGTGATGATATATTATCACTACCTATTAAATAATACTAATAATATGTTTTTACTATCTAAAAGGCCTTTCCGATGAAAATTATACTGTAACTACTAAGCTTATTATTTCATAATAGTTGCCATCACTATTTGATTACAATATTATCTACTGAATTGAATACTAAAACATCGACCGTGTATATTAGGGATAATATTTGCGAGAAACCTCAGAAGAAATGTAAATGCAGGACCAAATTTTGAGGTGACCTTTTAAACAAATTGGAAGTGGGCTCACCTCAGAAGTTGACAGATTGCCAACAGTTCTACAGCTTCATTGTGACGTAAGTAAAAACACCTTGGGAAGACAATAGTATTAGTAAAGAAGTTACTTGTATTAATTACAGCCACACGTGTTGGTTTAAAAACTCTCTTATTTAAATGGAAACATTAGCTTCAAACTTGTACTCATTATTCTAGTCACTGAGCTAACCGTCTGTTTACTATCTTCTTTTAACTGGTTTTCTAAGTTTCTTACGAAATTGAAATTGTGTCCTGTGACTAGTCTTCACGTATGTATATTGTTTAGGCTATACTTCTCCAGATCAAATTGTCTGTACAGTCAGATTTTGGTAGGAAGAACCTTTTAGAAAAGACACACTTTTTTTTTGCGGCCAACATTGATAGCATTTTACTATTTAATTGTTATTATTATTTATGTATTGATTTTAAATATAAAACGTAGCAACTGAATATCAAATGACCCATTTCGGTGGCCGCATGGTCTAAGGCACTACTCTCGCACTAGACACGAGACAGGGAGATCGAGGTTCGATCCCAGTCGCGTGTACTGAGGATAGTTTTTGCTCAATTTTTTCTCACTCTCCTTCTACGCAAATGCAGGTATACCTAATTTAAATTCAACCTTCCTAATCCCTAACGCATTAGAATAATTAGTACATAAGCGTATAACCCGAACGGGTAGTAAGACGCGGTGATAAAAAAATATTTATATCACATGAATTGGCGTAGGCATATGTAAAAGTAGATCTAGTTGCTTGTTTTTAGTCAGGTCAGGCGTTTTCTATTAAAATTGGACTATAGTAGAGCTCGGGATTTGGGCTGGTTTTAAAATTTGTTTGGGTCTCCAAAGCAGAACATGAAAAGCTGAGATTATCTCAAGTCGAACCGAATGGACAGCGCGAATGAAAATTAAAATCTTGTGATTGGCTTAGGTTCGTCTTGTGATGTTTCTGTTCTACTCTTATTTTCCGGCAAACGTGTGTATCCACAGTTAGTCGCGTATCAAACTGGAACCTGTAAAGCCATCAGGAATTTCATTTGTGCATCACAACAAAAAGTTGATTTAAACGATTATTATCAATTATTGAAATGACGACGGCTACCAAAGTCTTGAAGTCGTTTGCTGGAACCCCATTAATCTGATCTACAGAGATCGTATCGGTTCAGTCCTCTCTTCACTTTATACAACCACTAAGACGACAAGTTCCTGTCGAATTAGTTTTATCTAGTCAGGAAACCCGGCGCGTTCACACAAATTTCCCACCGGTGGCTTCATGAGAGAATACACGCTAGAGCCCAATATCTATAGTAAGGGACGTTTATGACGGATTTAAAAATTACTAAAAATATTTTAATATAAACCATTCGCCTAGCCATGTGATCTAAATCTGACACTTTTGATATATAGCATCATTATCTATAAAATAATAATAATATTATAGTGAAATATTATCAGTGTTATCCATAAAAATAATGGTTTGGATTTTCTAAAAGTACTTTCCTACCAAAATCATACTACACGTATGATTTACAGATTTGTCACTGATGGAGGGAATGGTTGGGGGATGGAGACAGGGGGAGGGGGAAGAGAGGGGTTGTTTACAACACAACTTTGAAGGAATTCGTGAAACTTTTTTTTTATCTTAAAAGCTTTCATCCGTCGTGATAACATAAAAACAACCTAAATCAACGTTCAGCCGCTCATCTCTTGCGTGTCTTAGAACTATTCTCTGGTTTTGTTCCCGTGGTCGAGTTGGTTGAGAGGTCAATCACATGTGTTGAAGGGGCCCTTGACTCGATCCTGGGCGCCTTAAAAAATATATAACGATTGTGTTTATCCTCGCACTTCGCAGATACTAAAGATTACTTGCGTTATTTATTATTATTGTCGGTGGTAATAATAGTAATATTAGTAGTTTTAGTGGCGGTGGTGCCAAAGGGGTGTCGCACGAAATATATTCGGGGGGAGGGTGTAGAAGACAGTGAATTTCCAAACTTTAGGAATTCTGAAATACAAAAAAAAACTCCCAGGTTACAAGGTGACAAGGGCAAAGTTGAGAACACCGGAGTCTGGGGGTATGGAGTATCCCCCAGTTAATAGGGGGGTTAAAAGGTTATCCCCCAGGAAAATGGTGAAATTTAAGGTGATAATTGGGCCTTGAATCGAGGTTTTAGACAACTGTATTTTTAAAGTTGTTAATTATGGATTTTTCAAGCTACAAGACGTGTTATTGGTTTTGACATTCACTAATATTGCTTGTAGGAAAACTAATTAGTTTCGGCGAGTAAAAACTCTAGGCTTTATCAAGTGATCAACTTAAAACATTAACTAATCTTAAGGCTACTGGTATCTAGTAGTCTAGTAGTAGTAGTAGTAGTAGTAGTAGTAGTAGTAGTAGCCTTAAAACTAGTAGACAGTGACAAAGGGGGTACTAGCCTAGTTTATTAATTAAGATCTTTATACAATCTATTATAGAAGGTATTTCCTTTGAATGTTTGACGAGTTTTGAAGTTGGGAACTCTTGAAGAGTTGGAATCGAGAGTTGGAAAATTTAAAACTTGTCTCTACAAGTCTGCGGTAAAGAACTTTCGTAATCGAAAGTACTGTGGTACAGAGTATTTCTAGAATTTCCCAACTCAAGATTTTGACTCTCCACAAAATTCCCAACTTTCAAGCCTTTTCCCCAACATTGAGGTGGTTGGGACCCCCGTACTCTTCCAGCAAAACGACCCTGAGTGGGGGTAGTAGTGATAGAGTTGGTGGTGGTGGCGGAGGTGATAGTGATGGTAGTGCAGCATCAGATAGTTCTAATTATACAACTGAACTGCATCCCAAGTTTTTTTAGTCAACAAAGGAATAGCGTCCCAGCTTGTCATATCAGATACTTTCATGGCTTGTTCCATTAGGTTTCATATTTTCACCCACCACGCTCGCTCTTCAGTTCAACCCCACTACCAAAAACATTGGAGGAAATAAATTCTTCTTTGGAAAAATTGGACACTAATACGAGTAAGGAAAAACCTTTTTTATTAGTGAATGATAGCCAATAAATATTTTGCTTTTTTTCTACGATAACAAACTTGAAAGTTTTTGGAATAGCTTTGTTTCATTTACATGGACAGAACGTTTCATGTTTATCCAAAGCTGTTTTTTGTAACTGTTCACTATTATACGCAATAAAGATGACATCTATACTTCTTTGGTTTTCTTTTTGCTTTCAAACAAAACAGCAAACACGCTGCAGCTCTTTAATTTTTATTTTTAAAATTTCGTGAGCTTGGTTTGGGCTTTGCTCCATCTACAATACTCATTGATTTTGAAGAAGCTATTCATCAAGCTGTGGGAAGAGTATTACCTCCACAAATAATAAAAGGTTGTAGGTTTCATTTAGGCCAAAGTTGGTGGAGAGAAATCCAACAACTAAACTTCACTCAAGTATATAATGCTACAGATTCCGAAATTGGACAATTTTAAAATACTTCTTCGGATTATCATTCCTAAATCCTGGCGGCGTGGACGACTGCTTTACTGATGACCCCATGGTGAGTCATCCCGACGACGCTAGATTAAGACGCTTTACTGTCTGAATTTTAGAAACGTACATAACAGAAAATTAAAAATTTCCACTCCACGTCTGGGTGGATCAATCTCTCGCCACACCACGCACTACAAATTGCTGCGAATATTTTCATTCAAAATTCAATGGAATTCTATACTCAGCACGCCGGAACATTTTTCACTTTATAGTATTGTTGAAAAACGTACAGTGAGATTCGATTCTTATGTAAGAATGTATGCATTAAGGGATATAGACGACGCGAAGCGGTACCCAAAGAAGCTTTCATGAGGGAACACATTTTGAAATATGAAACTAGTGAAATATCTCGATTGGCATCTATAAAAAGTGTATGTTAGAAATATTTACCAGTGAACAAAAAGTAGAGAATCGGTGTTAGATTCAAAGTAATAGAAATTATAAGATTTTCAATTATTTTTACCAGGAAAATTACATGATGTACTCAATTTTATAAACTTAACTTCTAAAAAACACTATCTCGTTGCTTAGTTTGATTTGTCATAGTACTTATATAAAAGTAAGAATTTAGATTATTGATTTATAACTTAAAGTAAACTTTTTCTGAAAGGGACGCAATTCCTGTTATATCCTTTATAAACAGGAACGCAACTCATGTAACATACTTTTTTTTAAAGAAGAAGGCACTTGGTATAAAAATTTCATTTTGGGACGCACTTCAGATGCGGCCGATGGTAGTAGTGGTAGCGGTAGTGGTGGTATTGTTTTTGCAAGGATTAAACACAAACTAAAATATTTTAATTTCTAGTTTATAGAGTTTGCGAGATTCCGAAATTTCGGAATTCCCACGGGCAAAAATATTTCCCGTTCCCGACCCGATTATCGGGAAACGTATTCTGTAATCCCGAAAATCTCAGGAAAAGTTCGGGAATTACTTTTTTCCATATTTAATCTACTTTAAAACTTTATTGTCATGTTTTCTTTATTATTTAAATATAAATATGTATGTCAACCTATTCTAGATGTAAATTTAATATGTATTTCATAAATGTTTATAATTTAAGTAGCCTAAGTTATAGCAAAAGTATTAAAAATTGCTTGAATGTTTAACTTTATATATATATATATATATTTAAATTTTCTCTATTTGGGCCTATTTATTCATTTAACAAAGTAAATATTTTCAGTGTTTTAAGGTACATAATATTAGCAAATTTAGAAATAATTAGTTTTAAATTTTTAATCCCCGTTCTCGTCTCGAAGTAAGGGATTCTAAAATTCCCGTTCCCAATCTCGTCTCGATGGTTGAGTCTCGTGTCCGATCTCGTCTCGAACCAAAAAGTCGATCTCGCACACACTTACTAGTTTATATACTTACGATTAAACTCAACATAAACGCCTGTGCTAGTTTAAGGCCACGTGTTGATTAGGTTGAATCCAATGGGGTTAAAGGATCTAGGGGTATAAGTGAATCGCAGGTAAACATGCCCGTGCAATTATGTGGTGAAGGGTGGCGTTTTGGAATGGAAAGAACACACTATTAATTACATATGGTAAACCGCAATCAACCCCATCCTCACCAGCGCACGGGCCAAAATTTGAACCTCAACCTCCCTGTCACGGACAATTCATTCTATTGCAAGGTTTACGTCTAAAGCCACGTACCCACCGATGGGAAAAAGGGGCAGGGGGGGGAAATTGAGAGCGAATAGGTTGTTGGAAGTAGAAATCGGGATCGGATTTTGTAGGGATCTCCGAATCCCTCTTTCATTCTAATTTTCATGGGATAGGCCTTTCGGAAAATAAAAAATATTTATTTCAACCAAAATTGATGCATTTTACTATAATATTAGTGTAATTTTATAGGTATTTATAATGAAAAAAAACATGATGTGAGCCCATAAGTGAGCTATAGCGACAAAGCAACCACCACCATTAGCGATGATAAGTACCGACATTTGCGCATAGAGGGTGTCATGTGGTCAGCACAACGAGGCCTCCAGCCGTTAATCTAGTTTTCTAGACTGGAGCTGCTACTTATTTATTCAAGTAGCTCCTAATTTATCCTCACGAGGTTGAGTTTACTCCGTTTCCAACTTCACTACTTCACAAAAAAATCTGGAAGCACCGGGGATCGAACTCGGACCGCAGGATTTGTAGCCAGGAATTCTAACCACTAGACCATAGAAACAGTCAGGAATTGATCATCTATACTAAAAGTGACATCTGCAGATAACATGAACTGACGTGTGAATACGTCAAAGTATTATTTATTTGCACCACGTCTTACTACCCGTTCGGATTATATCTTAAGTACTAATTACGCTAATGGCTAGGAATTGGGAAAGGTCGGGATTTAGAGGAAGTGAACTCGCATTTGCCTGGAGTTAGAGTGGAAAGCATCTAGGGGAAAAAAAGCTCGCCCAACCGAGATTCGAACCTCTATCTCCCGTCCTCGGTAAATCTGGCCTCAACACGACTGGAGCATTAGCCAACCAAGCCACCGAGGCAGGTTACTCAAACTTAGATTTAGTAGTTTTGTAGGTATCAGATAAGGCTATTCCTATATAAATTGGACTGTACACAAGTTATACAAACTTCTCCCTCACCGTACATCAAACCAACAACTCCTTTCAGGAGTGACTGGGCGACACGTTCGCGGACCTGCCCACAACTTACGTTCTTGGGGATCGTTTCTAAATTATATAGCTTGATTTTTATTAAGAGGTTGACTTTACCGCTATGGTTGTAAGCATTTTAAGTACTGGCTACCTCGCTCTGAGAACATCTGGTTTGAATCTCCCTCCGCTGGAGGCGTCAAGAACAGGAAGTGTCGCGCGCGAGTTGCTCGGAGTACAATATGATCGAAAGGTATGTGTGCTAAAACATTCAGGCGTGTCAGTTAGTCGATACAACTCAGGTCTTAAAACTATCGCGTTTCTTTTACACAATATATCAATTATTTAACAATGGTGGGAGCGCCTCTGTGGTCTAGTATAGAGAGTTTCTGGCTACAGATCCATAGGGTCCCGGGTTCAATCTCCAGCATTTCCAGAATTTTTCTGTGAAGCAGTGCTTCTGAAACAGGGTCAAACTCAGTCTCATGAGGTCAAATGAAGAGCCAATTGAATAAATAATTAGCAGCTCCAGTCTATAAAAGTAAAATTAACGGCCGGAGGGTTTGATGTGCTGACCACATGACATCCTCTATCCACAAATGTTGGCACTATCATCGCTGATGGAAGCGGTCACTCGGTCGGTATAGAATGATTGAGGACTAACGCCATGGAGTTTTTTTTATAACAGTGGTGTAACCAGACATTTTCTTTGGGGGGAAAAACACTCAAAGTTGTGTCCAGAATTAAATTTCGTAGGAGACCGGGGAAGGAACGAGGTTAGAGGGCACAGTTCCATAACCACTGGAGGCAAAGACGACTTATGACTATTAAATGCCTCTATTTCATTTCTTTTGATAGTAAATAGGGGTAGCTATTTCAATAAAGTAAGTGACCTTATTTTAAATACAAAGTATCAAAGCTATTTTTCCAGAAAAAACCGGGACATTAATCAAAGAGAAGCATCAGTGGTGGCGGAACCGTATTTGTGTAGGGGGGCGGAGGGAGCTAGAAAAAGAAAGAGTTTTGTCCTCCAACCCAAAGGTATTCCAAGGATCCTTTCCAAAAAAAGTTTCATGAAAAATTGATCCATTTAGAAGCTATTTGGAGGGTCTACCCTTTGAAAGTTTTGAAAATTTAGATGATTTTAGAAGCTTTTCAGATTAGTACTTGCCCGGATTAAAAAAAATTGTTTCCTCTAGAAGTTATTTAAAGTAGTTTTCCCCCAGATTTTTTTTTCAAACGAATGCTCTAAAAAAGTTATTTGGAATGTTCTTTGCCTGAATATTTTCTGAAAATTACACTCCCCTAGAAGCCATTTAGTATAATCCTACTTTTGTAAATTTTTTAAAAATTGGATGCCTCTAGAAGCATTTGGAATGTTCCTTTGCTGGTAAATTTAAAAAAATTAATTTGAGGGCTTGGGAGGGACAAGTGCCCTATCTGTCCCTCTCTGAGTATTAGAGTATTAATATGAAGCCGTGAAAATGAATGTAGAGGTGTCATGGACGGGGACGAAAGTAAAGGTTCATATTTTAGCAGTTTTAGTGAAAAAAAACTTTTTTTTGTTAAAATAAATAATTATTTTCTTCAGTAGATAAGTTCAGTTTGATTTTCTAAATATTTTAATCTCAACCACCTTGAATAATGATGAAAACCCCTTTTGATGTCAAAAAATTAAAGAAATCAAAGTGGACCTATTTTTGAATCAAACCCTTAGCTATTTATTCAGATATTTTATGAGTTTTCTAGAATCCCTGAAAAGTGATTAAAAAATTTTTAAGATTTCTTCAACGCTTTGTATGAATGTTTGTCGAATAGTATTAATTCAATGGTTCTGATATTGGTCACACTGAAAACGGCATTAAAGAATGCAGGCGGAATTTTACCACAAACCTTTTTAAATGAAAAGAAACAGTCACGTTTGAATTAGGCAATGTCCATGAAAGATATTCAAAAACTGTTGAGTATGCATACTATGTGTAAATAACTATACTAAATGTATCTAATGAAGCACTATTTGATTTATTTTGGTAAAAAAAATTATTATTTTTTTGCTTACGAACTCACATTCCCTCCTAACCCAACTTAACATAAATAATACTATCCTTTTTTTTTCCACCACGTCTTACTACTCGTCTAGACTCCACGGAGATTAATTCGATAATGAGGCAGGGATTTGGATGCTATAACTGTTAAGAAATGTGCCTTCATTTCCGTGGAAGGAGAGTGATAAACCAGTAGAGAAAAATCACTATCACTAAGCCAACCCGGGATTTGAACATCGACCATCCCCTTATTAAATCTTTAATTTTATTTTTAGAGCATATTTAACTATTTAGAATAATTTTAAAGGCATATTTCACGTTTATATGGTATAAACATCTAAGTCCTAGTTTTAAATAACAGCTATATTTATTTTATCATACACACACACAGTCCAATTTTCATAGAAAGGCCATTTTAGAAAATATAAAGACTTTTTACAGCAAAATTTAATAGCATTTTATTATTTTATTATGTTATTTTATAGGTATCAACCATGGGTGTGGCTGAAGGGGTTATGAGAGGACATGTAAGTATTTTAACACAAATACTTGGTTATCAAACTAAACTTAGTAATCTAATTACTGGAGAGTTTTAGTTTGAAACCACTTGTTTGGCTGCACATCAGAGCTAAGTTGAACAATTTATCGGGTTGGCCATGTAGAATATATGGCAAGGGAGACGGTAGCTGCATATAGGAGTTACCCACACTACAATAGTAAAGTTTTGGTTTCAATATTTTAGATTGTTTTGAAGGATAACATAATGTTTCATGTTAACTTTAGCAGGATTTATTAATTTTAGTCAAGGACGTACTGAAGCGTCACTTGTTCCCATTTCCTAAAATAAGGGTACAATACATATTGTGTTTTTTGGTATTTACGAACCTTAAAAAACTAGCAGTAAAGAACAAAACCAATTGTAAAAGATCTCCCCGAACCAAGTTGCAATTTTTTTAAGTGACATTGAAAGTGACCTTGGCCGATTTCTTTCTAAGAAGGGAAATCGTCCAATGGGACGCGGTGAGGGTCGCGAGAAGCCCTCGCGGCGGCCATTGTAAATTCACTCGCGATGACACCATCATACAAGTTGGACGTGTGTTAGACTCTCTCAATCATACATACTATCATACAGATATGACGTACACACTCGCACAGTCTCCCCAACTCAACTTGCATTATTAAAAATCATTATTTTACAACCAGAAACAAAGCGTGGGATTAATCAATCCTAAATATTAATTGGTGATCCTTAGTTTATGTTATCTTTCATTTAAATCAAACCCGGTATAATTGGTTTTTCTTAGCACCACGTCTTGCTACCTGTTCAGGTTATAAGCCTATGCAGTAATTACACTAACGGGTTAGGGATTAGGAAGGCTTAATTTAGAGGAAGTGTACCCACATTTGCGTGGAGTGAGAGTGTAAAACCACCCTCAGCGCACTCGACCGGGATCGAACCCCGATCTCCCCATATTTGGCAGTCTAGTACAACATTAGATTAGCGCTTTAGACTACGCGGTCACCGAAGCGGGTGGTATAATTTCTGGTAGGGAACGTGAAATTAGCCTACCTGGCGCCCGAACACAATTTACTTCAATATTTCAATCTAGCGCTGCGATATAACTGACACAAGTGAATTCAGGGTGATCAGGCCGTATACTAACCAGGTCAGGATCCGAACTAAGGACGCCGTTAGAATGTTCTATGCAAAGAGAGGGGGAGAGCAATCACCCCAATCACTTCCCTCACAATGGATCCACCAAAGCATTGGGCCAAGACTGTAAAGTTCATTATAATGACAATAGTTCTTAGAATCATAGAGATTAACAAGCAAGGACTTAATTTCGGTGGCTGCATGGTATAAAGCGCCACTCTTGCAATATACTAGACTGGTAATGATAGGGAGATCGTGATTCGATCCCGGTCGGGTGTACTGAGGGTGGTTTTTCCTAAGCGTTTTCCCACTCTTTCTACACGCAAATGAAGGTACACTTACTCTAAATTCAACTTTACTCATTCCTAATCAATTAGCGTGGTTAGTACATAAGCGTGTAGCTCGAATGGTTAGTAAGATACGGTGCTAAAAAAACACACAGGACTACACAAAACAAGCAAGAAGTGAAATGTTGTCATTCGAATGAGCTTTGTTGTCTCGGTCCTATTTATACTTGAGAGCTTTCTCCTGAAATGGAACATCCGTCATTAACGTGTTCTGAATGGCCCTACATAGTCAAGCAGACACATAATGTCAGCGGTGGAATCTTCAACCTATCTAATGAGTCAATCGTTAGCTGAGAGACTCACATTTTTACGAGCGCAGCCTTGTGATAACTAACATACCTAAGAAAATAAATTACAATGACTTAACATAAGTACCCGATATATAGATCTACGGTATGTATAGTCACTTTAATGAAAAATAATCGAATGTTTTCATCCACTTTTTATTAACACTGTTCCATCGCTGAAATTGAGGCTTTCCCATTCACAGTCATGGCCGCGGAACTGGATGTTGTGTCAGTCCTATTATTAAGTTAGTTTGTAAGTCGTGCTTTTACATAAGTCGGTTCAGAAAGTTCACGCTAAGTAGCTCAAATTAATAAATTAATTAACTAAAAATATTAACATATAAACTAGGATCTTAAGTATCAAAAAACATGTACCCAGTTTTTTTAAATCATTGAGGACCTGCTGGTTTTATTGGACCTACACGCGTCGGTGGTCGCGCGGATTGAACATCAAGCTCATCTAGTCTGGTTTGACAGTGAAGGTAGGTCGAGGTTCGTATCTAGGGCGGGTGTACTGATGGTATATTTTCCCTTCCAGCAAGTGCAGATAAATGTTCTCTCAATTCTATCGTTTTCATCCCAACCCTTGTAGCGAAATTAAATGTGGATCGCCCGGACGGGTAGTAACGTGCGATGCAGACAAATAGCATTGGACTAAATATATTTTAAATTATTCCAATAATAGTTCCTAACCAGGATCATTCAAGATGGTGAGCTAGCTCTTTATCAGCCTGGGAACAGGGCCTACGTCATAATACACACATATCAATTACAGTTTAAATAACCCACTAAAATTTAATTTTGATAAGGCGAGTGAAATTTAAGAATTGGATGATTTATTAATAAAGTTTTATCTTTTGTTTTTGTAATTCGTATAGAGCCATATCAAGCAGTGTAATGTGTTTGCCTAAATAATGATTATAATTGAGTAAATACATATCATATTATAATATGATCAATTTAATGTGAGAGTCAAGTATTTCTAACCAAACAATTGTTAGCTTGGAAAAGAAACGTTTTAAAATGTCAACACTAAATTGATGACACTAAGCGGTTTTAAAATGAATAAATTTTAAATAAATTAGGTTAAAACAATACAAATTATTTAGTTCGATAAGATGTTCATGTAAATTGAAATAACAATGGTATGAGATTGTATTAATATCTTATTGGTATACGATTGTAGACTATTAATATCTTATTTGATAAATGTTATTCTATTCCTTTGATGAAGGAACAGGATAAAAGAAGAATGAGAGATTTCTGAGAAGCAGGATCAGTGTGACAAAATATGACAGGATGAGAAATGAGAAATTAAGATGAATAGTAAAGGAAGAGCCAGACCAGGACAGGATAGAGAAGGCACGGCTAAGGTGGTATGGCCATGTAGAAGAATGGAGAGGGAAAGGATGCCCATGAGGATGTGAATATGGAGGTGGGGGTAGGAGGCATCAAGGGACAGATAGCAAAAGGGGGTAAGGAGGAGTGTGGAGGATAGAGGAGAGGATTGGGCTAAAGTGGAGGGAGAGAAGAGAGGTGTTGGGAGGAAAGGAGGCGTTGGAGAGGCTCATGTTCCAAAAGCCCCAGCCAGTGGATGGAAGCTGTTCATGATGATGTTATTCCTTTTCTCCTTGATGTATGGCAGGTGGTGAGTCCGATATGTGTAGTTGTCAACATATATGTGAGTTTAGATAAAATACAATGGTAGGCCTAATTTATCGATATATTTTATAGTGACGTAACAATGGGGAAATAATAAATACAATAGATTATTTAACCTCAAGGTAACAACTATGCGAGGACTTGACAATCCGAATAAGAAATTCATCCGAGACCTGTATAGTTCAAATTTTATGGTTAGTTTGGAAAATACAAACAAATTTTTTGCTGCTAAAACTAATTAAATTTTACTCTTTTTATTAGTATTAATGTATAGGTATTAATATTATCTATAAAAAATGAGAGCTGCAGATCATATGACTCGACCTAAGGATAGTTGAAAGGAAATCTTATAATTTTTCTAGCTGTTTAGATAAAGTTCTTATTATTAAAACTAGATTTAATAAACTGGAAGCCCTTATCTAATAAATCACTCAACACTAAACGTTAGTGGAAAATATCCCTGTGAGAGTTTGAGTAAATTTTAAACTATATTTACATGTACTGAATTTACAGTGTCAGGGAGGTCTGATTTTAAATTCCGGACGGGTGTAATCAGGGTGGGGTCCTTCCCCCCCCCTAAATGGTTTCCCACTCTCTCTACATGCAAAAACAGAAGCACTTCATATAACCACTACTTTCATAAACACTACTACATTAGTGTAAGTATATGGATAGATATTAATAATAATATTTAGCACCGCATCTTACTACCCGTTCGGGTTATACGCTTAAGTACTAATTACGCTAATGGATTGGGAATTGGAAAGGTTGAATTTAGAGGAAGTGAACCCGCACTTGCGCGGAGGGAGAGTGGAAAACCATTTAGGAAACCCCCCCAGTTCACCCGACCGAGATTCGAACCTTGATCTCCCCGTCCTCGACAGTCGAGCTCAACACGACTAGCGCGTTAGCCAACTACGCCACCGAGGTGGGTTATATGGATAGACCGGAAGTGTAGTAGTGTGAATGAAAGGTACATACCAAAAGAAAAACTTAATCTGCTTGTGTTTATCGTCGTAAGAATGATTTAAATAACCGCATCACTGATCGCGTGGTTATAAAAGTCACTCTAGTGTTAGACTCTATTGCCGATGACATCTAGGTTCGAATCCGGTCGTGTGTACTGATGGTACATAAATGGTTTCTCTCGCCCCCTTAATGCAAACGCGGATACATTTCTACTAAAAGTATACATTCCTTATTCCTACTCCATTGGCGTAGTTATTAATATGTATGGCCCGAATAGCTACTCAGTCAGGACATTTGCGTGGAAGGAGACTGGGAAACCATTTAGGGAAAACCACCCTCAGTAGACACAACGGGGATTCAAACCGCAGGCTAGTCCAACACTAGAGTAACGCCTTAGACCATTTGGCCACTGAAGCGGGTAAAATAACTATTGTGGTTTTCTTTAAATATAGCCTATATTTAGTTCATAGCATCGCGTTATACGCAGTAGGTCTAGGTCACGGACAAGGCTATCCTTGTTTGTGACCTAGGTTATAAGAACTTCTTCCTAAGCCGATCCAACTTTAAATAAGTTAACACACTATGATTGCATGTTGTATTTAACAAATTACTGACTTATGAACTTGCAAGAAACGAATGAAACGTTTTAAAAAACTGTAATTCAAATCATCTGATCTCACATTTACTCTCAAATCAGTCCTTTTTGGATGAGGAAAAGGGCGTAAGTAATTGGGTATCATATCCCTTGATGACTTTCCAATTTATTCACTAAAGCAGTCCGATTTGAAATAAAGTCTTAGGTCCCTTTCATGGATAAACCAAATTTATTGAAGCCTCATTGCGGATCAAATCTGTTTAGGGGTCATATATAAACCACGTAGTGCTATTGAAAGGGGGTGGGGGGGATGAGCAACAAGTTTTTTAAGCACCGCCTCTTACTATCCGTTCAGATTATACGCTTATGTACTCATTACGCTAGTGGTTTTATGGATTAAGGAGATTATATTTATAAGAAGTGTACCCGCTTTTGCGTGGAGAGATTGAAAAACCATTATGGAAAAAAAATACTCCTCAGTACACCCGACCAAGATTCAAACCTCGATTTCCCCGTCATCGGCAGTCTAGTTTACTGCAAGTGTAGCGCGTTAGACCACACGGGTGTGAGCGCTAATGTTTAAAAAGTGTTACATGGGGGTAGGGTGGGGTACTTTACAGTGTTAGGTAACATAGATCCTGTACTTAGATTCTAATGTTGAAAACATATTATTATTCATGTTTTCACTGTTAGTAAACATAATTATATACAGATAACTTAAATCTGAGTCCCTATTTTAGTGTCAGAAAAGCATCCCTATGAAATAATGACATTCACTCTTAGTGTGAAAAGTTACGTCACACAGCTTGGAGGGGAGTCAGGCTAAATGTTATATGTCTACTTGGTGTTTGGTTATTTGCATCGCGTCTTATTAATTATTACCTTTTCACCTGTTCAGGTTATACGCATATGTACTAATTACGCTAATGAGTTAGGTATGAGGAAGGTTAAATTTAGAAGTGAACCTACATTTGTGTGGAGGAAGAATGGAAAACTATTTAGGGGGGGGGGAAACCTCAGTACACCCGACCGGGATTCGAACCCCGATCTCCCTGTCACCGGTAGGCTAGTCTATTGCGAGAGCAGCCACCTAAGCAGGTTACTCAGTGTTAACTGTTCGGTTTCTTTAATCACAGGGGAAAAAGGGACGAGCTGGCTACCATTTAAGGTTGTCGTCCTCCCAAGAATAACACTGTGTTCCCCTTGTGTGACTGGCATTTGTTGGATTCCGTAACTTCATTGTAATCCTCCAGTGGGCAATGACTCAGCGTCTTCTGACTTCATCTGAAGTAGCTTGTTATGCTCCAACACATTACTGGCTGCCGAAACAAGTGTACTATGTCTGAGAAGGGGAGAGCCAAAGAGATTAAACAAATACGGGTTTAAAATAATGTTCTCCTTGCCCTGCGTATCTACAAAAAGGGACAGATATTAGGAAGGTCATATTTATAAGAAATGTACCCCCATTTGAGAGGACTTTTATTTTATTATAGCGTAAGGTCTTAGGGTTTGTTCGGATTAGTAAAGGGCTGAATAGAGTTGGTTATATTGGTGTTCAGGAACCTTTTTCAGATGTTAAATTGTTTACTTAAGTAATAGCGATTTATATATTGTATAGTTGTTTAACTTATAATTTTTCTTAGATTTGTAATTTGTGTTTCATTTTTATTTGTTTGGTTAGCTAGTCCTTATCTAGGGAACCTTTTGAGGTAAAATCACGCTCGAGGTTTTCACAAATTTATAATCAATAAATTCCCAGTGTTTTCCTAATTTTTAAGGAGTTCTCATTTTTACAATCAACTTATATTAAAGTGTAAAGGAATAACATTATATTTTTCATAAATTTTACTCTTGTAACGTGATGTAATTGTTGTTTTAAACAGAATGGTTGGTGATTGATGGGGAAATATATGCAGTTAGGAAACCATGATGTTTCTGGAGGGCTAAGGAGGGCAAGACATGTTTTATTAACGGCATGCTTAGTTCTTCATTTAGCTTTTTCCTTCTATGCAAAGACGTCACCTGAATGGAAGACCGGCATATTTGCATTAAACCAGTTAAGGACGAGGAAGAGATAATTTAGAGTAGGTGTACCCACGCTTGCGTGGATACAGAATATAAAACCACCTTGGAGAATTCATCCTCATTACACCCACCAGGCATTTGAACACCAATCACCAATAGTCCAATTTATTGCGATAGAGCCGCCTTTTAGACCATTCGACACCCAATGCGGGTAAAACTTGGTGTTAAATATCCAAAATTCGCAATATTCTAACATTTGTATTTGTGATTATCGAAACGTCTTGTGTTTTCTTCCCGGTTTTATAGGTGCGTGATAACTCTGACCCTCAGAAAACACCCGGAGGGAATTCTAACCCCCAACCTCTCTGTTATCGGCAACCCAGACGAGACGAGACTGACGCCTTTGCCTACGTGATCCAGCACTGTTTTTTTAAATAATTGTTTTTGATGAAATAAACGAAAGTCATCAATATTTAATCAACTGACATAATATTGTTTAAGTGTGATTGCATAGAGTAAACAATAAAAGCTATGTAGATGATTGTAGTACTTGCATTGTGCTCTGACGTCCGAAAAACTTGCCACCGCGTTTAGTAAAACATGCCGTCGTGTCCTATAGAATGCCTGCGGCAAAAGTCGCGCGAAATATTCTAACTACATGGCATCTTATGGGTAATGCAAACGCACCGCTTGTCTGCTGTCCGTTGTCTAGACATCAGTGCTGCCAGCCCCTGTCGGGTGGACAAGATTGATCCAGTTGCATGGAGGTTTACACGTAAGATTATTGTGTCATTTGAAAATGGATATTTTTTCTCATTTTTACATAAAAAAGCGTGATTTGGATTCTAAACGTCAACAAAATAAAGCTTTTTAGGATTCATCATCGGAGGAATACAAGACCAGAAATATAATGAAGAGTCATAGATAGAAAGAAGTGTGTTATGTGTTTTAGCACTCAAAAATAGTTTTAAAAGAACGTGTTTCTGCCGTTCTTAATTCTTTTTAGAAGTTACGAAATGCCCTATCTTCAAATCTTGCAAAGTTGATGGGTGAACATCTCATTTTCTTTTCCATATTTTCAACGGATTGTGACGATACGCAAAATAGATGATGCACGGATCCATCTTTCACTCTCCAACACAAAGGCATTGGCAGCACTGATACGATCTATCCTTCCCTACTATTCTTTTTAGACGGGCGGCAAATGCCGCCTGCATAGAATAAATCTACATAACGCGACGGCTTTTGCAGTCGTGTGTCGCACGACACAAAACGCTAGCATAAAAGCAGAACGGAGCTCTCCTATGTCTTCCCTTCGAGTGTTAATATCATTCTTCAAGTTCCTATTTGGCCTTCAAGTTTTAATATCGTGTTTCCATTTCCTCTTAGGCCTTCGAATGTTAATATCGTGCATCCATTTCCTCTTAGGCCTTCGAGTGTTAATATCGTGCTTCCATTTCCTCTTAGGCCTTCGAGTGTTAATATTATACATCCATTTCCTCTTTGGCCTTCTAGTGTTAATATCATACATCCATTTCCTCTTTGGCCTTCGAGTGTTAATATCATGCACCCATTTCCTCTTTTACCTTCGAGTGTTAATATCATACATCCATTTCCTCTTTGGCCTTCGAGTGTTAATATCATACATCCATTTCCTCTTTGGCCTTCGAGTGTTAATATAATGCTCCCATTTCCTCTTTGGCCTTCGAGTGTTAATATAATGCATCCATTTCCTCTTTGATTTTTATAGGGCCATTGTTAACAATGGTAAGGCTTCTGTGTCCATTTTCTTAGCCATCTTGCAGAAAAATGTTGGGAGAAAAACAACATATTTTATAGTGGCGGTTGTGCTTATGTTCATATCTTATCGCTAGCTATAATATTGCATCTAACCAGAGCGCTAGATAGTATAGTGCCTAATTTATCATTCTTTGAGCCAAAGAAATGTATATTCCAACTAAAAAGAATTAACCTTATCTGACAGATAGACAATATATCTACTTCACATCTGTCCAGTCATGTGATTGTATCTGTCACTCTTGATTAATATAAGTTAAAATAGTAGGAGTTTTTGGAGATCACGTTTTAAATGCGAATCTTAAAACATGCTAAGCTAAGTCAAAGTCGAATTAAAAGATAAGGTTGTTGTTGTTGTTGTTGTCACATAACACTACTTTTAATATCTAAATTATTCATTATGCTCATCTATGTAAAGATAAAGATATAGAGAATAAACAAAGCACGCCATATTATTCACGATGACAATCCTGAATGTATCTATGCTTGTGAAATGTTTGTCTTTAGGGTAGGGAATGTAGGGAACACGAGTTAAGGGCAGCAAGAGCGAATTTAAGGGGGGGGGGCACATGGGGCACATGCCCCCTAGGTAGAATATTTGATTTTTTTAGATTAATGGAAGTGGAGGATGGGGCTATGGCGGCGACTAATGAAGTTGTGAGACCAATGAGATTTTTATTTTGCATATTAGTTTTAGGTTGTAGAAAAGTAGGGGTGGACAATGGGCGCTGGGCAAGGCAATTGGCAAGAAGATCGCGTGATAAAGAAAACTATGCCTACTAGTGCACGCAAATGTGCCCCCCCCCCTTACAATTTCTAAATTGGTGCTTGAAGGACAGTGTGTTATCAGTTTTTATGACAAAACTTTTTTTTATCAAAATAAAACAAATATTTCTTCAGTAGAAACTTAGAGTATAATTTTTTTCACACAGTAATATCAAGAATTCTTGAATATTTGTCAAGGGTGTCTTTGAATTTTATGACAGCCTTTTCTCTTATTTTTAAATGTTTGTCATCTAATGCCGCTATGCTCTTGACAGATATTCATCCACTGTTGGTATCACAATAAGAAGAAAATTAAAAGACGTGAGATACTTTAAATTTGTTCTTATGCATCGAGTTTTTCTTCCTTCTTCGAAATATGTTGATGGTGCGAAGATTATTGTGGGTATCAAAATTAAAGAGATTTTACCTTCGACTCGGTGTTCGACATTTCTAAGCTTCACACAACTCTATAAAATAATACTAATAAAATATTAAAATGTTATCAACGTCAGCCGCAAAAAAAGTTAGTATTTTATAAAAGTCTCTTACTACTAAAGATGGAGTTTAGTTGACACTATTATGATTAGACTAGATGTTAGCACGTCTGAATTTGATTCATCAGGTTTATATTGTAGGGATGAACCCTTAAAACTAGGCCGCAGCGGCAAAATGTAGGTTACCAAGCATAAAGTAAGGAAATTTTTAAAAAACAAGAAACTTCTTTAGTACTTACCTTTATTTTCAGAATATTACATGCTTACTTTCTTATATGCTTACGCTTTCATAAGATGTTGGAAGTGATCTCCCTGAGAATCAATACATTTTTGTGCTCGAGTAATCATATTGTGGTTTGAGGCGGACTGGTTTTAGGTGGCTCACCCTGTACATTACCCGAAGTTACATGAACGGAATGGCCACAGAATATCAGAAAAAAAGTTGATTTTTCCCTGATCCAAAAATCTTAATTTATATAACCAAAACCCATTTTTGAAATGCTTAAGTTGTTCCAAAACTCTAACTACTCAATTTAATATACAATAATATTTATAAAATGCATTTTAAAATAAATAAACAAGGAAGCATTTTAGAGGTACTCTACCCGCATTTGCGTGGAAGTAAAGTGGGAAATCATTTAGGAAAAAACATCCTCAGCAGACTCTACAGGGATTCGATCCCCAATCTCCCCATCTTCAGCAGTACTTGAAATGTACTTTCTTCATATTGTTCCTTAGTTAGGATAGTAAATTCGTTGGCCATTACAGAATAAGGAAAATAGGTTTATCTTGCGATTTATTTATCGGGAAGATTAAGTGAGCTGTTGTGGTATACCTGACTTTGAATCGATATACCAGGGTTTATTTTCCAACTATGAATACTAAAAGTGACTTTTCTCCTTGCCCCGTACCCTCAATTGTGGTTTTACATCCTCTCCTGTTGAATTTGGGTGCATTTAATTCATATTCTAAAAGGTTTAAACTATGAAGTAAAATAGTTGTTTAGTTTGGAAACTGTGGTGAATAACTTTTTGACTTGCACAGATATGTATTGTCAGATTATATTTTAGTATTCTATTATTTATTTGTAATCATTTCTCTTAAATATAATATCTTCCTTATTTAAGTTTTTAAACGTGGCTTGAGGTTTCAATAATAATAATAATAAAATAATAATAATAATAATAATAATAATAATAATAATAATAATAATAATAATAATAATAAAATAATAATAATAATAATAATAAAGTTTATATTAATAACTTTTACCTCCAATAGTTTCTGGATAAGATATTCTTATAAAAAACATTAATTTATTTGTTTCGGGTAGTTAATTCAATCTCACATAAATGCATGCTGTGAAGAGCAATAAATTGATCAAAGTGGTATATTAAATCAAACCAGTCTAATTAAAGTATCCAAGCAATTTATTTATATACACCTGCTTCGGCGACCGCATGGTCTAAGGCGTCACTCTCGCAAGAGACTAGGGTGCCGAAGAAGGGGAGATCGGAGTTCAATCCCGGTCGGGTGTAATGAGGGTGATTTTTCCTAAATGGTTTCCCACTTTTTTCTCTTTCCATGCAAATGCGGGTATACGTCCTCTGAATTCAACCTTCTTCATTCCTAACCCCATAGCGTAATTACTACATAGATGTATAACCCGAACGGGTAGTCAAAACGCGGTGCTAAAAAAAAAATCTTTATTAAAGCATTGATCAACAAATTATTATTTTTTATCTTATGTGTGTAATAAAATATAATTATGCTAAACTCAGTAAAAGTGTACCTTAAGCATTGATGTAAGCGTGTCATGCAGTGTGCTATGCTCATGGAAGGAAACACCTGCATTCTATTCTCATGCCTCAAAACATTTCAACTTACCTTTAAAATATGAAATACACGATCTTGAAGAAAAAAATAAATAAAACACTTGATGAAAATACAGCACAAAATGAATGGAACATTCCATTCGAAGTTCTAATAACCAAATAGATTTTTTTTAAAAATACTTCCACTTAAACAAGAACAATAGACAGTATAACCAAAAAATGCTGCACTCTCACGAAATATATCCTTATCTTTGCAGTTTAGATTTTTACAAATAACTAATAAATTGTATTTTCACAAGTATCCAAAAAACCCTCACGTGCTCATTTCCCGCCTCATTCCCCTCCTCTTTACCTTGGCATAAAAATATGTTGTTCTCTTCTTATTTTCCCCCCCTTTCTACCGAGACTAGCACAAGTTTTTTGATTGGTAAATCAACTTGATCTGCGCGCGCACTGAGAAATTTTCTCTCGTGGAAACCACCCACACCTCTCCCGTCTGCATTCCCCTCCCTTCTCTTCCTTCTACCCCTTCCACAACAAACATTTTCATCGTAGACTATTTTATCTCCCTCTAATATTTTCTATCTTGTTTCTTTCTTATTCTTTCAATAAATAATATATATACAGTAGGATTCTGGTAAGAAGAGCACTATTTGAATGTTACAAAAAATATTAAAACTACTTTAATATATTCATACGTCAAGTCGTATGATATTTGACTGTCACTTTAGATATTTATTATCAATATCCATAAAATAACACTAATAATAAAGTAACCTTCTTCGGTGGCCGCACGCTCTTAACCATAAATCACTCTAGTGTTAGACCGCCGATGACAGGGAGATTGAGGTTCGAATCCCGGGCGAGTGTACTGAGGGTGGTTTTTCCAAAATGGTTTGCCACTCTCCCTTCACAAAAAATGCTAGTACACTTCGTCTAAATTAAACCCTTCTTATCCTTAACCCTGTAGAGTAATTAATACGTATGAATATAACCTAAACGGGTAGTAAGACACGGTGCTATATATATATAGTAAAATGCTATCAATGGTGGCTGCAAAAAATGTATATTTTCTCAAACTTTCTTCCTGTCAGAAACCTTCTATAACACTCCGTATAGCTCCACGATTTACCTCAATTCTTTCTACTTTACTTGTGTTTCGTACATTTTCTCTTTCCTTCTCTACCTCCTCCCTTACCCCCTCCTCATGTAATTTTTTTTTTCGCCCGTCTGATTGCCGAGAAAACAACAAGAAGATGATGAAGCACGCTTTTCGATTTGACCCCTCAAGGTAATAATTAGGGAGGGCATGTAGTTAAAGGTCACGAGTTCTATACTCCTTCTTGCACGCACCACCGTCGGGTTCGTGACATGAACCCCCTTATGCTCCTTTGCGCCCTCCTCCCCCCCTCACAAACACACACTGCACGGCAGGTAGAGAGCAACATGTGAAATAATAATAACAGTAATAATAATAAAAAGATAGATATAACGAATAAAAAAAGAACACGTGAAAAAAAGTTTTCACACAGAGAAATTAGTTAAGGTTAAAATATACCACCACTAGCGATGATAGTGTCAAACCTTGCTGCCGTTAATTCCAGTTTTCTAAACCGTAGCTGCTACTTCTTTATTCAAGTATCTCCTCATTTTTGTCCTCACGAGGCTGATTTGACGTCGTTCCAGACCCACTGCTTTACAAATGAATTTTGGAAGCGATGGGAATATAACCCGGGACATTTGGATGTGAAGCCAGGAACTCTGATTACTAGAACAGAGAGGTGTTTTTAATACATAAAAACATAAATATATAAAAAATAATGTGCAGCGGAAGGTTAAACTACATCCGTTAGATCAAACAACCGTTATTATTTGTGTCCCGCTTTGGTGGGTTTTTTGTGTGTTTTTTTACCTTTGCCTATGTGTTCGACTTTATGACCATCCTGTAGTAAAAATTAAACGCTTACTATAAATATATTATTAAATAAAATTAAAGCTAAACGTGTTTTAATTTTCTCTGATAATATTTTTTTATGGCCCTTGATTGATTTATTTAAAAAATCTTAACCCTTGCCTGCCCAAATAGCTTTTTTTTATGGTTTCAAAAGTGAAGTAAGGGGAATCGTTTATCACTTAAATACCAGAGGGTAAGATTTTAAAATGTGTCTCTTTGGCGTGGTTCACGGTGAACTAACCAGTATAATGGCCTCTAATCTGAGAGAGAGCGGCGGAGGTAATAGTCCAAGTTGAACTAATCCCCCCCACCCCCCTACATGGGGGACCACCACTTTATATTCCCTCCCCGCTACGGTAATATTTCACACGAGGATGTGGGAGTTTATTGTGTGTGCTCGTATGTTTCGGGAGCTAACCTCCTAGAATCGAAGACATTTAAACTTCTCTAATCCTCGACGTAGTATATTTTAAATACCGGCGAATAAACCAATATTATGTTCCTAATCTCTCGCTCGCGTCGTTATAAACCAAGCACCAAGTCAGAGATGTCTTGTCTAGAGATTCGATAAGCAACATTTTCAGTTGTGGAAAGTTTACCAGAATATTTTATCTTGATTTTTTTTTTCTGGATAATGTTCTGTTTTTGAACATTTTCAATTATACTTTTTCTTGAAAAAAAATGTCAGCTATTTAAATGTAACTAATGCAATCGAGATATACCAAATTTACATTTCAATTTAATTTCTCCTAAGCACGTTAAAAGAAGTATCAATCGCTGTCATGTCACACGACTTAAAATACATTGGTATGTGTTGTTTTCTGGAACTACCTCTCTGTTCTTTATGAGCTATACTCCCTTTAAACCTTTACCACGTTCTTTATGAGCTTATACTCCCTTTCAACCTTTACCCACAACCACCAGTTATGTCGATGAGAAATATAGAAAGAAAAACTACACAACTTCTTCTCAAAGTAAAGAGGAAAGCTCGCTGCAAGATCTCAAATAGCTTTAAATTGTCTGTTGTGAACCTATATAAAAATTACTGTATTTGTTGGAGGAAGGCTAAATCTAGAGCTTAGTTTCATAGCTCCTCAAATATGCTTAAAAAGTCGTTGAAAATGAGCTAATGCCACATTCACCACGCCAAAGAAACATTTTAAAATCTTACTCACTGATATTTATGTGATAAACGATTCCCCTTACTAACCTGTTGAAAAACATTTGAAGAACTGTTTATGGGCGGGCCAGGGTTAAGATTTCTTAAATAATCAATCAAGGGCCATAAAAATAATATTATCAGAGATAATTTAAAACACTCTTAGTTTTAATTTTATTACTTTAAATATGTATACCTTAAACGTTCAATATTTACCACAGGTGGCAATAAGGTCAGATACATAGACAAAGGAAAAAAAACACTAAACAAAGCTGGACAAAAAAATTATATATATATATATTAGCACCACGTCTTACTAACCGTTCGGGTTATGCGTTTATGTACTAATTACGCTAGTGGTTTTAGTCATTAGGAAGGCTTTTTTCTGAGGAAGTATACACGCATTTGCTTGTAGGGAGAGTGTAAAAAACAGTTTGTAAAAACTACCCTCAGTAAACCCGACCTATATTCTAACCTCGATCTCCCCGTCATCGGCAGTCTGGTCTACTGCAAGAGTAGCACGTTAGACCACGCGGCCACCGAAGTGACAACAATAATAACAGCGGTTTGTTTTTGCTGGTGTAGTTTAATCTTCTGCTGCACATTATTGTTTATATTTTTTGTTTTTTATATATTAAAGTTACGTATATTTGCCTGTATTTGTCTATTTGTGTATTTGCCTTTATGTCTAGACTTTATGGCCACTCTTTTAACGACATTGTAATAAAGTTTTTTTAAGTAAATAGTTGTGATTTCTGAAACTTACAACTCATAATAATTATATAACAGATACAGTTGGAAACCTTGCACGTTATTTTCAAGGTTATATCTACCCCTCTAGCATTTTTAGTGAAGTGTTTCTTCCAAAGCCTTTAAACTTCAATAAATGTGTGAAACATTTTTATCTAAATATGATTTTTTTATTTAGAACTATGAATTGTTAATTTCAACAATAATTTTTTCATACAAAATAAAATGCTTAAAATAATTCAAACGTGGTTGGCTCACGCTTTTCCTTAATTTGCAACCGAAACTATTATTTCTATTACCAGTTATTATAATCAGCAGGTTAAAAATATAGTTTTTTTTTGTGGTGAATCGCGTATTACTGCCCGTCCAGGCTATATAAGTATTTACACCAATGAGTTGTAGAAGGTAGAATTTAGAGTAAATGTACCCACATTTGCATTGAGGGAAAGTGGGAAAACATTACCCTTCCTCCTTCTCCTAAGTACACCCGGTGGGGATTCACTCACCCAATCCTGTCAGATATTTTCAGTAACACGAAATTCAGATAGCTTGGGGGGGGGGAAAATGTGAAGAATATCTGTCTGTAGGTTGTCGACCTCGCTGGTCTTGGGGTAAAGGGCCCGCCTCAGGACCCGATAGACGTGGGTTCAAAACCAGCTGAGGTCGACGTATTTTTCTTGAGCGATAAAAATCCGTAGCACAACTTTTTAAGAGGGAAAGTAAAGCCGTCATTCCTATGTCGATTGAGGCATGTATAAGAACCCTGGAAGGTATGTGAAAATTCCTTTCCCAGATAAATTGGTAAACTCTTTCGCACTCGCTTATAGAAATTCAGTGTGGAAGGCAACGGGGAGCTACCGCACTTCCTGAACTTCCCTAGAACATGGGATTTATACCAGATGGTGCAGGCAGCACTAAGCACCCAAAAGGCTTGTGCATACCCAGCTTCGGATAGATAGATAGATAATAGATAGATAGATAGATGTATAGATAGATAGAAATCATACCAAATTAACCTCCAGGTTGTTGACTTAAGAAGTTATGTAGGTTTATTTTGAAACAGTGTAGCCCAATCGGAGGTTTTTTTCTTTTGGTACACAAACCTCGAGAGTTTTTTTACTTAATAATATATAAAAGGCGTAACCCCGAGCCGCATGAACGTAAAATGTATGGCACCAAAAGATGCTCAGTCAACTCACTAACTTTTTTGCTATAGCCATGATAAAAATATGTTTTAGTTGTATACTTGTTCAAAACAGTTTTAAAAATAAATGTTACGACCTTCTCATATTGTATATTAAAGTTCGGAGAAAATGTTTAAAAATATGTTTTCAGTAAACTGCCCTTAAGTAAATTTCCTCATAAAAAAAACATCCTCTTGTTTATAAAATATATAAACACTCTTTTATCTATAAATTCTAAACCAAATTGTTAAAATATCTCTAACAAATTTCCAATTTACAACTATAAAGTACACGTATACAGTGTTATTTGGGAGGTCAACCGCTCTTAATATATGCATTCTAAGCAAAATCGTTAAAGCCATTTTAAAAAATGTATAATTAAAAAAATCCCTCATTATTAAACTATTATTATTGAAGACTGTGGTCAAAATTTAAAAAATCCCTATAAATCTAAATATCAAATTTGAACAAATTTCACTAAACAGTTTTGGATCCATGGCAGGGGACAGATATAACTGTAAAATACAATTTTTGGGCTCGGTTTCACATAAAACGTAAAGACTCGTCAAAATTTCGAGATAGATTTTTTTTTTACTTACATGAGAAAATAAAATAAAAAATATAACTTGTTTATTATGACTAGAATTACTTTTTACTTTCTCCCGACACCTCGTAGAGAAAGTATTGTGATCATCAAAAAATTCGGAATAGACATTTTGATAAATGTCGACGTTTTATGACCCCCTGAAACCAAATAAGTTGTTTTCGCAATGCCGTCTGTCTCTGTACCTCGGGATAGAGCCGGAGCCATTTTACCGATTGGGCTGAAACTTGATATCTGGACTTTTCATAAGGTCCCCCGAGGGGTGTTTGGATTAGATATCTAACCCTAAATTTAAGGGTAGTTTGCTGAAGGGCAAAAAGAGAAAAAATAAATTTTCTCAAAATTCGTCTGAACGATTTTGATTTGAATTTTAATTCAAACACTATTTATTATTATAAACAAGATGCCAACTCTCTTTTTCTCATGAAAATGACTTTGAGGGTTCTTTACATAGGGGAAATTTTCCAATTTCCATCTCAACAAATGTTTGAGATACGAGTAAACTTATTTCATTGTAAAGTTGTAGAACCATTAAAAATAAAAATCTTTTATTTGAAATATATTTTTATAAAACCAATAATTTCTGAGCTATAAGCAAACACATATAATTTTTAATTCAGGTCTTTGAAAATTAATTTGATTTTTTATGCTCTTTGTGGACAAAGATGTTTCTCTTTTCTTAATTTTTCTGTAACAGTGTTCCTAGTTCTTAATCCATTGCAATAAGTAAGTAACAGTGTATATTATTTCATTTATAATTTTTGGTGTAGTGTTTATACAACAATGTATGAACCTATTATTTCGTTTCACAAATCTTATAGTTTTTAGTACATGTCTATCTTGAAATAAAAGCGAGAGAAAGTCTGTGCGGTGCGACGTGCCATTTATTTATTTTATTTATGATCCTCCATGTTTACACCTTAGCACGTGAGTCAAGAAAGCTTGGACCATACTGTTTTTAAATATCATGATTAGACACGTAGACAAAGACTTCAGTCTCATCTTTTCTGATTTACCGGTGATGGGGAGGTAAGGGTTCAAGGTGTATTTTGACGTGAATACGTCTTTAAATTTGCTACCATACGGGGGCAATCCAAAAAACCTAATGATAACAAAATCGGGGGATACAGTTTGGTGTTGTAGTTTCGAATCTTTCCTCTACATCCAAAATTAAATTATACCACTGGATAGCTAAAGAATCAAAGAATTCATTACGATAAGCGAGAACAGTGACGCATCGCGCGCAGCGGAGGGGGAAGCGCCGCCTTTTTGAGGTTATTTTGCTGCGTATCAAGATTTGCAATTAGTATAACTTTTGACTCGGATAAGCTATGATGTTCGTTTAAGTTTTAATACAATAATTATTTGTTTCCTTGCTTTTATCCTAAATACATAAATAAAAATATTTTATTTAAAAAAATATAACCCGTTGCATAAACGTATTCACGTACAACACACGGCCGTGTCCATGGCACAGCCACACCCCATTTTTTTTTCTCCTAGATTGGTTTTACTCTCTCTATCTCTCTTAAGACAAACGTGGGTACACCTCCTTTAAATTCAAACTCTCTCATACCCACCATATTAGAGTAAATAAATGAGAATAAACTGGATGAGTTAGTAAATACGCGGTGCACGAAAGTTTAAAAAAAATAGTGTGTTCACTGTCACCCAAAACCTGGAAACCCCTGTTCTTAGGACTAAATTTTATAATTCAATGATTATATTTTAATGGCTAATAAACTGTTTTCAAAGCAATGGGACACAAACCATCAATTATATGCTAAACATGTCCATGGTTATTTTTTTATAGCGTAGATCCCATTTTGTATTAAGTTTATGTGGGGTTTTTATGTTCGTTCATATATGAATTACTTTTTTTTATATATACTTCTCGTTTGGTGGTCCTTTATTTCCTGCCCACGTTCGTCAGCTGTTTTCTCCCCCAAACAGTAACGCACATTACTATACCGCCTTCACCGACATCCTAGACTGCGCATGTCATCGCGACCGCCATCTTGTCATAACATCTCCAAAATAACTGTCCGCACAACACATTAATTATATGTTAAGTGTGTTTTAAAGTGTTGCTTCCTGCCCCTTCCCCTTATTTCTCCCCACGCCCTTTCTTTTTTAAAGACGAAAATTAAATTCCAAACAAGTTATGGACAGGTAGCTCTTGTTCTCTTAAGACGTCCATGACTTACACAAACAGTTTAAGCTGCTGGAAATGTCGTTAAAAAGAACACAACTGTGTGTGTGTGTGTTTTTTTCACTCGAGTATTCGGTTACAATCTTCCAAGGCGAGATTTCTTCAAGACCCAGGAGCTTGAGATGACGAAAGCAAGACTACTATACGTGGATGATAATCTCACGGGTCATTTTAAAGGTCGTTTGATCCTTTGGTTGATTCAAGGCCACGCCAGGGAGAGAAGTTATTGGGGACTCTTTGAAATTTTTTTTAAATTCCTCCTTAATGCCTAACCTAGAAGATGATGGAGTTCAAAACACCTACAGACAACACGAATCATGCTTTTAAAATTGAAAGCGGAAGCGAGAAAAGTCAGTGTTTTTCAGTTTTTATGGTAAAACATTTCGTTGGCAAAATAAATAAAATATTGCTGCAGTAAAACATCGAATTTAACTTTCTTCACCTGGTGACCTCAAAATTTCTTGGTAATGATCAAGGTGTTCTGGAATTTAATTAAAAAATTTCTCTTAATTTAAAAAGTTTGTTAGATAATGCCACCATGCTTAGGGCAGATATTCAACAACTTACTGTTGATACCACCATGTGAAGAAAATAAAACTCTATTTTTTAGTGGAGAATATTTTATTTATTTTGGCCAAAAAAATGTTGTCATAAAAATTGAAAACACACTGGCCTTTTCACGCGTCCCGTTCCATCCCACCCTAATATTTAACAATTCCCTGATATAGAAAATTACTATAAGGGGCGCCCTCCAAAATAAATGCATGAGTACGGCCCTGGGATGACCTCTAGTGAATATAATATACACTCTGTTTTAATTAGGGAAAATCTGTATCAGTGAACGTATGGTCTAACGCAGGGGTTGACAACCTTATTGATATCGCAGGCGTATGAGTTTTTAAAATGGTCTGTTTTTAGAGAAAAATATTGAGCAAAGAAATAATTCAGCTTTATATTTCTCATATAGTGATTAGTTATTAGTCATTTGTATGAAAACAATTTTTGCTTGTTAAATCTTTTGTGGCAGATAAAATCAGTCAGCGGGCCGGATCCAGATGGTTGTGCGACCGTTGCGTTAGACCATGCGTCTACCGAAGCGGGTGGTTCCCCATTAATAGACATGATGCCGCGTGTTAATGGTACAGTGTATGTGCACAAGATTGAATATATCTATAATAGACTAAGAAGAACGTTATGACTGTGAAGGTCAATTTGGTGTTTTTGGGGTAAAGTGCTCGCCTCAAGGCCCAATGTTCGTGGGTTCAATTTCCAAACCCAAACCGAGTTCAAGGATTTTTCTAGAGCAATAAAAATCCGTACACAACATCCTTCGGAAGAGAAGTAAAGCCGTTGGTCCATTTCGATTGCGGCTTGTAAATGTACCATGAAAGGTATGTGAAAATACCTTTCCCGGAAAAATTGGTAGACCCGTTTAGCTATTGCTCATAGAAATTCAGTGTGGAAGGCAACGGGGAGCCACCACACTTCCTGAACCGCCCTAGTCCATGGGATTTTTACCAGATGGTGAGGCTGCACTAACTAGCCAAAGGTCTGAGTACATACCCAGCTCCGGATGGATAGAAATCACATCCAACCAACCTTCAGGTTGAAAATGAGAGTTAAAGTCTGTTTAGCGTAGGAATTGTTTTCTGAAAGGCCTTTTTACCTACCAGAAATCTATTATATAGTAGGATATAGGTACAGTAGCTACATGGCTTCTTTGGTGCTGACTGACAGCTCACAGCTGATAGCTGACGGCTTTGAAAAGCTACCAGACCAAATTATGTTTCCTTACGCCGAACCATATGATCTGCAAAAAACATGTGTTTAGCAGCTGTCACTTCTGACAGTCAAAATTTAGGTATATACCTAAATGTTGACTGTCAGAAGTCAGCTGTGAACTGTCAGTCAGCACTAAAGAAGCCATGGGGCTGCTGTAGGAAAAAAGACCTTTCAGAGAGTAATTCCTACCGTGAATGGAGTATACTATAAGGATGTACGGGTAATGTAGACGCAGTTTTAAATGGTGTGACGGCCGTTTTCGGGTACACACGTGGATATCACTTACAGTGCATCATCTAGGGAGTGATGCCTCGCCCACAGACGAGAATCAGAGGTGTGTTGACAGCTCATTTAAACTGGCGGTAAGTGTTCGTTCGACTATTGATGACGTCCAATCAGCACACGAGACGCCCGCAATTCATAAGCTGCTTCCCACCTGCCCTCAAAGGATGTGAGAAAGAGTTGGAATGTCGTGTTTTGTCGTGATACTCATCTCATCGTGTTGGATAGAGAATTAGCGATTGGATCAGGGGTGTCCAGACTTGTTATAGTGGTTTATTTTTGCAAGCAGCCCACATTAGCAATATTTCGAGCTATTCGAAGTCCGTACATATAAACTGCCTCGGTAGAATACATAAGAAGTGTACCCGAATTTGCGTGAATGGATAGTGAAGCACTATTTAGGAAAATACCTCAATATACATGACCGGGATTCGTACCCTGATCTTCCCACTAGCGGCAACCCAGTACAGTATAATGCAAGAGTGACGCGTTGGGCTATGTGACAAATAATGTGGGTTTGTCATAGACTATCACCAACTTGCTGTTCGTTTTAAACAGTTTATAAGAATGCTGCCTCACTTTAGACAGTTTATAAGAATAGGGAAGACTTGTTAAATCCATCACCAACTTGCTGTTTCACCTTAGACAGTTTATAAAAAGAGGGAAGACTTTCTAAAGCCATCACCAACTTACTGCTTCACCTTAGACAGTTTATAAGCATAGGGAAGACTTGTTAAATCCATCACCAACTTGCTGCTTCACCTTAGACAGTTTAAAGAAGAGGGAATACTTGTTAAATCCATCACCAACTGCTGCTTCACCTTAGACAGTTCATAAGAAGAGGGAAGACTTGTTAAATCCATCACAAACTTGCTGCTTCACCTTATACAGTTTATAAGAATAGGGAAGACTTGTTAAATCCATCACCAACTTGCTGCTTCACCTTAGACAGTTTATAAGAATAGGGAAGACTTGTTAAATCCATCACCAACTTGCTGCTTCACCTTAGACAGTTTATAAGAATAGGGAAGACTTGTTAAATCCATCACCAACTTGCTGCTTCACCTTAGACAGTTTATAAGAATAGGGAAGACTTGTTAAATCCATCACCAACTTGCTGCTTCACCTTATACAGTTTATAAGAATAGGGAAGACTTGTTAAATCCATCACAAACTTGCTGCTTCACCTTAGACAGTTTATAAGAATAGGGAAGACTTGTTAAATCCATCACCAACTTGCTGCTTCACCTTAGACAGTTCATAAGAAGAGGGAAGACTTGTTAAATCCATCACCAACTTGCTGCTTCACCTTATACAGTTTATAAGAATAGGGAAGACTTGTTAAATCCATCACCAACTTTCTGCTTCACCTTAGACAGTTTATAAGAATAGGGAAGACTTGTTAAATCCATCACCAACTTTCTGCTTCACCTTAGACAGTTTATAAGAATAGGGAAGACTTGTTAAATCATCACCAACTTTCTGCTTCACCTTAGACAGTTTATAAGAAGAGGGAAGACTTGTTAAATCCATCACCAACTTTCTGCTTCACCTTAGACAGTTTATAAGAATAGGGAAGACTTGTTAAATCCATCACAACTTGCTGCTTCACCTTAGACAGTTTATAAGAAGAGGGAAGACTTGTTGAATCCAGCACCAACTTTCTGCTTCACCTTAGACAGTTTATAAGAATAGGGAAGACTTGTTAAATCCATCACCAAAATTTCTGCTTCACCTTAGACAGTTTATAAGAATAGGGAAGACTTGTTAAATCCATCACCAACTTGCTGCTTCACCTTAGACAGTTTATAAGAATAGGGAAGACTTGTTAAATTCATCGCCAACTTTCTGTCACGGTTTAGACAGTTAATTAGAAGTGGAAGAGGAGAAGATTTACTACAGTCCACTATCTTTTTTTCTTCACCTTCCATATCTTACCATCCGTCCGGGCTATACGCATATTTACACAGGGTGGAAACTTTAGGTGAAAACCACCCAATACACCCATCTGAGATTTTAACTCCAACCTTCTCATCCCCCGCAAAACAAAGTAGACGATACTGACGCCTTCAACCATGTGTTCACCGGTGCGGGTTTTTCTATGAATTTGAAACACGTTTTAATGTTATATCTAGCTGTGCCAAAGGGTTAAATGGTTTGGGGATTACAAAAGGTGCTATATAAAGCTAGGATTATTATTGTTTTTTTTTATCATCGCGTCTTACTACCTGTTCAGGTTATACGCAAATATTATAACTATTATAATGGGTTCAGGACGATAAAGAGAGCATTTTAGAGGTAAACCACCCGTATTTGCGTGGAAGAAGAGTGGGAAACTATTTAGAGAAAAAACACCCTCAGTACACACATCCGGGATTCGAACTCCAATCTCCCCGTCATCAGTATGGCCGTCTAGCACGAGAGTGACGCCTTAGACTATTCGGCCACTGAAGCGGATGCTTGAATTAATCAAACATGTTTTTAATTTGTCTAAATCTATTTTATGGCGTACGATCACACCGCGTGTTTGGCTGACCTGTGTTAGTAAGCCTTTCGTAAAAGTTTTGGGGTTTGTTAAATGAGATTTTGTGGGGTTTTTATTTCCTTTAAATTATTTTAAATGCGAATTATGTAACTATTCTACATGATATGAGACATACATCGTCTGAATTATATTTCGAATATTTCCTCTGACCGGTTCATAATAGTCCCATCTTGCTTATTGTGCCATTCGTCAGATAACTAACTAATTTTGGAGTGCGTATTGCACATGATTTGATCTGGTAGGCTTGCCAATCACTTTTTCTGAAGAAGAACCTGCAAAACCATATCATTAGATGTCGTTACCGGCCCCGTGATATAGTGGTCAGTGCACCTGACTAGGAACTTAGGGATCCCGGGTTCGATTCCCGGCTGGGTATTTTTCCCGAAAAGGGAATTATTCCAACGGTTAACAGGTTTTGGTTAGTTAGACTTAAGTTAGGTTTAAAATTATTACTGCCTTCACATCTTCATAGTGATAACTATCATCACATCATCTCATTGAGAATATGACGTGTAGACAACCTCCATAGGTGTAACCTGGGCAACGTTCTTTGCCATCAGAGCGGCTAAAAGTCTACACACAGAGGCGACTGAACTATATTATTTATTACTCCCATTCAAAGATGCCAAACACTAAAAAAAAAAGTCGTCAATCGTATCCGAGGAACCGTAAACGCCATCATCCATGATCAAGGGGACAAAGACGCCCATCTCACCTAATTTGGTTTGCTGTTGACAGAGATATCGGGAGTCAAATCTCGACCGGTTGTACCGAAGTGTGATTTCCAGCGCTGTGGAGTCGGTATGCCAAACCTTCGACCCCTCAATTTTTCTACCGTCCGACTTCCGACTCCTTCAGAAATGTCTAAAGTTTATTAATTAGTTATAACAAATTTACTGCAGTAAAATTCTCCAATAGAGTTGTTTTACGAAAACATCTTTGGCATAGTAAATTTATTCATGAATAAATTTTTAAGTTCAAATTATTATAAATATTGGTCCTAAAAGATAAAAAAAAAGTAGAAATATTATTACAATATTATAAGTTTTTATTTTGAAGTCGGAATCGGTACATTTTTAGCGACTCTAAACTCCACAGCTCTTGTGATTTCCTGAATAGTTTCCCTGACTCAACACAAATGCGGTTACACTTCCTATAATTTATACCTTAACACATAAATGTAAAATTCCAATGAATATCAACACACGGGTCATTGTAATTACGGCACTGTCTGTATGGAGTGGAACATATTTAAGTTAATTTAAATTAGTTTAAAAATAACACCTGGATATGGGAATCGAACCCGGGACCTTTGGCTAAGCACACCAATACTCTACCACTGAGCTATCAAGGATTCGTCCCGTATTCAGAGTAATTAATTCTTCACTCGTAGTTCAAGGCCTAGTCTGTAATGGACGCGTGCACTCGTCAAATACATAATTATGAGCGACCAATCACGAGCCACATTGCGTGAAGAATCCTGGATGGCTCAGTGGTAGAGCATTTGCGCGCTAAGCCAAAGGTCCCAGGTTCAATTCTCGTGTCCAGGTATCATATTTAAACAAACTTAAATTAACATTAATGTAAATATGTGGGCAGCCCAGACGTGTAGTTAGACGCGAAGAACGGAAAAAGAAGTATACGATCAGTAAAAAAAAAAATATTTTGGGTGGACTCGTGGGATGTTTCCAGATGAAACCAGGCTTGACGGGACTGTACTAGTCTATGTGTTCTCTTTCCCTTAGTTGGACAAACCCACACAAACATACACTAGTGTACAGTCCAATTTTAACTTAGAACGTTACTAGACCTACTTTCACGTACAAAAACGTCATGTCATGTTATTTGCAGCTGTCACTTTTGATACATATTATCAATACCCTAAACTAATAAGATAGTAAATACTATTAATCTGGTTAGAAAAAAAATTATGTTAGCATTTTCTGAAAGGCCCTTCATATAAAAATAGTACTGAAATCAGCGCATGTGTGTGTGAATTGGCTTTAAAAGTCGAGTGTGAAGCTGAAGGCGAGGAAAGGCGAGTTTGGGTATAACAGATAGTGGATTGTGTGAAGTAGGATCCGCAGCTTAACATTTAGGCCGCGAGTCGCCATGATATTTTAGAAAGACTGATGTCCCAGGGTAAAACATATATGGAGTGATGCCTAGGATTCGTGAGAAAGGCATGATTGCCTATTTAAAAAAATTATGTTCAGTGGAAATAAAAAATATTAAAGTGGGGATGTAGATTTCGTGAGAAAAGGTCAGTGATTTTGCATTTTTAAGCAAAACTATTTTTAGCTAAATTATTAGGTTATTATTATTAATTATATATTAGACCGCGTCTTACTACCGTTAGGTTATACGCTTAGTACTAATTACGCTAATGGATTAGAATGGAAGGTTGAATTTAGAGGAAGTGAACACGCATTTGCGTGGAGGAGAGTGGAAAACCATTTAGGAAAAACCACCCCCAGTTCACCCGACCGATTTTCGAACCTCGATCTCCCCGTCCTCGGCAGTCGAGCTCAACACGACTAGCGCGTTAGCCAACTACGCAACCGAGGCGGGTTTTAGCTAAAATAAATAAAATATTGCTGCAGAAGAAACATAGAGCTTAATGTTCTTCACATGGGGACATCAACAGGTTTTTGAGTATCTGTCATGAGCATAGTGGTATTAGATGACAAACTTTTTAAATTAAAAAAGGTCATTAAATTCCAGACACCCCTTGACAGATATTCAAGAACTGTTGAGGTTACCATGTGAATAAAATTAAACTAAATATTTGTAATGAAGAAATGTTTTATTTGTTTTGACTAAAAAAAAAAAGTTGATATAAAAACTGCTAAAACACTTACTTTTTCCCTCGCGTCCCTCACATCTCCACCTTAAGATAAGATTTTATTATTTGTAAATTTTACTAGCTCAAGTTAATTAAAGTGAGCTAATCTATGAGAATTGTGTGTTTCATTACTAAACTTTTACGGTTATTTTCTTAAGTCACTATAAACTAACATTACATCGAGTATTTTTAAAACTGTTTTGTTCGAGTACTGTACATTTATAGTATGTAAATTATGTAAATTATGTATAGATTTTTAATATGTAAATTAAACATTGTGTACCATATAATATTTTCACTGTTACATGATAGAGAACTATTCAAATGAGATTACTTATTGTGTGCTTTAAGAGTATAGCAGAGGGGGCGGGGGGGGCAGAGCCGTGGGCTTTGGCGAAATTTAATATTAGGACGTGTGCTAAAATAAAATACGGTGCAACACAATCGCACAAACGTTCTCATATTGTGTATTATAGCTTCGAAGAAAATTTTCAAAGATAGTTTTTCAATAAACAACCCTTAAGTAAATTCTCCCCATAAAAACAAATATATGGTTTTGTTAATCACAATAAATACTATTTACATATACATTTTAAACCAAATTGTTCAAATACTTTTAACAAATCTTGGATTTTCAGAAATAAGTTATTTGTAAACCAGCCTAAAATTAATTGTAATTTGTAAAAATAAAACCGTATTCTTATTTATGGTGGAAAACTATTCCAAGATACGTGTTTTGAACTCAATCTTCAAGGCCAATTTTTTAAACATTCTATAATTTTTCGGAAGTAAACCACCCTTAAATTAATTTTATAAAAATAAAGCTAAATTATTATTGATCATGTAAAATATTTCCCGATGCCAATTTTTGAATAAAATCGTTAGAGCAATTTTCAAAAATAATTCCACTTTTACAAAAATTAACTATCAGTAAACTACTATAAATAAATTGTTATAAAAGAAATATCCTCCACCCCCTCATCCCACAAAAAAGAAAATTTAAAGTTTTATTTGTCATGTCAAATTTCCTCAGATACCCATTTGAAACATTTTTTTTTAAATTAGCCATCAGTAGACTACTCAGAAACCTATTTTCTACCCAAAAACAATTCTGCAGTGGTATTCATCATACCACACAGTCCCCATATATAAATTCTAAACAAAATCGTTCAAGATATTTTCAAATTATTTCTAATTTTCAAAAATTTCCATCAGTAATTTACTCTTCAACGAATTTTTGCCCAAAATCAATAATACCATAGTATTTTTTATAACAAACAAATCCAAGATAGGCATTTTTAAACAAAATGGTTTGAGTTATTTTCGAAAAATTTCAATAAAAAATCATTCATCAGTAAACTAGGCCTACTCTTAATTGAGGTCAAAATTAAAAAAATCACAAGGAATGGCTCTACAAATTTAAATATCAAGCTTTAACAAATTCACTCTAACCGTTTTGTATCCGTGGCCAGGGACAGATAGATAGATAGATAGATATACAGAATGACATGGGGACATACAGAATTGTAAAATCCACTTTTTTTTTTGCGCTCGGGTTTATATAAAACGTAAAAATTATCATGAAACTCAAGTTAGATTTATTCGCGATCACAATACTTTCTCTTGATATGAAAAAGTAACCCCCCAAAAAAAGGGGGGATGGGAATGTAATGTTTTAGTGCAATGTTGTAGTTGACAGCATTTCTTTTTTTTACCTTAGCATTCCCAGACTAATGTTGTTCTATAAAAAGCTACATGGGACGGATAGCTCCTCGGGCCAGTTCACATTTCTCGCGAAGACATGGTTTGCCCATTCCTGGACTAGACGAAATGGATGGTCATTACGTTTAAACACCTGACGAGGATTAAATGTCCTTAATTGGCAGATCAAAGTACAGTCGCATTTATGAGTCCTCGAAAGCAGATTTTTTTTATATAAAATGGAAGAACTTGAGTCACATGCCTGTGATACAAGAATGTTGGCTAGAATTTAAACAACCCCCTCCCCCTCAACCCACACCTCTCAATCAATACGCCTATTTATTTGTTACAGCCCTGAGTAAGCTACATTCAGCCGGTATTCTAACCTCAATCTCCCCATCACTGCCAAACCACTACGTGGGGAAGGGGGTTTGTCCACGTGACCACCGACAAAAGTTTTTCTAATTTATTTTTTTCGTCTACGGATTCAGAAAAGAAGACAATTTGTTTGGCAGTTACGACATGTATTTAAGAAATGAATAAATGGTGATTTTTTTAAAGTTATGTAATCTGCAGCCGTCATTTTTGATTGATATTATCAATACATATAAAAGAACAATAATAATATAGTAATCCACAAGTGTAATTTATTGTGACGTTTAATTATGTTATTCAAAGTGTCTAGTAAGTATATTCAAGCCTTAATATTTAATTTGTTGCACAAACATTTGTGCATAAAACTTACTGTACAATTTGTGTAACTTACCGTATATAATTATTGTTTTATAAAATAAAATGTATTTAATAACTACATAGTTTATCTCTCTTATTTAAATAACGCTTCATACAAAGTAATAATTTAACATTTCTTTCATCAATTATAATTTGTGGTCTAATGGTCAAAGTTCCTAGCTATAGATCCAGAGGTCTCGGGTTCGATTCCCAGCGTTTCGGTTGTTTTTAGGCAGTAGGTCTGGAACGGGATCAACTCAGCCTCGTGAGGACAAATGAGTATTGAGTAACTACTTGAATAAATAATTAGCAGCTGCGGTCTAGAAAACTGAGATTAACGGCTGGAGGGTTCACTGTGCCAACCACATGACACCCTTTATCCGCAAAAGTCGGCACTATCATCGCTAACTATCGGCAGCCGCTCGATCGATATAGCTCGATTCCGAGCTGATGTCATGGAGTTAAAAATGTTATCATTGTTGAACACAAAAAATTATTTGTTTTTATTATAGTCCGGGCTATCTTCATTTATAATAATTGAGTAGGGATAAGACTGGTAGATCTTAGAGGAAATGTATCTGCATTTTCCTGGAAGAGGAGTAGGAAACACCTCCCTCAGGGCACTCAGCTGAGATTTGAAACCAGATCTTTACGTCGTCCGAAAACCAGACTAGATGAACTTGACGTTTAGTCTGGTGCGGGTTTTATATAAATTTAATCGGTTATCCTCACCTACATCTCGTATTTAAATGAATAAATGCCATAATTTTCGAAAGCCAATCATTGATCCTGCTGTTAAAGTCACATGACACAAACTATTTCGTTTTCAATAGGGCGGCCGTCAATGTTGGGGGCGGGGTGGAGAGCGACTTCGTGACGCGAGGGGTGTTTGTGTGACGTGACGTGACGTGACGTGACGTACTTCACGCTACCTCGTCATTCGTGTGAACACTGAACAGGAGCTTCCTAGCACGACGCCGCACGGTAATAACATAATAACACCCAAACCTCTTCACGTGTGAATCTGCTGGCGGAATAATATTTCGCGGGCATTCCTTCCCAGGCCGTGAGATGGCGAGGCGATTCATTCCATACACCGGCAAGGCTGGGCGTATGGATAGAGTGCGATACACTGGCTGTATCCGAGTAGTCTCGAGGATCCTTGGAAGGATTTATAATTAAATTATTGTAAGACCAGTGAACCCTTGCGAAACTTTCGCACACTCCTACCCCCACCACCCCCAAAAAAAATTGTTGGGTTGTTGACATTAAATACTCAGCGAAGTGTATACACAAAATAGCATAAAGAGTTTATTTTCGGTAATTGATACAAAAATATTGTTAGATTTTTCTTTTAACTTAAATTTTAAACAATGTGTTTTAACTTAAACTGAGTATGCTGTGTCAGAAGTCAGTAAAAAATCCTATCCACTGCTACCTTATTCATCGCTGTAGGCTTTGTATTAGTTGAGAAAAAGGGATGTTGACAACAGAAATAATATATAGGATAATATTTCACATCTCTTAGCCTATCTGTGCCTAAGTATCAAATGATTAATTATTTAAGCATAGGCCTAACCTCGGAATTCCATGGCGTGAGCCCGCAAGCGAGCTATACCGACCGAGCGGCCGCCACCGTTAGCGATGATAAGTGCCAACATTTGCGGATAGAGGGTGTCATGTGGTCAGCACAATGAGCCCTCCGGCCGCTATTATCAGTTTTCTAGATAAGAGCCGCTATTTTTTTATTCAAGTAGCTCCTCATTTTGTCCTCAGGGGGCTGAGTTTGAACCCGTTCCAGACCCAATATTTCACATAAAAATTTTGGAGGCACCGGGGATCGAACCCGGGACCTCTGGATCTGTAGCCAGTAACTCTGACCACAAAATGGTATATTATGTTTTAGGGCCTATATGCCAAACCTTGAATTCAACACTAAATAATTTATGGCTATCACTGGATTAAATAGTACATTCTATTAGACATATATATGCATCCTTTAGAATAAAATAGTAAATAATCCTATGAACACCTTGTGATCAAATTTTAAATTTTCTTAAGGATAGAAAAGTCATCAAGCTTTTCAAATCATTTGGCCTTTTGCTTTATTAGATGTAACATTTTTTTCATCACAGAATGTCAGGGCTACACGCATTTAAATTATTATAATGGAGTGGTTCCCAGCCTGGGGGCGTAAACCCCTAGGGATGCGTGAAGAACTTCCAGGCTGGCCGTGGAACAATTTGAAAATCACATTAACAATTATTCCTTTCCAAAGTAAGATATTTTTTCCTTAGGGTATTGGCAACACTGCCTAACAGTTGTTAGACCCAATATTCAAGAATTACTGATAAAAAAATAAACAGTGCCAACCTTCACACTAATTTTTAGTAATTTTAATAATAACATTACGCTGCCAATGTTACATTGGTTTCTGTATAAAATAAAGAAGTGACCAGAAAACAAAACCTTTAAAAGATGTTTTTTTATAACGGTCGCCAAAAACAGGGGGTTTGAGGGGACGTGGGAGTTTTATTATCTACCAAGGTGGGTGCTGGCTCAAAAAGACTCGGAACCGCCGCGGGATAGAGATGAGGAAGGTAGAATTTATAGGAAATACATCCGCGTTTTCGTAAAAGGACCATTTAGGAAAAACTACCTTTAGGATGTCCGACTGAGATCCAAACCCCGAGACAAACGTTTAGTCCGCGTGACTACCGATGCGAGTATGTAACTTACACAAAATAAAGGTTTTAGAAGTAGTAGAAAAATAATGGGAAGCTCCAATCTTGTTTTCCAAACTGGCACTCACTCATAGGTGAACCACGTGTGATTTTATTAAATTTAAATTGCGTATAAAAATTGACCACAGTTCAAGGAGACCCCGATCGAATCCGGGTGGAAATGACATAGTTTTACTTTATTTTTACACTTCATCTCACTATCCTTCAGTCTATAAGCACTATATATTTATATATAGGGTGTACAGTAACATGTGGAACCCACTTTAGTTGTAGATTGGTGACCTGGTGGTCTAGGGGTAAGGTGTCAGACTTCTGTGCTGGGGGTCCGGGGTTCAATCCTCGGTCCCGGCACAGATTTATCTGATTGCCAAACCCTTCCTTCACCTCTGACAAGACGTGTATTAATCACAACTTGTGAATGTGAGGAATGCCAGGCCTCCACCGTGGTTCGGATTCCACGTTAAACTGTAGGTCCTCCATTTCATCTCATAATCACCCTACCATTACACATTAGCGTAAGTGCGTACAACCCGAACGGGTAGTAAGACGCGGTGCTAATAATAATAGTTATAGAGGAGAGACATAAAAACCATTAAAAAAGTTCATAAACATGTGTCCCATTTGACCTTTCTTTCTGAGTTACAGCCAAGTGATTCTACCAAATGGCTTGTATACCAGTATCATACTCGTTATCTCTCAACCTATTTATTAGTATGCTCTATGGGCTATATTTCCTAGCACCTGATATTTTTTAAAAGAGTGCGGCATTCTACGACACGAAGACTGCAGGCTTGCATTCAGACTGAAAGTGTCCATTTTGAGCACTTCCTATAATATTGAGCAGCTCCACATTACTGGAGTACAAACATAGATATAACTTGGAAACAAGGTCAAATAGGGCACATAGTTGTATGAAATTTTGCATTTTTTTTTGTGTGTGTCTCCTGTCCACCGATGAAGTGGGTCCTGCGCCTACATTTTACTGTGCACCCTTGTTTATATATTTATATATAAGCTTATGTATAAATTATGTTAATATAGAAGGAATGAAGAGTGTGTAGGCATAATTTTATATTTAGCACCGCGTCTTACTACCGTTCGGGTTATACGCTTAAGTACTAATTACGCTAATGGATTAGGAATTGGGAGGGTTGAATATAGGGGAAGTGAACCCGCATTTGCGTGGAGGGAGAGTGGAAAACCATTTATGAAACCCCCCCCCCCAGTTCACCCGACCGAGATTCGAACCTCGATCTTTCCGTCCTCGGCGGTCGAGTTCAACACGACTAGCGCGTTAGCCAACTACGCCACCGAGGCGGGTTGTAGGCATAATTGATAGGAAATATAGGCTTTACCTCTCATTCGTAAAGAGGGAGGGAAAATATTTAAGAAAAACCACTTTCAGTACCAAACGCAGACGAGATTCGAACCCCAACCTTTCCATCACCGGTAACCAGAATAAAATGAGCTTGATATTTAGACCACGTGCCCAGTGCCTATTTCTATTTGAATTAAAGTTCATCCTGTTAAACAATAAGGAATATAGGCCTATATATGTCATAAAGCTGGATATTTAGTTAGTTGGTAAGTCGCGTTGATATAAACTGTCTATTTAGAACGTGCACGTTCTAAGTTAACTTGATGAAAATTATATTTACATTTTTAGTCTACTGTTTGTACAGACATGTAATGGCATATCATGATTATAACATAATAATAAAACTCAGATATTTAGTTAATAAAAGGGAAAACCCGGTATCGGAGGTAAATTTGACCATTACGAGGAATTTAACTCAGGGCATTTAGACATTCTACTGGCCGAAGTAATCGAAAAATCTCACCATTGTAAAATATATTTAGTTTTTCAACATTTTTTATGTGAATGTTCGGGTCAGTTTTTAATTATCTTTTAACATTTTATCATTTGTTAAGAAATATTTGGGATCTCTAAGAAATTATTGTTCTAAAATAAACATTGTTGGGGGCCTTCCTTAACATTTTCATTGTTGTGAAAAACTTTCATGTTTATCGAGGTTTAAGTTACCTTATAAATCATTAAAACTTTGATAAGTATGATTTTTTTATTCATCAGATAGGTTATTATATAGAAGATCTCAAACAATGTTTATTTTAGAACAAAAATATGCTGTTACATAGAGCACAAATAGTTTTATAGCTAAAAAAAATAATGTTAAGCTTAATAACTAGCTAGAACTTTAGTAGTAATAATTGAAAGTCGTGGCTGAGCAAATGAATACGACAAAATAAAGTTCCACAGGACATTGGTTCGACGCCTGAACATGAATATAGGTGTAGGTTTTTTAAGTTAGTTATAAAACCAAGGTATTCAAATTCCACTTTGGATGTTTAGTATTTTTTTATTATGTATGTATGTTTTCTTTGACTAATGACTCGAAACCCTGACTAAACAAATTATTGTCATACGCATGGATTTATTATTACTATTATTATTGTTATTATTATTGGTATTAAAAAGTTATATATTTTAGATAACAAAGTAGTTATTTAATTAAAACTTACTTACATCCATGATTCTGTCTTGTATACTAATCCATGTCACAGAAAATACCCAACACTTTGTATTAAAATTAAGACACGTGGTCCACGATTAAATATACTTCCGGATATTGTTTCCATAAAAATTTATTACGGTAACGTTTACGCCAAGAAAACACATATACAAACTTAAGTATTTCACTCTTAAGACAGGCCTATCTTCTGGGATAAAATACACTAAAATATATCTTGCAACAAACAAACGAACACGGTATTTAAATGACGTAACAATGGTTAGAGGTGAGAGCTCAGCTCAGGTAGTCACGGCCTACTAGAACACACTGTGATGACTAACTGCCGCGCGCGCGCACGACACGGCTCCCGGCTGCCGTGCAAACCCACCCCCTCCGCTTCCTCCCCTCTCCGCGCTCCTTTAGAACACATGTTGATATGCGACACACCCGCTCATTCAAACTACTACGCAGATTTACCAGCGCATGAATACTATCTGCATTATGAATGAAATTAAAATAAAAAAGCTGGTACGCTACCTGTTTGTAGTCCATCCCCTTCCAACTGAGCCCTATGGCTACTGTGACCAGGAAGTCGTGTCTTAGTAATAGTTTTTTTTAACCGTGAATATTTACCCCCCCAAAGCTACGAGTGAACGTTTGTTGTGGCTGTTTTGAGTGTCATAAAGGTGGTAACCATAAAATCGGGAGTATTGAGAGAGGAAAAGAAGGCGTGTCACATGTGACAGGGTTAACAGAGACATTATAAATGATTAGAGAGCAGGAAAAAAATCGTTTTGTTCTCGGTCTATTAAAATAATAAATATAATCATTCCAGAGGGGATTGACGATATTATACCTGATTTTGAAAACATTCGATTAACTATGTCTGGAACCCGTTTCGGTGGCCGCATGGTCTAGGGTGCTACTATCTCTGTAGACTAGACTGTCAATGACGAGAATATCAAGGCTCAAATCTCGGTCGGGTGTACTGAGTTTTTTTATAAAATTGTTCTCCACTCTCCCTCCACGCAAATGCGGATACACTTCCTCTAAATATAGCCTTCCTCATTCCTAAAACCATTATAGTAATTAGTACATGAGCGTATAACCCGAACGGATAGTAAGACGCGGCGCTAAAATAAGACTAGTACGAAATTAAGAAACACACAGATTTTTCTTAGCACAGTGTCTTCTTACCGTTCAGGTTATTTGCTTGTTTACTAATTACTCTAATGATTTTAGAAATTAGGGGGCTATATTTAAAGGAAGTGTATCTGCAATCGCTGCAGGGAGAGTGAAAAACAATTTTAAGAAAACCACTCTTAGTACATCCAACCGAGATGCGAACCTCTATCTCTCCATAATTGACAGTCTAGTATACTGTAAAGAGTAGCAACTTAGACCGTGTGGCCACCGAAGTGGGCCACACTAAATTGATTTCTTAGTAACATTTTTTTTTACTAATAACTGCAAATATAAGGTTATTTCCCTGCATTACTACCCGTCCGAGCTATCCACATCTAACGGGGTAGGGATGAGAAAGGTAGAGTTTTTAGAAATAGTGTAGCCATGCTTGCGTGGATGGAAAAGGGTAATCCATTAACGAAAAAAAAAAGCTGAAGTACTACCGCCTGAGATTCGAACTCCGATATCCCCACCACTTACAAATCAGTTAATACGAGAGTGACTTATTTTTTTCGGGTACATTCTGAAACTCACTTTTAGAGTTTAATTTATATCTCTGTAAGTTACGTAACAACATTTTTTTCACAAAAAATGTATATTTGAAAATCTTTGTAGAGAAAAATTATTTAGAATTCTAAAAATAAACTTGTAAAAAAAATTATATGGCTTTACTTTGCTATGTCTAAAGTTTGTATAACTACAAAGGTTTGTAAAGTTATTTCTGAACTCACAAACCCAGTGCTGCCACCTTAATCCAACACGTCTCATTATTATTAATCATGAATAATGTATAAAGAGACAAATATGTCACCTTTGACTTGAGCTTATTAAGGAAGAATGAACTGGCAGGATGGCTCTAACAGATAATGTGACTGGCTCTGACCCGGGAGGCTGAAGATCAAATCCGGTTGAATGCGCGCGCTTTTTTTCAGTATGGTTCCCCCTCCCTTAGCCCCTCACCCCTGTCCCTTGTGCTTAGCGTCTTATAACATGTAGGACCCACTTCAGTGGCGTAGTTAGCTAACCTTGCTTGTTTCGTGTTGAGCTACAGTAGACTTGCCGAGGACGGGGTGATCCAGGTTCGAATCTCGGTCGGGTGAACTGGGGGTGGTTTTACCTAAATGGTTTTTCCCCACTTTATCACCAACAAATGTGGGTTCACTTCTATATTCAACCTCCAACTCCTAGTCCATTAGCCTGATTAGTACTTAAGCACATAACCCGAATGGTTAATAAGACGCGGTGCTAAGTATTATTATTATTATTAATAATATATGATGAAAAAGTTCAAATAAACATATGGCCATTTGACCCTGTTTAAAAATAAATTATAGTCATGTTTGTACTCAAGTAATGAGGTGCTGCTTAACATTATACGAAATGCTCAAAATGACCATGTTTGGTCTGAATGCAAGCCTGCAGTTCGTCGTGTCGTAGAACGCCGCACACTTTCAAAAATACCAGGTGTCGTCGTTGGCAGCCTTCTTGAATTCGTCGACGAAGTATTTCAATGCTAGCAATGGTTGTTGAATAAACAAACACAAACAACTGGCATTTTCGAAAGAGTGCGGCGTTCTACGACACGACGATTGCAGAAGTGCATTCAGGCCGCAGGTGGCCATTTTTAGATTTGATCGAAACAAAAATTAGCCATGAGTGAATAGGTAATATTTTGTCAGATATTTTAAAAAAACTCATATTGTATGGTATATATATTTAAATATATTACCATGACTGCAATCTATAGATCCAAGATATAAATATTATTTCTAAAGCAACAGTTTGTGGAGGCCCTGAGGCTTTAGCCTCTCTTAAATCCGGACCTAGCTAAGGTGGAAAAGCGCGAGTGTGTCGGAAACGGGGTTTTTACACGCGGGTTGTCGATGAGTTATGAAGAGATACGCCTGATTCATGTCCGTGATGCAACCCTCCTCCCCTCTCTTTATCTCTACACGGTATCGCATCTCGCGTCCCATCACATAACACAAGTTGTCACCGCGCACGTGCTGTGCGCAGCCTCAAGACGGTCCAGAACAAACTGACACCACGCTCTAAGCTTACAGACGACGCGTCTGGAGTTTCTTTATGCACGTAATTATTAAAGTGATCACGTGCGTCTAATACACCTCCTAGTGTGGTATAGTAGGACTTTGGTAAAGAGAAACTTTTAGAAAATACATATTTTTTTTCTGTCAACATTTATAACATTTTTGACCTATTATATTATTAGTTATATTTTACAGGAAATTATAATATATATGAAAAGTGACAGCTCACATGACTTGACGTATGAATACGTGAAAGTAAATCTAGTAACTTTTCTAGTTGTCAGATAAGATTTAGAATGCAGGGCTTAGCATATAAATACATGAAATTAAAATTCAATCACTTTATTTGTCTGTCAATTATGGCAAGCCAAGCATACCCCTTGAATTTGTTGGACGCAACCTAGCAATCATCAAAAGTATTACATGTAGTCTAACCTCACCAGACAACGGATCATAATATTTTAATATCGTTTCACTTAGTAAGCTCAATTTTTGTTTTGAGTAGCCATAGCTCATTATAGATAACCTCGCTTTACGTTTGAGAAAATATTTTTTTAAATATCTAAGGAGATCGTGGAAAGACTGATAGGAATAAATATATGGACTAACACAATATTACGGTTACTATGATTATATTAACAAGTCGTTACACACTAAGTTGGCCCTACGTGTTATAATGAATAGGACTATGACCAAACAATCCGGGGCTTTAATCCTGGTCATATAATTTTGCGAGCTTTGTTCACAAAATGGTTGCAGTGTAGATTCTTTGGTTAAAATTCAACTTCCTTATACTGCTTCTTCACGCTTCAGATTATCTATTTTAAAATACATTTTACATATTAAAATGTAATAAAAAAATTCCTTAAATATCTAAATAAAAATGTTTTGTAGTAAACAGTAAGTTGACATAAAGATGTAAAAATTGTAACTAAATATGTCGACGAATGTGAAGTAGTTTTTGGGAAACATTAGATTAAATGATTACAGTATTTAATTCATTATTTACTGCGACTTTGATAAGTATTATGTCACAAATCATATATTTAGGTAGGTTTTGAAAATAACACTCCAATTTCGAGAATCGAATCAAGGAAATTTGGCTGAGTGGTCTGTGACGCCATTACAGGGGAATTCTTGAAAAGGTATTTTATTCTTTATTTTTCTCAATATAGCCAAATTACTGCTCAACCAATTTTGTGGTTTTAGAGTAAAACAATTATAAGTGTCAATTAACAACTTCATAGTCAACACTTCTAGTCTAGATTGCCATCGATGGCAATCGCAGCCATGTGTACTGAGAGACGTTTCTCCTAAAAGGTTTTTCACTCCAAGCAAATGGGGGTACACATTCTACCTTCCACCCCTACTCCAGTATTGGAATTAAATTATATAGCATTCACGGGTAATAAGACACGTAGTAAAAACGAAAAGAATTCACAATTTTTTTTTAAACTCATACAGATGTTAAGTGGCAGAACTGCGATGCTTATTATTGCATTATTATCATCCGTGACGAGATTCTTCTAAGTTCCTGAGTGCGCGCGGCAGATGATAACGCATCATTGTTACCAAAGAACCTCACAAAAAAAACTGGGAGGGAGGTAAGGTACAATCTTGATTGTACCAACCCAAGTTGACCAACTAAAATACTTTATGTTTACAATGGGCTTTACTTGCTACCTTCCGATGTTATCATAACACAAAATAATTTTAAAAGAATGTGGTCAGTCCACATTACTGTCTTCCTGCAACACTACCTTAAAGGTGAATTTGTTCTTTTATATGTTAACACCGTGGTACCAACGAATAACTTTAGAAATATAGTTTAAAAATAGAAATGAAAGTGATGCAAGGTATCACAAAACTACCGGAAGGAGTCAAGCAAACTTTACGCTTCAATACTTAACTTTTCCCTGGGATACTAGGGTTCGATAACCGATCGAGTGTAATAGGGAGGTTTTTCAGGTACATATGGTTTCGCTTATGTAATATTCACCCAACCAATCCTGCTACTTGAGTTTATATCAGTGGCGTGGATAGAATAGTTTCTGGGTTGATGGGTTATTTGATGTGGAAAAAGGTTCACTTAGGGATGTAAGTTTTGGTTTTTGAGTAAAATTATAATTCGATGCAATATATCTTGTTAAATACTAAACTATTATTATTATTATTATTATTATTATTATTATTATTATTATTATTATATTAAAATAAGGTCTGTTTTTCTCGCCTTCTCAATCACTTTGTTTGGGGACAACTACTTGCAATACGGAACTATCTTGAAATAAAACGGAATGGGTGGAAATCCTACGCATAGATCTGACTACCCAACCTTAATGGTAGTGGGGGTGCACAAAACCCAGACCTAATTTTCTAAAATATTTAATGTTTTAAATTTGGCAAGAGACCTCATCTATTTATTCCTTCCTGTTGTTTATCACGTGACAGGCGGGAGTGGTAGTGGCACACATAGGTTGAATTTAGGTTCAGTTACAGAGCGTCAAACGTGCTAGGGTGCTGTCAACCCCCCCCACCCCCACCTACTGCTTGTGTTTGGATTTTAGGATTTGTTTTGTTTTTAGTTTTGTGAGGTTTGAAGGGTTTTTAGCTTCAAAATGTCTTATGAAAAGGAACAGGAGTATCTACGAAATTTGTTGGAAAGCTTAGTGATGTAGAAAGTGATATATTAGAGTTCAGTGAATCTGACGACGGTGAATTGATTACTTTGAACAAAGTGTCATCAGTCGGACAGTGAACAATCAGGTTGTGACGTATGTTTGCCTCAAATTAAATCAAAATATTGTAAATTAGCAAAGAGCCCACAATAATGTTTTGACCTTATTATTGATGACGTCATTGTAAATTTAATTACAGATCGTACAAATATTTACATAAAATCTATTGAAAGTTTGTATATAGACAAAAGCAAATGTTGGGAAACTAATCAAGTTGAAATGAGATTTTTTTTTGGCTTGTTGATAATTGCTGGCACATACAAAGGAGGTAAACTAAATCTAAAGGATCTTTTCAACATAAATGGATTCAGAGTTGACGTATTTCACTCAACGATGTCTCTTGATAGATATTTATTTTTTCTACAAGTAATCCGTTTCGACAGTATTTTAGACAGACAACAAATAAAGGAGCTAGATAAATTAGTACGCATTAGAAATATATTCACAATATTTATGGTGAACTGCCAAAAAGCGTACACAGTCTCAGAATTTGTCACAATAGACGAGCATCTTGTCCCATTTAGAGTAAGATGTCCTTTTGTAGACAATACATACCTAGTAAACCTGCAACATATGGGTACAAATTCAAACCACTTGCGATTCCTACACTTAGTATACAAACAACATAGAAATTTATGCAGGATCTCAGCCAGAAGGGCCTTATAAAATATCAAATTCACCTAAAAGATGTAGTACTTCGGCCATAGAGCCCATTTCAGGTACAGGCGTAACATTACCTCAGACAATTGGTTTACATGTTTACCACTGGCAGAAGAATTGTTGAAAATAAATGTAACGATAGTAGGAACTGTTAGAAAAAATAAGCGGGAGCTTTCCCCAGACTTTATAAATATACAATCTAGAGAAGAGAAATCTACTTTATTTGACTACTCTGGGGCATTGACCGTTCTCTCTTATGTACCAAAAAAAAAGAAGGAAACTAATGTAATCTTAGTGTCTTCAATACATCCTAATTCTAGCAGCATTGATCCATCAACCGGTGATGAAAAAAACCCCAGAGATCACAACATTTTACAATTCAACGAAAGGAGGTGTAGACACAGTGATAAATTATGTTGTTCATACACTGTTTCTAGAAGATGCAGACGTTGACCTTTTTTAAAAATAGATATTGCAGGCATAAATTCTCAAGCAATTTTTCTGTCAAATAACTCAAAACTAAACTTACCAAGGTCTAAATTGCTCAGGCATATTGGATGTAAGCTTGTTTTCAACCACACGTAAAGAAGAGGGCTTCTGAAATGACACTACCAAAAACACCGAGAAGAAAAATCACGAGGATCACAGGAGTTGAGGAAATCACCCAGCTCCAAGAACAGATTCAAAAACATCTAGAAGGTGAACAATTTGTCCAAGGAAAGTTTATAAAAAATAAAATGTTCTTGTTATAAATGTAAAATGTGTATGAATCTTATGGAAAATATTTGTAAAAAGTGTAATTGCTCTTGCAAACCATCATCAGATTTTGATTCTCGAGATGATCTTAAGGGACATATAAAAGGAATGTTTAGGTATATTCTATAATCTAAGTGAACTTATTTTTCTTTGTTTTTTTTCCCTATATTTTAACAAAATTTTGTCATGTAAACATCAATTTTTTTGGTAAGAAACATGAAATAAGTCTTAGTATCTTTTAGTTTAAAAACCTAAATATTGTCCTGTTTTCAACTCAATATTTTATATATATTAAAAGGAAAGTTTTGTGCTATTTATGTTTCAGGTCTTAATTAGTGTTAACTTATATGCATTTTACCATTTTTTTATCTGAGTTACTTTTTTTAATAATAAATAATATTGAAAAAAAATGAAAAAAATTGCTTTTTAAAAACCTTAACCTGGGAAAAATAAATAAAAAGTATTGTCCTAAATGTCTTAAAGTTCATTATTTTTACATTCTTCTGTCTCATAAACTAGTGTAAGAATAACTATAACAAAATATACTGATTAAAAAATATAATTTAAAAAAAATATTTATTTTTGGGGTGTAGTGACCCACCTAACTACTCGCATATCTGTACCCCACCTAACTACCTAAAGGTTAATGGTCGCACCACAGTCCAATTTATGTAAGAAGGGCTTTTTATAAAACACATTTTATACATGCAAAATTGATAACAGTTTATTATTTTATTAGGGTTATTTTAGTGATTTTTCTCATATCATTTATAACTAGCTCTAGTTTCTATTTTATTTCAAATTTGGTGTTAATAACATAAAACACACTGTTTTAAAAACTCAAAAACAAACACCAGGGTAGAGTTTGGAGAAGCAGGGTCTTCACAGAGAATGAAGAAGTTACATTCGTTGACCATCTAATAACTATCTTGACAAATGGCTTCCCCATGATAGTATTTGACTTTTAATGCGTAGTCAATGCTCATTGAGCTGAACTGTAAAAAAACAGTAGAGCGATTTCAAAATATATACAAGTTTCAGTGGCCGAATGGGCTAAGACCTTTGTGTTAAACTGGCCTGTTGAAGATAGCCATATCGGGGTTCGAGTGTCAGTTGGGTCGACTGGAAGCTTTTCCCCCCCCCCTAATGGTTGGTCTTATGACTACCGGATAAATATTGCTATCAGGAATTCAAGTTAGCGACCAGATAAAGGTTATTAGCCACTTTAATATTTTACGCGTATTATGAACCGAATTTATCTGTCGGATAGCTAGCTATCTGAAGGATAAATAGTTTTTATGCAGAAAACGTAAGGCTGGTACTGTTGTTTTTTTTACTGGTGCGTGCATGCGTTTAAGCCTGCTGATACCGCTACAACCAAGCGAGTGACAACAACGATCAACAATTATGTTAATTATTGTTAAATAATGGTGGCTAAATAGTGCGAGAAAACAGAAGCTAGTTGTCTTGCAAGTTCTAATTTTGGTGTCTGCAAAATGTGGACATATATTGGTACACGTTTACAAAATTTCATTATTGTACTCACATTCAAATAATTTGTTCCTATGTAACTATAACTCTACAACTAGCTTGTCAGTTTTTATAAAAGTTTGAACTAAATGTTCTAACTTTATATATAGTTAGAGCCTGGGTCTGTGCCTACTAAACACGTGAACCAAGATTTTAACCTAAAAACAAATTCTGATAGGCGAAACCCCATGAAAAACAACGCGTCACTATGGCAACGGCCATTTTAACTTTCAGATAAAAGTTATCAATTATTTAAACCTAACGATAAAAATGTGATGTATAAATACATTTTATCTGGCAGATAAATACTATCGGTGGTCATAAGACGCACCTTTAATCTATCGACCAGATAAAAATATTTAACGGCCAGATTAATATTTAACCAGGAGTCATAAGACCGGCCCTAAATGGTTTTCCATTCTTCTTCCACGAAAATGCTGGTAGATTACCTCTTAAATGCTTCCTTCATCATACTCACCCCATTAGAGTAATTATCGTATACACGTATGACCTGAACATGTAGTGAGACGCGGAGATAAAATAATTTTTTTTTTTTCTGAGAAAGACTGAGCTTACCGACTTGTCAGAAATACTTCTCACAACCATGAGGTTTTGGACTTTTTTTTTTGTAAACCTAGGTAGGGAACTAGAGGACGTTCTTAAAGAAAACATATAACTATTACGAAACCAATTTGGTTGATGAACCTGGTAACAAAAAAGTAAAAACAAGAAAGGGGTAAAGTACCCTGAGAAAATTTGTATTTCCTACAAAGCGTGCACATAAATCATGGATGTTTGAATAATCTTTAATAATTCCTTGTAAATAATTTGCTTTTTTTAAAGTGGTTTACTGATCCTATTTTCTATTAATTTTTTAAAGTCATGTCTATTACGACAAAAAACTTATAAAAATGGGCTTACTAATAGATTATTAAAATTAGACCTGCTCCAGTATTAAGTTGGCTGACAGAGACTAATTCGATCAATTCATTTCAATAGAAAAAAGTTCACAAGCTATCCCACTCGTGGGTAGCTTTGATTAAGAAAATAATTGTGAATTGCATTGTGATTATTAATTAAAAAAATCTCCACCATACAATGAAAGGAAAGGAATATTGCATGGAAAATTAGGCTGGGATCGGAAATAATAATGGTTGTGTTCGAAATTTCATAAAATATACCCTATGCTATTTTTGTTACAAAGTATTCCACTTTACGACCAAGCTCACAAACAAAAATTATTGTGAAAAATAATACGAAGATCCTTAATTTGATCGATTTATTAAATAGTAATTAAAATAACGTCATAGAAAGTTGCAGGTAATACTTTTAACATGATTTAATTGCCTGAAGTTAAGGAAAATTCATATGATTTGAAATACTAGATGCAATTTATTTAATACAATACACATAATGGTCTAAAACTCTAAATTTATTCTAGGAATAATTAATCACTAGTGGTTTTTTAGAGTAAAAAAAATTTTTTTTTTCTCGTTCCCAGAAAGGATAATTGTTTTATTATTTTCTCAGGAGCAAAAAAAAATCAAGGCCATCAGTAGCAAAAAGCGTTATTTTGCTGCATCGCTAAAATATGTACTATTAAAAACGCCAACGTGTGAGAAATTTTTTCACGATGAAGCACTACCATTGTCAAAGAGTGTGAACACAAAATGAATAAGAGAAAGAGAAAAAAAAAAGCGACAATTTCTTTACCGAGAATAAGTCTCTTTGCCTTCGACCGAAACTTTCCCGGTAGAAAATAGCCCATTGTCCCCATCCATGAGACCGTTTAAAATTCCCCTCTAACTACTACGGAAGGTAGCCCAGCTTATAGAAATTTTTAGATTATATAAAAAGATGTGTATAAAAAAATGTAATCTGTTTGATGGAAAATTGTACTATGATTCTACTTCATGCTGTGCGTAAGATGAGGTAGATTTGTTACGGTAGTTACGAACTAAGGGATTGGATTTACTGGTTCAATACTTAACACTTAACAACTTCAAAATCAATGACGAAGTGCTACAATACTGTGTTACTTTTAAATACAGAAGGAAGGGAACAAAAAGATAGAAATAATCTAGAGAAATATTTTACTAAAGTATAACAATCACAGCAAGTTGTTTGGTAGGTGCGATCTTTTTAAAAGTACGGTTTAAATTTAATTCCTGCTTAACATTTTACTATGGAGTATTAATTAGAACATTTAATAACTGATTTGAGATAGTTTAGGAAAGTCTAGGGTAGTTTAATCTATGTATTATGAAGCTATGTTGAAATAATAATAATAATAATAATAATAATAATAATAATAATAATAATAATGGCGTGCCTGGTTAAATCAATCTGTAGCTCAGTTGGGTTTTTTTTTGCACACGTCTTACTACCGGTTCGGTTATACGCTTATATACTAATTACGCTAATGGTTTTAGGGATCAGAAGGTTATATTTAGGGGAAAGTGTACCATCATTTGCATAGAAGAAGAGTGGAAAACCATTTTGGAAAACTACCCTCAGTACACCCGACTGAAATTCAAACCTCAATCCCCCCTGTCATCGGCAGTCTAGTCTACTGCAAGAGTAGCGCGTTAGATCATGCGGCCGCCGAAGTGAGTGTAGCTCAGTTGGCGGAAATATTAGCCACTAAGGATACTACTCCATTCACGGTAGGAATTACTATCTGAAAGGTCTTTTTTCCTACCAAATCCTACTATATAATAGATTTCTGGTAGGGAAAAAGGCCTTTCAGAAAACAATTCCTACGCTGAACAGACTTTAAGTATCGTTGCCCAGGGGATGCCCGAATGTACTAACCGTACATCCTTTCCGTGGATGCTCTTTCCCGATGAGATAGGGAATGATGATAGTGAATATGACGGGATGGAGACAATGAAGATCTTACCATAACTTAATAAACCTATTTAATCAAACCCTGGTGACAATGGTAAGTAGGGGTGTGCGAAGCTTCGAAACTTCTACTTGGATTCGAAACAAACATCATCTTCGACTTCTCATCGAAACCAATTTTCGCTTCGAAGCTTCGCCAATACAAAATATTGATAGATAAAATACACCATTAAGGTTCAATTATAGCCATTCTGAGCTGTTTTTCACACTACAAATTAATATTTATATGGAAAAAAATCTGAAGAAATTGAAATGCATATTGTGATAACAACTTGATTTTGTCAGAGTAACACGAAAAATTACAAACAATCTCAGGTGTATCAGGAATAGTCTATATATAAATCACAATTATAATTTAGGCCTATTTATTTATTATTTTGTTGGATTATACGTTTATAATAGTAAAAATATAAATAATCAAGTTAACAAATACCAATAAAAAAACCTTCAAAAAGGCTTCTAGATGTATATAGTGGTAAAAAAATTTGACTCTGGTGGTTGGGGGCAACTTCCCCAACCCACATTGAGCCCTAGAATTATGAGAAAATATACCAGAGTTTGCGCGGTGGAAGAGAAAAAAAATCTCGGCACATCCTGCAAGGATTCAAACCCTGACCTCCACGCCACCGACAAATCATACTAAATGAGTTAAAAGATTTAGTCCGTGTGTCCATCGGTTATAAATAGTAATAATAATAGTTGCATCACGCAGAGCACAAAGAACCGTGTCCCGCGTGTACTGACGATTCAGAATTAATCATTTCTTGCCCCTCCTTATACAACCTTCTCCATAGGACATTTCTGTCGTCCATTCTTCTCAATACGATGTGCCAACATCGCCACCTTTCTTTCCTCTGTGTACCGCTCTCGTTTTATTTTTATTACTGATAATTACCACGAGATCCAATTAACTTTTTTTTTTATCGTAGCTAATAAAAAAAAAGAGAGAGAAAGAGCACTTTCTGAAGAAAGTGTCCCAAGTTTGTTATTCTACCAGAACGGAATTTGATTTGGTACTGGACGTAATTACTGTGTGTTATTATTTAACAAAAGAATTATTTTTGTTGTTGTTTCGACCCCTACTTGTTCCAGTGTTGTTTTTTGTTGCTAGTGTTTCGACATGCGCTTTTCTTGGAATAGTTACAGTAAGGCTATTGAGATTGATAAAAGTTCCAAAGGGATCTAAAAATATATTCCAGAAATGTTCAAAATTTAATAAAAACAAAATTTGATATCGAAAATTGAGAATAATATACTTCATTCATATTTAAGGTAGAAAGTAATTTAATGTGCACTTTCTAAATCCATTTATTTAAAAAGCATTTGAGATTTTTAAAAAATTAGCTTAACCTTACAAGCACCAGTGCCCAGTGGTCACGTGGTTTAATGCATAGGGCTCACAATTGACTTGAAGGTAGAAACAAAGGAAGTTTGAGGTTCAAATTTTTCATCCTCTATCCCCGCTGATATGGTGCATTCTTTCTAAGATATACCCTCCCAACCCTACCAGTTGGAATGTCGTCAACTTCAGTGTTGAAAGTATTACTGTATTATATTAAGTATCCTGGTAAAAATTATCAAAAATTTTGAAAGATTCTGTGAGATTTAAGTATCCCACTCTCCTTACAGGCAAATGTGGGAGCACTTCCTCTAAATTATACCTTCCTCATACTTATCCCATTGGTGTATGCGATAGCCAGTACTAGTCGTTAAATTTCTGTATAAAATGTTAAAACTTAACCTCTATTTTTTCCCCCAAAAATATGAAACTTTTATTTGCAACAATGGTGTGAGTGTTGGACTTAAAATTTTGTATTGAGTCAGTGCCAATAAATAATGTGTTCCTTATTTAAGGTGTGGATGTAAGGAACCTGAATTGATGTCAGCTTTTTTTTTTTAAGTTTTTATAGCAAAATAAAATATGGTTCAACTATAGCTCTACAAAATAAAATAAAATATGGCTCCAGTAGAAGAATAGAGTTAATTTTCTTCACATATAGTGACTTCAACATTTCTTGAATATCTGTCGAGGGTGTCCTGGAATTTAATGACAACTTTTTATCTTAATTTAAAAAGTTTGTCATCCAATGTTCATGACAAATATTCAACAACTATTGAGGTCACTATGTGAAGAAAACTAAATTCTACGTTTGTATAGTATTTTTTTTACCAAAAATATGTTTTGCTATTAAAAACTGCAAAAAAACTGTTCTTTTCTTGCATTCCATACATCCCCAGCCAACTCTGGTAATCTTGTATCGGTGGTTATGCGCTTGTCCCTCCGCGCTGTGGTCAAATGAAGCCGAAACCTTCACCTGATCCTTGTAGTAGTAGGCTAATTATCAGTGGCTGGCGGCCAAACATCCATCAAACTTCCGAGTGACGGCTCTCCACATAACGAAGCTGTCGAATCTTGACCGGCAATCAAACATGTAGGGCCTACCATCGGAGCGTACACACCAGACCTATACTATAGCACAACATTTTAAGAACATTACTACCCCACACAGGTGGTCACACGGTCTAAGAAGTAAGTCTCGAGATAGAATAAATAGTTAGAGGTTCAAAACTCAGACGGATGCATTGGGGGGAGAGGGGTTACCGATTGTAATATTTTGCCCCCCGTCTAGGTTATACGCATAATTTTTACATTAATGGGATATAACTTTACAGGAAATTTATCTGCATTTAAGAGAAGGGGAGAGTTGTAATCCATTTAAGAAAACACTTTCTTCAGTAAACTCGAATGAGATCCAAACCCTGATCTCCCCGTCAATGGCAATACAGTTAAAGACGAGAGTGACATTTTAGACCAGGCGACCACAGAATGCGTGTGAAAAGGATTTTACCACTGTGATTTCCCATCTCCTAACCATCAAATTATCCAATGATAGCTATTGTTTCAAACATTATTGTTTAAAAAAAAATCATACAAAAAAGTTAATATATTATTCGTTTTTCAAACCTCATGAACTACAGCAATCAATTTTGAAAGATTGGGTCAGTTAGAAAAGCTGTTTTATAAATACTTTTTTAAATAATGCTTTGAAGTTACTTTAGTTAATGTTCACTATTACAAATGGCACAGGGGCACCGGAACATTTTATGAACGTGGGGAGGGGGGGGCGGGAGTGAAGTTATGTCTATGCTAAGTTAGGTTGAATAAAAAAAAAGTACCACTAGCACTGAGCCACAATTTAGAATTTTCTTTGCTTTGTTTTTACTTATATTCAGCATTTTTTAAAATTTATTATATACATAGATATACATACAGTTCCGGATTTGACTACCCTTATACCCGTGAGTAAAAAAAAATAAAAAATCACCCCTCTTTTTTCTACAGTAAATGGAAACAAACCCTAACTATTAACTTTTTATAAAGATTAAAAAATCACTATTTTTATAAATTTGATATAGATTATACAAATAGAGATAGTGATAAACATAATAAATATTTAGTTTAAAATATGTGGAAATAGTTAAAAAGTTTCGAATTGGGGAAATTTGTACAAATGTTGACTTTTAAAGCAAATTTGTAAAAATTAAGAAATAAACTAAAATAAAAGTATTAAAAAATACATAAATTTAAAGAAAAAATATAAACAATTTAAATATAATTATTTTAAGAAATAGTAAAGTTAAGGATATCTAGTTGTTTTTTTATAAACTGAAAACAGTGATTCATCCCTTTAGTGTTGGGAACTTCTCTGCGTCATACGTCCAATGCGGTATGTGTTTTAAAATTTGTATCCAAGAAAATATGCCGCCCTGGGCTTGGGACCATGCGGTCCGTGCAAATCCATGACCATATATCTATGTATATAATAAAGTTTAAAAAAGAACAAAAAAGTAAAAAGACAAAAAAGTAAAAACAAAATAAAGAAAACTTCTCAGCCCAGCGTTAGAAAAGCGATATTTAGTCAATAAGATACAAATTTCATGAATGTAATAACTGTACCGACATCACTATTTCAGCCTGATTTTTATTATTTTTTTTACTTTCTCTCAACACCCCAGAGAGAAAGTATTTTGATCGTAAAAAAAAAAAAAAAATCACACTCGAGATTTTGATAAATGTTTAACGTTTCATGATCCCCTGAAACCCATAAAGTGGTTTTCACAATTCTGTTTGTCTATTTGTCCGTCTGTCTGTACTTCAGGCTAGAGCCAAAACTATTTTACCATTTGAGCTAAGACTTGGTATCTGGGGTTTCAATAAAGTCCCCCGAGGGCTTTTTGGAATTAGATATCCAACCCTAAATTTAAGGTTATTTTCTGAAGGTGTAAAAACAGAAAAATCAATTTTCTCAAAATTCGCTTTAACAATTTTGATTAAATGTTATATCTAGACACTGTTTATCATTATAAACAATATGGCAACTCTCGTTTTTTTTTTTTTGTTAAAATTACTTTGAGTGTACTTTACATGTGAGAAATTTTCTTATTTTCATCATTCCTCCACAGCTTTTAAAATTAATTATAGGGTACTTTATATGTGGAAATTTAACAATTGTCATCCTTCCTCCGCAATTGTTTGAGATACTAAATAACTAATCATTGTAAAGTTGTAGTACTATTAAAGATAAAATATTTTATTTGAAGTATATTTTTATAAAACCAAACATTTCTGAGCTATAAGTAAATATATATAATTTTTAACTCAGGTCTTTGAAAATGAATTTGATTTTTATGCACTTTGGCGGACAAAGATGTTTCTCCTTTCTCAATTTTTCTGTGCTTTGAGAAATGGGGAGTTAAATGCATATAGCAAATAATGTTTCTGTAACATTGTATATCATTTCATGTATGCTCTTTGGTGATATAGGCACTCAGTTTATTGCTAGCCTACATAGTCGGACATGGAAAGTACTTCCCAGTTTACGAGTGATAAGCAAATGGCATTATTTTAAGATAAAAGAGTGAGAAAATATGTGTTGTGCACCGTACCATTTATTACTTTTACTCTTCAGTGTACAAAACCGTGGAAAAAGAAAAAGTTGGAACCATTTTTAACTTAAGAACCTGATTTTTTGGTATACTTCCAATATTGAGGAAAATTAGTATTTCCCAATATTCACTCATTTTATTTACCGCACTTTTGTACAAAAAATATGAAAATAATCTTGACCCAAAAGTCACAATAAAACGATATTTTGTTAAATTTTATTTATGCAATACAAACCAAATTTGTGTATACAACTCAAGTATAATAAAGTTTGTCTTTTTGTATATATATATATATATATATACACATATATATATACATATATATATAGGCAGGGTACTGGTTTTGGAGCCAAATTCTAGTTAACTTCTGTTATACTCAACTTGCTCAATTGGTCCATATTGTATGTTTAACATATATATATATATTTACGGCCATAAACATTTTGATATCGCTTTGAAATTAAATGCAGTTTTTTTAATAATATAAACTTGATCATAAAAAATTCCATTACATTAAGATATAAAATATAGGTCTTAATCCAAACAAAAAATATTTGTTGTAATATATTGTTAAGTAGAAAGGAACATAAATCAACTCACTAACTTACCTAAGATAGTTGATTAGAGTCAATAGATATATAATACTTTGACAAACACATCCATAAACAAACTTTAAGAGGCCCATACGCTTGTATATGTGCCTTGAGATTTGATTTAATTTAATTGCATGATATGCTTTTGAGTTTAAAATAAAGAATGTATGTACCATGCAGAAAAAACAAAAGTAAGACAGATTGTTTAGACCGTTGTGGAAATTAAATGCACACAAAGCCAGCGTTCTTTCATGAATGTAAAAGATAAACTAAGAAATATAATGACACATCATCACTCATGATTTTGTACATTGAATAAGAACTTTTTTTGTCAGGGTTACTTATGACTGTGTGATTGAGGAATTTAAGTCAATGGTGAACTTTGTCTCATTCTTTAGAACAAGAAGAGGAAGAAACTTTAATTTGTTTTGGTCATTTTCAGTTATCTCATTATGTAACTCATAATATAAGTTTGTATTGTTTTAAGTAAGATCTAGTTGTTAATTAAAATAAACATTTATATTTTGTTAGAAAATTATTTTGTTTAATGAATAATAATACTCACTACCCGTTCAGGTTATATGTTTAAGTACTAATTACGCTAATGGGTTAGGAATTGGGAAGGTTGAATATAGAGGTATTGAACCCACATTTGGGTGGAGGTAGGATGGAAAAACATTTAGGAAAACCATCCCTAGTTCACTCGAGCGAGATTCGGACCTTGATCTCCCCATCCTCGGCAGTCTAGCTCAACAGGAAACAAGCGCGTTAGCTAACTACGCCACCGAGGCGGGTTTTAATGAATACAAATATAGTTTTTTAAACTTGAAATTTTTACTCCTTATAACAATCCTCCTCCAACTTTCATCCCTTTTCACTAGGACAAATCTATGACCTTGGACCTTACTTTGGGGTTTGTTCCATACAACTATACAACACATCCTAATGAACTGTGTTCTGAACGCCTATGAAAAGGCCCAACCTCATTCTAGAGGTGTAATGAAAAATTAAGTATGTGTCTAAGCACAAGAAAAATAAGATCATACCTCCAAAAACTCGATTATAAGTGTGTGGTTGCTAAAGTGTATATATGACATATCTCAAGTTCTCCTGGATACCTCAGTGGTAGGGCATTGGCGTACTAAGCCAAAGGTCCCGGGTTCGATTCCCGTGTCGAGGTGTCATTTTTCATTTTTCAGAATATGATATCTAGAAGGTGAATTCCTTTCTAAAATTAATAATAGCTTCGGCTATTTGATTCTTTTATATACTTTAGGTAACAAGTTGGCTGGCATCTTTATCAATAATTTATCCAATAATGACTGTTTCATTGTAAATTGAATATCTGCAAGTGTTTAATATTATATTCTACAGTATTAAATGGAATAAAGCAATCATAAACTTTAAGGAATGACCAAATAAACTTAACTTTACTCTTCAGTTGTTTAAGATAACTTAAATGTAATTTTTACAAAATAATACTTACACTTCCAAATATTAACTTTTAATAACAATTAGGATGATTTATTTGTTATTTTAAATTATTTAAAAAAAATGAGACCTCTGGAGAGTGTTAAGCGGTGGTACAACTGCTGAATGCTTTACCAACTTGAATTTTTAGGTTCTCGTTTTAATTAGTGCCCATGACCAAATTTGTTTGATGGTATTTATGGCACCTTTAAATCTTAATCGTAATCAACATATTGATTGATATTTTGTACAGATTATGTGTTTACAAATATCATTTAAATATTTGGTGAAAATTTACCCTTGTGCACAAGAATCGAGCTGGTGACATTTGGCTTGGCACACTAATGACCAACCACTGAGCTATCCTGATTAATAATAATAAAGTTATTTATCTTTATTGATTCAAAATTCTAGGTTTTAGCCAAAATACTGTTTTTCTATTATAATCATAGATATTGTTCATTTTGATTGTTTCTACACACTAACGGAATACAAGTTTGTGAATAGATAATGTACAAAAATAAACAATGACTGCTCAAATGCTAGTTTATTGCTAATACTAGTACTATTGTCATTTAATGAAAACCTCTTTACACTTTTTGAGGCACTTATCTTTTACCTTCTCCCATATATAACATAATAAAAATATTGTTTTAGTAAGCACAAATATTTTTCACATTGCGCCTTAATATCTGTTGGTTATCCATCTATGTTCAAGTTATGTAAATATTCTAGGGAGGATTGAACTGAGAAGAAGTGTACCCACATTTATGTGGAGGGAGAGAAGAAAACTATTTAGGGAAAACCACCATCGATACACCTGACCAAGATTCAAACCCCAATCTCCTCATCATCAGCAGTAGAGTCTATTGCGAGAGTGATGCCTTAGACCATGCAGCCATTGCCAGCATTTCGCGAGGTATAGTGGCTGACTCTGAGCCAAGGTGTTAAAATTAGAATTTAAATTCTGGTTTATGTTGGAGCATTTACTCTGAACTACGAATATGTGAGCACTCAAATTTTTAGGTCCAAGCCAAACGTTTAATACAAATTATACTGGGATCAAGCTAGGTTGTCTGGATGTTTGTGAAATGTGCAGTTGGGGTAAGTAAAGAAGTTGAGCATAGCAATATTAGTTGAGAAATTTTTTAAATTTAGAGAAAAAGTTGTCATTAGATTCCAGGACACCCTTGACAAATATTCAAGAATTGTTGAGGTCACCATGTGAAGAAAATCAAAATCTATGTTTCTACAGGAGAAATATCTGACTTTTGACCAACAAAAAAGTTTTGATGTAAAAATTAAAAAAAAAACTTTTCTTTTTCGTCCCCACACTCCTCCCACCTTAACTTCTTATCCTAATGGAAGGCAGATATCTTTCTATTGACTAGTTTCAGGCCAGCACCCAGTAAATATCTCCCCCCTTACCCCCCAATAGGTGAATAGAATTTAAGGGTTGTAGTTTAATAATATAATGTTGAGTCAAATTTAATTTTTCAGCTACTAGTTATCAAAAGTTTATTTGAAAATTAATCTTATGATTTATTGTAGCACAATTTTATTTTACTTTAAACAAAGTATTTTAGTTTTGAAATTAAGCTATTTTTATCGTAGTTAATGCTATTATAATTTTATAAAAAATTGTTTTAATCTACTTATTTAAGTTTTAAAATTATATATTTATTGAATTATGACTTGGCTCTAAGTTCAGAAACTTACTAAGAAGCTTGACTCGAAAAAAAAAAATTGAGCTTCCAGACCTTTATTAATTACCCTTCTCATTTTTACTTAATTAGATCAAATTATTAAAAACATTTATGTTAAACATATCATTAATACAAAAATATAATTATCTTCAAAAATATGTGGGTGCAATTTAATATTAAACTGCAATATAGATGGTAAAGTTGAATGTCAACATTGTACTATTTTCTATCAAAACATTACGGTTTTAAGTTATACACTCTCACTAGTTAATAACATTGATTTAACGACCATTATATAACGATAAATAAATAATTATAAACAACATATAATTTGACAGGGTTAATGAGTTTAATTATTTAGGAACTATTTTAACTACCAGTAAAATATTAGATTGGAAAATAGGAAAAGAATAGTAAGGAAATACATGTAATTACTCAGCCAGTAAGTTTTCATTATCTCACCTGGTTTCAAGGAATGTAAAACTCAGAATATAAAGAACAATAGTTTTACCGGTGGTTCTCTATGGGTGTGAAACGTGGTCTCTTACCTTACATGACGAAAACAAATTTAGGGTGTTCGAAAACAAGGTGCTTAGGAAGACAATTAGTCTAAAAAAGGATGAGGCTACTGGGGAGTGTAGGAGGTTACATAATGATCAGGTAAATACCCTGTACTCATCACAAGACATTGTTTAGGATAATCAAGTCTCCTAGATTACGGTGGGTAAGACATGCAGCGCAAATGGGAGATTTTAGAACCTTGTTCAGAGAAGGGACTAGCAAATCCAACGGGAAGATCTATATGCTGATGGGAGGATAAGATTAGAATGGACCTGAAAGAGATATGGTGTAATGAGGTAGACTGGATAGAACTACCTCAGGATAGGGATATGTGGTGTACTTTTGGAAGTGAGGCAATTAATGTTCGAGTTCTTAAAGCCATATAGTAAGTAAGTAATTAACATGCCATTACACAGCTTATACAGTACAGCGCTTTGAAGAACTTTCTTCAGAGGTGTCAACTTTTCAAATTAATCTAGTTAAAACAAAAAATATACAAATAAAAATCAAAACTACTGTTGTTGACAAAAATACAGAACATTTTCAAAATTGTTAATAAAATGATGCAGTTGCAATTTTAATTAAATCGAATGGTGAAGCACACAGTTTCTTGATTGAAAAAGAATGTTTTTGCTTTTTATGTGAAAAAATATAAACAAATATTTATGTTATAAAACTATGACGTTTAGTCAATAAATATGTCAGTTGTGATCAACAAATAAATCAAGTACAGCTAAATTGATTGCAAAGGATAGAAAAAACAATAGTTAACATTTGTATTAGGATAAAACTAATTATTCGCAAAGTTAAAAAATGTGAATTAATGTAAATTCTGAGGTGGATGTTATTATAAACTATCAATCTTAACGAGTTAAGGTAGCATAAGTGGTAAAACAAGTTCAGTTGTTTTTAGTGCAAGTTAATAAATAATCATGTGTTAATTATTCTGGTTTTCATACTCACAGTTTGACATGGCTGTTGTTACTGTTGGTTGAACAACAAGGTTATAGCCCAAGTATCAAAAGTTAAAAACACATAATGAGGGGAAGGACAGTAAAATATTAAAGATTAGATTTACAAAAAGCATGATATTTATATATGATAAGATGAAATAATAGAAGCAAGCCAAAAAACGCAAACTCACATTTACATAATAAAATAATATATTTGCTTAGAGTAAAAAAAATTAATGGAATGTTTCACAATATATACATAGCAAATAAAAGAAAATATTAAATGTTTTATGTATAAACTAGTCTATTCAAGGGTTCATTAATCTCCTTGATGAATACAATTTTCTATCCATACACTAGTTATGAAAATATTAGCTCAAAGTGGCTGAGAATTTCAAAAACAATTCTACAAAAATTCATAAAGTGAATTTTATTTTCACTAATAATAAGGCAAATCATATTGCTAAAATTGGTAATTAAGTATGTAGGAAAAAGACCGCAAGGGGGGTCAAGAAAGAGATGGGAGGATGAAGAATGGTGGAAGGATAGAGGAAGATGGAGGCATTTTACTAAACTGGCCCAGTCACAGGCTGAGAACAGTTAATTATGATATTGCTAAAAATTAAAATTGAAAGAAATAAACCATTAAATTAAGGCTAAAATTTAGCAAAAACATTTAGAAAGAAAGATTATCAAATACTGAATCCGACACCTTAACTCAGTCAGTAGTGTGTCTGCCTACTGAGCTAAGGGTCCCAGGCATGACATGGCCAAAAAATGTATCATTGGTGAAATATGGGTTTTCCCTTTCACAATGATGAATTAAAGGCTGGAGTCTGGATGTTGTGCCTGTCCTAATCTTAAGTTAGATTATAAGGCATATGAAGCTATGACAGCCCTAGCCAGCCGGTATTGGTGAATATATGACTTGAATTAAAAACTGAACCAGACCATAGGCTGGAAACAGTAACAGATGTAAAATTATCAAATATTTGTACATAATCATCAACATTTTTAAACAAACAACATGATAAGTTTGTTGACCAAACAATCACTCAAAGAGATGTCTATAAAAAGATGTATTTGTTTTCTATGGTCATTTGGCATCCATAGGAATGGCGGGGTCATCTATCGCGTATTTCTCGTCGCAAGTGAAGGAGACGGTGATTGCATAGCGGGTACCTGAACTAACTTTTTCTACAAAGTGAACATTCTCTGATCCTGATGTGAACATTGATACTCGACCTGGAAAATTAAACAGAAATACAATAATACCTGTTATAACGTTGAGCTATGTACCTGAAAAACACAACTTTATAGAAAACAGTTTTATGAAAGTTAAGTTTTACCATGATAATCAATGTTAAACTTAGGGGATAGGTTTCAAGTTCCCCAAAATACCTACAAGCCTACAAGAAATTTAGTTTCAGGACGTGGTCAGGACTGGTTCAGAGCTCATGCTCCTCTCCCCTTCATGTGGCAATTAATAATATTTAGCACCGTGTCTTACTACCCGTTCGGGTTATACGCTTAAGTACTAATTACTCTAATGGATTAGGAATTGGAAAGGTTGAACTTAGAGGAAGTGAACCCGCATTTGCATGGAGGGAGAATGGAAAACCATTTAGGTAAAACCACCCCCAGTTCACCTGACCAAGATTCGAACCTCGATCTCCCCATCATCGGCGGCCGAGCTCAACACGACTAGCGCTTTAGCCAACTACGCCACCAAGGCGGGTCTTCATGTGGCAATTGATAAATAAAAACTACTGTATAGCCAAAACAAATAGCCTACAGACATGAGCCTCACGCACATAGGACTTAACTGATAGTAAATATGCTTACAGCAGCACACAGAACATTGACTGCAGAGGGTTGGGGAAGGAGAAGGGTGTGTGACATGGCCTGCATGACTCATCGCATAGCGCGGGCAGAAATTGGGTGGTTGACAAACAATTCAAACTTGATGTGTTATTTAATTGACTGAAAAACAACACTGTAGCCAGTGGGGGACAACATTAAGTAAAAAGAGGTGCAGAGGCTATTTACAATATTTTAACCATATAACATTGTAATAAACAGCATTTTAGCAGAACTAAGCTATTACTAACTAACTAACTAACTAACTAACTAACTAACTAACTAACTAACTAACTAACTACAGTAGCCTCATGGCTTCTTTGGTGCTGACTGACAGTTCACAGCGGACTTCTGACAGTCAACAGTTAGGTATATACCTAAATTTTGACTGTCAGAAGTGACAGCTGCCAAACACATGTTTTTTGCAGATCATATGGTTTGGCGTAGGGATACATAATTTGGTCTGGTAGCTTTTCAAAGCCGTCAGCTGTGAGCTGTCAGTCGGCACCAAAGAAGCCATGGGGCTACTGTAACTAAAAACTAACTTAATCAGAAACAAAGCATTACCAAAAACCTAATACTAAATCCAGGAAGGATGGTAAGAATCTGGATTGTAAGACAAACCAAACACACACTCACACACATATAATTAGTATATGCACCACCTAGGGCCAAACCAGTACCCGCTAGATGGGTAATCAGCCTTCTGAACCACAACAAAGGTTTGATTTATCAAAGTAACTTGAATACATTTTGACTGAAGAGCACAATACTGACTAAAAACTTTCAGTGGTGCATTAATAGTAAGCAAGAGTGCTTACGAGACGACAGGAAATTCTGTGTGGTACTATCTTGGGCATATCAAAGACCCAAAAACAAAAACTTGTTTAGAAGGGATCATATGTTTTAATAAAAAGATTGAGTGGCTCTATGGGTACAGAGTTGCTTAGTACCTACCTTTTCTGGGCTCCACAGTTTTGTTGCTGTTGTCCTTGTCGACAAAAACAAAACGACCACCTTGGAAATCGTGGCCATAATCTGTCAGGTACAGCAAGGAGGTATAGTGGAATGAATCATATGTTTCCTTTAAAATAATTGTGATGATATTAGTAGATGTATGTTATTAATGCATTTTTATGATACAATTTTCATTATTAAGTCTAGTTACAGTCAATCAATAATTTTACAATTGATTTGAATTGAATTCACATTTAAATCTATGAATATATATAAACCATATTTATCATGATGTATAAAAGCATGAGGTGACCTAGTGGTCTAGGGGTAAGGTGTCAGACTTCTGTGCTGGGGGTCCGGGGTCAATCCTCGGTTCCAGCACAGATTTATATGATTGCCAAACACTTCCCTCCCTCTGACAGACGTGTATTAATCACAACTTGTGAATGTGTGGATGCCAGACTTCCGCCGTGGTTCGGATCCACGTTAAACTGTAGGTCCTCCATTTCATTTTCACAATCACCGTTTCATTACACATTAGCGTAAGTGCGTATAACCCGAATGGGTAGTAAGACGTTGGTGATGATGATGATTATGATGATTATGATGATTATGATGATCACCTTTGTCTGAATTATTCTGTATATTTTCTGTTTGTTGTAACATATGTAGTTTTGATTTGGGAACAAGACATTCCTGCACCATTATCCCTTCAAAACAAGGTTGTCATAAATATTCTTTTTTGGTAAAATGGCAATAATTTTCAAATAAGTCTTTCTCAAGGAAACAGTTATCAATGTTTCTTCAACTAGGTATATTTACACTTGATGTATTTTACTATTGACAACAGTTGGAAATATGGTCAAAAGTATTGTTAATGATCACACCAAGACAAAATAATAAGGAACCTATTCCAAGTCTACCTGTACCTTGTCAACGTGAGGATGCCAGTACTCGTCATGAACTGTTTTGGCAGGAGCAGAGGTGAGGCGAGAAAAGAATGTGGGGTGAGTCAGGTGTAAGGCATCTGCCCTAACACCAAAATGATGAGCTACTGCATGTTGAATCTTTGTTTTCACAACCCTAAAAAGCACAGAGAAAAATAGTACATTCACAACTTAAATTATGAAGGCAAGCAATTATATTTTTTTATGTACTTAATAAAAATAGTGGTCCAGTCATCAGGCCCTAGACCAAAGTTATTCAAGCTGTGCTTCATGGAGCTCATGTGGTCTGCCCATGGTGGGAAGAAGAAAAGGTGAAACCGTGCGCATGCTCTCCAAGCCTTCCTTCTTGTCCGTGACAGCTTGGGGAGTCAGGTAGCTGAAGAAGGGACAACTTGAGGGAAAACAGCCAAATATACCACCTATTTAGTGTGCTTAGTGTTTTCAGTGTCCAAGTTTGGCAGCAATATTAAATATCTTAGTTTTCCGAAGGAGGAACTTAATAAAATAAAGTGGATAGTAGCATGTAAGAGGTAGGACAAATTTAATCTGAAAACCTATAAGTAATTTTCTTTAACTATATTAACAAATGTAATATTGCAATGTTTGATGCCTTATAAAAAATTGTGCAAACATTCATTAATATATAATTATATTTAATTTAATAGTAATAATAAGCTGCACTATGAGGTCTTCAAGACCTATAATAACCATTAATCAAATCAAAATCTAAAATCATGTAGAAGCTATTTTAAAATAAATGTATTTGCGTTACCATGTAGGCTGTTTTTACCCTTTTGAGTTAATTCTCCCCATCACCGACAAACCAAACTAGAGAATGTTGACTTTGCACACGTTCCTGACGATGCGGGTGGACAAATATTGTTTTTTATAAAAGTGGACAAAAAAGATCAGATTAAACTGCAAACTTATTATTAAAGTTTAACAATGCTGTAGCTTGTATTTTATTAATAGGAATTTTCTCTACTTTGTCATATTAATTTGACTAATTAATTTTTCATTGTTTTTCTGCCATTGTTACAATTTGTCATTAGATGTCAGTATTTTAAAATCTTATCTTTGCAATATAATAATTCATATTTACAACAATTCTATATATATATTAGGACTTTTACAATTAAATTTATAATGAATAAGCTTTACATGGTTTTCCTTCATGCAATATTTCAACAATATTATGTTATTGATCTAGATTAGAGATTCTCAACTGGTTGGCCCACGAAGTTTCTTGCGAAAGTAATCTACTGTAGTAAAACTTTGTGTTTTTATCCGAGAACCGGAAAATTTGACCAGCGTGAGAATAAATTTCTGAGCGCTCTAAAAGATGTTCATGTTTAATTTCTTCCTTAAATCTGCTGTATTATATTGACTTAGAAAAGCGTATATCTTTGTCAGAAAATTCGTTTAGTATGTAATTAAACGTGTTTAAATTATCACTTATTATTTCATTCCCAATTAAATACCTTTTATCATTTTTGCATAGATTCACAAAAATTAGCTGATTATGTTGCCACTAGACTCGGGGATTCAACTGTGGCCTTCTGGCATTTTAAATTTGGAAACCCCTGTCATAGATGTCCCACGTGATTTGCTTGTTTAGTTTGACACACATAGGTAATCATGTGGACTTAGCCTAATCATCGAGCTAATCTATTATTGTTTGCTAGTGACGGGGGAGGTCAGGATTTGATACTCAACTGAGTGTGATAAGGGTGGGTTTTCATAATGGTGTCCTCCTCTCTTCATATTAAAATGAAGGTATATTTCCTCTAAATTTCATATTTCTCATATCCATATTATTTTGTGTGAATAAATGCGTATATGCCAGATGGAAAGGTAGACATGGAGCAAAAATAAGGATGTAGAATTTCTAATTTAATATTATTTTTAAAGGTCCTGTTAAAATAGTTAAAATAATTTAATATTTTTTCCTTCATATTTATTTTTTATTTTTATATTTACAAACTTATTTCTTCATTAAATAAGACTATTTCTTCTAAGCTAATTTTAACATTTCCATCCATCCACAATCTATTCTGATCATTTTGCTGAAGAAGATTTCCAGAAGTCTTTGCAATGTTGTATTTTATATATTCTCCACAAAAATGCACAAAGATAAAACCATTTGGAAGAAATTACTCATTAGTAAACTGCCCATAAATGAATTTTTACCTGAAAAACAAGTATACAGTGTACAATGTCAGGTAAACACTCCTTAAATATTTATTTTAAATACAATCGTTAAGGCAACTTATAAGAAAAATTAAAATAAAAAAATCAATTTTCAGTAAATTACTTTTAATATAAGAGCTCTAGCGTCAAAATAAAGATCCTGAGGTATAGCCATAATAAACATCAATTTCAAGTTTGAATAAAATTCGTTAAATATTTTAGGATCAAGTCCCGAAGACATAAATAATAATTGTAAACTTCACTTTTTTTTGGGTTTGGGGCATATTAAACACAAAGATTAATCAAAATTTCAAGGTTGAAAATTTTCACGATTACATAATTTTGTATTTATATGAGAAAGGAAAAACAGTCATTTTCAATCAGAGATTAAAAAAACTCTAAAGAGATAATAGATGTGGCCTTAGTATTACAGTTATAAGATAGGTGTTTATAATGAAAAAGGAATATCTGTTTACTTAATAATTGTTTAAAATATTTTAAATATAATTTACTTTTCTTGGTTACATATTATATTTTGTGTTTTTCTGTGGTTAATATTTTAGTTTTTCTTGTGCTTTATTCGTTCAAGTAGAGGATTTTGTTTGAAATTCATAATTTAATTTAATAATGATGGCGTTATTGAAATAAATGGTCTTTAACGTGTGCATGATAATATTTTGTGTAGTAAAATATTTATATATTGTTTTTATTTTCCTTGTTTGATGAATTTAACAAGTTCGCTCACTTTGCATAATAATGTTAAAATACATGTAATTTCATTATTTCCAACCCATATTATTATTGCTACTAATATTCTAAAATACATACTTCTACATTATTATGTAGTGATTTATATAAGGTATATTGTTGAAACCTAAAGTTTACTCGAGAACGTGCCACAGCGCGCAATGTTTGCAGTAGAGCGAGTCCCCCTAAGCTGACGTCATGCACAGAAACGGACAAGTTTTAGGGGTCGGACGGTTTCACCTTACTTACTTCCATCACAGGGTCTGCCATTGACATCCCAAGCTTTGTGAGGCAATTTTAGGATATTTTTTATTTATTTTTCAAACTATAGATTAGCATTAGTAACTATGATTGCCAATTTTTTCAAATCTGAATATAGGACATATGCTAAAGGCACAACCAGAACATGTAGTGTTTGTTTTATAATTTTATACTTGTAAAATATAACTGTTGCTATTGAATATTCATAATATTAGTGTAAACATTTTTATGAGGGCTCCAACATGTATTATTTCTGGTGCAAGGGCTCCCTCAGTTTAAAATGTTTGTGAGCCTCTCCTAAGATCACATGTTTATTGGACTTTGAATACTTTTCCTTGCTTGTTTTGAACATGATAATAAAGAAATGATCCCACTAAGATTCAAACCATCTTTCAGAGGGTGGCCGGTTATCACCTAAAACACATTACCTAAATAATTATGACCATAGGAACGCCTTTATTTATATATAAAATACAAATCATTTAATGTGTGTATGAACTATTAAGCCTTGTTTCTTATTTAAAAGCAATTTTAAAACATAACTATAGCATGTATGATGTATTTCAATTAGGGAAATTCAGATTTTGGAAAGTCTATTAATTTCTTTACAATTCCTCATGTTATATTATTTGGAATAACATATACCAGTGTTATTACATTTTATTTAAAGCTTTTTTTTTGCTTCAAAATTGTCTAGTTTATATGGTTTTAAGGAAAATAATAATATTATTGTTGTTGATGTTATGAGAGAGTCGGTGCTATATTTAAATACAGAATTGGATCTCTTTTGTTTTTACGTTCTTCATCTGTTACCCTTAGTTTAAGCTATCAATAATCTTGATTTTGTGTGAGATAATTAACTACAGTATTACTCTATTGACCATGGAGCTTACATTTTTAAATCAATATTATTTAGTTTTATAAGTTAAAACATAGCCGCGGGGAAAAAAATAAATGGTACGGCACACCGCACAGACTTTCTCTCTCTTTCTATAAACTCGTAAGATTTCTGAACGGAATAATGTACATTGTATCAACACCACTCCACATAAGAACACGCATAAAATAATATACAATGATATAGAATCAATGAGAAAAGAGGCGCATCTTTGTCCACCTAAGAGCATTTCAAACAGTTTAATGTCTTCCACAAGGGTCAACACTTCGTATTAAAATTTCGATTTCTGGTTAAAATTTTAACATTTTAAAAGGTGTTGCAGATCTTCAAGTCATCGCATTGATATTTAATTATTCATTTATACATTTTGACCAATAAAAAATGTAAATATTGACTATTGAGTCTAAAATGGAGATATATCATTGCTATGCAAACATTTCTCCTAAGAGATTTAAGGAAAAATAACATACTGTTTTTAGATACTTACTTATATTTAATTACTCTATGGCATTGGAGTATTATTGCGTTAAGACTTAAGTAGTATATCTTTACAACTAAAGCTCACAAAATTGTATTAATATATTTGCAAATATCTCAGAAACTGCTGTTTATATAAAAATATATGTCAAATAAAAGTTTTTTCTTTCTAATAGTCCTACAATTTTGCAACGATAAGTTGTTTAGTTTCTCCAATAGTTGTGGAGATACGGAAATTAACGCTTCTGTAATGTACCCTAAAAATCATTTTCATAGGAAAATGAAAATAGCCAGTTTATTTATAATCTTAATCAATGCCTAGATACGAATTTTAATCAAAATCGTTTAAGCAGATTTTGAGAAAACCAAATTTTTCTCTTTTCGTCCTTCAGTAAACTACCCTTAATTTTAAGTTTTTATAGACACACAGACAGACGGCATTGCAAAGACTATTTTTTAGGGTTCGGGGGGTCATGAGACGTCGACATCCATCAACATTTCAGGTTAGTTTTTTTTTTTTTACGGTCGCAATACTTAAACTTTAATGTCCAAAAAGTTAAAAAAATTCATATAATTGCGTATATATTGAAAGTTATTGATTTTATAAAAATATGTTTCGAATAAAATATTTGTATTATAAATATATATACATATTTGTAATGCTAAGTAATTTCATATCTCAAATAGTTTCGGAGCTATTATAAAAAATGTTAATTTACGCATCAGACCGGAGCCCTTAAAACGATTTTGCCGAAATATTGAGAGTAGCCATTTTGTTTGGAATATTTATTTATGTTCATAAATGAAATTTAATCAACATCGTTAGAGCCGATTTTGAGAAAATCGACTTTTTCTCTTTTTGCCCTTCAGTAAACTACCCTTAATTTTAAGTTTTAATAGACAAACAGACAGACGGCATTGCAAAGACTATTTTTAAGGGTTCGGGGGGTCATTAGACGTCGACATCCATCAACATTTCAGGTTAGTTTTTCTTACGGTCGCAATACTTAAGCTTTAATGCCCAAAAAGTTAAAAATATATATATAATTGCGTATAAATTGAAAATTATGGATTTTATAAAAATATGTTTCGAATAAAATATTTGTATTATAAATATATATACATATTTGTAATGCTAAGTAATTTCAAATCTCAAATAGTTTCGGATCTATTATAAAAAATGTTAATTTACGCATCAGACCGGAGCCCTTAAAATGATTTTGCCGAAATATTGAGAGTAGCCATTTTGTTTGGAATATTTATTTATGTTCATAAATGAAATTTAATCAAAATCGTTAGAGCCGATTTTGAGAAAATCGACTTTTCCTCTTTTTGCCCTTCAGTAAACTACCCTTAATTTTAGGGGTAGATATCCAATTCCAAAAACCCCTCGGGGCAACCCTATGAAAACCCTAGATATCAAGTTTCAGCTCAATCGGTAAAATAGTTTAGGCTCTAGTTGGAGGTACAGACAGACAGACAGACAGACAGACAGACAGACGGAAATTCAAAAACCACTTTTTCGGATTCAGGAAGTCATGAAACGTCAAAATTCATCAAAATCTCGAGTTCAATTTTTTTGACGATCACAATACTTTCTCTACCTGTAAGATAGAGAGAAAGTAAAAATTCATGATGTACACTCCAAAGTATAAACCATTAAAATTGTTGAAAATAATTAATTTGAAAGCATAAGAGTGTTATATGAAACAGTAAATAAAATGTCTTAACAAGTTTTCAAAGCATTGTATGCTAGTGTACAGGTTTGATATTACTTAGATTAGTTAAATAATTAAGTGTTAAAATATAAAGTTATTAGTGAGTAAAGCTAAAAATAAAATGGTGCGGTATTTTTTTGTGGACATAGTTTTGAGTTTTATTAGTATTAATATAACATAAATTATTTAAGACTTAACAATGTGGCACTTAAATCATGATATTCAGGGAGGTCAAGGTTCATATCTCAACCTAGGGCATGGGTGTGGTTTCCTGTAATTTATTTATCACTGTTATTTTATCATACACTCTCCCCTCTAATGTAGGTGCATTTCCTACGAGTTACCCTCACAAACACCATGTCATAGAGTAAGTAATTAATAGTCTTAGTGTCGAACATACGGATTTTAAAAAAAATGGTGTGGTAAATATAATAATATAACTTGAAAAAAAAATGCAAAGTACCTATCAGTTTCAGTGTGTTTATATATCTTACTTGTAAATAATGAAATCTGATTTTCGGAATATTCCTTTGGCTTGATCTAGTTTATAGATGTTGACAAAGTTCTTCCCCTGGGAGAGTGCACCAGAATGAAGATCCAATATGGACGCTCCGCCTTCCGAACCACCCAAAGCTAAGCCTTGCTGAGCAATCTTCAATAACGCATCAGCTTCACTTCCCGATACAAGTTGGTCAAAAACTACACGACCACACCGCTCCGGGACACAGCCTGCACAGTCAGGTTGGATTGTAAAAGGGGGGGATAGGCAAATGTTGGATAGCTATATAACGTTGTGATGCAGGCTTGTCGAATAATTTTCTGACATGAGGAAGGAGTAAGGGGCAAAATCAACTTTTTACAAATTTTTGTGGCCCGATTAATTAGTTTCTCAACTTATAACAGGAGTTTGCAATAAAAGGACAAAATTCCTTCTCCCTTTTGAGATTTCCCTTCCTTGCATTTCACTTTTTTGCCTCTCCCAGGACAAAATTCGGGGCTGAAGGGCAATGAGGAGAGAGGGCCTTGCCTGATTCAATGGGTCTGATCTAGTGTTCAAGTTGTCCCAAAGAGAAGCCAAGTACAGTTCTGACAAGCTGTGTAGTCATTTTTCATCCAATGTATTTGAACATGTAAGTGTTTGTAACCAATGACAAAGCCAATGCACTGCTCCTGACATGTCCAGGTTTTTAAACATAATGTTTGGATTTAAATGATAAGGCAATCTTTTCTCATTACATTGGTTTATACATGAAGAAAAAAAAAACGTGATATTTTTCTAAGGATTTTATTGAATGGTTTTGAGTTTAAAATTTTAAATCATCACTGGCTCTCAAGCTGAGGAGTTGGAGTTCAGGGAAGGTGAAATATTTGTGAAAAGAACAATACCATTGTCAGGTGACCTGGTGGTCTAGGGGTAAGGTGTCAGACTTCTGTGCTGAGGGTCCGGGATTCAATCCTCGGTCCCGGCACAGATTTATCTGATTACCAAACCCTTCCTTCACCTCTGACAATACATGTATTAATCACAACTTGTGAATGTGAGGAATGCCAGGCCTCTACCGTGGTTCGGATTCCACTTTAAACTGTAGGTCCTCCATTTCATCTCACAATCACCCTACCATTACATATTAGCGTAAGTGCGTATAGCACGAACAGGTAGTAAGACGCGGTGCAAATAATAATGATTATGATGATGATGATGATGATGATGATGATAATAATGATAATAATAATAATAACAATACAATTAAGCTGAATTTTTATTACTGGGAAATTCTTTTAAATTTTAAAAGTACAAATTAAATTACAGGAAGATTAGGCCTGGTAGTGGTTTATCATCATTTAAAAAATATATTCAAGTTTTTTTAGCACCGCGTCTTACTACCCGTTCAGGTTATACACCTAATATTTAAGTTATATTAATTATTGATTGCTTGTAAGCATTTTGTCACAATTATTAAATGACTTTTAATTTGTGACATCAGTCTTAATTCAAGATGACAGTATATATAAAATGGTCATCAGCTGTCTGATTATTAAAAATGTCTCGTCAGTCTTGCATATGAAAAAGGCATGGGGTTCTAAACATGTTCATATTAAAACTGTAGAATCATAAAAGCATTGGGGGAAAAAAAAAAAGGTTAGGTGGAAGTAATTTATTTAATTAGATAGAGGTGTCAAAGCTTTAATCACAGATTCTTAAATGATCTAAGTTACCGTATCTATAAGATAATGATATAGGCTATAATTAGTGTTTGTTCATAATTAAGCTACTTGTATTGGTGGACAAGTAGATGCATCATTATTCTTGTCTATTCTGCTTGTGGACTAAGCATCGATTTTGTCTAGTTTGCCGTTGAAGGGGATGTCAGTGTTATAATTCCAACCAGGTGTACCAAATGAGGGCTGTTTTCCCTTGCTGGTTTCCCATTCCTTCTCCCTTCACGTGGGTTAACTCCATTTACTCTGAGAGGTGGCCAGTGGTGTGTATGTCATAGTAGGAAGACCTTAAGTGCCTAAGTCACTGGAAAAAAAAACACCTTAACTTTTAAGTATTGACCCAGCTATTTCTCTTCTCCCTACCCACCTCTGTTCCTTCCCCTCTTACCCCCCAACCCCCGAGTGACATCATCCCTCTCACGGTACTTTCTCTGGGGTTTTCTGGTGACTTCATTCCCCCCCTCAACTCTACCCCCTCCCTGAAGTCAATGACTCTAGAAGACATCAGAATGTTGCAATCCTACCCATTTGATATTTTGCCCCATTTGTTTTTTTACTCCATTTGAGAATCTCTGAGAGGATTGGTTCGGATATCTTACCTTGATGGTGTGCACTATGGGTGTATCTTATAACCTGCACCATAGTGTAACAATGCAAGGTAGGCTTGCTCTAATATGATTTTGGTAGGAAGAACAGTATCTGTTAGTTACTAAAAGACACTAAAACAATTTTAATATATTCATATAGCAAGTCATGTTATTTACAGCTGTAGTTATTTATAGATATTATCAATACCCATAAAATAGCACAGGCCTGAATAATATGATTAAATGTTATCAATGTTGGCCACAAAGATATATTATTTGAATATTTAAAATTGTTTTTTCAACCAAAATCACGGTATACCTTACATGGTAAGTGAAGTGTACATTTTCTTTAATTCTATACCCAAATTTTCTTAAGAATGGACATATCTAACATTTATTATCAGTAACTAGATCAACTTTAACATATTCATATCATATACCAGCGGTTCTCAAACACCTTATAGATTGTACGCCTTGGCCATGACTAAAAGTTTAATGTACATCCAAGATAAAAAAAAATCCAAAATTACAGGTTTAAAAAAAATTATGAGCACATGGTATATTATTGATCTATTTAATCTATTGAGAAAAAATATATGTAATCAAAATATTTCAAATGTGACAAAGCTATTTAGAGAAAATCCTACTCTTATAGCCTTAACATTATCTCTTATCGATAATCATACTGATGAGTTAAAAAAAACGTAATTTTTCTGTAAAAGTCTGTAGAAAAGTTTTATACATTTTCTTCACAAATTCATTCAAAAATATAGAAAAAAAAGTAAACCTAAACATATTTTCAAATCAAAATTTTAATTGTAATTCTGGAGCTGATATATTATGAATACCAAAGTTTTTCATGAGAGGGGTGGGGCTGTATAGCTTGACACAACTTTTTGATGTCTGGTTGTCCAGTTGAATATTTCATGCAGAGTCCGGCTCCAAATTAGCCTATCACGGTACTTAATTTTAGTACAACATGGATGAAAAACCACTCTCAAAAAGATTTGTTGTTGAGAAAGGAATCATAAACTTGATGGCATGGTCAGTGATATGAGGAAACTCATTCAGCCTTTGCAACCAAAGATCTGCCAAAGAAGTTTTTTTGAAACTGTATTTGAACGTTTCATCACAGGACAGTTCAATAATGTATTTCGTTGAAAAGAAGTTTGGTAGACTGGAGTCTTCCACTGTAGAAAAAGGGTCTTGCATCCACAGCTCACTCTCTAAATTCTCATGAAAATATTTGCCAAGGTCTTCGATAAAACCTAGACAATGCTCTTTTATGTTGTTGACAACAAAATCATGAAGCTAAAGTTAATTTTCTTCTATGAAATTTTCTAAGGATGGAAAGAATAACAGTTGTCCCTTCACAACTTCTTTTGTTGCAAATTGAAGTTTATTTTTTAAAGCTTTTATTTTGTCATGAATCATGAAGGGTGTTGTGTGTTTACCCTGCAGACCTTTATTCAGCCCATTCAGTCACTGAAATATGTCAGCCATGAAAGCTAGTCTGCACAGCCACTGCTCATTTGTAAATCTGTCACTTAACTCACACTTGCTGTCAGAGAGGAAAACTCTTAACTTCTTGTCTCATTAATACAAACGAGCTAGATAATTTTGTTTGGAAAGCCACCTTAACACGCATTATATATTTGAGTAATAATGTCATGAATAGGCTGATATATAATAAATAAACACAAATAAATTGGAACTAAACATGAATATATAAACATCACTGCAATATATCTCTACAACTGTGGTACAAGTTTGAGCAATATCGTTGAGAGAGAAAGAGTCTGTCACCAAGTCGTGACTGTTCAGGAAAGATGCTCAAATTACTTTAAATATAAGCAAAATAACTGCTAACGTAGAAGGTGTCAAGTAGAGGGTTGAAAATTCTCAGAAATCAGTCTCCAGCCAAGAGCAAATAGGGGAAAAAGATGAGTGGAAATGACCAGATACTGATAGAAGCCAACCATTAGGGATTTCCATAAGTCATTTTGCCAACTTTCCCTTGAAAGCTACTCATGTACCCCCTGAAAGGTGTCCATGTACCCCTCGAAGTTAGCGTACCCCAGTTTAAGAACCGCTGCCATTTACCAAGTCATATGATCTGATGCAGTCACTGTTGATAGATATTATCAATAAGACTACCTATAAAATAAAACTAATAGGATATCTTAATTAATGTAGAAAGCATTATGTTGATGGAAAATAGTGTGTTTTTTCTAAAAAAAAGTGCTGTAAATGTCCATTCGTAGGAAAATCAAGGTATACCTTCATCTTCACTTCATCAATGTAATTGAATGTAAATGGTCCAAAAGGGTTCAGTAATACACAGCAATCTTTTTGATGAAGGCTTTAAATATATTATAGCCTAGTCCAGTTGTTCTCAAACTACTTTTATATTGTGCCCCTTGGTCATGAATAAAAGTCTAATGTACCCTCATGATAAAATTTCCCCAAATGACAAGTCGAATGTCACATGTCAGGTAGTCAAAGGAGAAAATTTACCTCAGGTACCTCAAAAATTCCCCACCACGTAAGGTTCTGTGTCATTTTTCCAACTTTTCCTTGAGAGTTGCTCGCGTATTCCCTTGAAAGTCACACGCATACCCTTGGAGGTAAGCGTACCACAGTTTGAGAGCCTCTGGCCTAGTCTAAATATACCTTTTTAGGCCTAAAAAAATATGTACATTTGTTGTAAAAACACAATAATTGTGAAATATTCTAACTATCTAAGTTACCTGGAAACTGTTCAAGTTCTGTCCGATAGCTATCTGAACATACAACATCTTGAGCACGATGGCGCAATATTTCTTTTTGTTTAGCAAATGCTATTTCATTGCCATCTTTACTGCCAAAGTAGATCACAGACAACACTCCCAAAATCAAAACAGCGCGCGTCCACACTCTTTGATATGGAAAAGTAGGCATTGGGCCATACTTACTGGAAGATAAAACAAGAATAACTTTGTTACATTTTATAAATTTGTTTAACATGTAGGCTTTACTCTAATTTGCAGGGCTAATATTGCCAGTAAATACCTAGTGGTTTAAATATTTGTCATATGTTTTCAAAATAGCTGCAATTTAGAATGTATTAACATTTTTTTTTCTATAATGTTGCAATTTTCAGGATAAATATTAGCTCAGAACCAAATTGATTTAACTTTGTTGTTATGGAATGTCATAAGTGAGTCAAAAATGAATTTTGAATTGAGATACCTACTCACAGCTTGAAATCTATTTAGAAGAACTTGTAACATAAAGCAGGATCAATTGATAAACTTTAACAAGTTTTGAGATTCTCCAACTTTTATAGGTTTTTAAAATAAAAAAATATACATTTTCTCATTATTTCATATGAAAAAAAGCTTAAAATAAGCCTAAAATAACTCGCTAGTTTCAATGTTCCTACTAAATTCTTGCCAAAGAATTTTTAAGACAATCATGTTTGTGCTCTTTCCAAAACTGAATAAATTGTACAAAAAACCTAAAGTTTATAGGCTACCTACTGGGTTATTCACGGCTACTTTGTATTTCTAAGAATATTGCTAAAATACCTGTAAATTACAGTCACCATACTTTTTTATAATTCACATGACTTTTTCAGATTTTCCTTGTTTACCAGGCATGTATCAACCCTGATAAGTAATTGATTAAAACTCTCTTATAAATTCGATTTGCATTTATTTATTTTTGTGTATCCATCCATAAACTGGCCACCGTCTTGGACATGTACCGACCTGAGAAGACCTTTTCACGAAATGAGAATTAAAGTTGTGCTAAAATCATATTTGATGTAATGAATTTAGTCAAGAGAAAATATAATTTTACATAGTCATAGTTACTGGGGTTTAAGAGGAGGATGGAAGAGGGAATTTAGGAGTGACAGGTCTGATAGACCCTCATAAAATTAATATGGGCGCCAAAGGGGCCTGCTGGGAACAGCCATTGATCCTTTAGATTATATCAAAGCTATTTCCAAACAATTTGCCTTGCATGTGCTTGGATGTCAATGTAGGTAGCATAAAGTCCCCCAACAGATGCAATTCTTTAATAAATAAGAATCTATGAATATATATATAGTTAGGTCCGACACCTTAGCGTTGTCATGTCTGTCTAGTGAGTAAAGGTCATAGATTTGATTACTGGCATGGCCGAAACATTTATCACTGTGAAATGTGGGTTCCCCCTTTCAAAGTGATGAATTAACGATGTTGTGTATGTTGTAGATCCAAGTTTATAAATCATGTGCTAATATAACTTAATCAGTCGATTTATGAAGTGCACGTTAAATACCTCAATTAAATAAAATATTGTTGGACTTGTAAACGTTATGAATATTTATAAGATTCCATGCAGCTACTAGATAAGGTATTGAGGAGGAATACAGAAATAATTATTAATAATATTTTCGGTGAAAGCAGGGTTGATTACCCCTCCTTGCCCCCCTTACACTCAAAAATTCGTTATGGCCGTAAAAGAGGCCAACTTTATTTATGAAAGTGCGAAAAGTGTATTTTCGCCTCCCCTCCTCCTAAAACCAAAAACATTCTTATTAACCCTGTAAATCCAAAATTGTATTTACGATGTCACAAACCATAACCTAACATTTTTATATATTTACATTGGTATACTTTCGCCATCCAATTTCTTCTCTTTAGTCTCAGTGCTTACAGTAGACTTCAAAGATTCTTTTGATTTTTTTGACAAGTTTCGCTTATTTATTTGCGGTTCTAGCGTACCCATTATTATCGGTGTAGTAAAATAATGATTATTTAAAAAAAAAACTTGTATCATATACGTCAAGCAGACGACACGATTTAATTCGTCGGACGCATTGATCTGAAAACAACACAAACTAAAATTTATTTTTGATGAACCCAATATTTATTAATATCTTTTAAAAAGTATTTTCCATCGTAAAACCAATTTAAAATAAATTTAGGATCAACATTTCAATGAAAATGTCCCACTCCCTCATTATTATTTTCAAATAAGTCGTATTTTTGCTAAATTAACTATTTTCTACATTCCGGTTGGTAGACTGGTGGAATGCAATGGGCGCCATGAAATATCTTCGTGCAAAATTATGAACAAAGTTAGTATTGATTTAATTTGTAATGCATTTTGTTGCTTATTTTCTGGTTAATATCATTACTTGTGTAACCGTGTTATTGTTTTCGTATAGTTCTTAGGAATGTTGTAAGAAATAGTTTTAGATAATTGTGTGCAAATTGTTAAAATGAGTGAAGATATTAATCCAGAGGTTATAAAACGAACACAAGACACTTTAGGAAAATTTATAAAGAAGCCACCTTTGACAGACAAACTATTGAGAAAGCCACCTTTTAGGTTTCTACACGATGTAATTATCTCTGTTATTCGTGAAACGGGATTTCTTAAAGGTTTGCTTTCAACTTCAGAAATGAATCATGAAAATATTAAAGATAGGGAAAGTAAGGTAGTATTTCTACAAAAGGTAATAGACGCAGTAAAAGCAATTACGGGGGAACCACTAACGGTCAAACCAACAAAAATTGTAGCAGGTCATGAACCCTCTAAAACGAATGAACTTCTGCAGGCTATTGCTAAAGCACTACAAAATAAATCTAGTAGTAGTGATTATGTTGAACAGTTGAAGAAAGGGAAGTCAGTTAAACCTGTAGCAAACAAAGAGACCACAAATAAAACTAAAGCTGTAAATAGCAAACTAAAGACACCACAAATAAAACTAAAGCTGTAGTAGCAAACAAACAAGTAGCCCCGACACCCAGAACTCAATCTCGGGACAGAACAAAAACAAAAGATATTGATAAACAGAAAACTCAAGTTGTTACTAAAAAGTCTCGTGTAAGTGATTCAAAAGTTAAAGAAGAGATTAAAAAAGAACCAGTAAATGTTAAAGAAAGAAAGAAATCTATTGTTCAAGAGCAAAATGATTCACCAATAGCCACACCAACCAAATCCACAAATATTGATCCATTGCAGACACCTGAGAAAGTAATAGAAATCCCTCCTGGGGAATTGGACTCTGCAACACTTGAAGAAACCTTAGAATCTAATCAAACTGAAAACCAAGAAACCAATGAAACCAAACATGTTTTTAAAATAGAGAAATGAAGCTACTCAATTAAAATTACCTCTGGAAAATGAAATTGAAATAAACGATTCACCGAAAGTGGAGGAAAATACTGTTCTAGAAGTTAAACGTCCACAGTCTGCTCGACATGGTAGCAGAAGGATTTCTGCGAGACCCACTGCAGATGTTAATAAATCAAGAGGTGAAGTGGAAATAACGCAAGGAGGGGTTGACCAACCTGATAAAAATAATATGACCCCAGTAGTGGCCACACCAATGATTGAAGAAATGAAACCAAAACATACTCCTTCACCGTCACAGCGCCAAATTTCTGCTCGACCTGCAAGTGCTCGTAGATCAGCTCGACCCACAAGCGCTCGACCAGCTGCCCCAAGGGTTAGAGACCGAGGTGAAGTGGCTCTAGTGGAAGAAATTACGCCAGTTGTTGGAAAGGTCAATGTGATCACTGAAAGTGACCCAATCAAAGAGCAGGAAGAAGATGAAAATTTTGTAGTGCTGGAATCCCCGGCTCCCCTCATAATAGAAGAGCAACAAATACAGCCGACTGCTTCACTAAAAATCCCCGAAGAAGGGCAGCATGGCCATCTTGTAGCACAAATTTTAGAAACAAAGAAGGAACTAGAAGTTGAGAATCATCTTGCATCAAACCTACAAGAAAGTCAAACAAAAAAGGTTGAAATAGAATGGGAAGCAGGACGTCGCAGGGAAAGAGAGATGGCCAGTCGTGACGTTGACCATCTTCGCTCATCCATACAAACTTTGACACGAGCTGCAAACCCTTTAGGAAAGCTTATGGATTTTCTTCATGAAGATGTAGATTCTATGCAGCGAGAGCTGCAATCGTGGCGAAATAAGAACAGTCAATTAGTAAAACAGTTACACGAGGAGCAGTCTCTTACAGAAAAATCTGTCGAACCAATGAAATTAAAATTGAGTGAACTTCAAGAGAACATAAATGAGCAGTTAGACCAAATTAGTGCTATAAAAGCTACAATACTTCATAATGACGAAAGAATTGATAAGCTTCTTTTAGGAGTTTCACAAACATAACAAAATGTTTGTTTAGTAAAATGTGTTAATTTAGAGAAATTAGACTTGCACTTGATAAGTACTCTATATAGGCCTGAGTTAATCATCAAAATGTAATTTAGAAAACATATTACAAAAGCAATAATTATTTATAAATACACAATAAATTGCTGAACATTGATTAGTGTAAACTTATGACCTTCAAGATCCTTCATTATAATTAGGGCCTATGTTACAAGATAGTAAATTGAACTGTAATGAATTTAGAAAACTTTACATTTATGTCTAGGTCCTATTTGAAATTCATCTAAATAGTATAGGCTAATAAGTAAGCCCTAATCCAATGTTTTAGCATTTTATTTATTTAAATTGAAATATAAATGAAGTAGCTTTTGGAACTAACTGAAATGTATTTCAGTACTAACACCATATATGTAAAATAATTAGTCTTTACATTTTAGAAGTTTCGAACGTTAACTGATAAACTGGACCAACTATAATTTAAAATTGTGCACATACAACCTTTAATCCATAGGTATTTTATAATAAATTACTAATAGCATTTCTACATAAATGCCTTTATCATAATTAATAATAGCCAACATATTGGTGTGCATAAAGTAAATTATATTACATATATGTACTTATAACATTCCTAAGCAAATATTTTATAATGAAAGGACCTATATGGTTGCACTTGTTCATATTTTGTTACAAGCCTTGAAATTAAAACTTTAAATTCTTTCAAGACTAAAAAAAATGGCACATTTCCCCTAGTCCCCTAAAAAATTACCAATTTTAAAATTGGGACTATAAAATGTTAACATCTATTTACATATTTTAACACTTGAGACCTATTATCTAGTTATTGCAATATTTTCAAGTTTCCTTGTTTGCAACATTTAATAATTTTAAATTCATAACAAACTGTATAATTGACCGACCCTTGTAGATACAGGTACTGAAAAAGAAAATTATTTTATGCGGGCTAAAGAATTGTCTATGTACCAACCCAGCTTTATAACCTAAACATATTCATTTTTCCAATGATTTAAGGTACTAACAACAAGATGTTGATTTTAAAATAATTTGTTTAATGTGTTGGCCTAGCTTGATTAGTTTTAGATTCCAATTACTTTTTGTATATATTTTTGTAGGAAACTTTGTGTCTTGTCAGATGTAATTTAAGGTAGTAAGAGGTGGTGCTAAAAAAATTATTCAAGAGAACATCTAAATTATAACACTTTTTTTTCCTAAAATAATCATATCGAATTGTTCATGCCTTTAAATAATAGCCTACTTCACATTTTCTTGTGTGTAACATGAGTAATAATTAATAATCAACTTAACTTAGGAACTGTTCATAAGTATGTTGTGTTGTGAAGGAGGAAGAATAAAGAGTCTCGAAATTGATTCTAGTGTTCTGAACTGCGACTAAAAGGGTGGAAAAGAGTTGTTTTAGCCTGTTTTGATCTCATTTCTAACCTCGCAGAAAAATGTCAACACTTCTTGTATTAATTTGAGTTTATAAATGATTTATTCTTTTCAGCATTTTATGTGATCAAATAATATTTGTACTTTTATAAGCTGACTAAGAATGAAAGAGTTAGAACTCTTTAAAAGGAAGAAAGTGTTCATTATTCATAGGGAAATAAAAATGTGTGCGCAAAGAGACGGGGGAGACATAAAGGCTGGTGTTGCAGCGTTTAAAAAGGAAAGGGTGGCCAAATTTGAGGGTTTGACCAGGCACAAGGTATGTCAAATATGTGCAAAAAAAACTACTGTGACATGATTTCTAAATAAATCTACTCGAAGTTAAATTAATCTCTTGTTTTTCATCTCATCATGATTATCAACACTGACAACACCATATGTGCACTTTAGGTGTTCTATTAAAACTGTTCCTGGACCTCCTTAAGTTCATTCTTCATCTCTATTATGCCATGCACAATTTTTATTGGCTTTTTTACTATGTGATTCAAGTTCTCAAAGTACTGGTGTTAAGTAGTTACTTTACATCCATTACTGTTTCAAGTGTGTGGCCTGGTCACTTTTTTATTCAATTCGTGTATATTTTCCACTACCAGCCTGCTAGGCCTGTCATAGCTTCATATGCTTTATAATATAACTTAAGACTACCTACAGGCACAACATCCAGTCGCTGGCCGTTAATTTATCAATGTGAAAGGTTAAACCCACATTTCACCAACGACAAATTTTTCTGCCATTCCGGGAATAGAATTCAAGACCATTAGCTCAGTAGACAGATATGCTGCCGACTGAGCATAAGGTGTCAGATTGTTCAATAGAATCCTGGCTTAAAATGTAATTTTAAACATATTCTGAATGGTATTCTGTATTTACAATATCTTTAAATGCCAGATATTCTTAATTGTTTTAACTTGTAAATTCAGCTATTCATTTTTTAAAGAATTCCATTTATAATCACAACTTAAAACATACACAGCAATAATCTGCCTAATAAGATCAATCCTATATTAAAGAAATTACAGTTTTGATTGTATTAAATTATTTTGAAAATTTCCATAGACGTTTAGAGAAAAAAGGCTCTTTAGATCTTAAAACCTTTAAGTTTATTATTAAAAACTAAATTTGTGATCAAAATAATCTCTTTGTTGTTTAACATGTGCAATACCATTAATAGAGAACTAATTTTAACATCTGAAATGTATGCCTTAAACCAGAAGTTGGCAACCTCCGACTAATTTAATCTGACCCGTAAAATATTTCGCAAACAAACAGTCGTGTTCATGAAAATAGATTAATTAATTACTATATAAGAAATATTAAGTTGAAGATTTTTGCTGGATATTTTTTCTGTACCGGCCCTCACCACTTTATTTTTAAATCCATACTCCTCACATTATAAAAAAAAAGTTGCTGACCACTGCCTTAAACTAGGCTTATGAGTGAAGAATGACCCTAAGCATGGGATGAACCCTGGATATCTTAATGATAGAGGATTGACACGTTAAGTCGAGGGTCTTGTATTGTATTGTCTTTATTTTGCTTATATAAAGAGCATATTGGCTTGTACAGCATACAAACGTCCTAAAGTAGGTGTGGTTCACTATTAGTTTTACATATATTTAGGAAAGTAAAATAAAATAAAAATTATAAAATGGGGTATATTTTATATTGTCTTCATCCAGAATACTATTCCTGTATCCAGGTTTCATTTCTAAAACTCATGAAGCTGAAATTTAGTTTATTTGCTAGGTTAGGAGAGAAACATTTGAATACATAAAATGTAAACACTTTTTTTTGTCTGAACAATATTTGTATTTTATAGATTTAATTTATAATAGCTATATTTCATCTTTACAATAGCATTGGCACCATTTCATTTTTAATATATACACTTTAACTATTTTTAGTGTACAATTTCAGTGTTTGTGTTTCAAAACCAAGATGCCTGTAAATATTATAATAATTTTATTTTTACTTTCAGATCCTGTTTGCTCTTTATTTTTCTGTATTAAGTAGATTTTAAACTTTACATTCGTATTTTTTTTTCTGACAACCATAATTATAGTCTTTAATAATTATAATTATAGCAAAATTAAAAAGGCTTTCTTTCACTCATAAAATAAGGTCCAAAATGTAACATATTAATAAAATATGCACTCTTAATTCAGTAATCTGTTGGAACAGTGCAATGGCGACCTTAAGATGAACTTATGTGCCTTTGATATTTTCTAGTCAATATTCCTAAAAAGAACTGATTTGTTATATTTTATGAATGGCTAATGTTATGTAAATTCCTCATACTATTGTTTGTTACTAGTCTTCACCAAATATATTTGTAAACGTATAAACACAAATGTATAGTATTTATTAATAGAAATGTACGATATCTATTGATTAAATGAAACTGAATTAGTCTTGGTTTTTTAGTCAGCTTATAGAACCACAATTTCCTTTATCGATTCAAAGTTTAACATAATATTATTTCATTATACTAGTATTAAAAATAGTTTTACAAGTAAAGATATTACCTGACAATTACTTTATTTATTTATTTGGGGTGTTTAACGCTCACTTTCTGAGCTGATTGGTATATCAGCACACTAGAACTTTCTAAGAGCTAAAGCGAAATGACCTACCAATTTTGCCAGTAAAGGTATTTTCACATACCTTCCAGGATTCTTTTACATGCCACAATCGAAATGGGACTGATGGCTTGGCTTTACTCCCCTTCCGAAGGAAGTTTTACTACAGATTTTTATCACTCAATAAAAATCTGTCAACCCCAGCTGGGTTTGAACCACAAACATCGGGCAAGCACTTTACTCCAAGGCCACCGAGGTTGACAACAATTACTTATTGGGTAGCGTTGACTGCCCATAAAGTGTGCGAGTAATCTAGCAGGCCAGATCTCAATTCCATTCAGCTGTGCCCAGGTTATGTTTTTCGAAGACTGGTTTACATCCCATTTCTTTTAATTCAAGTTGTTTTAACTCACATCATTGGTTCGCATGGCATTAGGCTTCCAACCTGCATTCGACTGGATTACAGTTGACAGGGAGATCGACATTCAACTCTCACTTGGCATCTTTTCTTCATATACAGAGGGGTGCAAAAATAGGTTGGCCCCTTTACAGAATAGAGTACTGAATTTTCATTGCACATAATAGTGATGTGTACCTCAGTGTATCAGACATATTCCAGGAATGTGTTTACGATTTGGGCAAACAATTCAAAGACCTCAGGAATTGACATTTTAGAAAAAAAATACAATAATATAAATTAAAGTAAGGAGTGTTATTTAATATAAGATAAGCTTGGATATATGAAAAAGTTGCATTTAGTCTATATCAATAAATGAAGCATTTATCTTTCATGGGCACCACGTTATCTACCACACACAAAGGGGCTGAAATTTTAAAATTAGTAGCCCTGTGCCCAAACATGTGTACCTCGAAGCTGGAATTTTAAATTTTTCTGCTAGGTTTTTTAAAATTTATTAAAAACTGGTTTAAATAGATTCTTTGTATGTCTGTTTGAAGCAAAGAAAGGTGTTGCCCAGGTACTTCTTGTTAACTTATTAACAAATAAATCCAACCTTTTATTATATTCGAGTCTTATCTTATAAGCCTTAGGAATTAATTGACATTTTTAAATGTGTGAATGAACATAATTTCTTAGACTCGCTATAGCCTTTATAATTTTATATTGTGTATATTTTGAACCCCTCTCTATATTCAGGCTCACGGCCTCTAAAACTACTCATCCTTATCCTCTAGTTAAACCATTAATAACCGAGGTGTTAAGCCATTGATTAAAAAAACATAATACTTAGATATCTTAACCTGGTGAGTCTTGGCCATGTGGTCAATATTGAAGAGCCCTGGATCCCATGCAGACCAACCACAGCTAATATACTGTTTCACATGTCATAGTTTAGTTTCGACCTAGTACAAAAATGGGGCGGCTACATGTGACTCAAAGAGAGATCCTTGACACTACCCCATTTGAATGTTAAATGCTCGCTAAACATTCAAATTAATATTGTGTTGAATTAATAAGAACACTAACTATTGAAAAATACTAAATACTTATTTGTTAATAGTTCATTAGACAGACGATTAACTGGTAAATTAAATTCAAGACTATGCTCGAGACAAAATACAAATCATGAACTGTTTCCAACCATGGCCGGATCTGTTTGTAACATAAGCCTCTCCAACGTCTCTTTTCTTCTTGCCAACTCCCCTTCACCATGACCCAGTCCTCTCCTCCCCACTTCAATATACAACATCCTCTTTGGTATCCATTCTTCCTCGCATGACCATATAATCAAAGTCGTGACTTCTCTATTCTGTCCTGCACTGGTTCCTCCTTAACTATCCCTCTCATTTCTCATCATATCCATTCTTGTTACCCCTATAGTACTTCTCAGAAATTCCATTTCACAGGCTTGAATTCTATTTTATCTTGCTCCTTCATCTCCCACAAAATTGAGATAAGTTTTTTAAAATTTAAAATAACTTTTTAATTTATCATTTTGGTGTAGTAAAACAATTTCAATAGAATGCAAAAAAACCTGCACCACGGCTCAACGTCTAGTTCGAGCTGTATTACCTACCTAAGTTTGGTGTTAACTGTGAAGTGAGAGTGGAGGAGAGTTATCACCCTTTTTTGATCACTAGTTTTTATCATTATTTAATTAATTGAATAATCAAAAGACACACTATCTAAATCCTAAGTCTAAACTATCTATTATAAATACCGTAAGCTATATATATAAAAAAAATTGGTGACCTGGTGGTCTAAGGGTAAGGTGTCAGACTTTTGTGCTGGGGGCTGGGGTTCAATCCTTGGTCCCAGCACACAGATTTATCTGATTGCCAAACCCTTCCTTCACCTCTTACACGTGTATTAATCACAACTTGTGAATGTGAGGAATGCCAGGCCTCCACCGTGGTTCGGATCCCACGTTAAACTGTAGGTCCTCCATTTCATCTCTCAATCACCCTACCATTACACATTAGCTTAAGTGCGTATAACCCGAACGGGTACAAGACGCGGTGCTAATAATAATAAAAAAATAAAAAAATTAGACACATGACATATATCTTTTGAGTAACTGTGAACTATAAAAGATAGCCTAGTGTGATTAAATGTACACATTTGTAATTACTAATTAGTGAATAGTACTACTAATTAGGTATTTTAAGCATTAGTCAATCTATTAAGAATAAACATTTATTTCAGTTGCTGTATCAACTCATCAATTAGGAGGCAAAGTTTAAATACTTTTTCAGTTTGAAAAGCTTGTAAAGCTGTCATCTCCAAGCGCTTGTCTACAGATGATCACTGTTACATTTTGAAGCCTGTACTGATTTAATCGAATATTTAACCTGTTGAATTAATATTAGGGACCATTGCTCATACATATTTAAACATACTTAGGGTACTTTTGAAATTATTTTAATCCAACCATATATGAAACATTTCAGGTAAAGCAGCAAATGTGCATGAGAAACAAATATTACTAAGAAACTTTTACAAAATTATTAGAATTGTCTTATCATCACAGTAGGCCCCTACAAACTTAATATTACAGTTTAAAACATTACTAAATCCACTTACATTTATTTATGCACCATGCAATGAGTTTTCCATGTGGTGCAAATATTTATAGTTTTAATACAAGTACTTTGACGTTTTCCATTGTTGGCAATTCTGTAACTATATATTTTTTTAATAAAAAGCTCTTAATATTATTCGACTAAGGTTGCAGGGGTAGGTTTTTCTGCATGACAATCATGTTACACAAAATTGTTGAAAACTAAGGAATACTTACAACTAAAAAGCATTATTAATGTGTGATGTCATGTATAAACTATACCTCACTTTTATTACAAATTAACATATCTGATGGCTAACAAACGTTACCATATCTACTTTCACATAAGTTGTGTGATCTGTAGGTGTCACTTTTGATAGATATTATAAATATCTATAAATTAACCCCTAGTAAAATAGTAAAATGTCATCATTGTTGAGTACAAAAATTTTTTTTATTTTTTTTAAAGGTGCCCTAAATGTTCATTCATAAGAAAAATAAAGTATAGTTAAAGTCCGTATCTTTGCAGTTTTTACAATATTCTTTGTTTGGCCAAAATAAATAAATTAATATTGCCTTAGTATATACGTTTCAAGTTTAATTTTCTACACAGATAATTTCAACAATTTTTGAATATTTGTTATGACCAGGGCCAGGATTTTGATGACGTTTCATCTTTTCTTTGGTTCATCACATACAATGCTCAAAAGTACATAAACTCTGTTCATTATCCACTTATTGTAGAAATGTATATTTTACCGGTCATTTTTTGTCATTTTGGAAATTATGGTCATATATTCTTGGTTTGCATAATTTGTTTTATCATTTTAAGGTATTTTTGTGTCATTTTAAGGCATTCATTAAGAATGAGTTTATTTTTAAATACTAATACTATTCTATAAAGTCATAAATGCTCAAACATAAAGTTTCTCAACACACAATTGTCAGAATAAGGAGTTAATGTGGGCAATACTATGTACCCTCTTGGTTTGTTGGGTTGTAAATTCCCCTTTCCTGTGAAACACTAACTAAGATGAAGGTGGTTGGTTGCGTTGGGAGGAGGTGGTTATTTAATGTTTCTAAAGTAGGTTTTTGTAAATCACTTATATTTAGCAGATGTGAAAGCTTGGTTGTTAAAGAATTTTCATTGCATTTTACATTTTGTAAAGTGTATGTTTGATTAATCAAGTACAAGTTTTTATTCATATTTTTAAGCGATTTTTCAAAAAGTAAAAGTTACTTTCTAGATTCTTTAGGTCATTTTATGCGTAATTTTTTACTATGGGTTGGTCAATCAAAATCCGGGCCCTGGTCATAACTATCACGGAATTTGACAAGGACTTTTAATCTCAAAGTTTCTGGTCAAATTAATGACACATATTTAAGAAATGTTTTTTTTACAAAAACTGTAAAAAAAGGACCTAAACTTGTGCCTCCTTCCATCAAAACTTGAGTGGTAAAATGAATACTACTAAAAATGGTATGTTTTTGATTCTAGTTAAAATATGAAATGGTAAAGAGAACCTGAATACAGCCATGAAGGAATGGCCAATTTTTATGGAGATTTGGCAAGTGACATTAACAGCGATGACGATTCTCAAATATCCGACTTGGATCCAATTCAGGTGGCAAAAATGGTGGAGGTGAGTAAAAGTATATTTCTGAATTTTTTTAACTTGATTGAAGTTAAAAACTAGTTAAGCTAAAATTATTTATATTAATTTGATGGGCATGCGATTTCTTAAATCTAATCATAAATGTAATTTTTTTAAAAGGCTAATCTAATTTATAAAATAGATAATGATCAGTATTTTCAAATTTCCCTTTATCTTGTATTTAAAAATAGAATTTTTAGGCAACTCTTATCTCTGTTTCGGATAGATGCCAGCTGTATCATATTTCCTTGATTTCTGTAATTTCTACGTTGGGTTTACTTCAGTTTAATTTCGATAGGGACAAACTTTTTTGATAGTTATAAAAGCTACTGAAACAATTTTCATAAATCTCTATGTAAAGTCATTTAATCTGTAACTGTCACTTTTCATAGATAATATAAATAACTATGAAATTATTCTTGTACTACTTATAACTTCTTATCATATTCCTACTGTACTACTAAAATGAATTTATTTTATTTTTTACAAGGACATGGATGATCTTGATGCCGACCTTTTCGGCTCTTCTGCTAAGAAAAAGTCTGGTGTGTTGCCAACTTCTATAGAAACTACTTCAGCTACAAAAAAAAGTTCATTTAAAGTATGTTGTTTCATATTTAAATAATTTTTTCTATTCACAGGCCTTCAATTGTATCTTTTTTATTCATGTGTCTCTAAATAGGTGTTTTTGTTTTGTTTTAGCACCACATTTTACTACTTTTTTAGGTTTTATGCATATATACTGATTACACTAATGAGCTAGGAATGAGGAAGGTTGAATTTAGAGGAAATATACCCACATTTGCGCTGAGGAAGAGTGGAAAACTATTTTGGCAAAAACACCCTCAGTACACCCGACTAGATTCAAATCTTGGTCCCCCATAATTTGCATTCTAGTCTAACACAAGAATGACGCCTTAGACCATGCGGGCACTGAAGCAGGTAAATACTTGTTGTAAAATATATATTTGTAAGGCAGTGGGGCATCCAGAAATTTACTTTTGAGAAGCCATACAATATATCTAGGCTATTATTGATACCAGTATGCTTTTTTTTAATTGGTAAATTTAGGGGCACTTTTAATGTTCATTGCAACACATCTTCTGAATATCAGGTTGTAAGCTGGGTCTTAAAATTAATATAATATGTATTTGAGCCATATTCACTGATCTATATGATTGTACATCGCAGGATTAAGCTTTTTTTGAAATTATTTGTGATCTTGAAGAAGGAAGAAAAGGGGAGGGGGACAAATGCCTTCCTTTAAAGCTCTCCACTCCCCGTGGTGTGCATCTGGAGGAAGGAGTAAGTGCAATATTGTTAGACACAATCAAACTTTGTAAAGAAGTTACACTAATAGCTTCCAGGCTGATACTCTCACTTGCAAACAGTTCATTGTCTTTAGAAAAGAATTAGGACAGGGAGTACATTTCATGTAATTAGAAACAAAATGTTTTATCTACTGTAAAATATGATGAAGGCAGGGGCAGAGTTTATGATTCACCCATCCCCTGCACTTAAAACTCTGGGAGTTTGGCGGGCATCCACCCAACCGGTGGAGGAGAAAATTTTGGAACTATTTATTCCTCTATAAGCTATTTAGAAGGTTTTTTTGAAAAATAACCGTGGACTTGAGTTTAACATTTTTAAAACTAGTTACTGATATAAACAATATAAAAAGTAAGCCTAAGCTTGGCTCAAAGAACATTATTTTAAACATCCTCTAAAAAAAATGTTTGATAGACTACAACTTGTTCAAAAATAAATAATTCATTGACATCCAAGCAGCATCAAGATTATTGATTCAAACAAGCGGTTGAAACTTTGTTTCTAAACGTGCATTAAGTAAAAAGACAACAATACTTTACTGATACTGATGTTTTCAATCCTCTCTGTATGTCATTAATTTTCATTTTAAATTATGCCATAGTCCACAATAACTTAAAAAACTTACACAAAAAAATTAATACAAAAGTACAAGTACAAAATACAAAAATACAGCTTGTAGATTGCTTCTGGGAAATAACTGAAGATAAGAAGCGCAAGGAAATTGACAGAAAAGGCTAATATTATTAGTATTGGATTATACTGTGGTTTGTGCGATAAGACTTGCTGCATACAATTGTACAAACATTGACTATCCAAACTACATATACATATTATCAACAATTTCTACGCTGTCATTGATGTTACAAAATAGCTATTTGTAGCTTTTGTATATAGTTCATTAAAAAAAATTACTGTTCGGCAATTCTTTGTCCCCATTTAATATAAAAGTAATTATGGATAAATGTGATATTTACAATAACTTAAGCAAAAATGTACAAGTAATGAATATTTTCCTCAACCCCTGCAATGCAGGGGTACTTTTACACCTGGCTCCTGCACGAGCAGGCCTGCATACTCATTGTATTAGGTAATTTCATAAGTATGAATTAGCTGATAGAAGAATGGTAATTACTGTTGCCCCTCAGAATGATATTTGCCCCCATGGAAGAACATAACCTATAATGGCTGTTGCTATTACTAAAAATAGAATTAGTACCCTACTTATTCAAGTGAATATAAAGGTATATGATATTTAATATAGTCCTCGCCCGATATATAGATACATTGTAATGAAAACTAATGAAGGTCCATTGGCTTGTATGGTTCCTAGTAGTTATCCAAAATTTACATCTTGGCAGATATGTACAATTTTATTAAATGCTGATTCAATATGAGTTGTGTAGTGTATTGCTGATAAATTGAAATGTTTTTATTCTAAATTATTTCATTACATACAGATCTAATCACGCCGGTCCCTTACGAGGTTCATATTACAATGTAAGTAATGTGATACACCTAAATTTATGGTTTTGACATTTACCTTGTGAATTGTATAATAAAGTGGGACAGTTGTTTATTTACAGTAATGATACGCAACTGTATTGTATCTATATTTAAACCTACAGTAGCTCCACGACTTCTTTGGTGCTGACTGACAGTTCACAGCAGACAGCTGACGGCTTTGAAAAGCTACCAGACCAAATTATGTATCCCTACGCTGAACCATATGATCTACAAAAAACATGTGTTTAACAGCTGTAACTTCTGACAGTCAAAATTTAGGTATATACCTAAATGTTGAGAGTCAGAAGTCAGCTGTTAGCTGTCAGTCAGCACCAAAGAAGTTGTGGAGCTACTGTAGATGATCCTCTTTATGTCCTTCTACATCTATTCAAGCTATTAATAGGACAGCTCTTCAAATAATATATAACATGAAGTCCATGCAAAATGTGAGATGAGATGTGCTTTAAGCTTGTTTCTCCTCTCGGCTATATGGTCAATGTTGGTATAATTCAGAAAATAAAATGTCACCACTTTATCTTTAAAAAAAACAATGGATTTATGACCAATTTTTACTAACATTATCGCACCCTCCATTTACTCTTGATTTCACTACGGTGAATATTATAAGTTAAGGCCATAATGTACTGATTCGGGGTAAGATTGCTACCTTTCAGAGTGAATTGAGCAAACCTATTATTTCATCTTGACAATAAGGTTAAATGTATTTATTGTTACTGCAAACAATAAAAAATACATTTCATCTAATCATTAATATTCTAAAATTGACCTAATATAAAATATATATTTTCTATTTTTAAAATTTATATTGTTTTTACCTTATTGTTTAATCTTCCTTTTGAAATGTCACTGTTTGCTCAGAGCAGTGACAAAAGTGGAGAGAAGCTTTCCAAGTCTCGAGTTTCTTTCGACTCCCCGAACAAAGTGGCGCCAGTTGATGTCGTTGATAAAGGCAACAAGTTCAATTTTGGAGGTAAGTTTAGCTGTCTTTGAAGTGTAATTTTATGAATGGGAAGAAATCCTTGAGTAAATATAATTAAATTCAAGTAGGTTGAATATATGCAATAGTGAATTCCAAAAGGATTAAGTCCAAACCAAAACTCTATTTCATTTCTTAGTTTTACTTAAATAGAGAGCACCTTAACGTTGTTTGATTAGTAATTTCCATAGTATTAATATTTAATTGATTTGTAATCTGAAGATTTTTGGTAATAAATTATTGCTTTTTTAGGCAACTTATAGTATAATTTATCTTTATCTTAGGTTGAGATGTATGGTAAATATCACCAACATTAGGATTGTTATGTACATGCCAACGCATGTACACTTCTTGTGATGTTGTAACAATTTTACAAACTTATATGCAGTAAAGGTACCACCCACTTCACTCGTACACAAAAACTGTTTTTTGTTAAATGATTCTCATAATTAGTTAAATAAATATCGTTAATTTAATTCAAAACTTCACAATTACTACATTAATCAATATTACTTAATTACATAAAATATTATCAGTCACCATAGTGACAATCAACACATCTATAAAAAGTCCTTTTAGAAATGTTTTAATTCAAAGTTTTATGACCTTAGTCATGTTCCAGATCATAAGTCTATCCTACCATTACATTTGATGCTATGCTATCCAATTACTTTATTGTTTTTATCCAATGGGGCCAACCATTGTTTCACCAGGCTCTGCCCCACAAACTTTAGAAGTTTTAAATGTTTTCCTTCGAGCTTTGTAATATATTATTAAGATAATAATACACGTTAAAATAAATGTCTCCAAAACTAAGGTGATAGTTTTTGATAAGGATGGATCAGGAAATGATTGTCATCTTAGTACAAATGGAACACTGTTAGAACAAGTGAATGATTTTGTTTATATAGATAGAATGTTATGTAAAAATGGATTGATAGTTGGTTACAATTGACAGACGGGTGAATGCATCTCAGAGAGTAGTTGGATGTCTGTGGATCATCAAAAAGAATTAAGTAGTATCAAAAGAGGTAAAGATGGCAGTATATAAAAGTGTGTTAATGCCAACTATGGTTTATGGATGTGAAGTGGGTTTCTCAGGAGAAACACAAAAGTAAAGTGAATGTGGTTGGAATGAGATATCTAAGAATATAGAATATATATGCTAAACACACAGAGTGAGTAATGAATGGGTGCTGAAGGAGTGTGGTTTGAAAGAGAATCCAATAGGTAAATGTGAAAGAAAGTGTCTTACTTTGGTTTGGCATGTTAAGAGTATGAGTGTGGATTGAGTGACGAAGCATATATATATGAAGGTAGAGTGTATGGATCAAAAGGAAGGGGTTATGCAATGTAAGGCGTGGCTAAATGTTGCAGGCGAATGAGGTAAAAAGAAAAAAATTAATAGTTTTAAGTATAAAAGAGCATGTATGACTCATTGTATGGATGTTGTTAAAGCGAAGGGAGTATGCAAGGATAGGAAAGTGTGGAGAAAGTTAGTGAGGATGGATTAAGTACGGAGTTGTTTTTTGAGCTATGTGTACATTTTTGCCTACCCCATAAGGGAACGGCATGATTAGGTATGTATTGAAATAATTTAGAATAAAAATATTTCACTTTATCAGAGCCATTTTCACAAACTAATAAAAATAAAATAAAACTTTTTTGTATTACTACTTGATCAATCTATCCTCATATTAACATTAATAACATAGGGATAAGAAAGATACAATTTATAGTAAATGTACCCACATTTATGTGGAGGAAGAGGGTAAAACCATTTAGGTAAAATCACTCTCAGTACACCCGACCAGGGATTCAATCCCTGATCTCCCAGTTATCAGCAATAACCTTTTGCAAGAATGACACCATAGGCCTTACTGCCATCAAAGCAGGTAACAATTTAATTGCCATTTTTACACATTTATTAAATTAAATATACAAAGACCGCCTTGGTGGCGTGGTTAGTTAACACACTGGTTTTGTGTTGAGCTAGACTGCGAGGACGGGGAGGTTTGAATCTCACTCGGTGAACTGGGGGTGGTTTTTCCTAAATTGTTTTCCACTCTCCCTCCACACAAAATGTGGGTTCACTTCCTCTATATTCAACCTTTCCAATTCTAAACAATTAGCGTAATTAATACTTAAGTATATAACTCGAATGGGTTGTAAGACACAGTGCTAAGTACTAAGCATGGTTTACACGATGCGTGCTACTGGATAGTCAGTAATACATTAGCTGTCCTTCTAACTGGGGGGACATCTAATGGGCTTTTCTCTACTGAACCTGCTATTCACACGTTGCGAGCTCTGGCTAGCAAGTAATACAGTAGCTGGCCTTCTAACCAGGTGGAGAGTTATTTGGCTCTGCTGTACGGTGATCATAAGTTAAAATGACTGAAGAGTCTATAGTTTTATTGGTAAGGTAATAAGCTCACTTTTCTTTAATATCGTGTGATGAATTATCAGATAGAAATAAGTAGCGAGGAATAGGGCAATTAAGTCAAAAACACTGACAAAACCACGTGCAATATTAACAGGTGTCTAGTAGCTACTGACTGACCTGTGCATTCACACTGCGGAGTGAGGGAAGGCCAATGGACAGTAAAACAAAAATATTTGAAGTGGCTGGCTAGGCCACTGCTGACCTACTCGCACGGTCAGTAAATCGGCTGACCTGTTTACACGAAGCCAGTAGCTGACCAATTACTGCATCACATCGCATGCACTAGCCCGGTAAACGGCATTATTAATTCTGAGAATGCATCCACGTGTTCGGATCACTTAAACTGTAGTCCTCATTATCTCACAATACCTACCATACACATTAGCTAGTCGTATACCATGGTGTAAGACGCGGGCTATAATATAATATATTAAATATACAAAGGACAACCTACCTAAACTCGAATCAAATGGGCCAGTTTCGTATATGAAACTGGCCCATTCAATTCTGGTCTAGGTAAGTGTAATCTTATATTTAGTGTAGCCCCGCATTAGAGGCGTACTAAGTCTGACTATAAAACTGGCTCTTAGTGTTAGTTTAGCTTTATTTTAGCTTATCAGACTTAAATTAAGGCGCCAATCTTTAAAGAGGAAAGTTCCCTATCCTACCCATCAGCATGTGGATCCTTTGTACGACTTAGGCTTCATCAGGCATTTTTAATGAGCTATATTTGTATTTTATTTTCCACAGATTTTGATACAAATGACCCACTGGCAGATTTGCTATCAGATGACGAGTTACCAACATCCAAAAAGAAACATCAAAGCGGAATGTGGTGTCCCCTACTAATTATGAGTCAGGGGATGGAGAAGTATCTGTCTCTAAACATGATATAAGCGCATTCCAAGCAAGCTCTGAGAGGAAAGAGAAGTCCAAAGTCATTGCTGATTTGTTTGGTTTGGAAGACAATGCAGGAATAAATAAGCATGCAGCTTTGTCTTCCTCTCATGAGGGGATTGTTAAAGTTTCTGGTGATACCGACATTAAATCCTCTGATTGGCTTGGATTAAAAAGTCCAACAAAAAGTCCCCCATCAGTACCTATTGTGAAAAAGGACTCTGAAGTCTTGGTTAGTAATAGGACAGCATCTACTAAAAAGTCTGCTGCTGATATAATCCCAAAAGATGATGATGATGACCTATTGGAAGGAATGGGATTTGTTGACAGAAATAAAACAACATCTACATTCACTCAGAAAGGAAAAGTGGAACAAATTAGCACAAAGCCAAAATCCATTTTGGATGAATTGATGGGAAAAACTAAGGTTGAAATGCCCAAAGTAAAAACATTAGACTCCTCTAGTGGCACAAGCAAGAATACTGCTCAAGTTCCAAACCCAATTTCATTTGGTGGTTATTCACCTTCTGTTTCAACGACTAGGGAACCACGCAGGTCTGGACAGCGACGAAACTCAGGGGCTGTTGCGGATCCTCTTGGGATTTTCACCTCTCCTACAAAAAATACACAAGTGTTGACTAGTAAAGAACAATCACTTGATCTCGTTGCCACGCCAAATATAAAATCTCCAGAAACAAACTTGAGGCGTGGATCTCAGCCTGATTGGTTGGGCTTATCTAGTTCTGAAGATAAAAGTGTTTCTCCTGCAGTGGGGATAGCTCTACAATCATCACCAAAACACACCTTAAAAATAAACCCTGAACAGAAGATGCATGATTTGGCACCTCTACCGTCAAAGCCGATGCAAGACAAAGTGCCCGCCCATCAACACGGCAACCTCCCTGAATGGTTAGGGGGGAGGGAGCTCTAAGCGAGTCTGTGGTTTCGAAGAAGCAGGAGATACACCCGTCTTATTTTCAAGAAGATTCAAAGAAGGACGCTGATTTGGTTCCTGAGTCTATACAGACTGCTAACGCTCATCATGGTAACTTAAATATTTTTTCTGAATACTACATATTGGAAACATGACCATGCCCATATTCACTCACTCATCATCATCATCATCATCATCATCATATCATCATCATCATCATCATCAATCATCAAGAACAACTGTTTCAGCCTGTGGTTGTGTCAATTTAGTGAAATTTCTCCATATTCCTCAATTTTTCCACCATTATTCCTTGGACTTTAATTGCTTCCATTCTTCTCCTCTCACTGGCACATTTTCTGTTATCTGTTCTCCCATTTCTTTCTTGGCCTCCCTTGCGGTATTTTCCCTAACTTCATTTCCATCATTTTTTTTTAATATATCATCACCTTTTCCATCCTCATTACATGCCCATAAAATCATCTCAGTCTTGCTTTCTCTACTATCTCATGTACTCCAACTCCCACTCATTCCCGACAACTTCATTCCTTATCTTGTTTCTCCTCCTAACAGCTAAAATGATCTTCACAAACTTCATTTCCATAGCCTCCACTTTCCTAGTCTCTCTTACATCACAATGTAGATTTATAATATTTTTATTTTTTCCATAAATAAATCTCAAGAGAAGTAATAGTTTAAAAAACTCATAAAATAAACTTACCAAATATAGATATACACATTGCTGCTTGTTTGGTATGTGTGAACATTTTACTAGACTGACCCAGCCACAGTGTGAAAATAGTTGAAATTTATGAAGGTGATGTGTCCACGTATTATTTTTCATAATTGATTACTTAAAAATAATATCTACATTTTGTAGGTCAATTAAAGAATCTCAAAATGTATACCTAATATTTTTACATTGACTCAATAGGATTTCTTTTACAACCATAGCTGGGTGAATCAAGTATGCAAGTTTCGATATATATTCACAGATATCGACAGTGCATTAAATCAGAACATAACATTACTCTCCGGAGCTCAGTTTGACCGAGAAACGGCAGCAGCCTTTATGCGCCAAGAGCAGCAGCTGTTGATGGCTTTACACTTGAAGCAGCACGAGGAGCATTGGCCAGCTTACATCACCGGCAGCAGGATCTGCTGTGTAAACAAGAGCTCCAACTACAGGAGTTGGTCAACCAACAACTGTCGAGGCAAAAGCAGTTGGAGGACCAATTGAAAAAGCAACAAGAGAGGATTAACTTGCACATACAGGTGACATTGAAAATACCGACACTTGGATTAACACATACTGATGAGGTCAGATCAATTGTTAGTATGTCAAACCTTGGTCTAAGAGACAACAATTTAAACCTTTTTATGTATAGCGATTGTGTTTTCCACTATAAGGATATGTAGAAACTATTTACTAAAAATCGTACTACTTATCCTTTTCCTTTTGATTACTTAAAAAGGATTAGGCCTTCGAATCCCTCTAAACCTTAAGGATATTCAAGATTCGAGGATTTGAGAAAATTTAGAATTTGAGATTCAAATCTTTAAAAAAAAATTCCGATTTTTCAAGTTAGATTTGTTTTAGAGCTCTAATTCTACTTATTGGTGGTTCAAAACTAATAATAATTATAGGACGAACTTAACAACCCGGCCCAGACCAGTAATTTAACATTTAACTGAATGTATGAATGTTATAATGAATGGATTATAAGAAAGAATGTTAACATTTAGTTAATATTTGTATTTTCTATTATTCTCTCATATTTATGTTTCCTCTTATATTCATAATTTTTTTCCAAGATTCAGATTCGAGATTCGGGATTCAAAGGTAAATTGGAGATTCGGATTCGAGATTCAGATTCGTTAAATAATGGTTCTGACCCAACTCTATTTCAAATCTTTAACATTGTTGGCATTAGTGTGTCCTAAAATAAATTGGAATTTTTTAATTAAAGATAAAGCTTTATTTAATCTTTAAGTTGAAGTATATAATCCTGCTTACCATATTTGTTCAATTTATTGTGGATTATACAATCAGCTAATCATTTTTATTTGAGAGTGAACCAGCTCATGTACTGTCAATAGTGAAAAATATCTCTCCACCCCTGACAATACTTTATATAAAGCTTTGTTAATCCTTATAATTCCTTATGATGATTTAATGTGACTATGGTAATAAAACAAGGGCTTTCTTTTAGACACTGATGTCTCAGCCATTATTTCCGCCCGTCTCAGTTTTGCCACCTGACCCAGTGTTGCCTCCTGCTCCATTGTTGCCAAATGCCTCACTATTATCGACTGATTCAGTGTTACCAGAAACTCCAGAGGTCAATCAATCTCATACTTATTTGAAGAATCCTCAGGTAATAGCATAGTTAAGTAAGGCTGTAGTTTTTAATCCGTTAAATTAATTTTACATTAAAGTAAAACCACCATTTCATAATGATGATGAGACCAGGTCACTAATTAGTTTATTTCTGTTAAAGAAAAACCTCTTAAGTTTTTTTAAGGTATTTTGTACATGAATTTGGAAGAAGGCACAGGAAAGGTGTATAGAAAACATAAAAAAAAGGGATAGAACCACTGGCTAAATCATTATTAAAAGTAAGGAAAATATACCAGTTCACTTACCTTAGAAGTCAGCTGGTTGAAACATTGTAGATTCACGCAAACTCTTCGACAAACATATTTTAAACAAAATATTGTGGAATTATAACACATTTAGTGACAAAGACACATTTCAGTATGTGTCTTACCACAAACCTTCCAAGACAACACCGCTTTATGTGCCTCACCAAGAGCTTTCTAAAGCAACACCACTTTCTTCAGACGCTGAGAGTATTTTATTTCAGAATGTATTTCAATACTTAAAAGCAGAGGTTGTGCCTTTTCAAAACACCAGTGTTTGAAAAATGATTTTTTAAAAATGTTTATGTTGATTTAAAAATTATAAATCAGATAGCTTAGACAAGCAAGTGAACTGTCATTTTTTAATTCCCTTTTAACAACTGTTTTCTCTCTCGTGTTTTCAAATCCTCCTCTTTCCAAGGAGTGTATACTTGTAAATAACGATTTCCATACAATGTCTACAGGCTGACCTTGAAGCGAGACACCAAGAGGAAGTGCTCATTCTGGAGAACTTGTACAAGCGGCACATAGCTCTCCTGGAGTCCTCTCTGGAACGCCTGGAGCACAGACTTCGGGGAGAAAACTCTCAGCTAGAGAAAGAGTACCAAGCCAAGATTGAAAAGTTACAGGTGAGACAAGAGTACTGACATTTGTTTATCACTCGGAGACTTTGTTGCAAATTTCACACTCTCTCGTGAAGAATCTCAAAGAACGAAACCTAGGTTGGGAAATTGTGTGATAATAGCAGATATTCTTTTATAGGCAACCATCACCACATTTTCCAATGAAAGTGGTGTAAAATTGAACTGTGTTCTTCTTTTCACTGTTAATAGTCTGTCTCAACCTACAAATAACGCCTAACTCTATAGCTTGAACCAAACATTGCATTATGATGTGGTTTTCTCACTTTCTGTATTCTACTTTATCTCTATAAGGAAAACCTCTTTTTGCTTTATGAGGTAATTGTATCATATTTGAAAGAAGGTATAGGAAAGGTAGATATAAACATATAAAAGGAACGAACACAATATGGTGTTTAAAATGAAAAGAAGAACACAGTTCACACTTTAAATTGCTGCCATTGGACAAAATGGTAGTGGTTGCCTCTTAAATAAAATCTATCGTCACCGCCCAATCCCCCGACCTAGGTTTCACTCTATCAGAACTCATCAGGGAGGAGTGTGAAACGTGTGACCAACTTCCTAAAAGAGGAAACAAAAAACAAAACACAAAAGAAAGAAAATGGAAAATTGTAAAGTATGATAGGACACATAGATAGGAACATGTAAAAGGTATAACATAAAGGACAAACACAGGAAAAGGACATTGGATGCGAATATATAATATATATCTATATGGAAAACCTTTCATTTCTTTCATTGTATTCTACTTTAGAATACAGTGAATTTATTTTACCATACTTAAAAAAATATAATATAATCTAAAAACATTTATTTTGAAAAAAAAAAACCTATTTAAATTGATCCCAATTTCAGTGCTGTCAAGTGAAGATTGGGGAAAAAAAAAAACGGTCTTCTATGCGGTTTCAAGCATAATCATGTATCCAATTTCCTGGTTAATCAGTCATGTCATGGAATGGGCTCTTAAAGTAATTGGGTTTGTCCTATTAGTTGCTATCCCTCTTTCTCATAGCTTATTACAGGTTTGAGGATTTATAAATTAAAAAATTATATTTTGTATTTTTATTGTATATATTTAGTATGCATAGCTTTATTACTGTGATGCGCTATTTAATGTGTTTTATTTTGTTGTTTTTTCATTCACTTAACACACTTGGGATATTGGTGCCTGAAACTTCTGGTGATAAAGACTAAACACTCATTCTTTGTCGATAAATCTTCATAAAATGTATATAAATTAATACTTTCTCACTCTAAAGCATTTGAGTTTCGTCAGTTTAACCATTCATAAGTTAATGTTAAGTCTTTCTAAAAATTTATTTTTGTAGGAAGAACAAAGGCAACTGGAAGAAGCGCACAGACATAAATTGGCGTCCTTGCAGGAAGAAAGGTTGTCAGAACTGAAACAGCTTAAGGAACTCCATCAAATGGAAGTAGAGGAGCTTCGAGAACGATACACGAGGGCAGCAGAGACAGAACAAGACACAACTTTACAAGCGAGGTACACGTGAGATTCCATCTCTCTGGTTCACACAGTGCAGAGAAAAAAATTGGTGATTGATAGAACATGGTACTGCTTTATCTTCTACTGGACTAGCCATGTGAATAATGCACCCTATTTTCATTTATTTTTTTAATCACTACCTTTTCAGGCTATACACATTATATGATAATCACTCTAATGGGTAGGGATGAGAAAGGAAGCATTTTAGAGGTAATATACCTGCATTTTATTGGAAAAGAGGGGGAAACCATTTAGAGAAAAAAAAACTCAGTAGACTCAACAGGTATTCAAACCCTGATCTTCCCATCTTTAGCAGGCCAGTCTAACACGAAAATGACACCTTAGACCGCTCGGCCGCTGAAGTGGGTATTTTCACTGTCCAATCAGAGATTAGATAAACATGGATTTAACCTAAAGACAGGTTAAAATATTCTCTCTTCATTCTGTTTTACTCTTAAACAACCCTCCAAACTTTCAGATGTCCCATCTTGCACAACATTCTGGCCCGGCCTAAATTGCCTGACCAGATCAATTACCAACAGAACTAAATAACATATTCATTCTGTTTGGCCTAGAATTATGGTAATTTAGACTTTGTTTCTGATAACCAACATATTTACATTCAGACATGGGGCTGAGTGATATTTTTAAGACTGAACGAAGCTTCAAAATTTTGAATCTGATTCTGAATCGTGTTAGAATATTTATTCATTTAGAAATTCCAACTCGAATATTAATAATAATTAAGACTCCTCATTGCTAAACCAATTTTAATATTTGAAATATTCAAATCCAAACAGACCCCAGTTTTAGATTCAATGGAATTTAATCTTAAATTTGAAACTAAAATTCATACTTTGTTATGATTTAACTTTTTTTAAAGTTACCATAGATCCATAATTTTATTTTATAATAGAAACTTGCAAATAGTTTACAATATGATCATCATCATCATCCACAGTTTCCTGCCAATGGCAGGGTCTGCCTCAATTTAATCCTCTCCATTTACTCCTGTCCTCCCACCACTTATCTTCCTCCAAGCCAGCCCAATACACCCCTCTCTCCTCCACATTCTCCCACACTTACTTTATCCACCTGTCCCTGGGTCTTCCTCTCTGTCTCCTACCCACCACCTTCGTTTCAAGCATCCTCCTTGTAATCCACCCCTCTTCCATCCTCTTCACATGTCCATACCACCTCAATCTCGCCTTCATTATTCTATTCTGCAGGGGTTCCTTCTTCACTTACCCTCTCTCTCACTCTAACGCTCTCCATACTTGTTACTCTTAGCCTACTCTATATAAATTTCATCTCGCATTCCTGTATACTCTTATCCGTTCCCTTCGTTACCCAGGTTTCTGATGCATACTGGAATATTGGAACATAGTATATCCTGTACATCATTCTTTTGGACTTTTGCGGCACAGCTCTTCTCCAGACCAGGATTCTGACACATTTGTAAAAGATATATCATATTCACAGTTAATTTGTTATCTAAACATGGTGTGATGACGCTATTTTTATTGGACTTTATAAAAATATATGTAATTTAGCTTCTTTTTTTTTTAACATCCTTAATAGAATCAAACAGCTACACAATAATAGTTTTATTGAAGAGTACTTTCACTCGGTATTTAGGTCCCTCAAGCTGCTGTTTGAGCAGTTAGGCCATAGCAGCCAGCAGCTGACAGATTTACAAGACAAGGTAGACCACCAGAAGATCTCCCAACTAGATGTTAGAGAGGTCGCTTTGAAGGCCAAGGAGGCGGAACTTGAGTCGTTGAGGGCCAGCCTGGAGAGACAGAGGGCTTCATCAGATCAGGAACGCAGGAAGTTGCTAGAGATAGTGGCCGACCTCGAGATGAAGGGAGGAGAACAACGTGCTGAGGTGGATTCCAAGAAGTGGGAGCTACAACAGGAGTCTGCCCGACTTGAGGCGAGAACCCAGGCCCTCGAGAAGGAGAGGCACAGGGCTCTAGCTCAGTTGGAGCAGGAGAAGAGAGATGTACAGGTAAACCTGAACAAACTGTCGTTATTACATTTGGATGGATTGTGTTTCCGCCGCAATGACCTGCTTAAGCACATGGTAATACACTTTTCCGAGCATTAAAGATAAGTTCAACATTTATTTTTGGTTTATTTTAGAGTAAATATTTTACATTACCAAATTTGAGGAAGAAAATAAATTCAACAGTGTTTCTTATGCACTAAAACCGTGCAAATTAAAAAATGTATATGTATTATTTGGTTTTGGAGACATGTAAATAAAACAATATTTTGAACCTAACTCTTCAATGGTGGCTCATAAATTGATAAACACATGAAACACAGATAAAAACTTAGAAGCTATTTAAAGGGTGGTTTTTCACTCAAAATCTAAAGCCAAATGGGGCAAAAGGATGTTTTTACAACCTAAAAAAAAAAATCCTGTGGGAACTCTTACTTAAGGAGCTGTTTTAGAAACAAATTAACCTTGTATTTTAGTTGCTTTATGTAAAGCACCCTTATTATTAATATTTCTGCATTCATATTCAACATATACTGTAATGTTTAGAAATAGTCCTAGCCAAGATGACTTCCTTGAATCTTTAAATCCTTGTGTTTTTCATATCTTGAAGGATATAAAGGACTTAGATATTCTAAACATTTTTAAAATCGAAATTTAAAAAAATATAATAGAAATTCGAAATGCATTTAGAGCTAATATACGGTTTATTAATAGCTTATTTAATTTCAGGCCAAACTTAACAGACCTTTGACAATTAATTTACCATATAATAACAATTAATAGTAAAGGTTTGACCCTTAAAAACTAGTTAAGATTTCTATTCTCTTCAACCACCTAAAAATTTACTACTACTACTTCCTGAGACCCACTTCAGTGGTCGAATGGTCTAAGGTGTCACTCTCATGTTAGACTGACCTGCTTATGACGAGGAAACCAGAGTCTAAATCCTAGTCGGATCTTCTGAGTGTGGTTTTACATACATGGTTTCCCACTCTCCAGTCTCCTTCCATTTCAAATGCGAGTAAATTACCTCTTAAATTCTTCCTTCATCACTAACCCATTAGAATTTTTATCATATATGTGTATAACCTGAACAGTTAGTAGGACATGATGATAAAAAAAACTTCCTGAGGAAGATGCAATGAACACATCAAAATATTGAAGTGTGTATAAATATGTGTTGGGGGTTTCACTTTTATTTCTGCTCTATTTCTCTACAATTTTATCATAGTTATTTAATTATATGTTATATTTTTATTAATGCACTTTATTTTATACATAGTATTTTGAATGAAATTAGAAATGAGGTAAAAAATCATAGCAGTGTGAATATGATAAACTCTCTTGCTTAGTATTTTTTCTAAAATTTTGATTTAGTATGTCTATAAGAAATGATTAGAATTTCAAAAATTAAAATTATTTGACCCAAAACTTTTCCTCACATAAAAGATTTGAAAATAAAAAGCTCCAACTATTTTGCAAACATACATCATGCCTAAAACTTCTCGAGGATACATAAAGTACATATTAATCAAATTATTTATATAGTTTGTTTTTTGATAAATGTTCATAACACTTTCACTTTAATTTAAATACACGCTTGATATTTTATGTTAGCAAAGGTTAAAGTCGGGTACACAAGAGTCAACGTCCGAGACAAAAACACTATCTACAAATACACTTAATGGGCTAATTAACACAAATAAGGTTAGCGTGAGCACAGAACGACGCGGTCTGGTTTGAAGGAGAAAAACAACTGTGAAAGTGAAAGTGCGTGACTGGTTAGCTCTTGATACTCATGCTACTGCAGCGCCTTTCGTGATTGGTGCAGTGGTTAGATCGTATAGCTTAGTCAGTTACTCCAACACTTCCCTCGAGATAACAACTGGAAGCTCATCGGGTGCCCCGATCAGTCCCAAGAGTTCGACACAGTGCCCATGCTTTGATTTCGTCAAAGCTTTGGTTAACACGTCGGCTGGCATCTCCTCCGATGCCACGTGTCCCAATACTATTTGACCCGACTCAACAGTCTCCCGTACAAAATGGTGACGAATGTCAATGTGTTTTGTTCGTGCATGGAAGACAGGATTGGTTGCCAGTCTCTGTGCCCCAACATTGTCATTGAGCAGTTTAAGCGGTCCAAATTCCTCCTTTCCAAGCTCGAGCAGGAAACGCTGAAGGTGCACGGCTTCCTTGGCTGCTTCACTCAAGGCCATGTATTCAGCCTCCGTGGTAGATAATGCGACAGTCTGTTGCTTCCTCGAATCCCAGGCAATCGCACCGCCATTCATGACGAAAACATATCCTGTAAAGGAACGCCGGTCGTCAAGTGATCCTCCCCAGTCGGCATCTACGTAGCCCGTTAACGAGCTTTCCCCACACTTGTATGAGATTCCCTGGTTAGCAGTGCCCTTGAGGTACCGAAGTACCCTCTTTGCTGCGCCCCAATGAGTACTGTTGAAACAGTCATTAAATTGACTTAACACACTTGTTGCATGAGCTATGTCCGGACGTGTAGCCACTGACAAATACAGTAAGCAACCAACTAGTTCTCGGTATGGGGGTTTTTCACCATCCGAAGTTGACCATGCCCCACCCTTTGCCAACTTCGTTCCAACGTCTAGTGGGGTTGAAACAGGCTTGCAATCTGACATACCGAAGCGTTGAAGGATGTCTTTTATGTATGTCTTTTGACTTACAAATATCCCGTCGCCGTTTCTGGAGAAATCCATCCCCAAACAGCGCTTTAGATCGCCCAGATCCTTCATCTCAAACATCTTTCCAAGTCTGTCTCCGAAACGGGTGGTTTCTTCGGGGTCACGACATATTATCAGAATGTCGTCGACGTAGATGACGATGATCATGATCTCTTCATTCCAACGCCTTATGTAAACACACGGGTCCCCATTGGTGGGTTCCGCACCCATGGCACGTAACTCTTCATCTAGACGTCTGTTCCAGGCACGACCAGCTTGTTTTAGGCCGTACAGAGCCTTCTTTACGTAGCAGACCATGTTACCTGCTGCTAACTTGTTGAGTGTGGCCCTCGCCCTGCTGACAGTCTGATCCATGTATCCTTTCTTGCTCACTATGTGCTCAAGGACTTCTTCAAATCGATCTGGTACCTCCATGTATACCTCCTCATCCAGTGTCCCGTTCAAATACGCTGTTTCCACATCATACTGTCGTATGTGCATATTGTTCTGGGCTGCAAATGAAATGACCAACCGTATTGAATCTAGGCGTGCAACTGGCGCATACGTCTCATGGAAGTCCCTGCCGTACAGTTGAGCATATCCCTTCGCCACTATCCTGGCTTTGCGCTTCTCCAGAACGCCGTTTGTGCCATACTTATTTCGTAGCACAAAACGACTGCCGATCACCCTTGACACTTTTGACCTGTCCACCAGATCCCACGTGTCTTTTGCAAGAATTGACTCCACTTCATTAGCCATAGCCATAATCCATTCGGTTGAGTCCTTACTTGTCAATGCTCGAGCAACTGGAACTTCACTCAGAAAAGCGAAGTCATCCTTGACTACATGATTCGCCATTGCATAGATTCTGGGGGGTCTTCCGGGACGTCCGGTCCGCAATACCCTTGGCCTTCCTGGACCTCTTCTTACAGCATTCAATGGTTCATCTGGGGGAAAACCTTGAAAGCCCTCGGCGTCTTCGTACTCGTCAGGACGTGCCTCTGGTAATGGCTCCTCGATCGGATGATGCGATTCTTGACCGTTAGAAAGGTTGATCATGACGTGTTGATCTTCATTCTCTGTTGCGTTAACGTCAACTGATGAACTTGACAAATTTGGGGGCTTGTCGTCCTGCGGTAGGAAGTCCTCCCACCTCTTCGTTGACTGGATCGGAGTCCTGTCCATGAAGATCGCATCTCTGGATACCTCGATCTTCCTCTGCTCCGGTAGCCATACCCTGTACGCCTTTGACTCTGAGCTATACCCCACGAAGATGCCTTTCTTCGATCGTACTTCCAGCTTCCCCTTGCCCGGCGTTCTGTCCATGACGAAGACTTCGCTCCCAAAGATCCTAAAGCTGGACACGTCTGGTGGCTTCCCGAACCAAACCTCATATGGGGTTCTTCCCTTTAGTTTACTTGTTGGTGACCTATTGCGTATGAAGTTTGCGGTGTTGACGGCCTCCGCCCAAAAAGTCGGCGGCAGTCCGGACTGAATTAGAAGGCAGCGTGCCATCTCCATCAGTGTCCTGTTTCTCCTCTCAGCAACTCCATTTTGCTGCGGGTTGTGAGGTACGGTCAAACGCCTCAAGATGCCATGCCTTTGGAGCAGCTCGTCAAACTGTTTGTTGACATATTCGCGTCCGTTATCTGACTGTAAGCACTTAACCGCCTTTCCCTGTTGGGTGCTCACAAGTGCCCTGAAACTATCGAATTCGTCCATCACTTGGTTCTTTTGCTCGATGAATCTCACCTCACACCATCCCGAAGAATCATCTATGAAAGTAGCAAAGTAGAGCTTCTTTCCATGTGAGGCTACTCGCATTGGACCACAGATGTCAGAATGTATGAGCTCACCCAGTACTGACACTCTCTCCGAAACCTTTGGAAATGGAGTGCGACACATCTTCCCTTGGAGACAAACACTGCATTGAAAATCATTGTTGATGCCCTCGACATTGATTCCTTGAATTGATCCAGCCTTGATGGCCTCGCGAAGTGATTTGACATTAAGATGTCCCATGCGAGCATGCCAATCCTCAATGGAATTCTTCATTGGAGTAAGTACGGCGTCATCCGGGCCTGAGATTTTCCTGCATTCCTGGTCTGTTAATTCTGGGAAATAATATAGTCCGTTTTCCCGTTTCGCGATAAGCAGAACGTTGTCATCCTGATCGATGACCTCAGCCTTTGTCTCACTAAAAATCACTTTGTATCCCTTGTCGGTAACCTTCCCGACCGAAACGAGGTTGGCGCGTAGGTCCGGTACAAACAATGTGTCTTTGAATTCGATCACCTTTTTATTACCGCTCGCGCTCGTCCCGATTGACACGGTACCGATTCCTTTTATGTCTGTACATGTTCCGTTCGCGAGATTTAGCTTTCCGTGATCAAAGTTCCGACTGATCTGTGCAAACGACTCGATATTCCCACACATGTGAGACGTGCACCCGCTGTCGAAACACCAGCTAACGCGATCCGCATTATTTCCGATTCGAAATGCACCATTGTTGGACGTGTCTGTCGCGGCTAGGCACACGCTTTCGACGTTTTTCACGGATTGTTCGTTCGACTTCCTTGTCTTATGACAGTTTTTCGCCCGGTGTCCGATCGCATTGCACTTAAAACATTTCATTTTCGAGTCCTTTTTCGCACCATAGTCTTTGTCCAATTTCTCCCATCTGTGTTTTTCCCGTTTATTATTTCCGGCCGACTTTCCCGCGTACATCGCGTTTTGTGCTGAATTCCGGCTCGTTTCCTTGCGCGCATCGAATTCCTCCGCAACTTTGATTCGAAGCATCTCCAGAGGCGGTAATGAGTCACGTGACGACATGGCGCAACGAAAGTTTTCGTAGCTCTCCGGTAGACTGCGCAAAAACATGACTGCCAACAGCTCTTGATTAATGTCAACCTCAAGTTCTGCTAACCTATCCACCATGTCGAAAAAACATCGAGAGTGTTCATGCATGTCGCCGCCATCTTGTAACTTCAAGGACATCAAATTATTCAACAAAGCAGCCTTCCGCGCCGGCCCTTTGGACTGGTATATTCCCTCTAATTTTTCCCAAATTTCCCGTGAGGTCACGCAGCCCTTAGTCTGTTTAATTTCCGACGGGTTCATGGCGAGCACTATGTCAGATTGTGCCTTCAGGTCGGCTTCTATCCACCGTCGTTCGGCTTCAATCGTCGCCGGCTCGGCTGTAACCACTTCTGGTTTCACGATTGTTCCACTCACATAGCCCCATGCATCATTCTTTATGAGAACTGCACGCATTTGTATCTTCCATGTTTCATAGTTCTCTTTATTTAAAACTTCGAACTTTACGCCGGTCGCGTTCATCTTCGCGGCGTACTAACGAGTTTTCGAGACTCAATATGGCGCAATGTCCGTTAAAGTTATGTACTTCGCGATCTTCGATTAGTCACACGAAAATTATCGCGACGAGCCTGGGCCCATAACCTGTTAGCAAAGGTTAAAGTCGGGTACACAAGAGTCAACGTCCGAGACAAAAACACTATCTACAAATACACTTAATGGGCTAATTAACACAAATAAGGTTAGCGTGAGCACAGAACGACGCGGTCTGGTTTGAAGGAGAAAAACAACTGTGAAAGTGAAAGTGCGTGACTGGTTAGCTCTTGATACTCATGCTACTGCAGCGCCTTTCGTGATTGGTGCAGTGGTTAGATCGTATAGCTTAGTCAGTTACTCCAACATTTTACTTGAATTATTTTGGGTTTGAACTAAATAATTGTACGTTTTGGTCAGGTGTTAGAGCAGTCTTTGCTAGAGGAACAGAAACAACTGAACCGGGATCTAAGGGAAGAACAGTTGAAGATTGGAGCAGAAAGATCTCGCCTGCAGGCTCTGGCCCGTCTACAAGGGGGCTCTTCAGCTCTGTCAATAGATGCAGAACAGGTATGTTTTTTTGTTTACAGTATTTTAGATATCTAACGGGTCACTCTCTGAACCGACTGATTATATCACCACATGATAATTTCTATGATCGATAGCGAAAGGACCTACCAATTGTGCCGGCAAAGGTATTCTCACATGCCTTTCAAGTTCCTCTTACATGTTTCAATCAACATGGGACCGACGGTTTTACTTCCCCTCTGAAGGAAGTTGTGCTACAGATTTTTATCGCTCAAGAAAATTCTGTCAACCCTAGCTGGATTTGAACCCACAAACATCGGGGTCCTAAGGCACCTTACCCCAAGACCACTGAGGTCAGCTAGCACAGGTGTGAGGCCGGAACATGGAGCGGCCTTGTATAAACATTTGTTAAGACAATTATTAGAAACCACACCATGGATAAAACAGGAAGTACTTGAGATGGTAGAGGAAGCAAGGCTGAGATGGTATGGACATGTAATGAGGATGGAAAAGGAGAAAATACCAAAAAGAATTATGGATATAAAGAAGGTAGGAGGATTACCACAAGGGAGACAAAGAAAGAGATGGGAGGATCAGATAACAGCAGGTGTGCGAGTAAGAGGAGAAGAATGGTAAAAGGATGGGATAAAGGGGAAGATTGACGCATTTTACTAAACTGAGATAATGACGACAACTAAAAATCTTTCAGCGTACCCAGTCATTGTACCCAGTCATGATGATACCCCAACCTGGCTCAGAGTCTGATACATATTTCAATCTATTAACTCATATGGTACCAACCATGACATAAATAAGGTTATTTATTTCTTTTTAGCACATTCACTTAATTTCAACTTTACTTTAAAAAAATATATTCAGAATTTGCATTACATGGCTTCACCAATAAAAATATTGGCACCTTAAATACACATTTATGTTTAATTTTTGCCAATCTGTGAAATGTACATTACATATTAATGTTGATACTTAATATGAAAAAAACTTGAACCATTTTAATTAATTATTTTATGATATTAAATTTATTTGTCAGGCTAGGACAAAAGCGTTTTAAAAAAATTTGCAATAAAACATTTTCTAAATTATATTTAGGTACTGTAGTTGTATAGGAGTCTGCGAAGCTTTTATAATATTGATATTAATTCAATAATTATAATCAAAACAAACTATAAAAAATCAATAAGGTTTTAGGTCATTGCAATCCCACTATGTGCTTAAATTGTTAATATATTTTTTAATAATGATTATTCTTGTGAAGTAAAGAAAGTAAAGGCTTATTAATTATTACCATATTGATCGGAAAATAAGCCACACTATTTCTCCCCCTAAATAACGGCCTTTATTAAAAAAAAATCTTCAAATACCCTACAATACATAACAAATTTGTTAATTTTGAGGACTGAAGATATATATATATTGATTGAAATATTTTATAATCACCACAACAGACGGTGCTCTTTACTTCTTAACTTTAACAAGGTGAACTATTGTTGCATGAACATATTGAAGAATTTACATTTAAACATGAGAACTTGAAGGGACTTGGGTCCAAAACTAATTTAATGTTTTTGTTATAATGCAAACTATTTTTATTTAAACTAGTAGTTTTAGTATATTTAACTAGGATATGATTCAATTCAATAATTATTTGAAATTCGTGAATAATATTTGCTTTGATTTGAGATTTGATTCAAACTCACAAAATCTGTTTAGCAGATGTATATGTATAAATATTCATCTTCCCACCCCCCAGCATTAAACTTTTTTTCTTTTAATATTTGAGTATTGTTTTAGCTTTGGGAATATTTCATATATATTTAATTCAACTTACCTTTGAATGAATAAAATGGCTTTATACCATTAGTAATCACCTTTGGTCATCTGAGCAATCACTGTAAACACTACATGTCTGTGGGCTGCTACAAATAGGATAATATATTCTTCTAAGTGCACACTATGTTTAACTCTTTACATGTGTGATGATACGTGCAGCTCAAAGTTGAAGCTGAAGCCGCCATACAAGTGGCCCAAGATGCGTCAAGACGGTCTGACGCAGAGCGGGAAAAGCTGTTGGAACACCAGTCCAGTTGCAGCTTGAAAGACGAAAACTACAGGAACTTGAGCGAGATGTCACTACCAAAAAGCAGGAATAGACACCTTGACACAGGTGAGCCTGTACCATTTCTTTTAACAGTTGAACTCATGATTTCCAGTATATGTACTATTAACTTCATGGCAAAACCTCCCAAGGTTACCCGTTTTTGTGCCGTTCTATTGTCACTCCAGTAAAATAACAATTTCATTTTGTGCATTCATTTTCTTAAGATAATTTTTTTGTAAAAGATATTCAAACTTAAGTTAAAAAGCTTCCAAGTTTCGAATCCTGACCAGGTGTATTTTAGTGTAGGGATGGCAACGACGTATCAATATAAAAAAATATATTGATTAATTTACAAATATATCAATATATATCTTTCTTTGTGTTTTGTGTGTTTTATAAATGTGTCTTCATATGAAAAAGGAATATTACCGAAAATTTAAATCTATGTGTGAAGTGGAAGTGTGAAGAAGTGAGAATATATTTATATTGAATATTAATGTTTTAGTATATGACATAATCATAATCATCATCACACCATTGGCTGGGTCTATTTGGCCCTTTCCTCTCCTCTCTTCTCCACACTCCTCCTTACCCCCTTTAGCCATCTGTCCCTTGGTTGGTCTTCCTCTCAGCCTCCTACCCCCCATCTCCATATCCGAACATCCTCCTCGCATCCTTTCCCTCTCATTCTTCTCACATGGCCATACCATCTTAGCCGTGCCTTCTCTATCTCGTCCTTAACTGGCTCTTCCTTTACTATTTTCATACTCTCTCATCATATAAAATTTTGTCCCACGACCCTGCTGCTCATAAATCTCATTTCATTCGCCTGCATTCTACTTTCATCCCATTCTTTCATTACCCATGTTCCTGCAGCGTGCGTAATATGGTAGTAAGCGTTGTAGATCACTCCCTTGCACTGTCCCTGCTCCACACCAGGCTTCGCACACTTCTGACAAATGCCTCCACTTGCCTTACTCTCTCACTTATTTCTCTCCTGTTCCTTCTACTCTCCTCTACCATACTCCCTAGATACTGAAACTTTTTACTATCTTCACTTGCTCCTCTCTCACTGTCCTGCCAGTTTATCTGATATATCGATCAAATTTATTGATATATTTTCACAAATTGGACTACACTTTAAATCTTGTGAATCAAAATAAATTTAACAATTGTTTATCTATTTTACTAACTAAGTAGATTTATTTGTATTAAACTTTTCTTCTCTTTACAACAGCTAAATAAAACATTAAAAAGTGAAAAGCGGCGAAGAATAGCATTACAGATCAGCAACCATCTTAATACCGCCGTTTCAGTTCGCCCAAACCAATTAAATTCATTATATCGAAAACAACCGATATATTGATATATCTCGTAGTTCTAAATATATACCTTGCAATATATCAAATAATAATATATTGATAAATCAGGAAAATTGCCATCCCTAATTGAGGGTGGTTTTCCTAAATTATTTTCCCCACTCTTCCCTCATGTAAATGCAGGTACATTTTTGTTTAGTTATATATTACTCAATCTTAGGCAGTTAGTGTAACTCAAATGCATACATCCCAGACTTCTCTGTTCTATTTATTTCTCTCACACTCTCATTTCTTATCCTATCTATTCTTGTCATTTCTATAGTATTTTGTATACATTTATATACGGTGGGAGACTGCTCATAAATGTATTCATAAACCCTAGAGAAGGGTTAATTTGTTCATAATATTGTATTAATTGCACCAAAAAATAAACTGTTCATTAAAATAGACATGTTCATATTGGCAATTGTGTTTGGGCCAATCAGATGGCAGCGGCCACCAAAAATGAAGGTCTACAGGCTCTTGATGAAGCCAGAAACCTGGAAAAACAACATAATATTCGTGTGAAGGAATATCAACAGCAGCTGGTGGAACTTAAAGAACGTGAACATAGACTAGCACAGGTGAGTTTCATGGCAATGGCAAACTGAAAATAAGTGTTCTATCCACTGCCCTCTCTTTTGATGTTTACTCTTTAATATTTACCATTTTAAAGTGTATCTATAAAAACTCAATTTTGTGTTCACTGAATATATATACTGGCTACATAAGGCTTCTATTCTTGTCAAAACAACACTCATAACCTCAACTTGAGGACGTTCACACAGTCATTCTTAAAATCCTTCAACAATAGCCATTGTAATTGGTCACAGCTATAAGATGGGAAATCACACACATCAATGGATCACAAAGTCCAAAAAACCACCCAACATAAATATTCATTAACAAGCCCATATTTAGATCTTGTTACAAAACTATCACCAGCTACATATAACGAATAACAAAAGCTCAAGATAACTTTTATCTAACCATATAAGTTTTTATTCTTAAACAATAAAGTTGGCATCACTAAAACCAACTTCCTGTTCAGTTTACTACCTTTTGAAGAAGCTTTGTGACATTGAAATATTGAATTGTTTATAAATATGTTTTATTATATTTGGAAGAAGGTACAGGAAAGGTGGAGAAACATATAAAAGTAACGGACACAATATGGCTTTTACAATGTTTTTTTTACATGTTACTATCCACCTTTCTTGTACCTTCTTCCTCATAAAGCGAAAAAGGTTTTCTTATAAAGATCTATTAAATATGTTTTATGATATACTATTATATAACACAACTGTTTAGCTTTTGTCTCTATATATTTAATTCACGTGTTGCCATTAATACATTATAATCATAACTGAAAAACAATCGGCTGTTGACAGTCAACATTGCACTCCAACCAAGCGCATCAGTCTAACTTTCTTAACCTGAAGAAGCTTTCAGTGGTAGTGAAAACCTGTCATTAAAAATGTGTTTTTTTAGTGTTTAATCCAAACAATTTTTGGTCTAAGCTCAGCTAAGTGTGCTGGCTGCCCTCCTAATTTAAATCATAAATTTGTTTTGGTTTTCTTATTTTAATTTGAGCTTCATATTCTATCATATCTCTTTTGAATTAGTGACATACAAACTTAACAAGCTTAAGGCACTTATCGAAAAAAAAAATTAATATGGATAAAATACTTATTCCTTAGTCAAGTTTTATCAGCGACGCCCATTCCAGGGTTAAGATGTTGCAGTTGATTATTCAAATATATTGCCTGGGGAAAGCCATTAGATCTCTCTTGCCTCCTAAGCTTCCTTGTTGGGGAAAGGGAGCCTGGGACATTGAAGGGTCCCCTCAGAACAGCTGTTTTGTTTTTGTTTTCTTGATTACCACTAGTAAAAAAATAAGTCCGATTAATTTTGCATTCATTTGATAAAATATCATAAATTGGTCATCTTTTTATGTCTAATGAAGTATTACTTGAGCCGTGATGTGTTCATGTTTCTTCTCTAATCTGTTCACAGGAGAAAGTGGCCTTATCTCAAGAACGAGTATCCTTGAGGAGAAGTAAAGAACAAAAGTATTGTGCCTTTTGTAGACTCTGCTGGAACAGCAAGTGCCTACCTCTGACAAGTGTGCCTCAACTAGTACCTCTTATTCACTCAAGGTAAATGGAAAAGGATTTACACTGCCAGCACTTTCATTGGTCAAGGATGCTGTTTTTTTCATGATTGAGCGCTTTCGATGCTAGTTGGGAAGAGGAAGGGGGCCATACAAATAGGGGGAATATCATTGAGTATTGTGACAGCACTTCTGATGTTAGTGTGTTGTTATTGTAGAGAGGGGGAGGGAGCGCACAAATAGCAAGAATATCATTGAGTATTGTGACAAAGGACTCAGATTTATGTTTTCTGCTTATTTAGTGAGATTGTGAGGACGACAAATAAAGAAATTGTGATAATGTGATGCAGACTTGCTATGTCCTAGTGATGTTCATGTAGACGGCAGTGCGCACTGGTCAGTCAATAGCACTACTATTCCTGTTTTAAGATTTAAATGGCCCTATATTGAGCTAAGTAGCCAATTTAAAGCTTTTTAAATTTATGATTTTAATAACATGAAAAGTGAGACTTAAACAAAATATGTGTATTTACTTGACTTCTCAATCTTTGATAAAGCTTCACACAATATGAGAGTTTTTTTTTTTTTTCCTACTTTTAATTTTAAGAAAAGTTTTTTCTTCTTCTAAAACTGCCTACTTTATTGCTAAGAATTTTTGTGTGAGTTATAACAACAAATCCAAACACATACAATGAGGCTGGATTTTATGAATTTTTTTCCAAAATTAGCTTAGAGCAAGGATGAAAACCCATTAGAGTAAAAAAAAAAAGTGAATAACCATCCTTAAAGTACATCCAACATGGATTCGACTCCTGGCCTCTTAAATCAGAGTCGAGCATCCTGATACCAAAATAACTCTACCAGTCTATTAAAATTAAATTCTCAAGTATCCATTGGAATCTTAAGATATTTGAACGTGACCACCAATATTTTTTAAGTATACTACTGTGTTTCAATTTTTGTCAAACTCTTAAAGTGGAAATTTTTAAGTTGGTTAAAGTGATTCTGCGGACCTGACAGCTAGTATCAATCATGTTGAGACCATAAAGAAAAACCCAATCCTTATCCTATGAATTTTAGCTTGATATCCTGTTTCAGCATTTCATTGACCCAGAGCAAGTAATTATGAAACTGACCAGTGAAAGAGAGCATGAAGATGATGAAAACTTCTTGTCATCCCTAATCAGCAAATAGAAGTATTGTACTGACATTAAATGTGTTTCATAAATTGAAAGTGTTTTGACTTGTACATAACTTTGATAGGCCTAAGTTTCATAAGTGTTTATGTAAAAAATAATGACTGACATTAGATGTAAAAATAATGACTTGAATTTTTTTTAAATCTCATACAAAGCTATTAATTAATGAAGTAATTTTTGGTGGTTAGTCTATGTTTATGTTTACTAAAATGTGATTTGTTAAATTGACTTAAAAATAAAGTTTTTTTCAAATTATTTAGTTATTTTTCATTGTGCCTTATTACCTATCCAGGTTAGATGAATAATATAAGAAAAAGACCGCAAGGGAGACCAAAAAAGAGATGGGGGCAGATAAGTGTGGGAGTGAGGGGAAAAGAATGGCGAAAGGAAAGAAGATTAAGGTATTTCACTAAACTGACCGAGCCAGAGGCTGGAAATAGTTGATTATGATGGTGATGCATATAGATAATTTTAAGTCAAATGTGCTCAATATTTTATATATTTATTATGCTGTCAATAAAACGGGATATAGGGACAGGTTTAGCACATTTTCACAAATGGAGATCAATAATCCCACTCATTAAAAATTAATTTTATTTATAGATACATAATAACAATCTAAAATATAATTAATGCAAAGGTCGAACAAGGAAAGGGTTGTTTGATAAGTACTAAAATTAGTCATTGAAAAAACTGCATAATATTCACACTTTTATTTAATATTTTATAACAAAAAACTTACTAATAAAATATTACATTTTTACATAAAATTTATACACTGCAAAAATAATAACAAATCCAATAATAGTAGTATCATACAAATACCTGTAGTTACAGTCAAGGCCGTAGTCAGGGGAAGGGTTTTCGGGGTTTAAACCCCCGCCCGAAATTTTATGAACAAAATATATATGGCTTTATTAATGGTTCAAACAATATCAAAATTGAGGTACAAGTACAAATTAGGGAGCTGTGTTACCATAAAAAGCACTTCAGAGAGCTTCCAGAGGTGTTTATTATTTAGAATTTTTTCTAGCCTTCGGCAGTTATGGTGTTATGTTGTCATAAAAAAATCAGATAGCTTCTAGAGGTGTTTAATATTTAGAATTTGTCCTAGCCTCCGATAGTTAGGGGGGTAGTGTTGCCATAAAAAACACTTCAGATTGCTTCTAGAACAGTTTTTTATTTAGAATTTTTTCTAAATTCCGTCAATTGGGGGATGGGCCCACCAAACCCCCCTGAAATTATTGGCTGGCTACGGCCTTGGTTACAGTTCAGCCAAACTAATATTTTTGTTAGTATAATTTATTAATGAATACTAAACTTAAAATATTTGTAAATAATCAAGGCAAGATAAATCATTGGACTTTATTAATGAGCGACAACTTTCACAATTCAGAGATACAAAAGAATGGAGAGGAGCCAAGAAGCTGGATTCAATAAATATGGGAGGAAAGGCTGTCTATACAAAACAATAAAACAGCAAGTCTGCAAAGTAAAAAAAAAAATATCAGAATATAACTTTCAGGACATACAATGGTCCCCTTTGTAATTAAGAGGATTATAGGAGTGTGCTAAGTCCACTTTTTCAATTCAAAGCGAACTCGAATCGAATATAAAATATTCTCAAAGCCAGATCAAAGTAGTGTAAAAAAATATATTGTGGTCATTTATATAACTTTATGCGCTAAAATTAATTGTAAAATGTTTCAATGCATAATTGTTCATAATATTTTGTTTTATTCTGATAAATCGAGTTACTGTCACAAATTTAGAATTCGATTACTTCAGAATTTGTACACATGAATATTGATTTATAATGTTTTTAACAGATCGAAATGGCAGAAATCGTCCATAAATTGCCGAGTTTTAGCTGTCATTTTTACTGGCGAATTGTCAAAGCTAATAGTTTTTTCTAAGCCAAGTCGAAGATGGTATTTGTTTCGAAGCCAAGTCGAAGTTCCAAAGCTTCGCACACCCCCAAAGAAGAATGTTGAACAATGTCAGATTCTCCTCTAACTATTCGAAAATTATATTGTAATTGTCTTGTTTTAATGTTATTTTGTAGACCTGTAGTATTTCTACTAAGTATGAAAAACACATCATTCTTGATTTACTGTATTGCCCCAAAGATAGGCCATACTTTTTACTCAGAAAATAGCCTTTGTAAAACCATTAGTGCGGGCTATAAATCACACACTGACAATATGTAATAAATTTTGTATCAAGCCAAATTGAAGTTTGAATATTATTTGTTAGTTGTTATGGTTGTGTAGTAAATGAAATGAAATATAATTGTTCTATACTTTAAAAATTATTATTGTAATTATTTATATAATTTTATGCAATAAAATTACTTTGATAATGTTTTATTTCACAATTGTTTGAAATATTTCATTTTATTATGATAAATTAAGTCACTATCAAAACTTACAATTCAATTGCTTCAGATTTTTCCCATATTAATATTAATTTGTAATATATAAAACAGCTATGAATGGCAGTTATTTAACATATATTGAGTATTTTATCTTTCAATATTTTTTATTGGTGAAGCTTCGTAATAATTGCCGAAGTCAGAATTTTTTTCTAAGCTAAGCCGAAGCTGGTATTTGTTATGAAGCCAAGTCGAAGTTTCAGGTTTTATTCACCACTACACAACAGCTTAACCTAAACTAAGTCACGGCCGATATTCTATCGTGAGAAGAATTTAGTGTATTTAATAACAAGTTCACATGGATGATTGTGTAAGGAAAAAAAGGCAGGTACTGGCCAAAATTTAACCTAATTACGTGAATTTTAAAGTCTCAATAATAAGATATAAAAAAAGAAAAATAGTTAAATTAGACCTAGGTAAATATAGTGTAAAACTCTCTTGCAAATAAGTTTAATCTTCAATATGAATAAGTTTTGTGCCATCAATAGTGTATGGCCTATTTTTGGGTCACTGCAATAAGATATTTGTATTTTTTTTAAATTATTCTTTAGGTTGGTATTAGTTTGTATTATCTTCTCCTACCTCTTATTAAAAATAATTGGTTAATAGACCATTATGCATCAACAATACCCAAATATAAATCATTCACAGCCTGAGCTTAAGGATAGAATGCTGGCCATACTGGACGGACAATGAGTTTGCATCAAACTTAAGACCTTCATGTCTCTTTCCACATAGACAAGCTGTATTCAATGAAATATGACACACATACATTAAATTACTCAACAATTACAAGCTTCTAATTAGGAAAAATTCCCAACTGGACAGGTGTGCGCGCATGGACACACACAACCCACAAAATTGGTTAAACTTAAGCAATTAAAAACTGTCCTCTTTTTCCAATATGTGGCCTACAGAGGTTTGTTTACTTACAATAATAATGTCTCAAACAAAACATTGTTTTTCAATATGTAATATTGACAAAAACAAACTTCCCATTACACTCTTTCAATTATTTAGCAATATTAGACAAGTTCATCAGTCTTTCAAACTACAAATTATAAATAAACAATAAAATAATCATGATAAAATAAGCCAAGGTTATGAAAATAGCGGAAAAAAACATGTCCTTTATTCCTGTGTTGCTCACATCAAGATAAAAGAGTAACAAATGAGCAGTAAATTCAAATCTAAGGCGGTCTACACAATATTTTCCACATATTTTGCAATGAGATGCTCATTAGCAATGAGATAAAAAGGCTATTTAAGGAAAACCTCTCGACTTATGAGCTACATTTTGCCATACACAGGAAGAAGGTAAAGGCAAGAGGGATAGGGACATACACAATATGATGTTTACAATGTAAAGAACAACACTAGTTAAAACTTTACATTGCTGACCCTGGACAAAGAAGTAATGCCCGCCACTCTAATACAATCTCTAGTTATCACTCAACCCCTTGGACAAGGTTTCATTTTATTGGGACTCATCAGGACGGAGTGTGAAAAGCGCAACACTAATTCCTAAAATAGGAAACCAAAATATCACAAAAGGGAGAAAAAAGACAATTGCTAAAGAATTATAGTACATATTAAATAAATTATTTAATAAAAGACAAACACAGAAAATAAATGAATTAGATGTGAATGTAAAATATATATATTATAGATCTATATCCAATCCATTCCATTTTTTTTTTTTTGTTACTTATGTAATTAGTTCTTTTACATATTCCTTTTGATTGTTATATCATTCTCACCCATTTCTTTTTATGTTTTTTTGTTTCCTCTAACTAGTTTCATACTCCCTCCAGATGAGTTTTGATATGATAAAAACCTAGGTTAAGGGCTTGAGTAATAATGACAGGGGCGAATTTATATGTGGGCTTAATGGGTAAGAACAGGAAGTTTGTTGAGTACACAACGTTAGAGTGACTAACCAAGACATATATATTTAAATATATTAAATATATACAAGCACTCTTTACGTCCTGTAGGTTGACTGGGATGGATAATATAAATAATAAATAATAAAATATACCTTGTGTGATTAGAAAATAATATATATTTAATTTATATCCATCTTGCGCAACACAAAATAATAATATTTTTTTACTAGTTTTTTTGATGTCACTTTGTTTTTTATTTCTAAAAATTCAAATTTCCATACCCCTTAAGTAGGCAACAGTTTGTTAAGCCCAGGGCATCATGCAAAGTATATCCGCTCCTGGATAATTATCAATTTTATTAAAAATGGAGCCATCACTTCTCTGTCCAGTGGCAGCAATGTGAATCATGTTCCTCTTTTCATTTTAAAAGCCAGATTGTGTCAGTGCCTTTTATTTGTTCCCATCCCTCTTTCACATACCTTCTTTTATAACAAAAACTACTTCAAAAAGAGATTTTCATCAGGTAGATAAAATATTATATACATAGTCACATTTAATGACACAATAAATAACCTTTATAAAGATTCTCAAACTTATCCAGAGTTAAACGTCAACAAATTGTCTTTTTAACTTTCACTTATCACAAAACAACTACTCAACAAGGCAAATAGTCGGTGACTAATATTTTATCTTCATTTCTATCTTTTTTATGAGTTTAAGTAAAATCACTTAAAAAAATTTAAACAAATTTAAACAACAATATTGAAAAGCACAATGGAACTTTGTATTATAAAATATACACTATATTGAACATGTATATAGATATATCATATTTATTTATTACAAAATGTATTATATTTAATTAAATTGTTTATATACAAAAATAAAAATGTCAGTGTCCTCTAACCATGTGTTGTACAAATTGGCGTCTAAAATGTTTTTAAATGGGTCTTCACTTCAAGAAGTTGAGGATAATTGTCCACAATATTAAGAAGAATTCCGTCAATATAACAGCGAAGCTGTGAATTCACTTCTTGCTGCTCTTTCAACGCAGTCCGCATCTGGAAAGCAAGAATAGTTACTTTAACAGAAAGAAGAGTCAAGAGTTTGTGAAGACTGTAAAACATGGGCGTAGGGAGGGGGGTTAAAAGGTCCTAATCCACCCCACCCACCCACCTACCCCCAAATTTTCCACGTTTTTTAGTATGAAGCTTAAAGATGGGCTTGTTTCCAACTTCAAATAACTTTAAAGGCATTCGCTTTTCAAAAATTTGTCAGAGAAGGACTACTCCAAATAGCTTCAATAGAAAGTTAATTAAAAAAAGAATTCCAGGCAAATATCACTCTAAATGGCTTTCATATGCATATCATATTAAAAAACAATCCAAGCGAGGATCACTTTAATTAGCTTCTAAGAGCATTCAATTCCCAAAAATTTGTTAGGAGAAGACCACTAACAATAAGTTATTCAAGCATTTAGTTTTTTAAAAAAAAGCAGGCAAAGAACACACTAAATAGCTCCTAGAGCCAACCAAATTAAAAAATCTGGGTGGTGACCACACCAAATAAATTATAAGAAATATAATTTATATAAAAAAAATTGTTCACTTCTTAAAATAGCTTTTAAAGGAATTCAACTTTCCAAAATCTGCTGAAGGAGACTACACTGAATTGCCTCTAGGAGTATCCAAATTTCAAAAAATGTATGGGATATCACTATTCTAAATAGCTTTTAAAAGAGTATAATTTTCAAAAATTCTCCAACCCAGGACACTACTTCTCGTCCCCCCCCCTTTCCTGTTACCACCTCACACAAATAAAATTTCACCACTACTGTATAAAGTAACAATGTTATTTCTTAGGGCTTAGTAGTAGGTCTTAACATTGTGTCATAAACTTACGATTCTGAATCCCCCTTCCCCCAAAATTAGATTCTCCCTACGTTTGTGCTGTAACATCAAGAATAATGTAACAATGGACATTTTTATTGCAAAACAATTTAGATAGATACCTAGTCTTATTTATTCTTAAAACAATAAATAAAATAAACTTGATTTACTTTTATTACATAATATTATTTTAAGAACTAATCAAATTAAAGCTGGGTTGATATTATTTTGGAAATTTTATATTTATATTTTTTTAAATTTAAATGTGTGATGAATTGTGTTGCACATGGTTCTTATTTTGACCTAAAAAAATAGCACTGGTACACTAAACATTCACAACTAAAGTAGTTTGATATTTTAATATTATAATTTGAATCTGCTTTAATTTGATCAGAAATTTATATTTTACAGCCTGAACATATATTGGACAGTCTCAATAATCCAACTAATCACACCTCATTGATTTATAAGTCTAGGCCTAAACTTTTATGTTAATGTGCTTTTCAATTACCATAAAAAAATACTACTTAAATTTGGATATAATAATACCCTAGGCTGACCTATTGTAAAACTAAAACATGCCAAAACTTGCTTCACCACTTAATATTTTTAGAGAAAGACCAATAACCCCAAATGTTTTCCAACTATGAAAGGAAATCCTGTATCATTTCACGTGCAATATCATTCATATCAGTACCCTCCTTTTCCCATAACATTACTAAACATGACAACCCAGTTGTTTGGCGAATTACAAGGCCAAATGCTTGTACTATCGGAGCTTAAGTCATTCATAAATGTGTGGTACAAGTTGCTATGCCACCTTACCGTACTTATTTAATATAAGTATTGTTTTTAATTAACCAAAGTACACTTTGTTTACTCTGAAAGGTAACATTCTTAACATGACTGATGACAGTTTGACCTTATCTATATGCTAATCCATAATGGAACCAAGAAAGGTAAGATTATTAACTTTAGGTTAAATGGATTGCACATCGACACAATGCTACAGTCCTATCTAAAAAAAAAACCAACCAAACATGCTGTCTTTCTATATGAACAAACAAACCAGGACATTTTTAGGGTTAGAACTAAACAATTGTCCTTAAATATCCTTCTAGCCCAAACTTCAATAAATGCCCCATAAGCTTTCAATATGTGTGGAAACCAAAATAGCTACACAAAAATCATTCATTTAAAACAATTTTTAATATCAGTCAGAGTGAAAGTGGTAACTGTATGAGTTTGAAAGCAGTGTATTAACCCTTTTAGTTCCATGTGCTGATCTGATTAGCTCCGCCTACTATCGCTAAAAGTGCCATGATCCGATCTGATCGGCTCCGCCTACTATCGCTAAAAGTGCCATGACGATATTGGCTGTCTAAAAGTGCCAGAGCCGATAAGGTTGGCTTTCTAGATTGCGCTAGTTCTCGCTTTACCTGATAGATAGTGTAGTAGTGTCATATAAACTGGGAGAGAACATTTACCACTATTATTTTATATAAGGTTGGCAACAAAAATCAACCGTAAATAGTTGTTATTGAAACTGGGAGTTTAGTACATTTATAATGGCGGACGGTCACGTACTCAATGTGCTAAGTGCAACACCGGTTTACATACGAGCTTCATGGAAAAACATAAGTGAGACTAATATTCATACTGATGTAAATAGTTTCATAAACAGGTTAAAATGTTCTAAGTTTAGAAAAATATACTATTTAGATTTTCATATTATGTCATGTGAATGAAAAGAGAACAAAAATGAAGAAATAGCTGTGGCGTTCTTCACACACAAAACCTAACAGGCCTTTGGCACTCTTCGCGCATGAATTCTGAACTAGGCGTGGCACTAAAAGGGTCAATACTTAGTCAGAAACCTCAAGAAGCAGCTCAAGCAAAGTTAAAATTATTGAAAACACATTACTAGTTTTTTATGCTATAGTAAAAAAATAAGAGCCCTTTAATTGAGGGTGGTGCAAAGTTCACTTTTTCAATTTAAAGCAAAGCCAAATCAAATAATATATAAAATATGATTTTGAATCAAAGATGGAAGTCTTTTTTTTATGTTTTTTTTTTTCATATTTATACACAGCATACTTCAATCTAAGGTGATAAATTAAGTTTTTATCAAGGTGTGTAATTCAATTACTTCATATTTTTGTTACATAAACATTAGCTTGTAATGCACAAAACAGCTCAGAATTATGAGAATTGAACATAAATGTATATTTTAACCATCAATTTTATTGGCAAAGAGTCTCATTTTGTGAAGTGAGAATTTCTTTTGAAGAAAAGTCAAAGTTGACGAATATTTAAAGCAAAGTTTTTGAAACATTGCACACCCTTTCCTTTATTCATAATGCACTCTACAGTCGATAAAGTGATATTTATCACCAGAGCCTAGATTTTGATTAAATATATATATTTTTTTGTTCTTTACATACAATGTTCAAAAGTAAATTAACTTTGTACATTATCTAATGTATTTTACAGGTCATATTTTGTAATTTTTGAATCCAAGGTCATTTTTATTGGTTTGTGTCTTCTTTTTTTTTAAATTGATTTTAAAGTCATTTTTCGACATTTTTTAGTACGGTAATTTTAAGATTCATGTTGAAGTATATTTTTTATACTATTGTTATTTTATAAATTCTCAAACATAAATTTTTGCAACCCATAGTAGTCAGAATAAGAAAATAATTTAGGCTATGAACTTTGTGTTCTCTTTGCTTAATTGCTGATACGGTTGTAAAACACACATTTCTAGTAAGAAACTAAAACTAGGCTGGAGAGGTTTGCATTGCGCTGCAATATTATATCCAGCAGAATGCAAGCGGTCAGTTGTTCCAAGGCTTTTCATTACATTTTATATTTGTAAAGTGTGTTCGATTTAGTCATCTGCATTTATTACAAGGTTTTTTTTTGTTTTTTTTTTCATATTTGCATGTCATTTAAACTGTTGAAAATGGAGTGGGGAAAAAGACCGCAGAGGAGACCAAGAAAGAGATGGGAAGAGCAGATAACAGAAAGTGTCCAAGTGGGAGGAGAAGAATGGAAGAAATTAAAGGAGGAAGAGTGGAGGAAGGATAGAGGAAGATGGAGGCATTTTACTAAACTGACTCGGCTACAGGCTGAAAACAGTTGATGATTTTTTTTTAATTTGAAGTAGTTTTTTTATAACTTTTAGGTCATTTTATAGGTAATTTTTTGATCATTTTTAGGTCATAAAAATCCAGGCCCTGGTCATCATTTTCCGTTTTAGTGATATGAAACATAGCTAAGGCAAGCGAGACAATCATACAAAGGACAGGCATGTCGCGTGCATATAGAGCGGATGACACCCATAGGCCTACACATCAATCACCAGGCAGCAGGAGAGGGAGGGAGAGGGGTGAGCCTACCTTTTCAAGTGCCACCTCGTCCTGTGCATCCCTCAGCTGTGGAAATAAATAATAAAACATTGAAAGCAAAAGGAGGGGTGAGAAATTAAAATAAGCTACATTATTAAGAGAGTGTGAGATTCCCTTCAGAACATAAAAGTACCTATTTGAAATAAGTAGTTTTATAGTTTCTTTAAAAAAATCTGTTTTTTTTTTTATAAATCCTCTTTTACTGTGAACATAACTTGTAATAATTGATTAATCAATAATTTATTTGCAAAAAATGAGTAATTTTTGCATTATTGTACCCATTCTGCTTTATTATTGGCTTAACACTACTTTCCAAAGGCAAATACAATTTTATTAATTAAGGTATAGATGTATTTGATACAACAGTGAATTAGTATCACATTTAATTTGTGTGTTTAGTTTTACATACTTAATTAATATTTAAAAGTAGATCAAATACATTTTTTATTCAGCAAGCAATTTTAATTTTTTTTTTAGATTAAAATATTTTATATCAGTATTATATTAAATATGAAAATTTTAAGTAAGAACAATGATTAAAATAAATGGTATGATAAAATGTTAACATGCTAAAGAAGGCTGTTTAATATTTTGCAGTTAGGGCCATTTTTAATATTTTTTAAATATACTTATTTTGTAAAATTCCAACTTCTTTTAGTAACTGTTTAATCCTTTTTTTTAAATCAACTAATACAAAATTTAATCACTTTAAAACTACACATGTAGGCAATTGACTAATAAGTGAGTTCACAAAAATAGTACAAAATTGAAATATATTACAAAATGACAAATTTCGGGGGGGAAAAAAGTTATTTTAAAAATAATCTAGGAGTAGATCTTCACACCCTCTTATGAACTATAATACCAAATACCAAAACTACGTAAGAAATTTAAAATTAAAGGAATAAACTTAAAAAATAGCAGTTAAAAGCATTAATACTAACAAATGATATAAAAATAATAGTTTTGATAGCAATAATACCATAAAACATTTTATAGTGCTCAAATAAAAATATGCATGTTACCAAATTAATAAAAACAATAACCATGTAAAGTAAATAAATATAAACAATAATAATTTAACATGGAATAAATTCAAATTTAAAAATAAAAATGAATACTATTACTATAATCAACGAGTGATTGTATGCGGGTATTTACAATCTTTGTTTTATTGGGCTGACGAGACAAACAAAATTGAGTATACTAAACAAACATTCCATGCACATGAATATAATATAATTATTATACTCTCTATGTTTTCTTTAAATTGAAGTGTGATTTTCTTTTGTGAGGTCCACAACTAATAAAAGATAATTCTGTACATTTCCATTCAAAAGATATTTATTTTTTTACAAGTCATATCAGATCTTTATAATTTTAATCAATTAGTGTATAAAAATATTGCCAGCTTTTTTTAATAGAAAAGGATAAAGAAATAATAGGTATTCAAAACACTTTATGAAGAAAGCTCAGAAATCCTTACTAAAATCTTAATATGCGAGAGACTTTGAGGACAGAATGGAAATTAAAATTTTAAAATGTTCACTCTTATAGCTATATTATTTTGATGGTAGCTTTGGTAATCAGTGAAGTGGATGTAAGGTTGAATTTAACCAAGTAGGCCTAGATTCATTTCTAGTGAAATGCACTCATTCCATTTATTGAATATCTAAATAGACAACCAGAATGTTAATCGTGATGATAAAGATGGTTTTATTGATTACAAAAACTAACAGGTTTTGGACAGCAATTATATAAAGAACCACCCTTGTGAATAACCTTGAAGCGACTGACTAACCAGTAACATGAGATTGTGCATGTACAATTAAAAACACGGCATCCTTAGCGAATGCACACTTAGACAGAATGTTCAAAAATACATCATGCCACATTTAAGCTATACTCACATGACACATTGTAAACCTAAATTTCTCCAACACCCTCCTACCCTCAACTTATTGTTAGGTATTTTCTATAATATTTCGAAGTACATGCCAGTAAATAAAATGTTCTCTCCCTGTGATATTTAAACTTGTTAGTATAAGTTGTGGATGGACCGAATGGTCAGTGAAACATTTTATACCAATATAATAAAGCTTGGGGAAATTTAATGTTCCAACACACTTAAGCAACAAGACTCTATTCTAGCAAAATTACCTCCTTCAACGCCCTTTATACCAATCTATGCTTGATACAATCACATGTCTTTACCACAACTCAACATTAATTGGTTAATATTTTACTAATTAGTATGCAGTTTGGTTACAACACCAGAGGGAAAAGGTGTCTGATATTAGTGACTAACCCATGACCTTGAGAGAGTAAACAAGGGTGTACCTGTGAGCGTAGTGTTGAAGAATACAAGCATTTTGAAGGGAATGAATCCGCTCTATTCCCCCAGTGTTTTTAAGAACCACCAAAAGTTCATGCTTTGTATAGGAATCGAACAAACCTACCTCTGATTGTGACATGGCTTCAAACTCTGCTGCAAGACTGTGGCTGGCGTTGACACCCGTCAAGAGGTTGCGTCCCTCCTCAACACTGCGCGTCAACATCTGAGCCTGTAGCTCCTCGTTGGCTTCCTGTAGGCCTGGTGACAAAAGAAAGAGCCAAGAAAATTACTAGTGATTTTCCAACTGGCATCATAACTTTATATTATAAAATATAAGTATCTATCTATTAATGTTCACTTTAGTAGCAGTATGATGAGTAAAATACAAACTATGCCAATTGACCAATTCACTCAAGTTTCTAATATATTAGTTAATATGAAGTCCATCATGGTATCAATCGAGCCATATTGACTGGGCAGCCGCCCTCTGTTGGCAAAGACAGTGCCAAATTATGTGGGTAGAGGGTTTCATGTGATCAGCCCAACGAATTTTCCGGTCATCAAAGCTGTTTCAGACCCATGCTTCACAGAAAATCTGGAAGCACCAGGGATTTAACCCAGGACCTTTGGATATGATCCCTAAACCACATTGGCGGTCAATATTTTAGAATAAAAAATAATAATTGCTTACCAACATTGTAATTTATGAAACCTATGTGGAAATACAAGCAATAAAAACTAAGCCATCCTGTCAGAGTAGTTGGATTATGCATTGGAAAAAAACAAAATAAACGTATCTCCATTTCTTTATCTCCTCTTCACACTTCCATCTTTGATCACCTTACAGTTACAAGTTACACATTATTTTAAATTTACTGAAATAATACTTTTATATAAAGATAGAAAAAACACAAATAAACCCAAAAATAAATAAATTGGCAGCTATTATTTTTTTGTCTGTGTTCTTTTGTGTTTTCTTTTCTTGATATTATATTTGTATTCTTAATATTATATTTTCAAAAATTAGTAATACAGAATTAAACTTTTTAGTTTGGTATTCTGAGCCATATGGCAGCTGAAGGAAAAAAGGTATGAATATGGGAAAGACTTGGTAATGGTATTTATGGATGTTGAGAAGGCATTATATGATAGTGAGAATAGAAATAAAGTATAAAAAGCTATGAAGGAGGCCAAAGTGGAAATAGGAGTTGTAATGAGAGTGAAAAGCGTGTATGAGGATAATAAGAGTTGTGTTAAGACGGAGAGGTTCCAAGTAAAAAATTGAGTGAAGCAGGGAAGTGCTCTTTCCCCATTACTATTTGTAATGGTAATGGTAATGAAAATGGTCATGAACAAAGTGGCAGGAAAACTTGGGAAGGAAAGAATGCAAGCCATGATGTTTGTTGATGAATTGATGGTATGGTAGGAGAAGGAAGAGGAAGTACAGGATTGGAATGAGCAAGTGAAAGAGTGTGGAATGAAATCTAGCATGGCAAAGTGTGAAGTGATGGTAATGAGAAAGAAGAGGGTACGCCCTAATAAAGCTTTAAGGTTGGATTGAGGAGAGCTGAGAAAAGTACAGATCGTAAAATATCTTGGAAGCTGATTGAGGAGAAAGGTGGAAGTAGAGAGGATTTAATGAGACGAGGACAGCAGGGAGATGTATTATATAGGTGTGTAAGAGACCTGCTATGGGAAGAGAGGTCCCCTTGAAGTGTAAGGAAGTGTTGTGTAGGGTGTAATTTGTACCTATTGTCACATAAGCTGCAGAAACATGGACATTGACTGTAAGAGAGACTAGGAAGGTGGAGGCCATGGGAATGAAGTTTGTGAGGAGCATGTTTAATGTCACAAGGAAAAACATGATTAGGAATGAAGTTATAAATGAAAGAGTGGGGGTACAGGTGAGATCATGAGATGAATAGGAAGCAAGACAGATTTTATGGCATGTAATGAGGATGAAATAAGGGAGGATGCCAAAGAAAATGTTGGAAATGAAGTGTGTAGGGAAAAGATTGCAAGGGAGGCCAAGAAAGAGATGGGAGGAGCAGATAACAGAAAGTGTTCAAATGAGAGGAGAAGAGTGGCGTAAGGATAGAGGAAGATGGGAGGTATTTTATTAGACTGGCCTGGCCACAGGCTGGAAACAGTTGATGATGTTGATTGATCGTGTGGTCCATCAAGTTTTAAATCTGCCACCATCAGGACGGTTTTAAAAGTAGTACAAAGGCACGAAAGTTGTTTACATCAGCAGCCGAATATTTTGGCTATACATTCTTGTTTTTGCCTTGCATTCTGGTTGTTAGTTAGTCTTTAATTTTGTCTTCCAAGAGACCAAAAGTAGTGAAAAGTTGTGTATTGTTTCTCGTTTTAAGCTTCATTTTACCTTTTATGGCATAGCAATAAGTATGTAGAGTGATTTTGGCAAGTCTAGGGCCTAGGTATAAGGGGTGTATAAAGGGTTCTTAGGAGCAAAATTCTGTGGCCTGGCCATTTCAGTGGTCAGGTACTTGTCAGGTCCCAAGGATGGCCAGTCTAAAGAAGTTCAACATGTAATATTTAATTTGTAATTGTGAAAGTGAAAAAAAGATGAAAGTATGAAGAGTGTATGAAGAAATGATAAATTAATAGAGAAGTTAAGTTTGTTTTCTATCAAGGCCTAGCACAACTATCCTCCCAGATTGGCTTCCTTCCCTATAACTTACATTAAATCACTTTACAGTTATATGTTAGCATTATATATATATATATTAAATCCACCACTAACTCTTGTTCTGATGCCTTAAAGAGTCTATCTGTGACTGCAATTCTTGGATGCGAGAGGTCAAGTTAAGGTCATCGCAAGTTCCAGCCCCTCTCTCTGCTTTCAGCTGTTCCAACTCTCTGCTCATCTCTTCCACCAACTATCCAAGAGAGACAAAATATTTTAGTCAATGGTAAATTATGGTTAGACACATATTTGAAAGACCCACAAAAAAAAAAACATATATGATTAAAGCTGTGGTGTGGTCAGTGTTCCAAATAAACTTTTATATAGGTTGTGTCAACAACTACAATCAAAAAAGACAACACTTTTTTGGCCTTGTATCACACTACTTGTTTGGATTGTAAGCATGTGTGCTTATTACATACCAACCACACTAGTGTGTTAGGGATGAGGGAGGTTCAATTTAGAAAAAAGTGTATCTGCATTTGTGTAGTGCGTGAAAATGTTTATGAAAAACCACTCACAATACACCCAAACAAAATTCGAAACCTGATCTTCCTGTCATTGACAGTTTTGTCCAGTGCGACAGAGCATATGACAAAATATTAAAGTACTCCTTAACTAGGTAAGGATAATGAAGGACGTTATATTTGTAAAGCAGTGTAAACAAATTATGATGACGTTTAGAAATAAAATGTTGTGTTTGTTGGCAGAAATTGTGGAAAATATTATTTTGTTTGTGCATACTACAAAGTGAGTTCTGTTGTATTTCCTGTTAATTGCTCTTCAAAACCTTTTTTCTCTCTAAATTAAGCTGCCAATAAAATGAAATTTTGCATTTTATGCTAGTTATAAAAATTTTAATAAGTGTGTTTATTTAAAGATGGGCGAGTCCCCTTTCCTTCAAATCTGAGTCTTAACTAATACACTAAATATGAATCTATTTCAATGTTAGCATATTTTTTGCTTAAGTTGGTTGTAAAAAATCAAATTTGTTATTCTTCAAGATTCAAAGATGTCTTGTGTTTTGTTTTCTCAGATCTTGTTTGTAAATTTGAATGTTCATGATCTCACCTGTACGTCTGCCTTCCTGTCCCGGGATGTGTCTTCCCTTATCCTCCTTTCCAGTTCTCTCAGCTCCTTATTCTCCACCTGGAAGGAGGATATCTTTATTTCCGCCTCCCCCAGCTTTTCCTCCACCATAGCTTTCTCATAGCGCAGGCGCTCCACCTGTGATCGTAGGCGAGAAGTTTCGTCTCTCATACTCGCCCCTTCAAGCTCCAAGGTCTGCAACCTGAACAACAAATAAAAACCCACACATTCCTTACAGTTTTGATAAACCTTCTCAATCCGAAATCAAATTTTAAAATAATTAATACCCAAAATCGTGATTATTATTGGTTTAATTTAAGGGTTGAGAAAGAGAGTTTATAGAAAATACACCCACATTGTATTAGAGAAGGAATAGGAAAATCACAGTGTTAAAGCTTGTGTAGAAAATCACCCCCATGAACCCATCCAAGATTAAAACCTATACCTATTTATTACCAAAATGCAGTCCCTTGCAAGACAGATGCCTTAGAGTGTGTGACAAATTTTAATCAAACATTAGCTATTTAAAGTTTAATTACAGTCTAATTTACCAGAATATAGTTTTACTAATCACTTAGTATGAAAACATCTGTTAGTACCATGGTTGCAACACAGGTTATTCAAGAGCAGAGGACAGATGCAACCGGTTCCAATAAGAAGTTGTGGTAGTGAAAAATAAAATACATAGAAGATCAATCAGGCTTTTTATTTATGTTATATTAACAAATAAAAATTAAAAGATGTATTTAAACATTTTTGGTAGGTTAGGTTAGGTTAGTTTAGGGTTGAACATAGTACAAGGTCCAGTGAACGGCAGGGTTGCAATTTGTACCTCCCATCAGGTTATCAGCCGCAATTGGTTTCCAACCTTTCAAAAATCAGCTTGTTGACTTGTTTTTGGTATTTTAACACCTTAATTGATAGCGCTGTTGCACACAAGCAGTCAATGGGAGATTTATGACACACACACACACAACACACACACACACAATAAACACACTATTAGGAGCTCTGATCCTCGCCACGTGGCCTTGCTCTCGGAATGTCAAGTGGCCGTTTGCCAAATCGAGCCTTGAGCCACAATCAATCATTGGACTAAAACTTGTGCAACTGCCTTAGCTTTAAAGTATAGGCCCCACAAAGATTGCTAAACGAGGCTTGATAAACAACTTTAGTTTCATTATTCATCAGGCACTACCTAGGGGTTACACGAAGGTGAATAACAATATCAACCACCAATTTAGTTCAATTAAGAGTGAGAAAATTAAAATAAAAAACACTAACAAAGTAATGTGTCTATTTATCCAATACAAGCTTCTTTATTTATTTAATTTTTCAGTAAGCCATTTTTAGTGAAATAAAAAAATAGTGTTTTTAAATACTCTATGTAAGTAATTAATTATTATAAATTCAATATTTTTTTTCATTTAAAGTATTTTATGTGCACTTTCCGAACCAACTTGTTAATCAACACATGAGAATTTCCATGAGGGAGAGCGAAAGGGCCTGCCAATTTTGCCTGGAAAGATATTTTCACGTTCCCTCCAGAGTTATTTTACATGCCAAAATTGACATGGGAGCGACTGCTTTATTTCCCCTCTGAAGGAAGTTGTGCAACGGATTTTTATAGCTCGAGAAAAATCCACCGACCCCGACTGGGTTTGAACCCGCAAACATTAGGTCTTGAGGCGAGCACTTTATCCTAAGACCACCGAGGTCAACTATAAATACAACTAAGTGACAATCTCATACTATCCACTTAAATTAGATCTAGTTTAGAGTCCTTTAAAGCCATTACTACTATGTGGTACCCAATATTATTTGGTACACAAGGTAAACAAAGAAAAGGGGGAGGGAAAGGTTTTTGCAACTTGCACAACAGATCTGCAAATTAAATGTGTTTAAATGAATCGATGACTTTTTAGTATGTTCTTACATTAAATAAATGCATTTAAATGTAAAAAAAAATAATTAAAAAGTGTCATCATGTCAGACTACTCATTCAGGTTATATGCACCAATTCTAACTATGTAACTGTGTCGAGAGTTGAGTAAGGCTGTATTTAGAGGGAAAGTATCCACATTTGCATGGAAAGATTAACAAACCTTTTGTACACCTGACCAGGATTAGAACCCTACTCTCCCCATCATCGCTAGTCAAGTATATTACAAATGTGACACCTTAGACCATTTTACCACCGGAGCAGGTATATTTTACTGGGTTTTTTAATCACCACATCTTACTACCTGTTCAGGTTATACATGTATATAATAGTTACTCTAATGGGTAGGAATGAGGAAAGAAGCATTTTATAGGTAATCTGCTCACATTTGCGTGGAAGGAGAGTGGGAAACCATTTGGGGAAAACCACCCTCAATAGATCCATTCGGGAATTGAACCCCAATCTACCTGTCATCAGCTGGCCATTCCAACACTTCGACTATTTGGCCACTGAAGCGGAGTTTTTTCTTTCATTAAGTTATATTCATAAATAAATTTTGAGTACCAAATAGACCTGTTGAAATAAATAATAATATTTGGTGAGAGTTGGAAGACACGCAAAGTAATGGAAAAAGTACTTAATTATCTTGGAAATTGACTGATTGCTTATAGAACTTTCCTGCACATTTAACCTCTTGTGTTTAGAGTATCATTATACAAATATTATTGTTATTTTTAACTTTTTATTTCAGTTGCATGCAAACTATACCCAATCTATGGTAGGAATGTAAGTTAGTGACAGATAGCAGAAGGTTCTTTATTACAAACATTGGCTGAAAGTCACTATTTGGAAATAATAATTATTTTTGCAGTAATACTATGTTATCAATAATTATTTCCAAATAAGTCGATATTGGTTACTTTCAGCCAATGTTAACAATAAAGAACCTTATGAGAGGTTACCACCTCTCCTACCGTAGACAGGGTATGTTATTGCAGCAATTATTTTCAAGTCTCAGACTCCAAAATTATAGTTTGAAAATGACCAGTCAAAATAAAAGATAAATGTTTTGTAAGTGGTATTGAATCTTGAATAGGGATGTTTGTAGAGTAGATAAAAGAAACCTCCTCACCTGATGTTACAGTTCTCTATCTGGAGTTGTTTTTCCCTCTCAACTCGCACCATCAGTTCCCTGTTTCTCCTCTGTTCCTCTTCCAAACGTTCCTCGGCTCGTAGCTCTGCTTCTCGGAGTTGCTCTTCAAGCATGTGGACCCTAGCAGGGGAACAACAGACGTAAGTAATCAGATAGATGATTTTTAGAAATAAATATTTTTCAATCCCCATGGAAGGTTTGGAGATTTCATATGTTAGAATATGTGAAATTCCAAGTGTTTTAGTAAATTCTGGCAAATAGCAGCTTACCCCAATCCAACTTAAGCAGAGGAGTCCAGCCAAACTATGATTTTAGGAATGATGAGATTATATTTATAGGAAGTGTAACAGCATTTGCGTGGAGGTAGAGTGGAAAACCATTTTGGAAAAGCCACCCTCAGTACACCTGACTGAGATTCGAACCTCAATATCATCATCGGAAGTCTAGTCTACTGCGAGAATAGTGTGTTAGACCACGTGGCCACCGAGGCGGGTTTTAAGTATATTACAAAAATTTTTTTTATTAAGATCACAACATAATGTAATAATATTTTTACACATATACACATTCTGAAATTGTATCACCTTATTAAAGGGGTGAAAGGATATCATCCTAAAGTTATGGGTTATTGAGAAAAGTGATCATCTAAGTTAGATTTCACTGATAACATACTGACCCATTAAAAGATCACCAGTTCAAAATTGTTGCAACACACTTTTTTTTTTAATTTCTTCTTCATTTGAAGACATAATCGAGATTCTCACACATGAGCATAAAGCTTGACTCAATTTTGGCTAAAGAAACGCAGAATAGGGGTGGAAAAACTATTCAAGGATCATGTGTTGACTTTAAGAATTGCGATTACTGCGCTCAAAAGGGACAACTGTGTTAAAAAGGGATTCGCGGTGAGTAATGAATGGAATAAAAATATTATTTTTACTATTGTAAATAATAGTTGCATACCTTCTTTAGCTAATATGTAACATTTCCAGAAATTAGTACTTTTCATTTACTCTGAAAGGAAGCAAGTTTACCTCGGACAATTCTGATATAACTTACACCCTGATTTTGGTTGGAAGAACAGTAGAGAAAATTCAAACATATTTCTTTGTGGCCAATAACATAACATTTTACTTTGTCATTTGTGTTATTTTATAGGTATTGATAATATCTATAAAAAGTGACAGCTGCAGATATCATCACTTGATGAATGAAAATATTAAAATTGTTTTATTAACTAACTTCTACTGTTTCTTCCTATCAAAATCAGACTATAGTTTATAGGGCCATAGTGTAATCCACCATGATTAACAGAGCGTAAATGAATGAAGGGAAAATAAAACCTCTGCCAAGTGGCACATCGAGGTATATTTATTTGTTCCCTATGCAGATGATATTAGATTCCCCTCTTCCCCAAATAATATTCCACCCATCGAGTATGACTGCTAGCTTTTAGGCAATCAATAGTATACAAATTTAAAATATGTTAACACACTTGACAGGTCACAGCCTACATCAATTTCTAGTGATGAGTCATTCACTGGCTAGTGGTACATCCTTGATACCGACCTAATCAAACAAGTTGATTAACAGATGAACTCTGACCTGCACGCAGTATCAGCTTATTGGTCTGAAACTTATATTAGTTAGGAACTCAACCATTCTAATCCTGTAATAGTAAGTGTGAAAGAGAGATATATAATATTTAATATTTAGCACCGCGTCTTACTACCCGTTCGGGTTATACGCTTAAGTACTAATTACTCTAATGGATTAGGAATTGGGAGGGTTGCATTTAGATGACGTGAACCCGCATTTGCGTGGAGGGAGAGTGGAAAACAATTTAGGAAAAACCACCCCCAGTTCACCCGACCGAGATTCGAACCTTGATCTCCCCGTCCTCGATGGTCAAGCTCAACACGACTAGCGCGTTAGCCAACTACGCCACCGAGGCGGGTGGCTAGTAGTACATCCTTGATACCGACCTAATCAAACAAGTTGATTAACAGATGAACTCTGACCTGCACAGTATCAGCTTATTGGTCTGAAACTTATATTAGTTAGGAACTCAACCATTCTAATCCTGTAATGGTAAGTGTGAAAGAGAGAGATATATACCAAATGGAAACCATCCATATAAGACCAATTAAGGAAAATTAATAATAATATAATTTTCATGGTCTGAAGGTATCCTTCACCTGAAGCTACCCGGGTCAGATGTCCCTCTTTATTACAGCACTGTACATATCCTTGGTAACTTTTCAAATGATTGAATTTATGATTAGAAAATAAAAATGAAGATCCAAATTTTAATTTATATAACTAGAGATGAAATAAGCAAACCTTTCAACAAAATATAGACATAAACATATATTAAGAAGCTTGGGAACCAAAATAATATCTAAAATAAAAGATTTAATATAAACTAAGTTACTAACGTGTCAATGTATTCAATGAAGGAACTTTTTAGAGTGAAAGAGGATGTCACGTCTGCTCATGACATATTATGTAAAAGCTGACAATTTTGTTTAAGCAAATTAACCTTTTTTTTAACGCTTTAACAAAAGGTGTTGAATGGAAGATACTCTATTTAAAAGAAAAGTTACATCAAAATCTACATTTTGTGATAGAGCCTTGTCTGAAGCACGGCGCCTCAACAATCATAACTAGAGCAAATAATGGAATTGTTTGTAAAAAAATACTCAATACTTCTTAAGGTAACTAAGCACTTTGCAGTTCCCACTTACGACTTCCACTAAACATTAATGAATGGGACTATAGTTTGCTATGTTTTTGTATATTTTCCGATATGGCTGGTTGACAAATTGTGGAGTTGTTGAATGTTTCATCCCTTACCATTTCAATAAGTCTTTCTTTGACTTGAAAAATTAAGATTCAGTTCGAGTCCCAAGTGGCTCCCCTAGGAATTGTTTCCCACATTATAATTTTCCCATCCTTTCTACAGGCAATCGCTGGTGCTTTCCTTAGAAGTCACCTTCCTAATCCTGTGTTACTATATCAGTATAAATTACAGTAACAGGCGGTAACATAAAAAAACTAATCAAGTCATTCCAGTGATTATGGGAAGATATGAAAAGGCTACAGAGAAGTCATCTTACCTGGCTTGCAAAGCGGCGCTGTCCTGCTTGGCGCGGGTGTATCTGTCGTCGGTGTTGGTCTGATTGTCAGCCAGGCAGCTCACCTGCTGCTGCAGCATCTGCACCTACGCACACAATACACGACACATTACATTCACACCCCCATTTGGTAGGTGAGTATATACCCCTATCATCACAAACCTGTGCCATGCTGGAAACTGACAGAGAGAAAAAATCTTATTTCATTTCCATCAGAAGTTTCCAAATTAAAAGTTCCCGACGGCCACAATTTGATCCACGAGTCTCATTTTTGTCAAGTTATTCGAGAACAAGTATTTTATTGTGAAATAAATAACAAGGGGTAGTTTAAACTTGTTTTGATAACATAGTAAAAGATATTTCGGACTAAAATATACTATTTTTGATACGTCAATATAATACAGCAGATGTAAGGAAGATATTAAACAAGAACATCAGTTGGAGCTTTCGTGGATTTTTCACACGCCAGTCAAAACTTTCCGTTCCTCAGATAAAAACAGTTACTGTACTACAGTAGATTACTACTACAAGAAACTTCGTGGGCCGAAAAATTATGCGTAGTGGGCCGCCAGTTGTAAACCCCTGATTTACATTATATCATTGCTCGTTTTTCCTTATAAGCGATATATATATAGATGATTGACTGGTAAAACAGTTAGTACATTATTTGAAATCAGTCTTCACTCATTGTAAGGGGAGGATTACGGCAGCGTCTATTGGAGTAACTTAAAATTAAGATATTTTAAAAATTTATTTTTATAGAAAAATCAGAAAATACTGATTTCTAGACCTTTATTTTGTGTATAGATACAGAACAAACAAAAAATTCTTAACGAGATTGGTTAACTATCAGAGCCAATTTCATTATCAGATTGAGTACGCCTCAAGTGTGGCACTACACTAAATATATGCCGACAACTACCTAGACCAGAATGGAACGGGCCATTTTCAGATTCAAAACTGGACCATACCATTCAACCTGAGGTAGATGTCGTCATGTATTTAGAATTTAGTGTAGCGCCACACTCGAAGCGTACTCAGTGAAACTGGCCGCAATTGCTGGATCAGAAATAGTCATTAAATTGTTCAACCCAGCAAACCCCTGACCTTCCCGTTTATCAGAAGATCCCAGGCGCTCTTCTTACACGCTCTCAGATCGTGACGCGAGTGTGGCAGATGGCTGTCAAAAGTGGGCGTGGTCCAATCCGGCCGGATGTTATGAGTCACCCCCTAGCCCTCAAGTTGGCAACTAATGCCTGGCAAAGTCACCCTACCATTCTTCCAGAAAAAATTGTAACTGACCTGTCGTTAAATGTGTCAAAAAATAAACTTTTTTTAAATGTCACGCATCTTTTTTTATACAAGGAAAGTTTATTTCAATATTCTTTTAACTCCTCATGGAAACTTTCGCTCAAGAGTTTAAAGTATATCATATCATCATCATCCAGCCAAACGAATTAAACAAGCTCATTGTCAAAGGCAAATTTGCGATTACTTTGTATAAATGAGGAACAGGGGATCGCGTCAGAACGCCATTTGCATTCAAAGTGAGCTTTGATGGCGCTAGAGAGAGGAATATCTGACACAGAGAAACAATGAAGTCTCTGTTTAATACAAGCTATCAAAGTGTATTTCTTTGGTTGACCCACGCACCCTTTAGCTCAGTACAGTTGCCGGGTTTGACTCTCAAAACATCAGAAAAATATGTCATTAGTATAATTGGGGCTTCCCTTTTGGAGTAGTCTTATTGAAGGCCAAAGGAATGGGTGTATTCTAGAATTAGGTTAGTTTGAAAGTTGTTGACTAAAATCAGTTGGTTCAGAAGGTGCGCTGTAAAAACTCCTTGTAAAAAAAACTGATTATATGGTGGCACGGTATAATCTGACACACACCCTTCTTGACCTATATTCGGTTGGATGTGCATTAGAGTAACCTTATTTAACAGTCAATTAAGGTACTTATTTTTAGTACTGCATCTTTATACAATACACACACTCGGTGAGGAATGTAAAATCAAGATGAAATGTACCCGAATTTGCGTTGAAGAAGAGTGAGAGACTACTCAAGGAAAAACCATCCTACACACCCAGCCGTGTTTCTAACTCCGGCCCCCCTACCATCCTATACACCCAGCCTTGTTTCTAACTCCAGCCCCCCTACCATCCTACACACCCAGCCGTGTTTCTAACTCCGGCCCCCCTACCATCCTACACACCCAGCCGTGTTTCTAACTCCAGCCCCCCTACCATCCTATACACCCAGCCGTGTTTCTAACTCCAGCCCCCCTACCATCCTATACACCCAGCCGTGTTTCTAACTCCGGCCCCCCTACCATCCTACACACCCAGCCGTGTTTCTAACTCCAGCCCCCCTACCATCCTATACACCCAGCCGTGTTTCTAACTCCAGCCCCCCTACCATCCTATACACCCAGCCGTGTTTCTAACTCCAGCCCCCCTACCATCCTATACACCCAGCCGTGTTTCTAACTCCGGCCCCCCTACCATCCTATACACCCAGCCGTGTTTCTAACTCCAGCCCCCCTACCATCCTACACACCCAGCCGTGTTTCTAACTCCGGCCCCCCTACCATCCTATACACCCAGCCTTGTTTCTAACTCCGGCCCCCCTACCATCCTATACACCCAGCCGTGTTTCTAACTCCGGCCCCCCTACCATCCTACACACCCAGCCGTGTTTCTAACTCCAGCCCCCCTACCATCCTATACACCCAGCCGTGTTTCTAACTCCGGCCCCCCTACCATCCTATACACCCAGCCGTGTTTCTAACTCCGGCCCCCCTACCATACTATACACCCAGCCGTGTTACAAACTCCGGCCCCCCTACCATCCTATACACCCAGCCGTGTTTCTAACTCCGGCCCCCCTACCATACTATACACCCAGCCGTGTTACAAACTCCGGCCCCCCTACCATCCTACACACCCAGCCGTGTTTCTAACTCCGGCCCCCCTACCATCCTATACACCCAGCCGTGTTTCTAACTCCGGCCCCCCTACCATCCTATACACCCAGCCGTGTTTCTAACTCCGGCCCCCCTACCATACTACACACCCAGCCGTGTTACAAACTCCGGCCCCCCTGTCAGTGGCAAACCGGACTAGGCGACCTTGACGTTTGGTCTACACAAGGGCGCTATGGGTTTTCCAAATGGGAGGCGTATTGGAGTCATATCTGCCGGGGGTGTGGCACCACCTCCCTCCTCGAGAGAAAATTTCAAAAATGCAACCTGTTGGGAGGGAATTTTAGAACATCTGAACATAATTCTGAGCAAATTAAACGAGTTTCAAGAGTCAATTAAAAAAAGTTTTTTAAAAATTTAATAAAATAAAATTTAGTTGTAGCTGAACCCATTAAAAAGAAACATTATATTTCCATAAGTTTATTGAAGAGAGACAAATTAAAAGAAAGCAGTCGATAAAAGGTTTGGGAGGAAATTTACTTTTTATCATTTTTATCACTGTTAACTATGATATTGACGATTCAAAGTTATTAAAAAATAGAAAATTGCAGCCAAATCCCAAATACACTTTTATTTTTTCATAAAAATTAACAAAAAAGAAATAAATATTGCAGAGTGGTGAGGGGGGCGGAAGGAAGCCTCATCACCCATTTATGGACACTCATGAGTCAACATACTAACAAAAAATATATTTATAGTAATAAATTAAATAACGAATTTTGTAGGGATGTTCATTTGAAAGGCTTTTTTGCCTACCAAAATCCTACTTATTGTAGAATTGTGGTAGTAAAAAAGGCAAAAATCAAGTATACGGTATATCCGTGTGATCTACTTACCGGCGTTGATTTCCTTAGATCAACCATTGCTAACAGAATATCTCAGTGTACAAAAGTAAATAGGTTCTTCCCAATTCTAATTGTTATCACTAACACCGGTATATGAGTCCTGCCTCCGTTCGATGATTCAAGAGCGAACTAAACTTGTGTCAAAGTTGACTCGTACTTAAGTCTCCTCTGAGAAGTCGTGACAATGGCCCCCCGAGTACAATTCACAGTCTCAAGCGGTTTCAAGGTTTCAAATAATCCGCACTTGTTTTCCTTGTTCGGTGAGAGAGGGGTACTGTGGGCGCATGTTGGTGACCTCTGACCTGCTTCAACGAGACCAAATCATGAGCCTTCCTTCAATTGGGTGCCGCGGGGTGGATCCGTCCGTCCAGCTGCTTGAGTTTATTTACGTTCTAAGAGGAAACTATCTTTTGATCGGTATAACTGATAACTTCATGGGTAGTCCTTCATTTTAAACTAGTTGAGGTACTCAACGGCTTAGCGGTTTCTTCTGCACATCTTTTTTATTTTTATTTTATTTAGCACCACGTCTTACTACCCGTTCGGGTTATACGCTTAAGTACTAATTACACGAATGGATTAGGAATTGGGAAGGTTGAATTTAGAGGAAGTGAACCCGCATTTGCGTGGAGGGAGAGTGGAAAACTGTTTTGGAAAAACCACTCCCAGTTCACCCGACCGAGATTCGAACCTCGATCTCCCCGTCCTCGGCAGTCGAGCTCAACACGACTAGCGCGTTAGCCAATTACGCCACAGAGGCGGGTTTCTGCACATCTTGAATACATTTTGAGGCATTACGTCAAAAGAAACATGGTATGATCGGGAAAACCTAGCCAAATTTAGACAGGCAAACCAAGATTCAAATATACTGACGATAATAGACCCAAAAAAAAACATTAGTTGACAAATACTGGCAGCTATTGAAATGAGTGTCTACTACGGTGCGTCGATGGAGAAAAGAAAACTATTTAGGGAACATCATCCTCAGTAAACCCGATCGGGATCCAAACACAGATCTTCCCGTCATTGGAGGTCCAGTCTATTGCGAGAGTGACTCCTTAGACCATTATACCAACGAAGAGGGCGATTTCAAAATCTGACGACGCACATCAGCTGGTAATTACGGTTCGGTTTATAAAGTAAGTTGAAATATATCATCTCAGTTTTTGCATAGTAAAATATTACAAAGGTTAAATATTTTATTAATATAGACTGAACGGTTGTGTTTGTTGTATTTTGATTTTTGATAGCACTTCTCCAAACAATTATGCGAAGTCGTTTTTCCTTTATTTCCTTTTTTAACAACAAACCAAGACAAGTCATATTGAAAATGGTATATTGGCGCTGCAATATTTCGTTACTGAACATGTTCCAATAACACAATATGAGAATTTTAGGCAGTGACACTTACAAACCAAGGAACCCAACACAGTGTAGGAAGCCATATATTGGTGAGGGGAAGGACGTGAATCTTGTAAAGGAAGAAAGAAGAGTCTCACTCAACAGACTTTTTGCCCCTGTACACACTAGTGCCTGTCAGGTTAGGCAACCTCTTTACTCGTGTGAGACGTGGGGAGAAGTGTGCTCAGGCTGCATTTACAATAATAATAATATTTAGTGCAGTAGCCCCGTGGCTTCTTTGGTGCTGACTGACAGTTCACAGCTGACTTCTGACAGTCAACATTTAGGTATATACCTAAATTTTGACTGTCAGAAGTGACAACTGCTAAAGACATGTTTTTTGCAGATCATATGGTTAGGCGTAGGGATACATAATTTGGTCTGGTAGCTTTTCAAAGACGTCAGAAGTCAGCTGTGAGCTGTCAGTCAGCACCACAAAAGCTAAAACTGAGGTATACCGCGTCTTATTAACCGTTCGGATTATACGCTCTGCATTTACAAAACCTATCGCAGGTAGGACCGATCTGACAGTTACATAAATTACTTATGATACATTAATATGTATTCATACATCAAGTTATGTGATATTAAGACGGTTTGTATTTTCTAGCATGTCTTTAAAGTGATATATATAAAGTGTGTGGTAACTTATTATTCGGATACAGGCATAATTTAGTCTTGCTACGAGTCTGGACCTAGGTTCGAACCAAGGTAAGTTTTATAGACCTAAGTTAAGTCCCTAAAGCCACCGATTCAAAAGGTACACACTCACCTAAAATAGCTATGCATCTAACAAGAACAAAAGGTATACCAAAATTTATGCTATCTGTAGCTGTCACTTTTGATAAATATCATCAATAACTATAAAATAACACTAATAAAATAGTAAAATGTTTTCAATGTTTACTACAAAGAAGTCAGTATTTTCTAAGAGGCCCTTCTGAATGTAACAACCAGTTTCTTCACAAGTTATTAAGCTATCAACCACGACATAACTAAAGTTAATCACTTGCCCCTGCAAAAACAACGCAATAACTTGTTTCTCTGATGTGCGTGCATTTTGATTACAAATGTTGACATTTATTTTGTTATGGAATCGAAGAGGAATATTTAAGAAATATTGTATAAGCCTTCTAGAACCGGGGTGAGCATCCTTGCCGTCAATCGCCACATGTGGTGAATTGGCCATATAAGTGTGGCGAATTCGAGTTTTCCAGCTCTCACAGTAAAATAAACTTTTTCCTGACGGCGTTTGCTGGTTGTAACTTGATATTTCCTGCATATCATTGGAAGCATTCCGTTTTTTGAGTGAGCCACTGACGCAACACTCCCATCCATCCAAAACTCCCCTCCACTCCTTCATTTCATCTCTGCATTCAAACAAAATGACTGTAAAATTTCGCATTAAATTGTCTTATATTTTCAATACAAACAATTGTGATCATACCCGCCTTGGTGGCGTAGTTGGCTAATGCGCTAGTTTCGTGTTGAGCTAGACTGCAGAGGACGCGGAGATCAAGGTTCGAATCTCGCTCGGGTGAGCTGGGGGGTGGTTTTCTCAAATGGTTTTCCACTCTTCCTCCACACAAATGCGGGATCACTTCCTCTATATTCAACCTTCCCAATTCCTAGCTCATTAATGTAATTAGTACTTAGGCGCATAACCTGAATGGGTATTAAGACGCGTGGATATATAAATAAATGTTCATAATTTACGTCATAGGCAGTTGAGTTGTAACCGAGTGGTCAAAGTGTACATGTATTGAATAAACTTGTTCTAAAGTGTGTTATTTTCAATATTCGTTTGAGCAACCTAATTTCTCAATTTTTACATTGTGTAGCAAATTTCACTTCTCATTCGCCACACCTGTGGCTACATTGACAAATATGTTGCCCACCTCTGTTTTAGAAAAAAGGTATACATTTGCCACTACCTATTAATAAAAGTATAAAGTGGTGTTTAACTTTATCTCAAATTTACACATATGTAAAAAAAAAAACTAAAATAAAAAAATATTGTGAACATGCATTTAAAAAATGTGAATTGGCTAAAATTATATTTTATCTTTTTAATGAGTCGTTAAAGTGTTTCTCTGACTATAAATCATATCGGAGAACTATGTTTAAAAAAATCAAATTTGATATAAATAAATGTCTTTGAAATGGACTTAGAAATAAATACACATACTTAAATAAAAACTGTTTTTGATAAAGATGGAATAGAAACATTTCTTTTCCCTGGATGGCCATATGTTTAACAATCCCTAATATTTTCCAAAATTCCCTTACAGTTTTAAATTCACCAGAATTTTAAATTTTATTTAACTGTGGCTACATCGTGTGACTAATCTAAGTTTTATACTTTGGGCTGAAGCTATACTCAGGTTTGCGCTAGAAAAATGATATTTTAGTATCCTCACATTTCCCCATCCCCGTAGCAAAAAAAACTCACTTGCTCGGTGAGGTCCTCGCACCAGACGTGCGCCGGCGACTTCTTGACGCCGTTCAGCTGATGGGCGAGGTGCGAGGTGTGGTAGGGTGGCGGCGTCGCCCCTTGCCCTTCCTCCCCGACACCCTCCTCGCCCCAACCGGACCCCACGAACTCAAACTGACCTTCCCACAGGTCGAGGTCCAACTCCTGCTCTCCGTCCTCCGAGCAGCTCATGTCCTCGCGCACTAACCCCGCGCCGACACCATCACCGCACCGCGGGAAGCCAAACACCCACTAGCGGGGTTACCATGACAACGCGCGACGCTACTTTCGTTCGGTGTTGAAGTCTGGTGTTCTAGGAAGAAAGGTGAACTCGGCACGAGACCGTCGGCAAATTTGTCCAATCGATACCTCGATCGCTTGCACAGGTAAATAAATAACACCGTCGTTTAAAAAATAACCTTGATTGTTGTCGTCGTCCTTTGAAGGGCGAGTTGTCGCCTTGTCTCTTCAAACCGGTGCGGTAGGTTATGATAACTGACCGAAAGAGCCTTTTTTTTCGTATTTGTCGGTTAAGTTTCCTCCATTCAACGAAACGCGGACAGTCTATGGCCCCTGCCGTACCCACGCCGAGTTATCATCGAGTAGATACTACCACTTGGTGTATCCAGTCAGCGCTGTCCACAAGAATGTGTCTACACGAGCAGCAAATGATAGCCTGCAAGAGGAATGTAAATAATTCGCTGCTAGCGGGAGGGAATGAAACTTGGGAGCTCCCCCATTGTGTATGCAACCTAATCAGTGAATGATGACAGTCATCCGTTTCTCACGGTGGTATTAAAACTACTAGGAAACACAACTTTGAGCTATCGCAAAGACTTCTTAGCCTTCTAGGTTGGAATGACGCGTTCAAGGTCTATAGAGGGAGATAAGCCAGTTATGGTCGTTGACTAGTTTGAATATTTTAAGGTGGTGTGAAAACGAAAGTTCAGATCCACCCGGTTCGGTGGCCGCGTGGTCTAACGCGCTACTCTTGTGTTGGACTAGACTGCCGAAAACGGGGATATCAAGGTTCGAATCTTGGTGCACTGAAGGTGGTTTTTCCTATATGGTTTTCCACTCCCCCCTCCGCTCAAATGTGGGTGCATTTCCTCTCAATTAAGCCTTCCTAATCCCTAACTAATTAGTGTAATAACCCGAACGGGTAATAAGACAAGATGCAAAAAAAAAAAAGATTAGTTTACTGTGGTTTTTTGTGTCAAAAATTTTTTTGACCAAAGTAAATAAAATTTATTTAGTAGATCCGCTTAATCTTATTTTAGTCAAAAATGTTTTTTTTGCCACAAAAAAAATTTTTTTGACCAAAATAAATAAAGTTTATTTAGTAGATCCACTTAATCTAGTTTACTACATACAGTAAGCCCAACAGTTCTTTAATACTTGTTATGGACATCACGGCATTCGAACAAACTTTTTCTCCAAGTTAAACAAGTTTGAATTCAAATTCGGTGATACCCACGAAAAGTATTCAAGAATATTTAATTTATTTTTAACTAAAAGTTGTTTGTTATTTAAACTTTAAAAAAAAAGATCTTAGCTTGCGGTCTCTTCCATCCCATCTTTATCTACCAAGATAGAATATGAAAGTTTACAGCAGTTCTAAAAGAATCTTTTTCCAATTTTGGGGTGTCTTATTTTTGTTTATGTGCCAGTTGTTTGATTATTAACGACTTATTTTAACCTAATCGTAGGCATAAACAAGAGCCAAACTTTTGGTCGACCATCAATTTAGCTCTTTTTAAAAGGGAAGAAGCTCTATTTCAAAATTATATGTTCACTACAGACCGTAATCGAAACCGGGTGCCCCAGATCAACGTCTAAATAATACAGGTGACATGGCGGTCTAAGGGTAAGGTGTCGGACTTCTGTGCTGAGGGTCCGGGGTTCAATCCTCGGTCCCGGCACAGGTTTATCAGATTGCCAAACCCTTCCTTCATCTCTAACAATACGTATATTAATCACAACTTGTGAATGTGAGGAATGCCAGGCCCCCACCGTGGTTCGGATTCCACGTTAAACTGTAGGTCCTCCATTTCATCTCACATTCACCCTACCATTACACATTAGCGTAAGTGCGTATAGATCGAACGGGTAGTAAGACACGGTGATGATAAAAAATAAATACAGAATTTGTTTGTAGGTTTATCCTAACACACATCTACTAATAAAACTTAGCACCGCGTCTTGCTACCAGTTCGGGCTATACGCTTAAGTACTAATTAGGTTAATAGGTTAGGAATTGGGAAGGTTGAATATAGAGGAAGTGAACCAGCATTTGCGTGGAGGGAGCGGGGAGAACTATTTAGGAAAACCACCCCAAGGTTCACCCAACCGAAATTCGAACCTCGATCTCCCCGTCCTCGGCGGTCTAGCTCAACACGAAACTAGCGCGTTAGCTAACTACGCCACCGAGGCGGGCGAGCACAAAGCTACTAAAGCTAGGGTTGGATGTGTTGTACCCGATTAAGTTAGTTTACAAGTCTATGCTGATATAAGTTAATTTAGAAAGTGTAGGTAAATACCAGAAATTGATGTATATCGCCGTCACACAGCCAAACCCATTTGTTTTGTTCGCCCCAGCGGCTTCCCCCACCCCCATCATGCAATGCGGGGCTAATCAGCAACCTCCCTCCCCCCCACCTCCTACCTTCACGACAATGCTACCAGGTAGTTAAACAGGACAACGACACTACTGAACACGTGGAATTGAGTCTTGAGTAACAAAATGATTCAATAGGGGCTTTCTACCTTAACTTTAAAAAATTGACTGAAAATCTTTAAAAAAGAACCTGGCCATTAATTCATCATTGTTAAAGGGGAAACCACCAATTTCACCAGTTATAAATTCATCGGCTATGCTGGAATCAAACTCAGGACCATCATCTCAATAAGCAACTATGTTACAGACAAGAGCTAGGTAGTTTTAAGTCCATTAAATTTTATTTTTTATTATTATTTAGCACCGCGTCTTACTACCCGATCGGGTTATACGCTAATGGATTAGGAATTGGGAGGGTTTGAATTTAGAGGAAGTGAACCCGCATTTGCGTGGAGGGAGAGTGGAAAACTATTTAGGAAAAACCACCCCTAGTTCACCCGACCAAGATTCGAACCTCGATCTCCCCGTCCTCGGCGGTCGAGCTCAACACTACTAGCGCGTTAGCCAACTACGCCACGGAGGCGGGTCATAAGTCCATTAAAAAATAGAAACTTTTTAAAACACAAAGTTCTGTCTATCCGCAAGATGAATCTCTTAAAACACCAGAGGCATTTAAAAAAAATAGGGTTTAAAATTGTGTGTATTTGGTAGTCGCGTTTATTATACTTTATAGAGGATAGGGCCGAAATAATTAGACGATTAGTAACTTTAACACTTTAAATTTAAACATAGATAGAACATACTCACTTTCACTTTAAGATGATACTATAAAAGACTCACAACTACACTTTCTCACTTTTAGTGTCTTTTTTATTTAAGTACTGCAATGCTCTGTTACCAACTTCCATGGGGACTAGAACTATAGGATGTCAAATAATCAACTCTTTCACCACTAGCACAATTAAGTTTCTTCCTGACATACCCATACATGATCATAGCACCTCGAAACAAAACATGCCATGGCGAAACAAAGATGAACGACCAACGGACATACAATTAAGTTTTACCCCAGGCTGTCACCCGACTACGACCCGCAAACTCGATACCTCCCGGTGTACATCCTCGCAACTCGATACTCCTGCATTTCGGAGATGCCGTCTCCGCCGCCGTATCTCTTCCCCCACACGTCCTCGCTCCCCCTCCCGGAACACCCCTCCCCCTTCTTTCTCACCTGGTTCACACCCATCACCGGTGAATGTGCACGCGGTTACAAACATACTCGACCTTCCACACGAACTCAGATTAAACTTGGCAACAAGAAGTGATCTAAAATAAAACACGACGACTCCGGGATGAAAGATGATTCAATTTATATGGAATATTGTGCCTTCAGCTTTTGAAACATTACTTTATTTTAGCACCGCGTCTTAGTACCTGTTTAAGTTATACACATAAGTACTATTTGTGGTAAGGATTTGGGTATGACGGATGTTGAATTTAAAGGAAATGTACCCGCATTTGTGTGGTGTAGAATCATCTAGGAAAAACCATCCTCAATACATCCGACCGGGATTCAAACTCCGACCTTCCTGTCATCAAGAGTCCCGTCTAACACGAGTGACGCCTCGAACTAAGGACATCGAAGTAGGTAAGACAATTTTTAACTGGAAGAATATTGTGCTCTTTGACAATAAAAAAATAAAAAACAAAGTTACTTATTATTTTAAAAAATGCTAATATTTAAGGACCTTTCATAATGTTTGTTATGGTTACATAAACATTGTTTTAGTGCGTTTATTAAGATGTTATGGTTATTAGTTAACTTAAAATTGTTTACATAGCAACTAAAATATTGTGGCCCTTCCCAAACAAAGTTTGTTTTTGACGTGAGACTGTCAAGTCCTGAGAGCGCGGTATCCTGACAGTTGCGACCAACACAGTTTGAAGCACATTTTCCTGAGGGACAGTTGCGGTCACATTTTTTTTCTTCTCTTCCACTATCAACGGTGAAAGAGAGGGCGTCAGTCTGGTGGGACTTGGTATCTTCATTTTATGTACAAATAGACCAATGATTCATCTCATACTTTTTACGACCCTCGAGACTGGCAAGGTAGAGTATAGGGTTTCTTCCGTCGAGGTTGGGTTAGGCTAGGTAAGGTTAGGTTAGGTTGGGTTAAAATACCTAAAAGCACCAAGTCGAACCACCAAATATAGTGAGATGTTTAGAAATGGAGGTGATCATTAGCGAGGTTGCCAAGACAGCAACAAAATAAACCCAGAATTCCAGTCATTCTGTCGACTTGGTCGCAAATGTCCAACTTGTAATTTTTTTTTAATGGCCTTAGAAATCACATAATCGCATTGCCCGCGATTTAGCCTGGTCACAATTTTCCGCGGTCAAAACTGTCCTAGATTCGAAGGCGCAGTTGTTTTCTGAAAACAACAGTATGGCGAAAATAATTCAAAAGTGGTAGATGCGGCCGTGTTTACCATCTATTATAATTATATGGTTGCCCTTCCTCTGCACCAGAGATGGCGAAATCTATTATCTATGGCACGCGGACATGAAAAAGACGAACACTAAATATAACTTTTCCCTACGTGGTGTAATTTTGAAGTCAATAATATTTCGACAGACATGTCATTCACATGTCACAATGAACTTTGTGAAATCAATGGTTAGAAATCGTCTTGTGTCTTGTTATGAACCGAACATAAAGATCTTGGCTAGAAAAATACAACATGTTTCAAACTATAATGGAAAATATAGTTTTTTTAATTTGAACATTTATGTATATTCATTATATTTTTACATCCTGAAGGTGTTGCTTTCAATGTTTTTACTTTTAGTTACATTAATATTGTCACTTTGACAATTTAATAAATTTTACTTCTTTAAAATTTAGTATTTATTAAAAAATTTACAATTTTATTTGAGTTGCATTTTACACTGGAATAGTTCAAAATTCAGCTAGTTCTTAAGTGGCACACTGGTAGGAAAATTCTCTCCATCCCTGCGCTACATTTTACAAGATGCTTATTTTAAAATAAATATCTAGCAAAACATTTAAGGCCACGGGAAGATTGTTATCCCCATTACAGCCTGCAGAAGATGAATATTTTTCCTGACGCTTTCAAATTAAGACATACTGCTAACAAAACATTTTAGATAAAGATTGATTTGATTTTGTTCTTATCTACGTCATAGACAATAAGTCTTTATCAACCAAATGCTGTCATGCCGGATGCAAGTTGAAGGCTCGGAAACTTCCAAATTATGGTTAGTTCGGGAATCCCCCTCTGAATTAGGGATGGGTCATGAAATCACAAACCACTATTTTCTAACAACTCTTTGATAGTCACACACAGTCATAGCCTGCTCCTCAGTGACGAAAAGAACCGTGACTGATTGTTGCAGGTTAACGTGAAGTGTTTCAACTATCGTAGGATTCTGCTAGGAAGGAATTTTTTGAAAATTCAAACATTTGTTCTTAGCATTGATAGCAGCATTTTATTTTATAGGTGGTGATATTTATAGTTATCAATATAATGTATATCCGACATCTTAACTTAGTCGGTAACGTATCTGCCTCTTGAGATATGGGTCCCGGGTTCGATTCCCGGTACAGCCAAAATATTTATCGTTGGTGAAATGTGGATTCCCCAAGAAGCAGAGAAAAGTAACAGATCCAATTGTTTAGCAGCAGTAGATCGCTCCTGCTCCACTCAAAGGAGCAGTTTCACCCTTTCCTACTCTCAACCCTCCCTCCGGTAAGGCCAGACCGTATAAACAAACATACACACTCGGAAGGAATTGACTTACACTGTGTACATAAAGTAAACACCCCTCTTTTTCCACGTTCGCTCACCCGACAAGTTAACAAACCATCTTTATTCAGCCCTCTGAAAGGCGACCAAACAACTTCTCATTCACTCCTATTGAAGACGACCAAACAACTTCTCATTCACTCCTATTGAAGACGACCAAACAACTCCCCATTCACTCCTATTGAAGACGACCAAACAACTCCCCATTCACTCCTATTGAAGACGACCAAACAACTCCCCATTCACTCCTATTGAAGACGACCAAACAACTCCTCATTCACTCCTATTGAAGGGGACCAAACAACTCCTCATTCACTCCTATTGAAGGGGACCAAACAACTCCTCATTCACTCCTATTGAAGACGACCAAACAACTCCTCATTCACTCCTATTGAAGACGACCAAACAACTCCTCATTCACTCCTATTGAAGACGACCAAACAACTCCTCATTCACTCCTATTGAAGACGACCAAACAACTTCTCATTCACTCCTATTGAAGACGACCAAACAACTCCTCATTCACTCCTATTGAAGACGACCAAACAACTCCTCATTCACTCCTATTGAAGACGACCAAACAACTTCTCATTCACTCCTATTGAAGACGACCAAACAACTCCTCATTCACTCCTATTGAAGGGGACCAAACAACTCATTCACTCCTATTGAAGGGGACCAAACAACTCCTCATTCACTCCTATTGAAGGGGACCAAACAACTCCTCATTCACTCCTATTGAAGGGGACCAAACAACTCCTCATTCACTCCTATTGAAGGGGACCAAACAACTCCTCATTCACTCCTATTGAAGGCGACCAAACAACTCCTCATTCACTCCTATTGAAGGCGACCAAACAACTCCTCATTCACTCCTATTGAAGGCGACCAAACAACTCGTCATTCACCCCTCTGTGACGCGACTAAGCAAACGCTGTGTCCTCACACAAGAAGATAACTCGCTCGCCTACATCCATGTATATTCATACCGAGATTATCAATCCTCTTCTCATCATGAGCCCTGCTCTTGAGTGTCTTTGAGGAAATGTTTCGTAACAACAGAACATCCTAAATGGCCGGTCGACCTTCCCATGGCTGTGAACGCAACCTTTAATAAACATCCATTATTCTCATGGTGCACTTGCTAGTTATCACATCATTTCAGTAATAGGTCCTTTGAGAAACTTGAGTTTCGAATAAATTAAACTTTTTTTTATGGATATAGGCAGGATCGTATCTAAGAGGGTGTTTTGGGAGCTCAACCCCCCCACTCCCTTTTTCAAGAAAGTGTTTTATTTAATAATGATTCATTTTATTTTTTCTCAGTGCATAGCCTAATATCTAAGCTTACCAAGTCTTTTAAAATTCATACGATCCCAAATGTGCTAAAAAATCCCTTAAATTGCTTAGATATGGATTTAATGTTAAAAAAAATTGTTTGCCATTATAAGATGTTGGAGATTTCAAGAGTTAAAAAAGACCCGTCCCCACCCTTTTTCCCTTCAAATTTATCATTTATATGGCCATGGAAGAGTCTAGAGCCCTACTCTAAGGTATTGAATGTTAAAACCATTGGTAAGACCTAGACGCAGATGGGAGGATAACATAAGAATGAACCTAAAAGAGATAGGGTGTAACAAGGAGGACCGGAAAGAACTTGATCAAGATAGGGATAGGTGGCGTACTTTTGTAAGTGCGGCAATAAACTTTCAAGTTCCTAATGCCATTGAAGTAACTAAGTAAGTATATGAGTATGCCCCTGGAAACGATATAATTCACCCAGATAATACCAATTTATTCTTTCTTACCCAATGTTCTGATCACTTAGTCAATTCCAACCTACTGTTGCCGGTGTAGTTCCATTTGATTAGATTTTTTTTATCAAACTTGTACTAAACCATAACAAGCATAAGGTCTAATAATTAAAAAAACACATTGTAAATCTCAATACCTAAAATTTTTTTTTAAAAAGCGTTTTACTTTTAGAGGAGACAATTTTATAATTCGTAAATATTAAGAAATACTGGTTTAACGGCTTTTAATATATCAGCCCTCTAATAATTCTCGATCTACAGATGGCAAGAGGTTTAGTTTGAAAGATCACTTGTTTACTGCATAGCTTAGAGTTGAGTTTAAAGAACAACAATAATTATAAAATGACTATAGTCGCCAAATAAATTTATAAAAGCAACCAACACATATAATGTGCTTTGTCGTGATATATGAGAACAGGAGTTCAATCCTGACGCGATACACATCCTCCTTCCCAAATAATGTATGTGTGTTATCCTCTTAATATTGTATCCACCTTACGTTAAACTAAACCGTTTGTAGAACGTTCTCGTGAAAATATATCTCGACCCTTGTTCTGCGACCGACGCGTGATTTTTACAACCGATTGGCCAAGAACTAGATTTCTGAACCCACTTCCATAGAGATTAGACTACACGTCACTGACTGCCTCCCGAGAGTGAATGTGTACACCTAGAAACAAAAGAACGTGGGCGGAGTTTACAATCCTACGCTTATTCATCCATTTCCTGAAGTGAATGGCTCTACGTGAAGCGTGTGTAAATAAGTGCCACATGTGATATTAAAAAAAAACTACACACTAATTTAAAAAGAAAGAAATAAGTAGAATTATGATATAGTCATTTGTCCTTGGAATAAAGTTTAATAAACGACGTGGCACCTCGAGTAGTAACGCGCGAACGTTTTTTTTTCATCTATAAATTAAACCAAAATCTTAAGAGCAACAAAATGGAAATCAAAATCATCCTGACCAATTATTATGGTAAAGGAAGAAATGTGAATTGAAAGTTAAGTTAAATCTGCACCGTCGAACACGCGGAGAGAGGTGCCAGTCTAGTCTTGTCTGATATGCCAGTGACGGGGAGGTCGGGGTTCTAATCCCATCCAGGTGTACTAAGGGTTCTCCCACCCCCCAAATGGTTTTCCACTCTTTATTCACGCAAATTCAAGTAGGTTTATTTAAAAAAAACACGCTATCTCCCTCATCGGTACCCCATTAACTTAATTAAACACGGATGTCCCGAATTGGTGGTGAGACGCGATACAAAAAAAACCTCTTGAGATTACCCTGGTTCGATTCCGGGTCCTAATGGCGAGCATCGTTATTATCTGTACATGGTTTTGTACTACTCCTATTACCGCTTCAGTGGCCGAATGGTCTAAGGCATCACTCTTGTGTTGGACTGGCCTGCTAATGGGGATATCGGGGTTCGAATCTCGGTCGGGTGTACTGGTAGTGGTTTTCCATTCTACCTCCAGGCTTCCTTTAAATTCTACCTTCTTCACCTAACACGTTACACGTTAGTTCATATGCCTATAGTTCAAAATAATAATGAGACGATGTGACAAAAATAAATATATAAAATAATACAGGCCTTTGTCAGGACAGTTTGCCGCAAAGACCAAGTGGTTGGGCGGGAAGGCGACCTGACGCCGAGTGTCCTCCCCAAGGCCAGGCCAACATCGCATGTGGGGCGTGCTAATAAGACGACCTACCTGAGCTGGTCGCAGATTAGTCAAGGGGTACATTCACGGGGAGACAATAATTAACTAGTTACGCCACTGCTAGCTCATTCTATTTCAACTTTCCCTCCCATGACGCAACGCGCGGATGGTAAAGGATGCTTAATACAACCCAACATTGTGCTACAACCAGTGGACCAAGTGGTTAAGAGGGTAGATTCGAGGCGGGGGGGACCTTTGTTCGATATAAGGTGCGGCACAAAATCCTGATATTAGTTTGCCCTCGCCGGGTCAACTGTTTATTTAATTGAGTACTTGCGCCACCAAAGTTACTAACCATTTAACCACAGGTGTAAGTATTGATAGGGTAACGTGGGTGAAATGCACCCGCATTGGCGTGGAGAGCTAAAGGCGCGTTCAAAGTATTAAGGGCCGTATGCAAGAACTTGACTAAGTGAATGCTAAGTGGACACTAGCGTGGGTTTGCTTACGTCATCATAGGTTAAAAGGTGGAAATAAAGTGTGCTCGCGACGACACTATCGGTCCACTAAGCATCTATTAACTTTCTTGCATACCGCCATAAGTAAGCACCGTGGGGGAGGGGGGTTTCAAGACTTACTTATTTTTGCTGACAAGGGGGAAGGAAAAAAGTTTAGGGAGTTTTATTACTATAGTAATTTATGAAGGCTATTCACTAATACTTTTTTAAATAATTTTAATTACATGTAAATTAAAATTTATTAATTTTATAACTTTTTTTAAATTTTACTTGTTTAGTAACTACAATACATTTAAATTTAATTTACAACAGTGTTTATTGTGAACTATCTCGCACCATTAATTTACACCTCTACGTTAGTAATTACCAGCAATTTATATTTTGCATAAAAAATAATGGTTATTGATGTGAACAAGTAATAAAAAAAAGACAAATATAGCGTAAGCAATACTGGGGGAAGGGGTAGATTCGATTTATTTTTACTTGCAAAGGGAGGAAGGAGTCCAAAATGGCCTAAAATGTGCTTACATAATACTTGAGCGCCCTCGATAAGAAAACCAGAGCGATACTTAGCCACTGGCTGTGGTTCACCCGGCCGAGATTTGAACCTCACGCCACCAGTCACCGGAAATCAGGCAGAAGACGAGATTAACGTATTTGTCCACGTGTCCAACAGTGCGGATATGGCTCAAGTAACAAGTTAGTGATAGAATGCATGGAAAACAACTTATCCCTCCCTTCCCGGTGAACGTTGTGTACACCGAACCCCGGTCTTCAGAGTCACCAGGTGTGCTGTCCTATAGCCTAATCCCACAAGTTTCCTGGAAAATAATGCCGAAACCTTACCAGAATAAATTATTCTCCAATAATGGTATTAAAAAATAAACTAGTAACTTTATTAAAGCGAACGACGAACCTAATAATCGTATGATCAAAATTCGATTAAAATAAATAAAGGTAACACTTTACAATCCCTCCCTATTTTCTAAATGATGGTCAGTAAATTAATGTAGAGGCTACACAAACACGCGCGCGCTTACATGGTATTTATATTCCGAGCTAGTCCACTTAAGAACAATGTTTTACGCACACACTTCAAACTGTTTGTATGTATCCACTTGACCGGGTCTAGCCACAACACGTAAACAAACGATCCGAGCGCATGTGTCACTGGGCAGTGATCCACTGCCTGCCTCGCTATCACACGCATCCAGCCCCGATAGAAGACAGTAGACGGTAGTGTTGGTAGGATGGGAGGGGCCTAATAACCCCATCCTGCCAGCTTGCCGCTTCCCCGCACAGTCCCATGTACTCTGCTCGACGGATAGATTGAGGCGTAACCCGCGGACCGGGCGGTCAGCGGAGTAGCCTGGTTAGAATTCCAGGTGGCACCAAGAAGATATTCACTATTTTGTCTAAGGATTCGTTCTTTTATACAATAAAAAACAACAAAAAACTAAGCGCTTTGATTGGACGGTGTTATTTTTGCACCACGTCTTTCTACCCGTCCGGTATGTATTATTATTATTATTATTATTATTTAGCACCGCGTCTTACTACCCGTTCGGGTTATACGCTTAAGTACTAATTACGCTAATGGGCTAGGAATTGGGAAGGTTGAATATAGAGGAAGTGAACCCGCATTTGCGTGGAGGGAGAGTGGAAAACCATTTAGGGAAAACCACCCTCAGTTCACCCGACCGAGATTCGAACCTCGATCTCCCCGTCCTCGGCAGTAGAGCTTAACACGACTAGCGCGTTAGCTAACTACGTCACCGAGGCGGGTGTCCGGTATGTCCTTAATAAATTATGCTAACGGAATAAGGATTAGAAAACAGAATTTAACAAGATATGTAGCCACATTTGCGCGGAGGAAATTTATTTAGGGAACAAACCATACTCAATACAGCTGGTCGAGATTCAAACCCCGAATTCCCAGTCACCAGCGAGCGAACCATAGCAAAAATCTCTTGACGCCTTAGCCCACGTGCCCACCAATGCAGATGTAAGTGTTATTAGTGGTCGTGGCTTAGTTTAGGTTAGTTTGTAGGTCTAGTGGCTGACTCGTATCTATAAAATGAATACTTTTTTTTAAAGCACCTTGTCTTATTACCCGTACGCTTGAAAATGCCTACTAAATCGATTCTTATTTTCCTTTGTAAAAGTGGCGTTAGGTCTGTTAAGGTGTCGGGATGAGAAAGTAATTTTCAGAAGATGTGCAGCCGCATTAACGAGAAGTCATGAGAAAACCGCAGTAATAAATCATACTCTCAGTACACCCAGCCGGAATTCGAACTTCCACCGACCTGAAACGGTGGGTATGCAGATAAAGGCGTCAGTTTCTTCATGTTTGGTTTTCTTGTGTCAGGAGGTTGGGGCTCAAAGCCTGTAAAAGTACGTATCACTATTATAACTATTATTAGGTGTTCTGTCTTACGACAAGTCCATTCCTTTCATCAGTGAACTTTAACCGCTGACGCGCCCTGTCCTCTGCCTCTTCCTTGCGCTATAAATGTTTTTTTTAATCGTTTTCTCAATTTTGAAGTAATCTAAGATCGAGGTAAGTAAATGCAAGTTTAGTTTTGTATCCGTGGTTATAGTGTTTTTTAAAGTGGGCTATAAAAGTACTAGCTATCTTTTCGATTGGCGTATTTAGAAAACTAATTTACAACAAGATTTATCTCGAGTCAAAGATTTTTGCCGTTTGTTATTTCTTGAACATATATTTTTCAAAATGTAAATAAGGCTAAACTTTTATTTTATTTTCTTAGAAGCGTTCACTGCTCTTTTTTTTTTTACTGAAGATAAGAAAATCTAGTTATATTTAGTTCAACTCGTGGTAATTTACATCATTTTGATCACTTCCGGCGTGATTTAGGCTATCGGCATTGGCAACACTGATAATAATACGCAAAGCACGCATCATAACTAAAAAAAAAACAAAAAAACTAAGCATTAGGCGGAATCAAACTTTCGTCGAACCTAAACTTTGCAATTAATTTTTAAATCTCACTCTCTATGCCGCGGAGGAAACATTATTAAGACGGGAAGAAGTGGTATTATTAAAGGGGGCTGAGGAGAGGGGACAAGCTATCGGCCTCGCGCAGTACACTTCGCGGCGCGCCCATCTCTCCCCCCTCAAGAGTCGACACAGTCCTCCCCTTCTAGTTCTTTTCCTGCTCTGCTCAAGACCTCAATAAGTACATTATATGTCGCGACGTCGGAAACCTTGATGTCCGTCCGTCAGCCACCGCCGCTGCTCGTCAACAAACTATGACGACACAATCTATGGAGAGTGAGACCTCGAAACACTTTCCGTCAGAGAAATGCCCGCGACGACGACGAGAATCTGGTACGTGGGCTTTGCAGCCGGCGTTTAGTTGAAAGCTGTTCTCGGCTGTGAGAAGCGTGGATTTGTTTATGTATATGGAACAGAGTAGACAGAGTAAACGACAACTCTCTAATTTCATTAAAAAGTAAAAATACATGTTGACATTCGTACGTTAAGAAGTCTAGTGATTATTATTATTATTATTAGCACCGCGTCTTACTAACCGTTCGGGTTATACGCACTTACGCTAATGTATAATGGTAGGGTTATTGTGAGATGAAATGGAGGACCTACAGTTTAACGTGGAATCCGAACCACGGTGGAGGCCTGGCATTCTTCACATTCACAAGTTATGATTAATACACGTCTTGTCAGAGGTGAAGGAAGGGTTTGGCAATCAGTTAAATCTGTGCCGGGACCGAGGATTGAACCCCGGACCCCCAGCACAGAAGTCTGACACCTTACCCCTAGACCACCAGGTCACCCCAAGTCTGGTGATCTGAAAGTGTCACTTCTTACATGAAGTGTCGATTCTGATAAACGTTGGGCACGCAATCTTAGGCATCAGTCAAGTCTAGTCTGCGAGAGAGGTCGGGATTCGAACCCCAGCTAAGTTTTCCAATTTCCCTTCAAGAAAATGCAAGAATATATATTTTTAAACGAATATACAATATTATTTATCATATGAAAGACTCCCCAAATACCTATTTTGAACAAAAAGGTTATAAAATTTTTCGAAAAACTTCAAAATTTCAAAAGTGTGTTCAAAGTAAACTACCCTCAAAATAAATTTTCTCCTGAAAAACACGTACACAGTATTGTCATATCAAACACTCACCAACTATCAATTTTAAGCAAAATATTTAAAGCCGTTCTCGAAAAATTACAATTTTCGAAAATAAGTCATCAGTCATCAGGAGGGCTGCATGATATAACACAGACGCGTTGCGGACGTTTAGAAATCTTGCATTATTTAAGTTGTTTGATATTTTTGTATTATTGTTTTCAATAAAATGTCGGCTAAAATTATCAGTCGGTTTCTGACGGGTTAGAAAGTTTTTTTTAAGTTTAAAGAATTTTCGCCTAAATTTTGGTGAAAATATTAAAAAGAATATCAAACAACTTTATGAATAATCTGGAATTTATAAACGTATACAACGCTTCTCAGGGATACCAAATATCCCTCTTTAATTTGAAGGATACAATCAATTTTTTTAATGTCCCGAGCAATGACCATATAACAACTAAATATCAATTATGAACAAAAGCCATCAAGCCATTTCGGCTGTATGGGGACGGTAAAAATCATAATACCCAATTATTTAGAGTTCGGGGGCATATAAAACGTCAAGAACTATCATAATATTGAAGTAATTTTTTTTTCAAGATTACAATACTTTCTCTATATAATAAAATAAAATAATTAAACTGCAGGAGGTCATTATTTTAAAGATTATGAAGATATAAAAAATCGATTGACAAAGAGGAACAACGGCATTCTCTAAGTTGATTTTATTTACACTTTGACCAACAAAGCTGGTCACGCGGTCTAAGGCATTAGACACGCACTACACTTTTTTTTTAAACTATGGCAAGAAGGTTGGAATTCAAGTTCCAGCCGGGTGGACAAGGGAGAACATCTTCCATGTGTGATTCTCACTGGATAGTTTTCCCATTCTTTCGATAAACTTATGCGGGTGCACTTCCTATAAACTACATTCCTCCTCCCTTCACCTTGATCCAAGCCGTCAATATCCCTGATGTTACATGTTATGTAGCTTATATCCAATTTGTGAAAAATTTAGTTTAAGGCTAAAAGGCTATAGTTGTGCCCAACAATTCAATCTTTAAAATAATTTTTTTATAACTATGCTAATGTGTTAGAGATGAGGAAGGTCGAATTTAGAGTAAGTGCACATGCATTTTCGTGTTGAGTGGATAAACCTTTAGGAAAAAACAACCTAAGTACACTCGACCGGGATTCAAATCCCGACCATCCCGTCACCGGTAAGCCAATCTATTACGAGAGTGACGCCTTAGACTATTCAGCCACCGAAGCGGGTCCGTAAATAGTTAAACGAATATAAAGTTTCCAAGAAACGGTGAACTAAGGACGTGGAACTTTCTTGCGCAATAGACTACACACTTTTGCATCCATTTCGAACAAAAAACCTCTTCATTGAACTGAACTGAAGTCTTTAATGTATCTGGCTTTGTCGATGTGCGTTGAACCCAGTGACAAAGTGAGTGATATTAAAGCTAAATGTGGAAATGTTTCAAGATATACAGCCACAAAGGTTACGGACCAATCGCAAACATGTATCTGCTCCGATATTTCAACTGCGCGCTATAAAATCATTGAACCAGAGTCAGTGGACGGTAGAGTTGTGGTTGTACAGTCCAATTTTAGTAAAAATAAAGCCTTTAAAAAAAATACAGACATATCATTTTGCGATCAGCTATGATAACATTTTACTAATACATGGTGTCTACTCAACTTGACCAATGAGATTCCCGACTTTTTCCCTGATTTCCCCTGATCATTTCCTAAAATTCCCGACTAAAAAGTATGTCACATCCTTCTAATTCCTCCACCTCCCCCCTCATTTTTCTATTAATCTTTTTTTATGAATAATAATAAGTTTTAAAATTTAAATAAACATATTTTTTATATTTGTATTAACATTGTTTATTAAGAATTATAAAATTTAGTACACAGCTACAAAAAAAAACTACAGTTTGAATAACATTATTATTTACTGTTTTAATGATTATTATATTTCATATTTTGAGTAAAACCACATTTTCCCAAATTTTTATTGTAATTTACCAAATTCCCGGCTTATTCCCGTTTTTTCCCGATCACTTCAAATTCCCGGCTAATTCCCGTTTTCCCTGATTTTCCCGGATGGTAGACACCCTGTATTAGTTTTGGTCTAATTTAGAATTCCTGCTTACAGATTCAGAGGTCCCGGGTTTGATCCCTGGCGCTTCCAAAATGTATCTGTGAACCAGTGAGTGGAACAGGGTCAAATTCAGGACAAATGAAGAGCTACTTGAATAAATAAGTAGCAACTCCAGTCTATAAAAGTAAGATTAATAACCGGAGGGCTCGTTGTGCTGACCACATGACACCTTCTATCCTCAAATGTTGGCATTTTCATTGCTAAGGGCAGCGGTGGCCACTCGGTCGGTATAGCTCGCTCGCGGGCTTACACCATGGAGTTTTTTTAGTGGAGTTTTTTTTTGGTCGGCCTCGGTGGTTTTGTGGTAAAGTGCTCGCCTTAGAACCTAATGTTCGTGGGTTCAAACCCAGCCAAAGTCGACGGATTTTTCTTGAGCGATAAAAATCTGTAACGTCGTAGAAGTAAAGCCTATGGATCCGTGTTGATTGTAACATGTAAAAAGAACCTTGGATGCTGTGTGAAAATACTTTTCCCGGCAAAATTGTTAAGCCCTTTCGCTCTCGCTCATATAAATTCTGTGTGGGAAGCAACGGGATACAACCACACTTCCTAAACTCCCATAGTACATGGGATTTCTACCAGATGGTGCAGGAAGCACTAACCAGCCGAAAGGCTGAGTACATGCCCTGCTCCGGATGGATAGATATCATATCAAAACAACCTTATGGTTGTTGAAAGAAGAAGGGTCGGTTTCATAGTCAAACTTAATGTGTCTCAAGTGAGGCTTAATACCAAGTACATCTATCTAGACCAGAATGAAATGGGCCGGTTTCATATGTGAAGAGGCCCATTCCATTCGAGCTTAGGTAGGTTTCTTCTTGTATTCTTGTTTTATTTCAAGTAAAAGTAAAACGAAATATCTTTGTTTTGAAAACTAGTTTGAGGGAAATAATTTTAAATAAATGTAATCTATCATTTTTTTAAATAGAGGAACTGGTTTGTCCCAAAATCTAAATTATCCTATTAATTGATGCAAGCATGCAGTCGTTGTGTTGTAGAATGACATACACTTTCAAAAATACGAGCTGTTTGTGGGATTAGTTGGCAGCCTTCTTGTATACCTTGAGAAGTATTTCAATGGTTGTTGAAAAAAAGAGTGGTTTCTAGAGACCCCAAAAAGGATAAAACCAGGAATAATCCATAGAACATACCCAGTCAAAAGGTCTGAGAGATATCAAGTATTCGTATGTTATAAAAACAGTTTAATGGGATCACTTGGATGTGGCTCGGAAACAAGGTCAAATGAGACAAATGTTTGTATACACTTTTTAAAATATTTTTGTTTCTCTTGTTCCACATATTATGGTACATCCTGTATAAATTTAAAAAACCTGGATGTTTAAATTGTCAGACATACTATTTCTAATTTACCTCATTTGACTTTGTCACCAGTAGCTCATGTTAAACTTCCTATAATAAATAAAGTCACAACACACTCATCATTATTTCAAAGGAGTTAAAAAAATATCCAAACATCTTATTTTGTAAGAATAAGAATAATAATAATAATAATAATAATAATAATAATAATAATAATAATAATAATAATAATGTTGAATCAGACATTTGTAGACATCAAATATTATAGCATCCTTTGCGTTAGCTAGATACTTAAGACCATACTTTCAGAATTGATAGTAAAATTTCAAAACAAAATCTCTTAATAAAAGCTTTCTGAAAACAAGGGTACAAAATATTTTTTTTAAACTAAGAGGGAATGGTTTTTTCAGTTGCACTATGTGAATTTTTTTTTACATTATTTAAATAACTTACCTTCAATTCCAGTGAGATGAATGGATATGGTTTAGAAATAAATAAATAGGTTTGGATATAAAATAATGTTTAAACAACGGTTGTATATAATATATACACCATTTAAAATGTGTTATCTTAAAATTAAACACTAGGGGCCTACACCTAATAAGAGAATGAATATACTTTAAATGTTGTTGTGCGTCAGCCCCCACCAGTGTGTGTAAGGCCACCCATTTACCAGCTACGCTACTTTGGTTGCCTATCGCGCAGGCGTTAATCTGCTCAAAATAATTTACTACAAGCTGGACTAAATTAAATTACAAGGGATTAAATACAGACCTCTTTTATGACCTTTTTTTTTTACCTTTTTATAGAAACTTGGTTTTACAACTAGCTGGCTTATGACAATAAATATCAGTGGTGTGAATATGATTAGCTTCTGTATTGAAACAGCAGTTTTACAAATGTAGCCATTTTTAAAATTAATCCAACTTAAATATTGTATCTAAATATTAGAAAAAAAATAAAAAAAGTTAAAATAATATATTTATTTCCAACAAGACATAAGATACTAAGCAGAAGCGGATTTACATTGTAGACCCACTAGGCACGGGCCTAGGGGCGGCGGGGCTTTAGGGGGGGCACATTTTGGATAACATTATGTTTATTTTAATAATTACGTCTACGGCGTGTACATGCATAATTTTCTTTCGTAGAAATCTTTTCTAGAATACTAACTTCCACACCCCCCCTCCTCCCCAACATCTCTTTCCTCCAAAACCTTCTAAAGCCCTTGAAAAAAAAATTGGAGGGGGAGGGTCGAATATTATAATCGTGCCTAGGGGCGCAAAAATTTTAAATCCGCCACTGATACTGTCATCTATTTTTATTTATAAAAATAAACAAATTAAATTGAAAGGATAATTTGAACAGCTTCTCAGTTAAAATTACAAGCATCATACATATGTTCGCATCATCATCATCATCATCATCATCATCATCATCATCATTATTATTATTATTATTATTATTATTATTAGCACCGCGTCTTACTACCCGTTCGGGTTATACGCACTTACACTAATGTGTAATGGTAGGGTGATTGTGATATAAAATGGAGGACCTACAGTTTAACGTGGAATCCGAACCACGGTAGAGGCCTGGCATTCCTCACATTCACAAGTTGTGATTAATACACGTCTTGTCAGAGGTGAAGGAAGGGTTTGTCAATCAGATAAATCTGTGCCGGGACCGAGGATTGAACCCGGACCACCAGCACAGAAGTCTGACACCTTACCCCTAGACCACCAGGTCACCACGCACCAGTGTTGCCTCATGTATATTTTCCATGCCAACATAAAGAAATCGCTATTTTGAAAATGTGAAAGGCAATTAACTAAGTGCTAGTGCACTCCAATTAGATAAAAAAATAAAACTTTATTTTAACATTCCTCTTAGATAAGAATGTCAGTAGATTTTTAAAGGATCTAAGTATTATTTTTTATAAATGAATAAGGGTTAGGCCTGTCTTTAACAGGCGAATTTCGGACTATGTACTAACTATGTTTCATCTTTTTTTAAATCTATTTTTATACTTTTAAATGGGATTTGTGTCGATGGCTCTGCCAGATTATCGTGTTTTTTTTGTTTTGTTTTTTCAAGTTTCGGATTTGTCTCATAAAAATGGCATGATGCATATGTCAAAATTATATAACCCTATTCCCGTTATCACGGTGTGCTGGATCCCTCCTAGGCCACCCCTCTGAAAAAAAGTATGCTCAAAGAATTTTGAGGGTAGCTCCAACAGTTAAGTAATTAGTGTGCGAGGTTTCAGCTGTGTTCTTTATCGGGAAGTATGAGAAAAACTCTGGACAGATAAATAGACAGATGATTCAGTCTATTAACAATAACTTTGAAACCCTTCTATGAACATTTTTAGTTCTGTGATTAGCCAAGCACCGCAGATCTTTTGGTCTGATAGTATAAAAAGTTTTTGAGCCTTCCTATAGGCCTAGATAAAAGCTCATATTAATGACATGTGAACGCACCTTGTGGTTGAGATCTAGCACGTCCTCCTCCAGAGAAACATCAGAGTACATGTCATCGGCCGTGTCGCAGGTCGAGCTGCGGCCCGAGGAGTTGAAACTTGAGCTTCGGTACAGCTGGCTGGACAGAGAGAGCACGAAAGATCTTGTTACTATCAACAGTTGCGTCTGGGAGTGTACTAGACCCAGCTCTCCTTACTATCAGCAAGCTGCGTCTGAGACTGTACTAGACACAGCTCTCCTTACTATCAGCAAGCTGCGTCTGAGACTGTACTAGACACAGCTCTCCTTACTATCAGCAAGCTGCGTCTGAGATTGTACTAGACACAGCTCTCCTTACTATCAGCAAGCTGCGTCTGAGACTGTACTAGACACAGCTCTCCTTACTATCAGCAAGCTGCGTCTGAGACTGTACTAGACACAGCTCTCCTTACTATCAGCAAGCTGCGTCTGAGACTGTACTAGACACAGCTCTCCTTACTATCAGCAAGCTGCGTCTGAGACTGTACTAGACACAGCTCTCCTTACTATCAGCAAGCTGCGTCTGAGACTGTACTAGACACAGCTCTCCTTACTATCAGCAAGCTGCGTTTAAGACTGTACTAGACACAGCTCTCCTTACTATCAGCAAGCTGCGTTTAAGACTGTACTAGACACAGCAAGCTGCGTCAGCGCATCTCACTAGCCCTTTGAGTTATATGCATATCTACTAATTAAGCTAGTGAGGTAAGTATGAGGAAAATATAATATCTAGGAAATGTACCCAAATTTGCATGCAGGGGAAAGTTGACAAAATGTAGTAAATCTGACCCCTCACTCCCACCTCTCCATGTACACTAGCCCGGGATTCGAACCCAAGCTCAAGCACTGAAATGTGGGTAAACACTCTCTCCTTCTTGGGTATGAGTGTCTTATTATTTTAATACGGGGTCTTATGAGAGACAGATTTAGTTTTAAGTACTTTTCAGGTTTATTTTTATTTTATTTTCCATCGTGGGTTGTTGCGTGGCCCCAAATTACAGAAACATTGTTTCATTTAATTCTCATGTTTTGTCTGTTATGAGCATTGCACGATATCTACCAAAGGCAAGGATCTGAAATTTTAAAATTAGAAGCCCATGTGGACGAACGTATGCACCTCGAAGCCGGGATTTTACAATTTTGACAAAAATTTTAAAAATTAATTAAAACCGGGTTGGAAGTAGTTTCTGCTAGTCAATAACAAAACATGGTTAGTGGTTTATGTTTATCACACAAAGGGTTCTAGGGTTTAAAACATTTATTGGCCTTTCTCGTATGATAATTCCCCTGAACACTGTTCTAGAGTCTCCCGTTCGCGCTACATGTCCTACAATGTCTTGTGATGAGTACAGGGTATATAACTTATCATTATGCAACACTCTTCCTTCCCCAGTATTATCATCCTCTTTTGGACCAACTAATTATCTTCCTAAGCACCTTGTTTTCGAGCACACTCTATTTTTTTAGTCGTGCAAGGTAAGATACCACGTTTCTACAAATAAAATACATCAGTCTTAGATGATTGAATTTATTTAAAAGATGGAATTATAGCGAGATTTATTAAACGAAAAGATGTATAGTCTAATACTTGTATAGCCAAGACCCAAGTTAGAGTGTGCTTTTACCAGTAGCTAGGGCAGGGCGCCTCTGTCGCTGATTAATAAAACAAAATGAGCTTGGTATTTAGATCAAGTGATAAACAGAGCGGGTACATATATACATAGTTTTACTCTAAATATAACCTTACAGTTTGGTAAGCGCTGCAACGGCCGTAGTGTAGTTAATTTATAAAACATTGCTTTTATTTTCCTTTAAAATAAAATACCACTTTATGTATTTGCGTAAAAACTACTATAGAAACTGGTGATGCAGAGCGACCATAAACTTACACCTTGACGTTCCGATTGAC